>OY856186.1:247752968-247799264 GCA_963693315.1 Diogma glabrata
TTAACCTCATTTATTCATTTCCATTTGATAACATCAACCTTTACATCCTTTTATTTCACATCAACCTCAGATTTCATTACCAAAACCTTTAGTGTAATATCCATCCATTCGTTGCTCATATCTTAAGTATTTGCTATATTTTCCCAGTGACATAAATGCCGGCATGTGAAGTAAAACATATTCTGTTCCGTTGTTTTTTGTGCTTTTTTTTACTTATATGTGGAGTTTATTTTTTTGTTGTCACGTTATGTGATGTAATAAAATGAAATAAAAAAAATAAAATCTAATCTTTCTCATAACCACAAATTTTCATTTAGAATAATACAAAAAAAAGATGTATACGATGTATATATATTTCCATTTGACTGTACGAGATGTATTTTGAATATTTCATGTGGGCAATGATCGTATAGCATAAAAAAATAATATAAATAAAATTGTACGTAAAGCTGAATTGCCGTTGGACAATCAGTACATTGCTCTGTGTTTATTGATTTTTTGGGCCTATTGGAATAAACGTTTTTTTTTAGAAACTTATTTGTTTGAAACAAAGATAAAAGCTGTTTATGACTGAATGTTATGCGGAGTAGTTAAAGCTAGAACTAGGATAATGTGAGTCACTTGTTTTTTCATGTGTCACGATATTTATAAGTTAATATCGACGATTTCGACAAACATTTAATTGTTTAAGATAAAGACTTCTGGTTATTATTGCACTAGCATAAAATAAAAGGTATAAAATTATATCGAAATAAATGAATTAGCATTATTTACATTGAATTCGTGCTATAAACAGAAGAAGATAAAAAAATACATATGAGAGACTTAATATTAAAATCGTTTGAAAATCGTTTGAAAATTTTGGTTAAAAGGCATAACCTTTTTTTTTTTGAATAAAATGTGTTGTGTTATAGGGTTTACAATTAGTGTCACAACAACACATAAATACCTTTAAAAACCTAGGTCTAGACCTGGGTCCCACAACAACTGGCGTTCTAAGGTCATGATGAACGCTTTTTTTAAACCTCTGTGGGTTGAAGTCACCTGAGACTAAGGATTCTGGCAAACTATTCCATTTGTATGCAGTTCGGACAAAGAAGTCTTTCTGCGATCTGCCAGTATGACAGCGCGGGATCTCGACCGTTTGACTGGTTGCGGTAGCCGATTGTCAAGTGGAACGGGAGTAAAAATAAGTTTAAGGCATGATGCTGCTGATTTCATCTGAGAACTGTTGATGACAATATTTGCAAAAAACAACGAGGTCGGCAACAGTGCGACGACGTTGTAGGGAATCAAGTTTTGATGTCAAAGTTCGATCACCCACAATTCGTATAGCCCACTTATGAACAGAGTCCAAGAGGGCCAACATGGAAACAGAAGCAGCACCCCAAACTTGACAACAGTACTCAATACAGGGACGAATATAGGACTTATGAACATGGAGCAATTGGTATGGAGTGAAAAATTGGAACTGATATAATGCTCTCCCAGGCACTGTGAAGGTTGTTTTATCTCTGGATGCTTCTTGCATCCAGAGCAATGTACTTCATATTATTTAGACGAACTAATACGCCATCGATCAAAGGAAGAGAGCAAGCCTTCTTCTTGCCCTTGGTCAGAAAATTGACACGACGAGAATCAAAACATATTTTTTTTTATCAGAACCCTTCTGAAAAAACAACATTGTCGAGCACCAGGAATTGCTAGAATTCTCAATCACGTTCATTTGAAGTATCCAATTAAGTTTGACACAGATCTTTAGTTGAACAGTGTTTAATAAGGACACCATCACCAATATTAATGACAAGTTCAACCAAAGCAGTCTTCACGAAACCGGAAACTTTAAGGGACGGGAAATAATTTTTGATCTTCTCAAGTGGAAGGTGGTCAGAAAAAAGGTCATGTATTTTAATGTCATTAGATTCTCTTGTGTTAGCTCCCTGACAAATAAATGAACAATACTAAAAGCCGCCAAGAAATCGATCGCTAGGTAGAGCTCTTCGGGAAACACAGGAACAATATGTAATCGCATGGTTTTAGTGGATCGATTCTGAGTGAAAGGTACATCGATATATCCTAACGTCTTTTCAATAGTACCATCCGCCATGCGCATGCATGATAAAAACTTACAATAAGACGTACCGACGGATTTTTACAACTTCAAGGAAGATTTCTACAACTCCTTAACAAAATAATAATAGTGGCTTCATTATCCAAATGTCCTTAAATATTTTTATTAAAAAGTTTTAATAATAAGTGTCGCCAAAGATCCCTAATACCTGAAACAATCAATAAAACAAACGTTTTTGCAAGCAGTTTACGCATCCTGCAATAATGATTGCAACGTCAAAGTCATCGAAAATAAGTTTTATGAAACCGATGTGATCTGCTAAAGGCTGCATTCATTCCACCTTCCGTGGTGACAGGTTTAGTTTGACCAGTGCAGCTATGTTTTTCATCAGAATTCCAGACAACCGCACTCTCGGTCTGTAATTTAAATATGGATGGCACTCTGAAGAATTCTAGTATATAACATCCGGTTTGTGACACTTTCAACAATATAATATAATTTGCTTCTGTGAACAATCAGAAGCACGGTGTCCAATTTCACGACATTTATAACGGACAATCTGACTTGCAGATGTTGATCGACTCGGTTGAGCGAAGATTGAAGGCATGGTAGACCTTTGCAACACACGAATCGGTCTGGTATCATGAGCTTCCTTGTCAAAATCATTCATTTGATGCAAATCGCTGATCCCCACACCTGTTGACCTAGTTGAAGCTGGTGCAGAACTAAATCTTTCTATCTTCTGACATAATATCTGAAGTTTGTCCATCAAAGTACTGTTATTTATAAGGGCAATATTTTCGAGAAAGGCACTCAGCTTTTCCCTGGCGATTCAAAGCCCCAACTTTCACAATGTGTTAATAGATGTTTTCCTTTGGTTTTTGTTTGCGAATCAGTAGAACACATAATATCGCCTTTTTAGCTGTGAGGGTATCATAAGTCCTCAGAAGCCCCTCTCTAAGCAGTGGGTACGTCACCACCTGATGTTTATTAGTAAGACTCAGGTAGCTTTTATCAGCAGCTGCCTTGAGGTAGGAGGGTCTATTGGCCTGATGTCATTTCAGCTCACACGATCCCTTCTTGCAGCTGCCTACAATCGATGAACAAACTCATGGACATCCAGTGAATAATTATCACCAGTGAAGAGAGGTGCCTCACTAGATTCAAAATGACTGAAATTGTTTCTCCATTCCTCTCTGTATACTCCAAATGGCAATGCTGGAGCAGCGCTATAATTGCCTTGTGGAAAATTGTTGTACGTTAGTGGAATCAAAGGTGGATTATTGTAAAGATTTTCAGTTGGATTTGGGGTTGGATGCCATTTATTAATTGATTTATACCCATTTTTACTACTGTTATGTTATTTTATGAATATAAGATTTATGATTTAATTACATTAAAAAAAAAACCCAGCGGCAGGTATATCCGCTAGAAATAGGTAGATTTCGGGGTCAGACGGTTTTGTGTCCAAATAAAATTAGATAAGTCAGATTAGTTTAAATAAAAAATATAAGTAGAAACAGAATAATTCAAAAAAATTATCGAACCAAATTAAATACATTATCCGAACTAACGCCATCAATACAATTTTGGAACAGTTTTATTTAAGTTGGTTTAAACTACTTTTAATAACATATTAAATCCACCAAAGATCAAATGAACTACGTCACAACTACAATTATACCATCACACATAATTTATAATCAAACATTATCAAACAATTTTATTTCAAAATCATCTTTTGTTGTTGTGTTTTTTTGTTCTTATTTAATCTTTTTTCAAACGGTTACTTAGTAAAAAAAATAAAAACAAAAGAGATTTTGATAATTTTTCTATGGTATTAAATGGGTTGATATTTTTCTTGTAACGGTTGCATTATAATGCTTATAAAAATGGAACCTTATGGGTTAGAAAGCTGAAATTTTTTGAGGCTATAGTTGAAAAGTATGTTTAAAAGCTAAGATGAATTTAAATAACATAAACTGAAACATGATGAAAGCATTGCCTTTTGCGTTTGTTTTTATTTCAACAGCCGTAGGGTCTCAACCGTTAAACTTAAACTATTATTTTTAAAAATTTTGGAAAGATTTATATTTTAAGTACGTGAAAAAAAGTTTTCAAATATGAGCTTGGCCATTTCAGCTAGATCAAGGGCAGCAAAGTTTAGTAAATTTTTAAAACAGCTGATTTTTGAGGAACCTGAAACGCCAAAGTGGTCATCTGGATAAAAATGATAAAAATAAGTTCAAATATTCAATATTTTTAAATTTTATTAAAATATTATTATTGAAACGGAAGTTATAGCGCCCTAGATTATTCGACTTTTTAGGCTCTAGCCGCTTAACCGGTACCCGGATATGGCCAGTTCACGAATTTGTCCAAGACATTATTTGCCGAAACATACACAGAAAATTATTTTGGTGTAGGTCGAAAAATGCGACCATGAGAGTGCCGCTAAATTCCGTTATACCTCATATCGTTATATATATATATATATATATATATATATATATATATATATATATATATATATATATATATATATATATATATATATATAATTTTTTTTTTTTTGTTTTTCCATCTCCGCTTATCACAAATAGTCGTTTGGCATCAAAATTTTTCCGAAATTCCGAGATGAAGCCCATTGCAATAGGTAGATTTTTATATGAAATCTACCTAAAATGTGAGAATAGAATATCCATGTATGAGTGTAGAATGATGGCAATTCTTCACGAATCACGAGGATGAAGTTTCCCGGAACGAGCGTGGCGAGTTCAGGGAATCATCCGAGTGAAGAATTGCCATCATCCTATGCGAATACAAGATGCTATTTTATCCACGACTGCAAAATATTTCGATTAATTTCCAGTTTGCCTGCAAAAGTTTGTATCACCATATTGAAATACATGCATCAAAGATAGCATAGAAAGACAAAACAATTCACATAACGGAAAATCTTAAATTGTTTATTTGATATTTTATATATGTATTGTTCTCGTTTTAACCTGTTTATATTACTATACCAAAATTAAGTTTTTAATTTGTGAGGGGAATATTTAATAAACTATAGATGAAAAACGAGACAAGAGTTCTGACCATTTTTGATTTTCCTTAAACTTGGCATATAAGTAGTATGGACAAAATTAAAAATACAACTTATTTTAAATTTTTTTAAAGTGCATAGTTTGAGCATAGTGGGCTTCCCAACATGAATGAAAAATGAAAATTCTGCCAATCCGATGTAACTTTGAAGTGAAATTGCTCAAGAACGGCTTTACCGATTTCATCAAATCAAATCTTTTTTTTGTTTGATAGATGATTAGTTAGTTCTTTGAAAAAAAAATTAATTAATTGTTTTTATAATTAAATTTTAAATAAAAATATTAAAAAAACTTTTTTAAAGATGGCGCTAGGGTCGAAGATGAATTGGAATTAAATTAATTTTTTTCTGAAAATAGTTCTATCCTTACTCTAAAATTTATCAAATTAGCTCAGAGGCGTTAATTTTGTTCTTGAGATATTTAATTTTAAAGATTTTTAGTATATTTTAGTATAGTAGTATATTTAAATATATTTTAGTATATTTTAATATACAAGTGAAAGAATGCATACAATTAAAATGGAAGACATACGCATGGAAATCATATATTCTTTAGTAGTCGTGGATAAACATGCTTCATCGTAAAGCAAAAGACACGTTTTGCATTTCAACTAGATCAAAAAAACTAATACTGGAATCATATTAGGATTTTATAATGATGGCAAAAACTAGTTTTTTGGTGTTTTTTGAGTAGGTCGCTTCACTATTTTTGAAATAATTCGGGCTCTAATGATCATAAAAAAAAATGTAAAATTTTTGTGATTAAATTTCGAATCCATCTAGGGGGCTAAGTACTTTTAAAGTGTAACCTAACCTCAAAAAACCGAATCGAGTGACTATTTTTTTTATACTTAATTTATGATAAGGGGCAGAAAAATCGTCAAATTTTCATGAAAATTTCAGGGAACATGTATTTTAATAGTCTTAATATGGGATTTAATTTTTATGAAATGAAATTTTTTCGGCCACAATTGGCATTTTTCGGTAAATTTGGCTAAAGTGCGCATAGTGCGAGAAGTCATCCAAAATTAAATTTTTTTTTAATCTGTTCTTTTTTTTATCTACCTTAACCTAAGCATAATTAAAATTATGTTGCCTTAATTTAAATGCCCATTTTTGGGCATGAAAAAAAATTAATTTTTGCATGTTTTTGACATTTTACTATATATCCGGTATTATTCACGCTAATTATCATGTATTTTGCATAAAAGTGAAATTGGCGATACAAATTATTAAAAAATATTTTTCTACTTCAAGCTACGAAAATGTCATTTTAATATATAGTAAAACCTATGTGAAAGGGAAACTTTTTCTAAGTAGTGACTGAATATGTTTTCAGTCACTAGGATTGAAAGTAAATAAGTTTCGGTGGTCGCCTACATGTGGTGGTTATTTAAAGGATTGAATATAATTGAATATTTGAGATTGAATTTGATTTACTGTTTCTGTTGCTGTGTTTATTTCTGTCAATATCGCAGTATTTTGAAGGGATTGAATATTTTGAATATTTTGATCGAATCGAATCGAAACTAATCATTATATCAATTGTGTGTAATTAATTAATTAAACTAATAATGAGTGTGTTTTTTTTCTATATCGAGAAATCGGAGCGATAAAATAAAATTTGTATCAGATATATCGTATAATTTTTTCCTCCGATAATTAAATGTCAGATATAATAGTTATTTGTTTAACTAGGCAGTAAAGTAGTAGATTGACTGCCGCGGCTGATAGTTCATAGCCGAGCGGGCGAGGCTAGGAATTCAGCCAAGGCAGTCAATCTACCTTGCTGCCGAGTTGAACATATAATTTTTTCTCCGATTAATTACAATGATATGTAATTTAATAATTATTACTTTAAAAATAAAGCAAAATTTTAAAAATGAAAAAAAAAATCGATTAAAAAAATTTTTTTTTTAATCGCAATATCTGTTTATTTCTATGAAGTCTAATTATTTTGCTGCCTAGGCTTGTACTGCTTTGCTGCCTAGGCAGGAAAAGTGCCACTTTGCTGACTGAAATAAGTCTGCAAAATTTATATTTGCTGTCTATCGGAAAAAAAATATATTCTCTGAGTTCTTTTCGCCAAAAAAAAAAAATAAAAAAAAATTTATTAAATTAATAAATAAATTTTACTTAAAAATTTATTTTTATTTGTTTTTAATTGAAACTTCACCTACAATTTTTTAAATTTATACTTTAAACGATGACTTCCAGTCGGTAAAAAAATATCTGTAAAAGTTTTTAGAGAAAATATATGAACTATTTGCATTATTCATATTGTCAAATTCATCTACTAAAAACTTACAAAACGACATATCTAAGTTTGACTGTGTAAAAAATAAATAATTATGTATCGCATTTTTACCAGTGTAAAATAATGTTATTATTGTGTTCGCCTACAGATGGAATAATAACAGGCAATAACATTATTTTACACGGTAAAAATGCGATATATAATTGTTTACTTTTTACACAGTCAAATTTAGATATGTCGTTTTGTAAGTTATTAGTAGATGAATTTGTAAGTATTATCATTTATATTTACAAGCGTAGAAAAAATAGCGTTTTCTACGCTTGGTAAAAACGTTTTCACCACTCGTGAAAATCTACTATTTTTAGAATTATACTTAACCTACAAAACTCTTTTTTTTTCTTGCAATGTCCTAAATTGCTTTTGGTAAATAAATAAAATGTTATTACAATTATTCTAAATATTTGATATAAGATTTTGAAAAAATGTAATATTCAATTTTTTTTAAACATTTTTTATTAACATATAAAATACACAGCATAAATAATTTTACGCCAATTATGTTTTCAATTGAAAATTCTGTTCTACTGTTTTCCTTTTTTACTGTTATTACTTATTAGTTTCGTGTAAATCAGTATATTTTATAACATCATCAGAAAGAAATATATCTTCTTCTATTTCAACAACTGGTTCGTACATGCTATAAGAATTTCGGAAATTTCATTTGAAGGATCTAGAATGGCATCACTTTCAAAATAGTCACTACTGCTATAATTTTCATCCTCATTATCATAATTCATTTCAATATTTTCTTCTTCTTCGCTTTCATCGACATTATTTTCTTCGGCATCATCTTCTATTATTTCAGTAGGAATATTTGAACAATTTAAGCCTTAGCATAATACACATAAAGGGCTGTAAAACTTGCCACTTGACCTACATTTACAATTGGTACGTTTACAACCAGTCCTACAAGAATATTTAATATGTTGTAATAAAACATCTGGTATAGCTTCTTTTTGTGTCGTAATTGGCATTAAGCCATCTTCAGACTGTCTCCAACCAAATTCTAAGGGATTTAAATCATCTCTACCAAGCCATGTTTGAATTTAAAAATAAACTCGTAACGAATATTGATACAGTGCTTCATGTGTTCGTGTGAGCATGGACAATTTACATGGAACAAATCTTTTACTACTAACTGTTTTTTGAAGTAATATATTCCTCATTATGCTTAATTCCTTATTTTCTGTTGGTAGAAATCCATAAAGCGGTCTAATACAAACTTCTCCTGCAGTTTTTAAGAATTCTTTTGCAGAATTCGTATTATAAAAACATTGCATATACTCGGAAATGTGTTTTTCGTATTCTTTTATAATTTCTAAAACAGTTTTTTTCCTCTATTAAAGATCGCTGATGTTGTATCCGATCCCGAAAATGCATGTATAAATAATATATATTTTGATAAATGTTGATACATAAATGAATATTGCGTATAATATAAATAATTAGCTTGATTTTTTTTGGTTGCTTTCTAAAATATATACTCTCCATACATGAAGCTAAGGATGTTAGAATTACCAACAGGTCCGTGTTTTCTTCTATTATTATAATCTCATTGGACAATGTTTTTGTAAAACTGTTTAGAGGAACAGATGGGGTAACGCTTAAATATAGGGGAAAGTTGGATAAAACCAATAAAACATTTTTTTTTCACATAATATAACATTTTAGCATATTACTTCGGTCTGAAAGACCTAAGTATTACATTCATGAGCTCAAAGTGAAATTCTTACCCCCACTTTTTTTGGCATTTCTCGACGTTAGGTCCTAAACTGATTCTAAAAAACCAAAAAAAAAATGTGTGTCTGTCGACGAAATTTAGAAAACCGCCGACGAAATTTAGAAAACCGCTGGACGGATTTCAATTTTTTTTTTTCTAAAAATAGGTTTACTCAATGGGAAAAGCCGAAAGGACGATGTGTTCTGTAACTGTACCGGAAGTGTGTCAAAAAATCGTCAAGTGTATCAAAACAAGGAAATTTGCAAATTTTTTGCTTTAAAAACGTTCGTTTTAAGTGATTACGAGTAGGAACATTGAATTTGGAGAAATTTTGATGGTTGGGATTGGTATGTGAGACCAAAAGCTAGTTTATTGCATTAGAAGTTTGTCAAAAAATGTTGTCAAGTGTGTCAAAAGAAAGATTTTTATTTATTTTTTTACCCAATTTGTTGGAAAAAAATTAAACTAAAATTTCCTTTGAAATGAAATTTTATTATTATTATTGAGAATTATGGCATTATAAGTTTGTCAAAAAAAGTTGTCAAGTGTGTCAAAAGTTGTCAAGTGTGTCAAAAACATGTAGCTGTTTTTATGACGTAAATGTAATTGAAAATGAAATTGGACATGGAAATTTTTGAATTTGTTATAGTTTTTGAAATATTTTTGGAATTTTGAAAAAAGTTTGTATTTTGATTTTGTAATAATTTTTGCAATATTTTTAGAATTTCGGAAAAAGTTTTAATTTTTGATTTTGTAAGAATTTTTGGAATATTTTCAGATATTTGAAAAGTTTTAAATTTTTGATTTTATTATTTTGGAAGTTTGAAAAAAGTTTCAATTTTTGATTTTGTAATAATTTTTGGAAAATTTTTAGAATTCTGAAAAAGTTTGATTTTATTTAATTTTTACAATATTTTTGGAGTTGTGAAAGAAATATGAATTTGTGATTAATATTTTTTCAAAACGCTAAATGGAGAGGTTTTTGAGTAGTTTGCTGAGTGTATCGTCTTTTCACTTAACTATGTTAATTTATGTTCTGTTATGATTTTCCGGCAACGTATTGATATTTCGTGTTAGTTTTGTAATACATATCTAAACAGAGATAAGTAAATATTTGTACTTTAACAAAGAGTTATGTTTGATATACATCGCTGCCCAAAACTAAAAACCATGTCCTCATAATATTTTTTTGCCGAAAACTATATTAAAATCCTTAACGCAGACTGAAGTCTTGATATCTCAGAGCTGTGAGATCTCAGGCTCTCCATATTTTTATTTAAATTATATGAAAAATACATGATAATTAGCATGAATAATACCGTATATATAGTAAAATGTCAAAAACATGCAAAAATTAATTTTTTTTTCATTCCCAAAAATGGGCATTTAAATTAAGGCAACATAATTTTAATTATACTAAGGTTAAAGTAGATAAAAAAAGAAACAGAAAAAAAAAATTTAATTTTGGATGACTTCTCATAAAATGGCGCACTTTGGCCAAATTTACTGAAAAATGCCAATTGTGGCCGAAAAATTCAAAATTTTTCATAAAAATTAAATCCCATATTAAGACTATTAAAATACATGTTCCCTGAAATTTTCATGAAAATTCGACGATTTTTCCGCCCCTGATCATAAATTAAGTAAAAAAAAACACGCGATTCGGTTTTTTGAGGTTAGATTACAGTTTTAAAGTACCTAACCCCCCTAGATGGATTCGAAATTTAATCACAAAAATTTTTCATTTTTTATTTTTTTCTATGATCATTAGTGCCCGAAATATTTCAAAAAAAGTGAAACGACCTACCCAAAAAACACCAAAAAACTAGTTTTTGCCATTTTTGAGGCCCTTCCGGACCTCCAAATTTGCTAAATAGTTACATGCCCACTTACTTTTATGTCTATAACAGAAAACCAAAAAAAATTCAAATTACTCTTACATCAAATATATCACTTTTTTTACTGATATGACTCCACTATAATACAGAAAGATGCATCAAACATCCCAGATGAAGAGATAATTGCCTTGGCTATAAAAGTAAAAACCAAGCGTTTTCATAGCAAATACATCATCCTAACCGAAAAATAGCAAAATTATGCTGAAAGTCATGTACGTAATTGACGATGACATAAACTTCAACGATTTCCTGACTTAATACAAATCCTGACAAAATAAAAATAAGTCTGCAAGTGGTAAAGCAAATTTGCGCAATCCACCCGCCCATAAAGCGGCACTTCCACGGAATTTTCAGGGACAAAACATATATGAATCAATAAAATATTTTAAAATACATGTTCAAGACATCTGCGGATTGAACGCTAACCATGACCACGTGCAACATCATCTTGAGCACGACAAACCGAACATTCTATTCCTTACAGAAACACAAGTTTCTGAAAATTTTCTCTTTATAGAATCGCTTAATTCCAAATATAGGCTCGAATCAGCTTTCAAACTCCATCAAGACGTATGCGCATTCATTCATGAGAGTGTTGCGTACACGCGCTTTCCAAATTTTGAACTATACGGTGACGGCTTCAATACAATGGTTTTAAAGATTTGTCTTCCAGAAATGACTTTTTTTACAATAGCTTTATACCGGTCCCCCAACAAACGTAACCCAAACTTTTTTAATATACTGACAAAAATTGTAGACAAGATTAGAGCAAAGTCCCCTAATTGTGAAGTTATTGGTACCGGTGACTTCAACGTCCACTACAAATCGTGGTTGGAATTCTCCAAATCGACCAACGATGTTGACAATAGTGGAAAACTGGCAGAAATTTTTGCCGCGTCTCAGGGCCTATTCCAAATTGTTAAAAGCCCGACTTTCACTCCCCGTAATGGCGGTGATAGTAGTTTTCTTTTAGATCTCTATCTTACCACAATGCCAGATATTACGAGTGTCGATGTCGCGAAAGGCAGAATTGGAAATTCTGATTATTATTTAATCTCATCAGTTATCAAAACTGATTTACTTGAAACTACAGCTCCCAAACCCCGTAAAATATTTTACTACTCAAAAATGGATAAGAGTGGTCTTCAAAATTTTTTCCATGGTTTCCCTTACGGCCGTCATTGTTTTTACACTGACAATGTAAATGTTTCTGCTCAAAACTTTACAGAAACCATCCAATTTGCTATCAATAAATTTGTCCCTTTTTCCATAGTAAAACCCAAACAAAAATACTTGTATTCGAAAGCTGCCGAAACGGCACCTAAAAATAAACGTAGATCATTTAATATTTGGACTCATAACAAAACTCCCACTAATCGATCCCAATATCTAAAGGCCAACAAAATATCTAGCAAGATTATCTCAAACGAAAAGTCTGGAATTAACAGAGCGAAAGCCTCAAAACTTACGTCTATGTCTGTTTCTGACAAGAGTTTCTACAGTGCCATTAATTCTTTAAATTCTGGTACAAAATTTTCTATTCCCCCTATTATTGATGGTGATTTAATCGTCAATGATCCCGCAAGAAAAGCTAACTTTTTCGCTGAACGCTTTGCTCTGAACTCCACTGTTTTGGAAACTCCTAAAGAAATACCCCAAATCCAGTCTTCAGGAGTTAATATGAATGAACTTCACTTCAAACCCAAAATAGTCGCTAAACTTTTAAAGGGGCTAAACGTTAACAAAGCCTCAGGAATGGACAATATTCCACCTATTATTTTAAAAACTTTTTCCAAAGAACTTGCACTAACTTTAACTAAAATATTCTACCAATCCTACAAAGCTGGTATATTTCCTTCGTGCTGGAAGTTGGCTAATGTCCAGCCCGTACCCAAAAAGGGACCAAAATCCGATATCTCAAATTATAGGCCAATAGCTTTACTATCGGTCCTATCCAAAGTCTATGAGCATTATATTAATACACATATTTCAAAATTTCTGGAAGTAAATCATTTAATATCCGACAGACAATACGGTTTTCGAAACAAAAGATCAACTACCGATCTATTAAACTATGTAGCGCATTATTGGAACAGCAAAATTGACAAAGGTGGTGAAACATACGTTATCGCTTTAGACATCTCCAAGGCATTCGATCGAGTCTGGCATGCCAACTTAATCAACAAGCGCGTTGCGTACGGTTTTCATCCCAATGTTGTGAAGCTGATTCAAAATTTTCTATCTAACCGATACATTTCGGTAACCTTAGACGGATTTTCTTCTGAGTCTAAACTAATTAACACTGGTGTGCCCCAAGGCTCAGTAATGTCCCCAACCCTATTTTTGATTTATATCAACGAATTGTTAAAAATCACCAGCAACCCAATAAAAAGTTTTGCAGATGATAGTACTCTGCACAAGTCGTTCGAGCCCCTTACTTCAAAAGGTAAAATGCACGAACGAATTAATCCTGCCCGGAGAGACGCTGCCATAAACGTGAACAAAGACCTGAATGAAGTCGCCCACTGGGGTGACCAAAACCTTGTCAATTTCAACTCTACCAAAACACAGCTGTTGATTGTTTCCAGATTAAAGACCGAGTTCCCCAAAGATATTTTATTTAGTATGTGTGATGAACCAATAGGTGAATGTAAAAACATTCGTTTATTGGGTGTCACAGTTTCAAATGACCTACTCTGGAACGATCATGTAATGGCAATGGCAAAACGCGCGTCTAAAAAACTCGGCCTCCTAAATAGATGCAAAAAATTTTTCACTCCACACCAATTGCTCCATGTTTATAAGTCCTATATTCGTCCCTGTATGGAGTACTGTTGTCAAGTTTGGGGTGCTGCCATTGTTTCCATCTTGGCCTTCTTGGACTCTGTTCAAAAGCGGGCTATACGAATTGTGGGTGATCGAACTTTGACATCAAAACTTGATTCCCCACAACATCGTCGCACTGTTGCTGACCTCGTTGTTTTTTACAAATATCGTCATCAGCAGTGCTCAGATGAAATCAACGGTATCGTGCCTCAAACTTATTCTTGCCCCCGTTCCACTCGGCAATCGGCTGCCGCAACCTGTGAAACGCTAAAGATCCCGCACTGTCATCCTGGCAGATCGCAGAGAGACTTTTTTGTCCGAACTGCGTACAAATGGAATAGTTTGCCGGAACACTTAGTCTCAGGTGGCTTCAACCCACAGATGTTTAAAAAAGCGTTCATCTACACCCTAGAACACCAGTTGTTGTGGGACCCAGGTCTAAACCTAGGTCTTAAAAGATATTTATGTGTTGTTGTGACACATATTCTAAACCCTATAACACAACACATTTTATTTAAAAATTATTTATCAATTTCACAGAGTATACAGAAAAACCAATATCGACAGACTGTAGTGCAACGGACGAAAATAGGGTAAAGAGGTAAAAATAGCACTTGCTACCGAAAGCGCTAAAGTTTCACCGGTTTAAACAATCATATGTAAGGAGACTAAACAAAATCAGATCGGTGAACTAAATCAAACCTTGTGGGAAAAAAAAGTTTCTTACCCAAAACCTAAACAACAAAATATGAAGCGCTTATTTTTTTTTTTTTTTTTATTTTTTTTTAAAGGCGTTCATGCTCCATGTAGGAGTGTTACCAGGTTGATCAGCTTTGAATATTCACCACGGTCATTCGCAACAGCGACATAATTACCATGGCAGCCGATTTTTTTAAGGTCGTTTATTACGTCAGTCTCCCATTGTAGTCGTGGTCTACCTCGCAGTCGCCCACTCCCTGGGGTACTGGCGTACATTTTTCTAATCATTCCAGACTGTGAATCGGCTCGTAGAACATGCTCAAACCAAGCAATCCTATTAGAACGGATACAACCTATTATATCAGGACCCTCAAGAAGGTCTCTGATCTCAAAGTTATACCGGGTTCTATACTCTCCATCGTCTGTCTTAAGTGGACCAAAAATGTAGCGTAGGATCTTACGCTCAAATACAGATAAATGCGATTCGTCGTTTTGTGTAAGGGTCCACGTTTGTGACCCATACATCACAACCGGTCTAATCAATGTCTTGTATAACTTGAGCTTGGTGTTAGTTGATACATATGGTGATCCAAGGAGAGGTTTAATTGAGTAGAAAGTTTGATTACCTGCAGCGATTCGAGCTTTTATATCTGTAAGTATGCTGTTGTTTGAGTCAAGCATTGATCCCAAATATTTAAAAGAATCAACTCCCTCAATTCGTTCATCGCCGCACATCAAATCTTGCTTCTCAGCCTCCCTTGAAACATTCATATGTTTGGTTTTATTGTATAGTTATTTTGTAGACCAATTTTTCTAGCACCACTCTCAAGCGACTTGAAAGTCTCACTCATAACAGCTTCACTTCGGCCGAGGATGACAACATCATCAGCGTAAGCAATCATCTGTACTGAGTTTATTGACAAGATATTGTTTTTAGTCGGTAGTTTCTTTTGACGGCACACATATTCCAAGGCTAAATTAAAAAGTATTGGAGAGATAGCATCACCTTGTCTTAAACCGGAGTCGACTTTAAAAAACTTTGATATTTCGTTATCTACTCGCACACAGCATTGAGAGTTCTGTACTGTCATTTTGCATAGTGATACCAGTTTACCAGGAATTCCCATTGACACCAGAGCAGACCATAGAGTCTCTCATTCGAGAGAGTCGTAGGCCTGCCTGAAATCAATGAAAAGTTGGTGCACAGTTGAACTCTCGACACTTTTCCAAAATCATCCTTATCGAGAAAAGTGCATCGGTGGTACCTCGGCCCCGCCGGAAACCACACTGATATTCTCCAAACAGTTGTTCAGCAAAAGGATTGATTTTGGATAGCAAAATGTAAAAAAAGATTTTATATGCTGTGCAAAGGAGAGCGATTCCTCTGTAGTTTGCACATTGTAGGCGATTACCTTTTTTATGGATTGGTATCAGCATAGCTGTGTTCCAGTCCTGTGGCATGCTTTCAGTCCTCCAGATCATTTGAACAAGTTCAAACAATCTTAAGGGTAGAGTTTCGCCACCATGTACAATCATTTCGGATGTTATATCGTCGATACCTGGTGCTTTATTGCGTTTTAATTTAGACAGCGCCGGTTCGTCTACATGTACCTTTAACGCACGAATCAGCTTTGCTCGTCGCCCGACTTGTTGCTGGTCACTTAAGTTGAGAAGATTCTCAAAATAAGCAGCCCAAGTATCTAAAATATTTTTACGGTCTACTTGTAGCTCCCCATCTTCGTTTTGAATAGCAGTCGATCTAGTTTGAGGGCCCTTCTTTAAGGTTTTAACCTGTTGAAAGAAGTTACGCGATTGATGTTCCTTATTGAAGCTTTCAATTTCCTCACACTGTCTCTTCCACCATTCTCTCTTCGTTCGTCTACATATCTTTGTAACGGCTTGTCTTGCTAGGTTATAGTTCTCCTTCGTGGACCTGGTGTTGCGTCCTTGTAGACACTTCAGATAGCAATCTCTTTTGTATTGAATAGCATCAAGGCATGCTTGATCCATCCATGGCTTCTGGGAGTGGTTCTGTGGTCGTCCAAGTATTCCCTCAGCAGCGCTTAAAACAGCATCTTTGAGCAAATACCATGACTTATCGACGTCTCCATTAATGGTTTCTGATTTCTCCAATGTTTCGGCAATATGGATTTGATATCTCTCTTCTGTTTCAGCATTCTTTAATGATGAGATGTTAAAACGTTTCCGTTTAACGATGAAGCGCTTATACGGCCGTCCTAATATTAGATTATTTTGAAAAACACAACACTAAAGGTATTAATAATAAATTATGATGAAGCATTTTGCGAATATGTATAAAGCAAAATAAATAAAAATTAAATTTTAAATATTAATATAATTATACTATAAATTGTGTTGCTTAATTCATTGTAAATGTATATTTAAAAAAAAAATTATTAATAAAATAGATTTAGTTCCTTCTAATTATAATATTTATTTTTATTGATAAACATAAAACAAGAGACGACTCGATAAAATTTAAATAAACAAGTATGTAAATATAAATACATAATTGGGTAAAATCTTTTTTGGCATAGTTATTAAAACAAATTTTCGTAAGGTTTGTATTCATTGTTAACAATCTTATTTAAATATTCCAACGATGAACAAAATTTATTTTCATAGAGAAGGAATGTAGCAAAACCGATTGCGTAGTGTTCCTACAACAACTATTAAAATCAGCAATTTAAATATTTAATTACAATAAATTTAATAACAATAAATATATATATGTAATTCAAAAAAGAAAGTTAAATAAAATTTTAGATTTGTCATCAATTTCAATTTATAAAAAATTGCGAAGCCATTTTTTAAATACGATTAAAATAAATGAAAAATTCATAAAAATTGGCATTATGAAAAAGATTTAAACATACAATTGAAATTAAACTAAAGTTCTATAAATAAAACAACCTAGAAGTACCCTTGTTATAAATGTGCCAAAAAGAAAGTTTTATATGTTCTTTAAATAAATAAAGTTATATACGTTTTATAAATAACTAATAATGTACTGATGAAGCGCCCTTGGCTTTACCATACTTAACTCAGTTGAAATGTATTTTTTTTAAATAAAATACCTCTAAAACAAAGAAAACATATTTTGTGATCAGGTTAGTTTTCTACGCATCTTAAATTTCAGATCCATAAAATTTATAGTTTACCAGATAATCGACATAATGGGAAGAACCCATAAAACTGAAAATATATTTATTAGAAAAAATTCAAAAACAAAATTGTTCATGTTTTATATCCAGCTAGTTTACTCGAGTAAGTAATAAATGGTGAAAACAGCTTCCGGGATGATGTCGAGTAAAACAAAAAACTATAGTCAAAGAACCTGATTGACATTTGATAAGAAAACGAAAATTTAATCAATAAATTATTATCATAATAATTTTGGTATTTCGTCCCAAAAAAATGTTGTCTTTGATAAATAACTTTTAGTTACGAAAAGTAATGGAAATCTGATACTTAATTTTCCAATTTATCATCTTTTTGTTGTTTATGTTCGTTTTCAATTATATCACAGATTCAGCTAAAAACATTTATTTTTTTCATATTTTGATTATTATTATTTTTTTAAAGATTGTTATTAAGTGATTCGTTATAATTTATGTTTTTTTTTCTGTATTTTTTTATTGAGTGTTTTTTATTATATCAGCAAATTTTTGACATTTCAATATTTCTAAGGCGATTGCTAATATAATTTTGATATCGAGTTTTAACGAAGATGAAATATTTAATGTCATTATTAATTTAAAAAAAAATTATCTGTAGAATTGGTGCCGGTGATAACCAGCAAAAGATATTTCAGATATTTTAATCGAATTGTTTAAGGTTCAATGTGGACGTTTTACAATTTGAATTTTTGATCATGAAGTGATTATTTTTGCTCTTAATTCGATCCAATACAGACAAACCAAAAAGAAGAACCGATACAATCTAGAAAATTAAACGTCACGCAAGATGTTAAATACTACTGGCGTTTGCTTCGACATGGTGCATTAAGGTCAAAAGGATAAACCAAATGCAAAAAGGATAAACCAAAGTACTTTAAAAATTAAAGGCAAATATGCGCTGGCATTTATTTGTAAATTAGAAGCTTTGATTAATCGCATCCTATTCTCATACAAAACTATTTCTATACCTTTTTTAGCTTTGATTAATCGCATCCTATTCTCATACAAACCTATATTTATATCTATTTCAACTTATGCGAATCAAAGATTCACATTCCGTGAAAGACAGAGATGGAAAATTTCTTTTTTCTTTCAGATTTTAAGGATAGATATTAGTATTTTTTATTTTATTCCACTCTAAGCTTAACCAAATTACTACTCTCTTTTGCCTAAACAACTTAATTACTTTTTTGGGTTTAATAAAGTGAAATCTGATAGAACCCATTGGCCAAATCCAAGATGCAAAAAATTGCTTTTACCCAGCTGCTCAAAAATTTCTATGATGTTGGTAAACGGATAGCTATCTCCAATCGTTATATCATTAAGATGATGAAAATCAATGACAATGCGCCATATTTTTCGTTCGTTGTTAGTAGCGCACAAATAAACAAACAAGTTAGGTAGACGCCTCATATAAAAAAAATATTTGTTTCAACAGTTTTCATTAACTGATTTATTTATATAAAAAACATTTATTTATTTATTTTTTGCTGATTTATTATAAGTCGTTTAGACCTTAGTTACCGAAATAATAATGATCTCAAGGGAATTATAAGAGGGAGTTATGGATTCATAATAGACCTAATTTTTATTAAAAATTTTTGTTTTGTTTATTTATAAACAAGAATATTTACATAAATCCATAGTAACGAATAACAATACCCTAGCAATACAAGTTGAAGTGAAAAATAACTAACTTGATCAATTAAAACGCAAAATCATGCTATCAAAATACTTGATAAAAATAAATGTTTTGGTTCAATAAATAATTTAGGTAGTAAAAAATAAAATTATCTATGTATCACGTGAATTACTAGATGTCAATTGCCTTGTGAAACTTACTAGCCCTCGGGCCAGAGGCACTCGGGTAGTAAACGTTGCCCTCGGTAATTAACATTCTTATAATTCCCTTGATACATAAATAACTATTATAACAGAACAGTTTTTATATATATATTTATTTAAAATTAAATCAATGAACCGATCACGACTACCAATAGACTGACTTATATTTAGACAATTTTTATTATATTATTTCTATTAGGACCGTCAAAACATTAATTAACAAATTGTAACGACTACAACTAACGATTTGAGCATAATTATACAAAGAAGCAGGTTGTTGCAACATAATTACTACTCCATACGTGTTGGCTGGTCTTACTTTCATGGTAATCATCCACCTTAGAATTGCTAGGTCTATCTCCTAAGCTCTTCGCACTAGTTTTGCTCACTACCGTCTATAAGTAGATTTTTCCTGCAGCAGAACTCTATGTAGGGGTACTACCAAATATTTTGTTTTCGGTGCAAAAAAGATTACCTTTCATCATGACGATAAGTCTCACGTTCAATGTTTTATTGGAAAATTTAATATTTACTTAAATTAGCCAGAACATTAGCTACAAGCAAACTCTAAGTAAGTGCTAATCAGATCACATCTTGTTAATATCATTTGGTAGTACGTTTGAATTTATAGTTCCTTCTCTTGCTTCTCTAGTCACATAATTTGATATGGTCTTTTCAACGCTTTTTCTCTTGAGATTTTGCCTGACCACACCAAATTTAAGGCTTCTTCAATGTCTCAAAAAGCACGTAAAGTATCCTGAAATGCACGCACTTAGTGAGCATGCATCAGTAACCAATACTGCTTTGCCTTACGAATAACAACACACTTACTCTAATTTGTAAAATCAGTATTCTTGTATAAGCTTGATTTGTCCCCTCCCCCATATTACACAGTTAACGCTATTATGTCGTAGTGAAAATCTTCTTAAGGCACGCCACATGTTGTCTGCCGCGTCCATCAGATGTGGTTAGGTGAGAGCGAATATGCATTTTAATCAATTATCAACCTTTTCCCCTTCCTGATCACGTCAGCAATGGTATTACAGTTATCCGCAATGATATGCTCTCTCTGCTGTTACCAGTTGCTCCACCGAAGTGGATTTCTTTATTGCTATAGGTGGCCCTTGAGCAGTATAACTTTTTTTAACGTTATCTATATCTTCTTTTATGACATTCCATAGTACATCAGCGAAGATTTTGCTAAATCTGAAGTTGGGAACTTTCTTAGCCATTGATATTTCTGCCATTGACCTTTCGTGGATTTTTTAATATGAAATTGGTCTGTGATATCATCCGAACTTCTAAGCTCGTTCTAATCGCTAATGTTCACTCCGTTGTTTTGTGTTTCTGCCAGTTTAAGGTATTTCCTACTAGATTGCCTAGAACATATCGGGCGGAAGACTGTAACCTTATAAGGAATTCAAACATCATCTCCAATTCTCGTCACAAGTGAAATGTATACTGACCTCAACTTTTGGTAGTACAACATCCAGCGACTCATTCTTACATTCTACCACAGCGTAAACGAAGTTTGGAAAGAATTTACCTTAAATCTAAAGAACTTTTCGATTTGGGTCCTTCTTTGACTAACCCTAGCTCCTCTGTACTTCTGCCATATTTGTCATATCAATCACTTTTATCTAACTAGTATAACTGGAGTCAAGTTTCAGATGGGGATACTCTCTCCTGATAGATTTCTATCAAAGCCTTCTTTAAGGCATCGTCATACAAGGTATCTATTGTTGTGCCACGCCAGCTCACTATTTCACTCCAGGTTAACGACTCCAACGAGCAAGCATTCTCTTTTACGTATCAGAGTCCTTTTCCTTGAGTTCATTCAAAACCACCTCACCGTAAGTTACTGTCCACCTTGTACCTGGTAACACCACCTAATGCTTACTCCTCTAGGTTTTAGCCTCATTAGGTTGTCCGGTGCCCTTAGCATTCATAAAGTGGTGACGATTAGCAGAACCATAAAAACGGTTACTCTTTCTAACTGTACCTTGTGGCATAGTGGTCACTACCACGAGATATGCTACACAACAGAGTTATTTCCATTTACCCATCAGCGATCTACGAAGGATATTCACTACTTAATCTGTTGCTTGTGTCTTCATTGTTGCCCAATTTACGTCATGTTTGTTTTATATTGTGATGTTTATCGTTTTTATCAATTTTATCCCCACGAGTATCATAGGCAAGACTGTTTGTTAACTCAGATTGCTAATAAAGAGTCATTCTTCAAAAAGCAATTGTTCTTTACTACTGAATATCTATTGACTATCTTTTTTATATTTTATAATTATGTTCTCACGAAAACAAAGTATGCAAAAGCACGTAAGCCCGGATGCGACTTACGTTCTGAAGCATCAAAATAACCATAGCTTGTTCTTTTTTTTGGTTTTTTGTAGCTGATATTGATTGAATTAAAAAAGGATATTGATGTGTATAATACTTGGCTATATTAGTTGAAGTATTTCATCAAAAAATTCCTGCAAGCTCAATAATATTTCGAAACTTGTAGTATCGGAAACACTTTTTTGTTTAACAAAATTGTTTTCTTCTTTTCTTTTTACATAATCCTTCAGCAATTAACCAAAAAACCTTTTATTAATAAATCATAAAACATTCCGCCTACAACGCACTACGTTTTCTTCAACGAGATACACTTTAGTGTATAGCAACCACAACAATCTGTAGGTAAATTTCCATAACACCAAAATTCATATAAATTTTATTTATTGATTTTACTCTAAAGAAAATAATGAAAAGAAAAGAACTAAGTTTTGCCGAAACTCTTGCACAACCAAACGAAATAAAAATAAATTAATCTAAAGATTCTAAAAAAAAAAAAACAAAATAAA
Source organism: Diogma glabrata (assembly GCA_963693315.1). Taxonomy (NCBI): domain Eukaryota; kingdom Metazoa; phylum Arthropoda; class Insecta; order Diptera; family Cylindrotomidae; genus Diogma; species Diogma glabrata. The sequence continues at coordinate 247,775,512 of OY856186.1, forward strand.
ATAAATAAATAAATAAAAAAAGGTTCTCAATTTCATATTTTTTTAAGGGATTTCATTATATTTTGTTTAAATGTGTTTTTTTCCGTTCATACTTCCTTTTTCCCATCTTTTAATGGTAGTCATTCCATTGAATGCGCCATTCCATTGAATATAATATATATGTTTGAGGAAAACCAGAACACAGATTGTACATTGGAATACTAAAAATGGAAATCGATTTTCGTAAATATTTATGGTAATTTCAGTTTTCCAAAAAGGTAATTACAGTTCCGTTTTGTTAGGTTACATGTTAGGAATTATAATTTTTGATTAGTGGGTATTCTTGTGGGTTAATAATTTGAACCCTTAAAGGGTTATACCAGTAATACGTAATTGGATACAAATGTGGGTTTATAATATTGTTTGACTTTGATGTGTTGTTATAATCAAATGAAGAATGTATGGAATAATTTGATTTATAGAAGTAATATGTAACATCAACATTTATGTATTTATTTTAGAGTAGTCAAATGTAGTCAAATAGAGTAGTCAAATGGCATGCATTCATTTTTAAGAATACGTTATGGATGTTTGGATATTTCGTGCGTATATGTTTGTCATGTTTTATCTATAACCAGAACTAAGTACTGATGTCAGCCCTTGTGGGGACTTTTTTTTCCATAATCAGGTTGGAATTTAGTATTTCAGCTCTTAAAATTGGCATAATCAGTAAAAAACATGAGAATTTTAGTTACGACTAGATATAAATTTTTAGTAATCTTTAAACAACTAGTTTCGTTGTGTTTTGACCTTTTTTACTTCTTGGTTTTACCTTACTATCAGCCAAAATATGTAATTGAAATAAACTGTTCATTGTTCATTGTTCATCATTGTTCTAGGTTACTGTTTATAAGGATATGTGTCAATAAAGAAATTTAGTTTTTTCCATACTTAGTTTAAGATAAATGGTGGACAGTTGACAAGGCTTTTTTGTGTAAAATTACAAATATTAAGCTTACTTGTCCATTACAGGACAGGCTGAAGGAGTTGACTCCCTAGCTAAAAAAGTAATGGGAAACTAAAAGATAAACGAAATTAGTCAGAATTTTAACTCAAACCCTAAGATAAAGTAGATATATTTATTGGTTATGAGAATTGCTTCCCAACTCTCATAATCAATAAATATATCTACTTTGACTGGACTTGTTTGGCGAGAACATAAGATAACCAAGATATGTAGATAACCATTTAATTTTTAGAATCTAACAGTTTTGAAAGAATAATAATTTTATTTTACTAACAAGCAAATATTTTTGGATCGATTGCAATGATTGGAAACTAGAAAGTTCAAAACATTCTAGCTAAGTTTGCAGTCCAGAATGAGTTCAAGACGCTGTATCTTTCAGTGTTTGCCAAGATGTACTCTGATGATCTAAAATTAGAGCGCTACTGACGTTATTATTCCAAAAATTATAGCAAATTGGCAATCTTTTCAAATTCTTTCATTCTTAACAGCTTTCGTTTAATCATTGATTTTATCTTTATTTCATATCCAAAGTCTTAACAACTCTTTTGTATAATCAAACCTAAAGAATTGTTCTGATAAACACAATATTAAAGCATCAACATCCAATAATAACGAAAATAATAATAATAAGAAAAAGAAAAGTTAGACCAGAATAAACCTTTAGGATTATTGCTATTAGTTTTTATATATATTTTCCTTACTTCTACATTTTCCGTTTTACTTGATTTCCAATTTCCTTTTAATATTATTTCTTAATGAAAATTATCTGAAAGGTACTAGTGTTTATAACAAAAATGAAGAATATCTGTCAAAAGGTATATGTGGTACATCTCCTTTATCCTTTTTATATCCTTGAATTTGTTGGAGTAAGTTGGTTGTTTTTTTTTGTTAGATGAGCAAATGTTCTTGAATGACATAACAAGTGCTTGTACAAAATGACATGAGTTTTGACGTTTGAAATTATGATTTAAATGGGTTACTTGTAGCGGATAAATAAGCTTATTGTCAACACGTTATCGATAACTTAAAAATACTTAGCTCCATGATAGTAACTTTAATCCAAATTATTGGATAAAATTCTTTTAAAATCTCCATTTTAGTAGAAAATACGTTCTTGGACAACAAAGTGGAACCAAGAAAAATAACTGTAGGGTAGAGTTGAATTATTTTGTTTAACATACGCAAAAACCTGATCAGTTGTGTCTTATATTAACTACCAACATTTTGAAAAGTATTTTCAAAATCGCCACAAAAGTGAAAACCGGATATATGACTAAAAAGATGGAAGATAGGTTAAGTAAATAAGAATGAACGGTCATTAGTTTGCATACACAGTTACGCAAAAAAACTGCGTGTGAATGCTTTTATTGCTTACGTAACCATCATTAGCTCGTTAGCAAGACTAGGCTAGTAAACAGTTCAAAGCATTCAGCATTTATGTCAGCAATTCTCGTAAATACAATTTACCCTGAAATGGCTAGGCTAGGTTGAAATGGGCTTTTAAACGGATGGGACATAGGCACAAGCGGTCCGTAGTCATACTATGAGAAGAACCGTTGGTATTCAATACATTATTTTTCCGTCAACTAGCCAGAAGCGAGCGACAAATATCTCTGACGTTCAACTCACAGTGCGTCAGATCCTGAAAGGTGCGTGTATCTAGAAATCTAATTCTAGTCTGATCTAGACAAAGCCACGAGCAGAAAAGATGGAGAAATGTTTCCTATCCTCTTTGTTATTGCAGCTCTTTCAGTTAACATAGGCGAAAACATCCAGTCTGCTTGAATGTTTGCCAATAATACAAGGTCCCGTGATGACACCCACATTCATGTTGATATTTCTATGATTTACTGATATCAAATAATCGGACTGGTTTCAGATCTCCTTGGCCTTAGCATTACATTCAAAAAAGAATTCTTACCCCTATGTGCATTTGAAACCAGCTTGTTTACCTTTTCACGAATCAAGACCCTGCCATACTGTACGCAAGCAGATTTGATCCAGAAAATCTGGTTATTGAGCTTTGGGCCTGTCGTAATTGTATCTGCACTGCTATGATCTGTAAGTAGAAAAACGTTTAATTTGCCTTCAATGCAGGGATGAACTTTACGTCTACCCTACGTCTTTTACAAACAACTGAAACATTATTCCCAAATACAAAAATGTGAATTTGGACAATTTTATAAAGTTGGTATTGGATAACATTAAACAATAACAATAACGATTTTACGGAATACAAATTTTATAATATTGTCTAATTCAATTTAGAGAATATTGTGAAATTAGAGCTAGTATCACTGTCGGTACCAGTTGTCTGACACTACAAGATGTTAAAAGTGCGTCCTGCATCAGTCGAGGTGCCTTGCATGGAGAAAACACCCTCTTCCGATTCAGTCACCGCTCTCTTATCCCACCCTCATCTTTCTTAAGTACCTTCCAGACGACTGCTCCAAAGCCATAGTTATGCACTCGATCGTTTTCAGATAGCTGAGCCAAGAATTTATCCTAGACAAGAATGATAGCTGACCTGACATAGTTTTTGGTAGCCTGAAGCTTAGCTATTCCACAGTTGTATGTATAGGAAACTCTTAATTGCTGTATTGTAGGTCATTTTGGGTCTCTTCGTCAGCGTGGTTGATCAGCTTCTTTGACCACTTCCAGTTTGTTTCTGCTCAAATCTAGCCTATAAGACTGATTGCCTACTAAAACAGCGTAAAAAATTGAAGATCGGCAAATACTATCAATTTTAAATGATTTCGATGCCAACCACCATCTCTGCAAATCGAGATGAACCCTAGTTTTTTGCTGGCTACTTCTAGAAATATGTTGGTGCCACCTTCTCCAGTTAGCTGGCGTGATACTGCCGTTATCATGACCTCTATCTATAACAGTTACCACTAGCTGATCTTGCACTACAGCACTAAAACAACGCATTGTCATAACCTATTTTTCTTTTAGGGTCCTTTGGAAAATTCTCTTGTGATCTCTGCATTTTGTAAGCAAAGCCCCCAGTTGGACCCCCCAGTCTCTAATCCTAGATGTGGTAATAAATTAAGCCAAATTGAAGGTTGCTAAATCCAAATTAGTCGTCTTGAAATCCAGCATTTTCTCCAACCGTTTAAGAGCTTTTCATACTTGCCTTCTTGAATTGTGTGAGACTTTGAAGTTTCTTTCACTTATCCAAGTAATTTGAAGAACCCGATGCTCTACCACGTGCTACAGCTTTTTAGGTTTCCCGAAGTTTTCCATCTGATTCCCACGAGTAGTAGAGAAAAAACGGTACATCTGTAGAGATTCACGAGAAAATTAGGAAAGAAAGAAAATTGTACTGCAGATCGCCCGATATACAGGTGGCTGTGCTTGCAAGTGAGCTTTTTGAGTAGGTCATCAGCGTAGTCAATCCTCAGCATGATACAAATCGCCTGACACCTTGATCCAATTCATTGGCAATCATTTAGCGTGGCCTACTCTACACCTTAATCATTAAAACACTTGCATGAAATGCAAAAATAACTCACAAATAACCCTAGCTTGTCTGCTACATACTTGCATCATAAAACTGTATAATTTTACAGTTCTGAAACGTTCCGTCTGTAAAGTTCTTTTGATACTATTGTCGATGAAAGCTTAGCTTTCGAAATTGCGTATTTAGTGAAATAAAACTAAATTTAACAAGAGTAGGGCATTTCTTTCTCTATTTCTGAAGAGCTTAGCAAAAGCCAATACATTTGAAAATCTGATGATGTAGCAATTTTCGGATTTGGAATAAATCGCACCCAAACATTTTCTTAAATGAGGTCAGTCAATAAACTGAAATAATAACAGTTGGGGTTTGAGTCACTTATTGTTTACTGCTGGGTAGGTTTCTTTTTTATACAAAGTAGGACATGCTTAGTATTAATAAGTTATGAGATAATTGATTATTTATGTTTGTCTTTAAAAACTGGGAGATTGAAATTGAAATCTGTTGTGGATTGACTGACTTTGTTTTGCCAATTCAGCACAAGATCTAAGGTTGCAATCTAGGTTTATTTATCCACGATAAAGTTGTGTTCACATATAACCACTTTTTAATTTATATAGTAAATAGATTATCAGGAAATATTAACCAAAAAACAGAAAGAACGTTTCTCTTCTCTCCAGACGACAGCCTCGGAATGCCTATGTAGCATACTAATAGGACACGTAAAAATAATGTGCGTGTGCAGCATGAAAGTGAAGTTAACAAAGTCCTTTTGTATGTCCTTAATTGTGTATGCGCGTACTCTCTAGTATTTCGGTATGCTATCAATCATTTAGGAACTTTTTGATCGGTTTGATAGGAATGCTGACACAGCGGTTGAAGGACACAGCGGTTTTGTTTTGGAATAAATTTTACATGTCGAGTCTTGAACCTATCTCTCTTTGTTGTGTAAAGAGATGTACAATTAATTTTGCTTGTATGATTTGGCTTTTTTCAGTGTCTTACCTGGCGTAAAATGACTGTAGAGTCTAGTTTATATTCATATGGAAGCAAGAAAATGGAAAACGGAATAGAAGCAATGCTATACTTTGATTTAACACTCTTGAGATACAAAATAATGGTAGTCAGATGATGTTGAAAAATACCAACAATGCTCCATTTTCTTGAGATAAGAGCAATTCAAACGATCCAATGGCCCAACTTGATCTGTTGAAAGTCTGTATAAAGTCAGTGTTTTGTCCTGGTTGAGATGCATTCAAATAAATAATTTTCGTTACAAAATACATTTGTAAAATGATACATTAGTGAAATTGGACAGCTTATGTTTAAAGAAGATAGTTTGACAAAGTAACTTCTCAGAAGAGATAAAATTTTTCGAACAAATATATCAAAATAAGCTCTCAGAAATAACAAACACATTCTCTCAGCATTTTTAGATAACAGTGCTGTGCTGAAAGCTTAGAATCAAGCTATGACTGACTAACTATTAAACTAACTAGCTTTTAAACGTGATTATTATAATTCCATGATCAAAATCGATCTACCATCCAGGAAACTTTGGCAGAACCTAGATAAATTAGGTTACTCTTCCAAAGAACGTAATGAGCAGACTGACATTTTGCCTAGTGATTTTAATAAACACTTTACCGTATACAAAATCCCATCGTTTTACCACTACCCTACCGCGATTTCATATTTCAGACAACTTTCTCATTTATTTTCTTTTCACTTGATGAAATTGTGTTGGCCTTTTTCTAAAATTCAATCTGATGCCGTTGGTAGCGACGAAATGCCACTAAAATTTCTTAAAATACTTCTTCCAAATATTCTTCAACATGTTGCTCATATTTTCAACCATTTTGTTTATTCTTCCATATTTCCTGATCTTTGGAAAATGGCTTTAGTTGTGCCCTTCCCTAAAATATCTCAGCCTACCTTGGCCAGCGATTTTGGACCCATTAGTATCTTACCAGCACGCTCTAAAGTATTCGGAATACTTCTAAAGGATCAAATGTTGTTATACTTGAATCAAAATGATCTGCTGGATCCTTTTCAATCCGGGCTTAGAAGTGGCCACAGCACTCACAAAAGTAACTTTTCATTACTTACTTTACTTGATTTCAGTCATGCTTTTGAAACTATTAGACATACGTGTATTGTACAAAAGCTTAAATTTTCTTTGATTTTTCTGATCAGGCTGCGCGGCTTATATTTTCATATCTTAATGAGAGAACCCAAAAAATTAAAAGTTCTGATTGCTTTTCCACTGCCTTGCCTTTGAATTTGGGAGTTCCTCAAGGGTCTATTTTGGGGCCCTTACTTTTCTCTCTCTATCTGATAGATCTTTCAGGGCACATTGTACACTCTAAGTATCATCTATATGCTGACGATTTTCAAATTTATATTTTTGGATCCAAATGTCACATTGAACGTACCTTGAGCTGCTTAATCAGGATCTTTTTGCTATTTCTGACTGGGTTTTGAAAAATGGATTGCAGCTTAATGTTAAGAAAACTCAGTTTTTACTTTTTAGTCGTCCTGCTATTCGTCCAATTATTCCTGCTTTGTATTTAAACAACCAACGCCTTGAATTGCATGATAAGGTCCGGAACTTGCGTGTTATCTTCAACAAGAATCTTTACTGAAATGACCATATTGCTAGTGTCTGAAACAAGGTTCAGTATACACTACATCGGTTGAGAACCTTGAAATTTAACACTCCACTCCAAAATCTCTAGCTATGCCGCATTTGAAAGGGGATATTTTATTTTATAATATAGGTTATGAAAATGAAAGAAAAATTAGACTGGCTTTTAACTCTTGTATTAGATACATTTATGATCTTCGATATTATGACCATGTTTCGCCATATATTAAAACAATTTTGGGAATGAATTTGATGTTTTATTACTTTTTGCGTGTAGTCTTGTTTATTAAAATGCTTCTTTTTAAAATGCTGAGAGTGCATCCTTCATATTTGTATTCACTAATCATTTTTGCTTCTTCGCACCGCACCAAGAACCTATGTGTCGCACTAACCTTATAAAAATACTACTTTCGTGCATGGTTTGAAACTTTGGAACAAAGTACCGATAAATATTAAAACATTGGAAAGTACAGCGCACTTCAAAAGAAAATGTTTGTTTTATTTTAAAAGTTTGAGAATTAATCTCAAACAGTATATTCCGTGATAATTCCCATCTTACTTTAAATTTAATGTCTTGCTACCCGAAGCAAATTTTAAATGGAACTACTTAAATGTGAGGTGTATTAGATTTTTCATCTACTACAACTCAAATTTTTTCTTACCGCACGTTTCCGACATTTTTTTTTGACAATTTTGAAAAACAATATTGCTAAAAAACGTAAAAGAAAATTATTAGTTTGACAAAATTTTAAGTTTAAATTTTATTTTGAGTTTGTTAAATTTAAGAAAACTAATTAAATATTAAAAAATTTCTGAAAATTGAAATTATGGTTCATGCAAAATATAAACAAATAAAAGAAAGCTGGACAGAAATTTGACATTTAGGCTAGAAATTTTAAATTTGTATAAGCATTTGGGCAAACATATTTGAAATTATTCTCTAAACTGACAAAAACTCTGGCGGTGAATAGAGGCGTAAGTTTGTCACATAGGTTTACCATAATTTGATATGGTTAACTTGAAAACGAAATTTAGTCCAAAAGTAAAGGAAAATGTGGTAAATGGAACACACCTATTGTTAGTTTTTAGCTGTCGTTTTATTAGCTCTTTGTTATTATTTTTGATTTTTGTTTTTTTTTCTTTTGTCTCAACGTTTATTGCACATTATTAGTAAACTAGTCAATGTAAGCTTTGAGAAGACTTCGTGTCTTATTTACATTATATAAAATAAATAAATAAATAAATAAAATAAATAAAACGAGGGGAATTCGTTTAGAAAAAAAAACTATTTGACAGAGTGATCAAATTAAGACACCAGTTCGTTGTCTGGTACTGAATTTTTGACATTTTACTACCCATTAGATCCAATTATTAAACTTATTGATTATTTCCAGATCAAACACTGAGTTCCTCAACGATATTTCAATTAGTATGTGTGTCGAACAAATAGATGAATGTGAAAGCATTCGTTTATTAGGCGTCACAATTTCCAATGACTTACTCTGGAACAATCATATAATGGCGATTAGCCATATATGTTCGAACAAATATTTTGTTATTTATTTTATTTATTTATTTATTTTCTGCAGTATAGTATATACAATTTGAGAATTATTATTTATTGTTTTTTAAAACATAACTTACTCATTTACGCATTTTAGAATTGGTTCAAACATTGCATAATTTGAATGGCTCAGCGGTACATGCAAAATACAATTTCTTGGTCGTAGACGTCGTACAGGAACACTTAAGTCAAACAAGCACAGAAGATCAGGGCAATCAATCCGGCTGCACAGTACATCGTGAGCAAAGACCGCACATCGCAGCCTCTCGTCTACGTTCCAGACTCTGCAAACCAAGAATCATTAGTCGGTTGTTGTAAGACTTCCTCTTTAATATATCCTTCTCGATCGGATGGTAAATTTTGTAGAGCATAAATTATAAATTGATTCTGGATACTCTCAATTCTATTGGAGTGCAGTTTGTAGTATGGAGACCAAATGACAGACGCATGCTCTAACTTTGAGCGTACGTAACAAGTAAACAACAGTTTTAATGTATTTGGATCAACAAAATCTTTTGTATTTCTTTTGCTGAAACCCAACATTGCGTTTGCCTTACTAATGATGCTGTCAATATGTATGTTAAATGACAAATCATGGCAGAATATGACTCCAAAATCTCGAAAGTTATTAATTCTGTCCACTTGTTCGTCGTATATTATGCATGGGTACTCTATGATGCTCTTTTTTTTAGAAAATGAGATAACTCTGCATTTAGCCACGTTCAAAGATAATTTATTTTCCCATGTCCAGTCGCAGAAATTGTCAACATCATTTTGAAAACTTTCAACATCAACTATCGTTTTAATACTTGCATAAATTTTCAAATCATCGGCATATATTAAGCATTTCGCACATTCAAAACATTGCGTTACGTCATTAATAAATAGAATAAATAAAAATGGTCCAATATGGCTACCTTGAGGTACTCCAGATGTTATTTCAAAAGTAGACGACGTGAAGTCTCCAATTTTAACAAATTGCCTTCTTTTTTGCAAATATGATGCTAACCATTAATTGGAATATATTCAGAGTTGTACCCAACCAACTTTTGAAGAAGTATTTCACAATCTACGCGATCAAATGCCCTGGAAAAATCCGTGAACGTTACATCGGTCTGATAACCATTTTCAGCATCATCAAATAAATGGTTACCGAGAAGCATTAAGTTAATAATGGTAGATCGTCCTTGAACGAATCCATGTTGTGCAGTTGATATTACATTTTTCAGGTGAAACTCCAAACGACATTTAACCAACTTTTCAAAAAGTTTGGGAATTACAGAAGATATAGCTACACCACGATCATTTTTTACATCACATTTACTACCGGATTTGAATATCGGTTGAATAAAAGAGGTTTTCCAAGAATCAGGAAAGCATTCTTCTTGCAAACTCAGAGTAAAAATATGAGTTAAAGGCTGGCTTAGAGAAGAACTGCATTTTTTAAAAGGTATGGGTGAAATACCGTCAGAACCAGCACCTTTTTTTACTATCAAGCTCCAATAGACCTTTGTATACTTCTTCAAGGGTAACCTGAAAAACATTGAAGATGAATTTATTATCCGTCAAACTCTGCTGATATGTTAGATGATTGATCATAAACACTCTTGAAAAACTCAGAAAAAGCTTCACTTATTTCTTGTGGTCCAGTTAATGAAGTCCGATTGAAACACTAGAATTCGGTAAACCATTTTCTTTTCGCTTTGAATCCAAATATCTAAAAAAAACACTTAGGATCACTGCGTATATTCTGTTCTATTTCTAAAATGTAGGTAGCGTACAAAAATTTATTTAAAATTTTGAAACTCTTTCTTAGCTGACTATATATTAAATAGTCTTGTGGGTCATTGCTTCGTTTAAATTTCCTATGAGCTTTAATTCGACAATTTTCCAAAGAAATTAGCGGTTTATTATACCAAGGTTCATTGCTCTTACGTTTTACTTCCTTTCTTGGAACAAACATTTTTATTCCATACTGCAAGATATATTCGAAACGTGAAACGGTAGTTGCCAAATCACAACAAGTAAATAGTGAATTCCAATCTGTATTGTCAAGAACACTATTCAACGATATAAAGTCAGTTTTATTCAGCGTTAACGGAACCAAATACAGGATACAGTTCACCTTCCCGAGTTTCCCAATGAATTTTTGGAAGATTAAAATCGCCAGCAAACAATATATGATCTTCACTGCATACTAATGGTATTATAAAGTTGAAAATATATGGAATCAAAGAACTGTATATTGCATCAGAGCTATTACATGTAATATGTATATTGATAATAAATATCCATCCACTACCACATTTGACCTTAATGCAAAGAAGCTCGGCCGTTTCAACAGTTGAGCATACAAATTCAAACTTAAATTCCTTTTTTACAGCAGTAAAACACACCTCCCTTGGCAGTTGTATTTGTACCGGAAGAATGACGATCCTGACAAAAAACGGTATATATTGAGCCGGAAAATATTCTTCAGTGTTAAAAGATGTTGTAAGCCAGGTCTCTGATAGCAATATGATATCATAGTCGTTGCTCAAGATTGATAAAAAAATGTTCTTGGATTTAAATCTTATTCCGCTTCAGTTATGCATATAGAGGTTTAAAGAAAACTGAATTGAGGGGTCTATTGACTGAACGTTATCTGTTTCATTAATATGATGTGTCAAAATGTTTTTGGTTTGTTACAAGCTGCTATGGGTGGGATTTTTCAGATTAATTGAAGGATTTATTGAAGGGTCGTTTCTGTCGATAACTGTTCATGCCTTAAGATTTTTGAAGTTTGAATGCAAGGGCGTAAAATGGTGTTAGTAGGCCAACGAGCTCGATCTAGAATGATATTCAAACTTTCAGCTGCAACACCCACTTTAAAGGAAATAAAGTTTAAAGTGGCTAGCTCTTTGCCTCTTGGAACCTAAGGCCAGCATTCTATGTTCTCCGCAGAATCAGCTCCAAGAATACCTGCAACATGCAATTTAATACTGACCGCAATAGTAGTCGGATCAAAACCGCCAACGTACAAATATTCTTTTTGGGGTATTGATACTGTTTTTAATAATTCATTGGTGTCACCAGTACCAATTCTAGTACTTACAAGAATTTTACTTTTTTGGTTGCTAATGGGTTCACAACTAGGGACCAACAGTGGAAAATGATTGGACAAGGGTATATTTAATCCGTTATTTATATGAGTTTCGAAGAGTAGGGACTGGGCTTGCTTTTGGAATAGTTGTTGGTGTTGTTGCTGAGAACTATTAACTTTTTCCGTTAAACTTTCGATGAGTTTACGATTCTCAGAAACCTCAGTACAAATTTTATTCATCACTCCATTATATTCAACTGCTTTTAGGGCTTCAGCACCCGAAGATGTTATCCGTATTGTTCGTCTAAATACAGAATTTTGCATCAGAACACAACAAGTTTTGCAAAACCACATGATACATGAGTGTTTTCTAGGAGTTGCCAAAACTGAACGATCGCTGCCAACAACTTCACATTTGCAGCAAAAAACTATTCAAACAAAAGCCACATATGATTGCATCAAAAGTTGCTCCAAAAGCTCTTTTACAATCCTCACAGGTTGTCATACTGTTGATAGTTATGTTATTAAACCAAATTACACAAAATTACACAATTACACAGTCCCAGCAGTATCAATCGAATGAATCAACAACCCGATATTTAAGTTTATATACAGAGAGTTACACCACTCTGAGCTCGGTAAAAAGTATATATTAGATGTTGATCGTTATACTGCTTAACTGTTATAATGTTGTTCCTAAATTTATTTTTACTATTTAAATTTATTTTTATTATTAACGAGATTGACATGCATGTGTAAAACAGTTCTGTTATTCCGATAACTAAAAAGACAATGTCAACAAATAACTTTCTATGAACAAGTTTTTTTTTAATGTTATTTAACTACGATGTTTCTTTAACCTATATTTCCTGTTGTTATCTGTCTTTTATCAGAAAGTTTAAAGTTAATTAATGTTTTTTTAGCACTTTACACTTAGTAGCACAGATTTTATTCTACACTATGTAAATATACACACAACACAATTGCACAAAATTAAAATAAAGCCTAAACGAAAACCAATAATTTTGTAATTAAAAATGAAAAGCAAAAATAAAAACACAACTGTCCACTCTGGGTATAAAAATTAAACTCCTAGTTTAAAAATTCTGTATATCTAGTTACAACAATTTGCGGTAAAGTTAAATCCATGCGATTGGTTATGCAGAAATAGAGTGTTGTCATATAGACAACCAAATTTTAAATACTTATCCTAACATTTACAATATTGAGTAGGGAATAACAGTTCCCTAAAAAATGATGTCTAAATGACGATTGAGAAATCCAACTTCAACTGCAAAATTAAATCGGCTAGGTGGCGTAGCGAATAGCGTGTCTGTCAAAAGATTCAAATATGGCACCGAGAAAGTTATTGGTTCAAATCCCAACTGAAACACGTAAAAGGAGACAAATAGAGTTTTTCCGTTGAGATAAAAAAAAATTCAAGTTATTTTCTTGTTGTCCCTGCGCCGGCGCCGATTTCATGTGATTATTACCACATATTTTATAATTCGTGAGGCGCATTCTTCCATATATTTCATACTTCATGAGACATTTTTTGGAGCTTGCCGAACCCAAGATGGCTGATTTGAGAAAAATCACAGAGCAAATGTTTTTGGGCTCATCAAGGACAGGCGCCAAGTATAAGTCAAGGACAGGCACCAAAGAGAAGTTTAAAATATGTGGTAATCATCACTTCAAATCGCTGCCGGCCCAGGGACTGTAGTGTAGTTTCTTGGTTACCGTTGTGTAGTTTCTTTTTGAACTGCATGGTGACACTTTAAATTTTTCTGAAGATCATCTTTTGGCAATTTATCCCAAGTAATTGGTACCATTTACTGATCTGCTTTAAGGTCTGTTCTGGTGTCAATCGGAATCCCTGGTAAACTGGTATCACTATGCAAAATGACAGTACAGAACTCTCAATGCTGTGTACGAGTAGAGAACGAATATCAAAGTTTTTTTAAAGTCGACTCCAGTTTATGACGAGGTGATGCTATCTCTCCTATACTTTTTAATTTAGCCTTGGAATATGTGTGCCGTCAAAAGAAACTAGCGACTAACAACAATATCTTGTCAATAAACTCAGTACAGATGATCACATACGCTGGTGATGTTGTGATCCTCAGCCGAAGTGAAGCTGTTATGAGTGAGACTTTCAAGTCGCTTGAGAGTGGTGCTAGAAAGATCAATCTTCAAATTAACTACAATAAAACCAAACATATGAATATTTCAATAGAGGCTGAGAAGAAAGATTTGATGTGCGGCGTTGAACGAATTGACGGAGTTGAATCTTTTAAATATTTGGGGATCAATGCTTGACTCAAACAACAGCATACTTACAGATAAAAAAGCTCGAACCGCTGCAGGTAATCGAACTTTCTAGCCAATTAAACCCCTCCTTGGATCACCGTATGTATCAATTAACACCAAGCTCAAGTTATACAAGACATTGATTAGACCGGTTGTGATGTATGAGTCACAAACGTGGACCTTACACAAAATGACGAATCGCATTTATCTGAATGCGAAGGTAGGATCCTACGCTACAGTTTTGGTCCACTTAAGACAGACGATGGAGAGTATAGAACCCGGTATAACTTTGAGATCAGGAACCTTCTTGAGGATCCTGATATAATAGGTTGTATCCGTTCTAATAGGATTGCTTGGTTTGGGCATGTTATACGAACCAATTCACAGTCTGGAATTATTAGAAAAATGTGCGTTAGTACCCCAGGGAGTAGGTGACCGTGAGGTAGACCACGACTACAATGGGAAACTGACGTAATAAACGACATTAAAAAAATCTGCCATGGTAATTATGTCGCTGTTGCGAATGACCGTGGTGAATATTCAAAGCTGATTAGCCTGGCAACGCTCTTACTTGAAGCATGAACGACGTAAAAAAAAAACAAAAAAAAATTGTTACCATTTGCTTTAGCTGTATATAATCCATAAATTGTTTGTATTCTTGACTATAGTTATCAAATTAACGGAAATTTTTGAAGTTATACTTCTTTGCGCTCGTTGTAAATATTTTGATGGGGTGTTAATCGAGAAACCGCGTCACATTTTGGGAAGTTATATTTTAACCTTTATGCTGTATGGTAATAAAGACGAAATTAGTAAATCAACCTTATGCTGTATGGTAATAAAGACGAAATTACTAAATCAATCATATTTTATAATAATCAGTGTTGCAAAACGTTACTCGTAACGTAACGCAAAAACGAAATAACGAAATGAAATAGCGTTATTAGTAATAATTACGTTCATAACGTTTTAAAAATTAAACAGCGTTACAATAGCGTAAAACGTAACGATAACGTTAATATTTTATTTCGTTTTTTGGATAACTTTTTGTATAATTATATGAAAATCAAAGCGCAAAAACCGGTTGAATGAAATCCAACTTACCTGCTCTTTATCAATTTTTGTGGAGGCTTAAACTACAGATTTTGGTTTTTCTAAAATTTTGTAAAATTTTATGTTTATTTTAAGTAATTTCAAGTCTGTACTAGCCGTTTCTGCATCACAGATGTTTTGAATAATTTTAAGAAAGAATATTTTTATGCTGGCCGAGAAATCATTATGAAGATCTATTAAAAGCAACACTAATAGTTATTAACAGTTATAAACTATCAGATTTGCAGAAAACTCCTGATTAGAATGCTTAGTTTTGTTAAAAACTATTTATTTTTAATTTGAAATTAGTCAAATATTTAATGTATTTAATTATTTAGCTTGATTTTACTATGCTTTTTAAAATTAATATTTTATAATTATACAAGCAAGAAATAATTGTTCATGAGAGATTTTCAATTTTTGGACATTTAAGTATAACGTTATAGTTACGTTATTTCAAAATTAAATGTAATGTGTAAAACTAACCATTCAAACATTACATTTAATTTTAAAATAACGTAATTGTAACGTTATAACATAATAAAATATAATATTTTTCTGTTTCATAACGAAATAACGTACCGAAAAAATAAATATACTGTTATAAAAACGAAACGCATAACGTTATGAATTTTTTTTTCGTTTTGCAACACTGATAATAATAAAACATTATTCGCTTAGTTATCTTTGGTCAATTTTTTTTTTCACTTTTCGGAATTATCATTAAAATGAATAGTTAATGTATAATGTGACAAACAAATATGTACATTTATTTGAAAATTATGTTAAATTATTTTTTAACAAATACATATTTCTAATTTACAACAAATATGTTCTTATGGTTTGCAATTATATAAAATATAAAATTGTTTTTATTCGTTGTAGTCCAAAAAAATGTTTTAATTTCTTATAAATTATTCATTTTTATTTTATTGTGACGACGCGTTTCTGCTTTACTCCAAAGCTATCTTCAGGTCCAACAAAATAAAATACTAACATAACAAAAAATGGAAAATTATATAATTTAAAAATATTTTGAAAAAAACTTACAAAAATGAAAACACTGTTTCAAAAAAGAAAAACTGAGAATGAAAATTCACATATATTTTTTAAAAAATTCTAAAAAAACCAACAAACAGACTGAAACTTTAACTTCTATCTTTTAAATTATAAAAAATTAAACAAAAACTGATACAAACTGAAATTTAAATCAAAGCTAGGTAGGAATCAAATATTTAAATGAAAGATAAGTAAACGTTGTCAAAATAAGTGTGATCCGATTGTATATTCATATTATTTTGGAATTTTTTAATATAAATAGCTTCAGAAATTTTGCGCTTGGTAGTATTTGACTCAAAATTTAAAATTTTAGGATTATCCCAATCAATTTTATGATTACTGGAAACAGCATGATCACACAAAATGTGATACTGTGTGACTGTGTGACTTGTTACCCTTAGCAATATGATACTTATGATCCTTCAGTCTAGAAACAAGATATTGTTTAGTTTCACCAATATATGTTAGACCACAATTAAGTTCAGCACAATTAACTTTGTAAACTAAATTAGAGAAATATTGTTTGGGAACAGGATCTTTAAGAGGTGTGAAAATACGCTTTCGTAGAGTATTGCATGGTTTACCAACAGCTTTAATATTATAGCCATGCAAAACGCGATTTAAGTTCTCAAACAAAACTTTAGTATAAGGAAGGGAAACAAGTTTAAAGGTGCTATCTTGATTATTAATAGTAGAAATGCCAAAATTTAAATTATTAAGTTTATTGATGGTATGATTAACGTGATAATCAATAAATTTAACAGGATAGTAGTTTTCTAAAAGAGTAGTTTTTAAAAATTTGAAATTTTTTTGATGAAAAATGGGATTTGATAATTTTAAAATTTTTTGTGTCAAAATAGATACAGTATTTTTTTTATAAGAAATAGGAAGAGAAGAGTTAAAATTCAAATACCGGCCAGACCAAGTAGGTTTTAGATACCAATCTGTAATTAACACACCAAAACTATTTTTTATAACTAAAGTGTCAAGAAATGCAATTTTATTTTCATTTTCAATTTCAACAGTGAATTTAAGACGAGGATGGAAATCATTAAATTTAGCAAGAACAGAATCAATTAATATACTAGGAACAGAGGTAAGAATATCATCAACATAACGTATATAAAATGGAAGAGTAAAATCTAAAGATTCAATAATTTTTATTTCTATAAATTCCATAACTAAATTAGCTAATACTGGACTAGCTGGGGATCCCATAGGTGAACCAAAAATTTGTTGATAAAATATATTTTTATAAGAAAAATAGCAATGGTTTAATACTAATAAGAGGCCTTCAATGAAAATGTCTTTTTCCAAAGTTTTATATTCATATATAATATCACGAGTCGTCAAATAATAGTCGATTATTTTTCATAATCATTATTACGAATGTCATTTGAGGTCCCGAGTGCGCGTAGCGCACGAGGGAAATTTTTGACCTCAAATGGCATGAGTGGTAATGTTGAAAAATAATCGACTAATAATTTGATGACAAGTTGTATTTAGCAGACAATTTAACGAACAGAAATAGTAACATTATTTCATACAACATAATCCTTTGTTGTCAAACAAAATTAAATATTATTTCTTCTTAGTAGGCGCATAAATGTTATAAATTTGTAATTTATTTTTGATAAATAAACATAAACATGCATATCATTTATGAATGAAAACGGACATTTTTACTATTTGCAAATTGCATTTTCACATAATTTTGTATGTGCATTTTCGTTTTAAATTAATATATTAAGTAGGCGGAAAATATTCGAAAATATTCGCTGTTCCTTCCTAACAGAAAAAAATATTCGAAACAAATCGTTTTGATTTGCTAAAAAATAGTAAATGAAGCGTTTTGATTGGACCTTATTGAAACTTTATTTTATGAGTTGAATTGTCATATATAATATCACGAGTCGTCTAATAATAGTAGATTATTTTTCATAATCATTATTACGAATGTCATTTGAGGTCCCGAGTGCGCGTAGCGCACGAGGGAAATTTTTGACCTCAAATGGCATGAGTGGTAATGTTGAAAAATAATCGACTAATAATTTGATGACGAGTGGTATTTAGCAGACAATTTAACGAACAGAAATAGTAACATTATTTCAAACAACATAATCCTTTGTTGTCAAACAAAATTAAATATTATTTCTTCTTAGTAGGCGCATAAATGTTATAAATTTGTAATTTATTTTTGATAAATAAACATAAACATTTATGAATGAAAACGGACATTTTTACTATTTGCAAATTGCATTTTCACATAATTTTGTATGTGCATATTTGTTTTAAATTAATATATTAAGTAGGCGGAAAATATTCGAAAATATTCGCTGTTCCTTCCTAACAGAAAAAAATAATCGAAACAAATCGTTTTGATTTGCTAAAAAATAGTAAATGAAGCGTTTTGATTGGACCTTATTGAAACTTTATTTTTTGAGTTGAATTGTCAACATTATTTTTAGTTTTCCTAATATAATCAAAATTTTGTCGTCGCATATTACTAATTATAAATTCTTGAGAAGCAAACTCTTGAATAACTATTTCAATTTCATCCCATTTTCTATCTATACACTCAAGAACTAATGCATTTGGAATATTTGTGAAAAGTGATATAACATCTAAAGAAATCAAAGAATAATTTGTAGGAATAATTACATCTTTTAATTTATCAATAAAATCATAAGAATTTTTAATATGACTAAAGGTTTTTCCAACAACTCTTGATAAAATATCAGAATAAAATTTTGAAAGATTATATAAAGGAGAATTAATGTAAGAGACAATAGGACGTAATGGTTCACCAGACTTATGAACCTTTACTAATCCATATATCCGTGGAAAAGAACTATTATACTTCCGCATAAGAGTTGCACGTTCATTTGTTATATTACTATTAAGTTCTAGTTTACTAATAAATGTATTTGTTTTTCTTTGCAAATATCCAGTTTTATCTTTCGGAATTACTATATAAGTATCAGGGTCATTTAAAAATGAAGACATTTTACTATCATAATCAGATGAATTCATAACAACTGTTATGTTACCTTTGTCAGCTTGGGTTACAATTAAATGAGGATTATCATTGAAAAAAGAATTTGTCTCTGTGAGATATTTTTGTAAAATTTTGGTTTTGAAGTCAATCTTTTTATGTGAATTTTTATAATTACTAATAATATTGCATAAACTATTGCGAGCAATAATTTTATCAGAATCATCTAAATGGAAAATAGCAGATTCTAAATGTGTGATTAAATCATAAAAATTTAATTTATTATTATGGAAATTGAATTTTGGACCTAGACTAAGAATAAAAAGAACATTAGAAGGAATAGATGCTGTTGAAAGATTTTAACCCACTTCTCACTAGAGATATTTAAAATTTCAGTTCGTAGAAATTCAAAATTAAAATATGTACATATTTCTATGCATTAGCACCAATACGATACATATAAGCATTGCTTATATATGATTAAACAAACCTGCTTGCATTAGCAGAACTGCCATCACATGTTCCAAAAATTGGAAATTGACATTTCTTTTCCTCTTCTTAGAAACTTTGATGAACCAAGAATTTACATTGGAACCTTAGTACCGAAGAAAAAGATTATGAACAATATCAAAGCTACAGGTTTAAAGTGTTTTACTTTCAAAACTATTTTTGTTATTGCAAGGGATCTATAAAATATATGCAAATATGTTAACAAATGTTGTGATTTGACTGTTTTAATAATAATATATAAGTCTGAATTTACAAATGAAATTAGTCTTATTATTATTTTTTCCAATTTTTGTTTTAAGTTGTGGGAAGGAATGTCGAAATAAGACGATGACCATAAAGCGATAAAACCCGTTAAACGAAAATATTCACTAAAAATGGTGGTATTCTTTAGCCGGCCGGCATATGCATCAATGTAGACAATCGATAAAATATATTTGCAAATTGCAATACGACCCTCTTCAGAACAGAAAAATTTTTTGATTGATTGATATATGATTATAAGTCTACATGAAATAGGACGCTAAACCAATAGCAATGAGCCAGTGTACCTATTTTTTATGACGAGTACGGTGGTTTCGGAGTAAGTAATCGACAATTGTGACATCCAATAAACGTGAGCGTAAATATATTTACGCTCACCTAATTGTTCGTGACACATTGAATTATTTGAATTAAATCTTTGGAATAAAATTTTAACTTTTTTCTAACCTTAATCTTTTGCCATCTACATTTATAAAAATTATTTAATTATTATTTGTCTGTCAATGTGTTTTAATTTTAACATACATTTAAATTTATCTATAGCTTTAGAGCCATTTACTTACTGGCTTTTGTTGACTGCAAAATGATATTCCACACAACATAAACTTCATTGCAACTATTGAGGCTTATGTTTCCATGGAATGACCCGATACTATTACTTTTTTTCAAACTTTTTATATATTACTAATAAAATAAGTTAAATTAAATGATATTAAAAAAAACTATAGGGGAATTTACTCAAAAAAAAAAACAGACGTTTCTGCTGACTCTCCTAGTACTCCTAATCGTCTTATAGTTGCGTCAAAAGTGTTATTTAATATATATTCAAAAATCTCTGTAATTTGCTTAAATGCAGCTTCTTTGATCAGAGAACAATTACATTAACGAGGAAACAATATATAGTCTTCGGTCTATTGTATCTAGGCACTAATTTAGTCCAACATTCTTCATAATTGATATCTGTAACCTATATGTGTCAAATTAATGCAGCTGCATCTCCCCTCAATAATCCTTTTAATATTTGTAATTTATGAACTCCATTAATACTTCCATTTTCATAAACAGATGTTTTGAAAAAATCGTAAGCGGACGGTCATTGACCGATGACCCTTTGAAATCAGACATTATTAGTGTGATGGATGCGTTCTAAAAGACTTTGTTGTTGTCCTATTAACTGGCCAAGCATGACATTTAACTCTTATACTTCAGTTTTTAATTAAAGTGACCTTATATTAATTGTAACATTTAGTTTTGCAATTGTGTTTAAATATATTCCGTCCACTTATTCAGTTTTTGGAACAATTTGGTCAATTAGATTAAGGCCATTGCTGAACTTAATAACGCCATTGATAGTGATATAACAATAGAAGCTTAACAAGTACGTTTATAATTAAAAAGTATCATTTCAATATTCATCGTAACGTTAGTTGTAAAATTTATTCTACTGTCCGTGTTTTTTGCATCAAAGTACAGAAGTACAGCTAATGACTCAGTTAGTTGTGATTCTAAATTACAATGCATACTAATGATGACATTGCTTTTAAACTATTCAAATTGTATACTGAAAGTAATAGTAGTAAGCTCAAAAACTAATTCACTTTATTTGTTTGATTTATTTACAGTTAGCACCACCATGTCCACAGCCAAACGGCTGGTACTTTCATTACGTGGTCGCAGGGAGTCCCATAGTACGGCAGGGACTTCATCTACGCGACTTGTTTCTGGCAGTAATTCATCACCCGGACATGAATTGGATGAAATTGCTGTTGTTTCAGGAACATCTGGTTGTACTGGTGAGCAAACATCAACAATCGGACGATCATCATTTGGTAGTTTAGGTCAAGCAAATGGACCACGTTATTGTTCAGGTAAGTTTTTTAATAACTTTTGGAACCTAAATAAATCTCATTTTTTAAAATCGATTTTCTATAAATAAAATTATTTATTTATTGTTGTTGTTATGGTCTTAAAGTCAAAACCATCAAAACAATTTATTATGAAACCCATCTTAAGAGATATATTTTATCTTGAAATGTTGTTGTTGTTTTTAACTTTTCTTTGTTAAAAGTTTGTTTTTCTATTTAAACAAGGTTTTACAGAAAGTTGAAGAATTTACCGACAGTTTTTTCTTGTTGTTTTTTAAAGGAAAATTGATTTTTTATCGGTTTGTCTAACGAAAAGAAAATTTAAAGAAAAAACATTTTCAAAATTGTTTTAAGCCAAAAGAAATTAGGATTTCTGAGTTTCTTGGTTATTTTACTTTTATTTTCTCAGGTGAACTGGGTTCACTCAGAGTTTATAAAAATGGTGATGAAGGTTATAAGAATATTGTTTTTGGTTAAAGTATGAGAAAAGTAAGCTAAAAATTATTATATTGCCGCTTGAAGTCCTTCAAATCCACCGATTTTATTTGCAGTGTCCGAATTTTTAGTTTTATCAAATATACTTGGAATACGGACAAGTTGGTATGGGTGACCCTACGATGTATAGCCGACTTGATGGTTACGCTACAATAGATCCCTGTCGCGTTGTAAAGCTAGATTTATACTAGACCACTTCGGTATTTAGGGTTGCGTCTTTGCTTTTAACAAATAAATTGAACAAGCTACATAGATCCTGTCTTCACTATTTGGTGATAATCATGTGGTAAATCAGTACGTCTGTAATGCTTGATTATTTGGTCTAGGATATCGAGAATGGTAAATTATAGGTTTCAACAATGTCTAGACAATGTTCTCGTTGCCGAAAGTCTAAAACTTCTTTCTTTTTTTACTAGATCTTTTGAGAACAATTGTAGATTCAGGGTTTTACGGTTAAGTCTTATTCTCTACTATTGTAAGGTAGATTATATCGAAGACAATAAATCAGAATAAGAAGAAAATATGTGTATTGCTGCTCAATATTTTAAAGATATCATCTATAATGCAACAATAAGGATAAATGCAAGCTGCATTATCTTATAAATAATCGTTTAAAAGATCTTTTATTTATATTGTTGTGTTCAGCTGTGTGAGTCATTCCTTCTGTGGTATTTGATACATCATGACTATTAAATAAAATGTAAATCTTTGTTTTATTGGTTGAAAGAAATTCAGACAGCATAGCTTAGCAACATTGATTAATTTAACATTATTTGAACAACGGATTGAAGCAATTGAAATTAAGATGAGATAAAATAAATTATAAATTTTTTTTTTAATTTTCGCCGGACTAATGGATGATTTAACAAAAGAAATAAATCGCATACAATTAGGTAATTTCACTTTCGTTTGAACTAAACTATAGTTCATCGATTACATTCCACGAATTGGTCTGCGTTACTAAACTTTATTTTTGGCATGTTTAATTGTTTACAAAACCTTCTTTTCAGCGTTGGTAAGATACACTATGAACTAAACACGTTTATTCATTACACATTCAAAAATTTTGTAATCTCCATTAGAGGTACAAAAACGGTCAATGGCATAGATGATGTTCCATTTTTCAAATTTTTCTGTTTTCAGCTCAACAACTTTAGTTGTTATTACACAATTTTAGTTTTTTAAATAATTTGACCTTCCGATTTTTCCAAGGTAGGCTAATTAACTACCACAAAAAAACGAAGATACAATTATGGAAATTTCCACATCTTTAACATTTTTCCTCAACTTCTGTTTAATTTTTATTTTCGTTTTGAAGGTTTTTTTCCTATTCAATTAAAATTTGTCATAAGCTTTCAACTTGATGTAGATTTTCTACTTTTACTTCAGAAACAACAACTAAAC
>OY856186.1:247799464-247925259 GCA_963693315.1 Diogma glabrata
TAAAATATATATATATATATATATATAATATATGTATATATATAATATATATATATTATAATATATATATATATATATATATATATATATAAATATATATTATATATATATATATATATGATATATATATATATATATATATAGTATATATATATATATATATATATATATATATATATATATATATATATAATATATATATATATATATATATATATAATATATATATATATATATATATATATATATATATATATATATATATAATATATATATATATATTATATATATAATATATATATATATATATATATATATATATTATTATATATATATATATATATATATATATATATATATATATATATATATGTATATATATATATATATATATATATATATATATATATATATATATATATATATATATATATATATATATATATATATATATATATATATATATATATATATATATATATATATATATATATATATATATATATATATATATATATATATATATATATATATATATATATATATATATATATATATTTATATATATATATATATATATATATATATATATATATATATATATATATATATATATATATATATATATATACATAGGGGATATTACTTTTTCTTAGGCCCCAAGAATTGTTTTTTTATTTGATAGAGAATCACTCACTGAAGCGAATAAAACCAAAACGAGTTGTATCGGAGCCGGCTCTGGGGTGGTGGGTCCAAGGTACAGGCCTTGGAAAAAAGCAAAATCCATACAAAATTGCACTGGTTTTGACAAAAGTTTTTTATTTTTTACTTATTTTTGCTTTATTTCCTATGTGCTTATAAGATAAACGATCAAAACTGTCCCTTTTACAAAATTTTCTTAATTTACGATAAAAATAATAAAAACAAAATCTACTCGGGCCTAAGTTAAAGTAATCTTGCCTCAAATGGTCATAACGTGGGCCCCTAAGGTTATAATTATTTTTTTTTAAATTATTCATGTTGATTCCTTAAAATTATATATCAGAAATAACATTAAACGTCATTTGGATTGCTACATTCGGTAAAAAAAGTGTACTTTTATACGATATTTTTTTTTCAACGGCCTATATCTTGGTCCCCGGGACTGATTTTCAAAAAATTTTTTTTGTAATATGCTTATAAAAGTGCCCTAAAAAAGAAAAAAAAAATGGCCGGGGCCTAAGATAAAGTAATCTTGCCATTTAATACCCAATTTTACAAGTAGGTTTGAGAATTTTGTATCTTGATCTCTATCTGCAACTTCTATCTTTAGGTTGTTGGCTGTTTTACTTTTAACTAAATGTTGACGAACATTAATGTAGACATATAGTGCAATTAATCTATTGTTTGATAAAGTAACACCGCCTGATAGTTACCATGTTCCAGAATTGTTTTCTGTTTCTGTGTGTTTTGTTGTTCAATTAAATCAATATCAACTGCTTTGATGAACTTTCGTGTTAGTTCCAGGTTATGTAGTGCACCTTGTATCTCTTCTGCCTCACTTCTGATTTCAAACGATTGGAACTTCTTATCTTTGATTGTTAAGGTGCAGTTCCAAAATGTTATCAGAAAATTGCGGGCTAGTGTCCGGTTATTTGGTCCACAGTCGGATGAAAGAACTTCTTCTTTTATCAATTAACAGTTTGTCTTCTGTGATGAAATATATTCTTGTATATTTCATCACAGAAGACAAACTGTTGTAACAGAAAATGTTTGCTGCCTACCGTTTTTAGATCTTATCATACATCGTCAAAGTAATGGCAAACTAATTACTGATTGGTTCCATAAAAAAACATGGTCAGGTAGATACTTCAACTTTGATTCATGGCTACCCTTATCTTATAAGAGAAACACTGTTACCTTAATGATGACCCTATTTTAATAATTAAAACTAATAATTGCAAAATTCAGGTGGGCAATATTAAAATTGTACACCCAATAAATTAAAAAAATTTAGAATTTACTGTAGAATCAATGAATAAATTTATAATAAATAAAATAGATAATAAAAACGTTTGAAGTTTCGTTGCAAATGCTTTTCGTTCCCATTATGAGTGGCTTAATACATTTATCCTCAAATTCTTTTATTTCTGAAAACTTCTGATCCCAAATCCTGATTTGGATTTGTGGTGGTAAACAATTTTTGTTTCGTTTTTATAACGTGTTGTGGATATCCTTTTATTATTGTATTTTTAACTGTTAGTGGTGTAATCATTGCTGATAATGAAGTTTCATCTTCCAGTTTCGGTACTTCGAGAATAAAAAGAAGAGTTTCTTCGTTGATGGCTATTTTTGATACAACATATTGTAAAGCTTCTTCAGGTAAGGTTATATTAATGCCTTGACTTGTCATTAGGTTTTTAATTATCGTCAATTCTTTTATTGTCACAACTTTGTTGTTTGCCAAACCGATTTTCGTCCTTATGATGGCATCTTGAATGTCTTCCATTATTTAGTTAACGGTTGCGATGTTGACAATGGCTGTTATCATCTCTATTTCACTAATAATAAGTTTATTAGCTGTGTTGGTAGTTGTTACGGCTTTGTTTATTGTATCCAGCGTTGGTTAAAAGCACTGTTTTTTTTTTAAACAAAAAAACTGTTTTTTTGTTTAAAACGCGTTTTTTATTGATTAAAACAGTGTTTTTTGTTTTTTTTGTGTTTTTTGTTTTTTTTTGTTTTTTGTTTTAAATATGTTTTATAACTACGAAGATTCGTTTTTTTGGTTTTAAATGAAAACATGTAATTGGAGTCAAAAAACTCCAAAGAAAATAAGTGTCCTAAATATTTTCAGATTAACTAAGGTTCTCTAAAGATTTTCAAGATTCCCATGATTCTCTAGATTATCTGAAGATAGTCTGTACATCCAAATATTCTTAAGATTCTTTGAAAATTCTCAATACATTCGAAAAGATTCTCAAGATTTTGTAGCGATTCTTAGGGATCATGTTTAAGATCCTCAAGATTTCTTGAATATTCTCAGTAGCTGCTCAAATAGTTGTTCCAAGATGCCTAAGAATAGTTTACCCCTCAATCTAATGGCATTGTTATCTTAATTGAATTTGAATATTATGATAAGAACTCTGCGATGTTCGTATTTCCAAGTCCTGATGCACCTTAATAGCTCAACTTGGAAAGATTATGGAAAATAGGTAAACGATTTCATTAAATAAAGAAATTGAGTTTCTGGCGATTGTAAACTACAGATTACGAGATTGATATCATTCTTATAAGAATATTTGTTGGCAAGGTGTAATGTAATAATATACCTTCAACAAAAAATCTATTGAAAACAACAAGACTTCGAGTTTGAAAGCACTATAACTTTATTTAAATTTAAAATATAACGTAATGTAACGGTGTCAAAGATGCTGAATATGCGTGTTTAATTGATTTATGCATCACAATTGATGGCCAAAAATAAAATCTAAATCATGTCGTAACTGCTTTCAAATTTGATCTTATTCGCTAAGGCTGAGTTCATTTGTCCTAAGCATTTGCGATTGGTTTTAAAATTTGATAACGTAACCTAATTTTACAAATCTGGTCTCGCACAAAATCTTCAATTTCTTTTTCAAAATTGGGATGTTCCTTTTGATTCATAGGAATAGCACATATTTACTCCTTTTCATTTAGCAATTAAACAAATTACACTTGCTCCAACTACCTAGTCAACAGTAAATTTTATCTATGAAGTATTCGTTGGTGATGGCGCGTTATTGCTTACTCGAAGAATCGAGCTTTCATATAACTCTATATGTGGGCTTTAATAATTGAGGAAGACAGTGCGTCAACTGATCATGGAATATGTCACTAGCTGGATTATTGGCTTTGGCTATTATTGCTCCACATTTCTAAAAGACATTTTCTTTTTATCTCTTATTTTATATTTATTTTCTGTATCCTATCATGCAATATTGGGTTATGTCATATTTTAGATGTGATAGAATTTATTGTTTAGTTATGCACCTTTAAAAAATATTTAAAAAACAAAAGACTTAAAGATTTGCGTTCATCAACACCTTAGAACGCATTTTATTAACAAAAAAACATATGAAAGCTTTTAAAATTTTTTTAAATTTTAATGACGTCTAAGGTGCCGAAAGGTGCTTTAAGGTGGTCAAATGCATTAAAAATGGTAAAACACGACAGTGTTCAACAGTTATATTCGATAAATAATAAGCAACATTGTAATATTTAAAAAAAACAATTTTTGGTTAAAACATTGTTTTTTTGTTTAAAAATCAATTTGTTTTAAACAGTGTTTAAAACAAAAGTGTTTAAAACACCCCAAATCTGATTGTATCCGTAATCATCCGAATCCTCTCGTCAATCTGCTTATTTATTTGAACTTGCTGGTTGTTTTCGTCTGGAAGTTTGTTAATTTTACTTTCGGGCATTCGCAGGTCTACTGCATCTGGAGTCTGGACTACCTGCCAGCCATTTTCATGCTGATCCTAGAGCATCCCAACGTTTTTGTCTATTGCGACTTATGGGTTTGGTTATAACTAAATTGTTGCATAGCTGTTTGCACTTTTGTTTAACAAAATTCTATAAATCAAATTTATCGTTTTTATTATCTATTTTATTTATTATAAATTTATTCATTGATTCTACAGTAAATTCTAAATTTTTTTAATTTATTGGGTGTACAATTTTAATATTGCCCACCTGAATTTTGCAATTATTAGTTTTAATTATTAAAATAGGGTCATCATTAAGGTAACAGTGTTTCTCTTATAAGATAAGGGTAGCCATGAATCAAAGTTGAAGTATCTACCTGACCATGTTTTTTTATGGAACCAATCAGTAATTAGTTTGCCATTACTTTGACGATGTATGATAAGATCTAAAAACGGTAGGCAGCAAACATTTTCTGTTTCAATCGTGAACTGTATATTCCTGTTAAAATCATTAAACTTATTTAGAAAATCTTGTATTTTGTTTTTGGGACAAGCGGTTAGAATGTCGTCCACATATCTAAAGAAAAATGATGGTTTTAAAGTCATATCTTTTAACACAGTTAAAACAGTTAACAGTTAACACAACATATTCCTCTATTAGATTAGCGCAAAATGGGCTTACAGGAGATCCCATTGGACTACCAAAAATTTGTTTATAAGCTTGTTGATTATATGTAAATTCACAATTGTTTAAAACTAATTCTAATGCTTCTATAAATTGTATCTTTGTTAATTTTAGCTTGTTAAGTTTTTTGATTTCCATCCAATATTGTTTCACAATATGAACAACAAGATTACTATCCAAATTTGTAAACAAAGAAACGACGTCTAAAGAAATCAAAATATTGTCATCGGCCAGTTGATATTCACTTAATTTTTCTTTTAAATCTTCTGCATTTTTGATAAGTGTATTAGTTCTTCCCACAAATTTATTTAAAATACTAGATAAAAATGACGACAAATTGTAAAGCGGTGTTCCAATAGAACTCGCAACTCACTCAACTCACAACTCATAAAGTAGCAGGTATACCGTAATAACACCTCAAACATTTTCCTTGATGTTTCGATTTTCGTTCTTCAGTTTCCCAGGAAACTGAATATGCTTTTAATATATGTATATCGTCATTAATTGTCAGAAAATTCTTCGTATCTTTGAAATCACGAAGCAACTTTAATTTCTCATTTGAAAGTAGTTGTTTGTGGTTATGCTTATGTTTAAAGTTGCTCAATATATTGACAAAACGATTGCTTAAATTTGACTTAGTCAAATCATCAAATTGACCTTCCCAATTAAGAAGAACACTTTCAACTCCACACACTATCTTATCAAATGGCATTCTTTTAGGATTGACAGGAGGAGCAAATTTTTCACAGAGTTTCAGAACATTTTCAACATTTTCTGGTATTGCTGTTTGTGAAAGATTGACTAACCAATAACACGATTTGCCGATACAGTTGAAATTTCATGATGTCTTTCAACAAAGATGTTTTCTGTTTCATTTGCTAAATTTATTGGTATTGGTCTTAAGAGGTTATCAATTTTCCAACGATGATTCATTTTTATTTTTTTAAATATATCTTTAAACTGTTTTTCTGATCGATCAAAAATTAAGAAAGTTAGTTCAGGTGGTATGGTAAATTTTCAATAATAAAAATTCTTAAATTTTTAATTTGTTTCTCAAGATTTTTAATAATGCCAAAAATTTCGGTAATTTCACGACTAAGGATTGTGAACAAAAAACGTTGTTCTGCATTTTTTTAAATTTTTTCATCTATTTTACATGTATTCTTGAGACGTCTGTTTTTTGGTAAAATACGTTCTTTTCTATAACGGAGCAGTAATTTAGTGTTCTTGCATATGACACCCCACTCGTTAGGATCAAAAATAATTTTCTTCAACCTTCCCCAATCTCACCCCCTCAAAATACAGAAAAATTATTATGTGACACTTCGCTATAAGTTTCGCTCAGGGTTTATCAAATTTCCTATCTCTGTGTGATTTTTTAAATTTTTCTGTCAATCAACATCGAAACGCAGAGGTGGGGGGACCAACTTTTGGTTGTACTTTTTTGACAATAATTAGAAAACTGTGCACGGTAAAATTTTAAAAAAATTTTCAATGTTTTTTAAATTAAGTGCTCTTCCACATGACAACCCACTCGTTGGGATCAAAAATGATTTTTTCAACCATTCCCCAATATCCTCTCCACAAAATACAGAACAACTATTATGTGACCCTTCGCTATAGTTTTCGTTCAAGGTTTATTAAATTTCCTATCTCAGTGTGCTTTTTCAAATTTTTCTGTCAATCAACGTCGAAACGCAGAGAGGGCATCAACTTTTTGTTGCACTTTTTTGACAATAAATCAAAAACCGTGCTCGGAAAAAAATCTAAAAAAAATTACAATGTTTCTTAAACTTAGGTTAAATTCTAAAAAAAATTACAATGTTTCTTAGGCTAAGTGCTCTTTCATATGACACCCCATTTGTAAGGGTTAAAAAAGTTTTTTTTCACCCTTCCCCAATCTCATCCTCTCAAAATACAGAAAAACAATTATGTGACACTTCGCTATAATTTTCGTTCAGAGTTTATCAAACTTTCTTTAATTCTTTCTCTAAATTTTTTCTAATTTTTCTGTCAATTAAGCTTGCAATCCAGGATTTGTAAACTGTTGCGCTTTTTTGACAATAATTCAAAAACTGTGCACAGCAAGATTCTAAAAAAATTACAATATTTCTCAAATTAATTGCTTTTTCATTTGATATCACACATAACTAGGTTGCAAATGGTGTTTTCTCTCTTCTCATTCCCACCCCTTTAGTAAATACGATTATGAGTATTTACACTTCCTTATATTTTTCGTTCAAAAGCTACCACTTTTGCTATATTTTCAAAGACTTTTAAAGTATTAACACATAGATTCGGAACTAAGTAGAGAAAAAAACATGAAAAAACCGCTTTTATTAAATTTTATTCAAAAAACTGTGGAATGAAAAATTCTAATATACATTTTTAAAAGATAATGAATTCAAGACCTTTCATATGAAACCCTATTTGACTCGGTAAGAAAACTATTTTCTTAAAGGCCTTACATAACAGTCCTGTTAAACAAATGGAAACAACTTTATTATTTTTGTGTATCCGTAATCTTCAGGGGACAGGTTAGTATTATACGCATGGGTAAATTTCAGGTTCAAAGGATTTATATTTGCTAAGATAATCGATTTTAATACAAAAACACATCGTAGTCTCACCATTAGTGTTCCGTATAAACAACGGAACCCTAAAAATCAATTTAAATTTATTTAATTAATTTTTCCTTTATTTTTATTATTTTGTTTACACTTTTAAGGTTCTCCTAAGACTAGAACTAAAACATTATTTCTGCACTCGAGTACCACAATACGACATATATCGAAACTCGTTTGAGTGCGGAAAAGTAAGTTATTTCCGCACTGATTTTTCATTTCCGCACTGCTTTTTCATTTCCGCACTGCTGCTAATTTAAAAGGCGAAACGGTGCGTTTGTGTTGGTAAACATGTTTATTAATAAAGTAGAAATGAATGAAAACATTACTTTTGACCAAAGTAGAAAGAGCAATTGTGCAAGCTATTGAATGAATACCCTCCAGGAATCGGTGGTTGTGGCAAAGGCTCTCCAACCACTTTCAAGTTTGTTCGGCTTGTTTAACTCGAAATTATTGTAACAGTTGTATCGGCTGAAACATTGCAATTTTCAATGATTGATTCACTGGATTGAGCAGTGGTTGATAAGGTCGTTGAAACGTTATCAGCTCTAACAATTCTCGAACCCATGATGCTGTCAGCACTTTTAAGTTTATTGTTGAGCGAAGGTTGAATGTATTTTTCTGTAACCTTATCAGACTCCCAACCACCATGTTGCTTAATTGTAGTTAAATTCGAACCCAAATCTGCCAACAAGGATGCAGACGATCGACGGAATCTATGACCAGTAGTGTACTTACCCGGTGACGAAAAGTTCAAGAAAATTGCAATTGTCTTCGGATAGCCTCCAATCGTGTTAAAGCCGATCGGCTGTTTGATGGATTTGCCTTTACGAAAACCCAAAAAGAAAATGTCTGTGATAACGCCATGAGGACGTAGTCCTGAATATATCTTGAAAATGTCAACCAAATTTACGTCCCGATCACTTCCTTCGTTGATGACAAATTGTCGAATGATTTTGGTTTTCGTTTTCGGTACGGCAATTTTAATGCCATTGTCCATGTATTCGACATCTTTTACGTTCAAATTCAACAATTCGCTTCGTCGACAAGTACCATAGACACCGGCAATAAGGGCCACCTTAGAATTGTGAGGTTAGGAAAATGAAACAAAAAAAATTATCAGCAAATTTTACCTTCGTAGCCAAATAAACAGCGTCGGGAGCGTCCTTCAGGAATTTGTAGATTTTTTCAATGGTGAAGATTCTTGATTTTTTCGCAAAATAATTGTCATTTTTACGCTTCAAAAGAGCTCGCAAATTGTTGAATTTTGAGATATCGACGTTGTACTTCACGTTCAACGTGGATTTTAACATTGAGTAAATGCTCCATGTAGTTGACGATTGGAATTGTTTCATCTCGGTATCGAAATAAGCAAGCAACTTATTTTCGTCAATCACTTTATTTATTTTTTCACTGCACCATTGTTTGAACGCTCGATACGTTTTTTCGTATTTTTCTTTGGATATTATCGGCAACAAACCTTGCAAAGCTCTTTCTGCTGCTCCTTCCAAATCGAAATCCTCCTCTGAGCTCATTTTTTGCAGTTTCTCAATAAAATACACTCGAAATTAAAACACGTTTGTAGTGTGGGAACAATCAAGAACAAATGACGTTTTTTTCTTGCATTTAATCCAACTTACATATTGTCAAGGCATTGTTGATCGATCAATACTTCGCGTAGTTTTTTTGTAGTGACTTTTTGTAATTTTTTTTTATTTTTTGTCTATTGTGGTACTCAAGTGCAGAAAACGTTGTGTGCAACTTGTTCTGAAATGAATTTTTTTCAACACAGTGCTGAAAAAATCTACATTTCAAAACTTGTAGCACAAATAAAATTCTTACAAAATTTTAATTTCCGTTTCTTCAAGTTTTTTTATTAAACAATGCAGTCTGTTTCACTAAAATATCCTGCATTCTTGTTCAATAGAAATTTAATTATTTTAAGGATACAAGTATTTGAGGGTGTGGATGCTTTTTGCATAATTGATTTTTTCTCCCATTCATACCTGTTTTTCTTTAAAAATTATTTTAACTATTAATATGCTTTACTGTGCTATCATTTTATGACAGATGCTATCTATTAATGATAGGTAATTAAATTACGGTACTCAATTAGTTCGTGCATTTATAATTAATTTCGGACAGGTAGAAATGGGAGAAAAAGTCAATTATGTAAAAAACGTCCACTAAGGTGGCCCTTAGGTTACTCTAGAATTTTTTTTTTCATTGTACAGTTTGCGGCACCCCCCTTTTTCGTGTACTAATACCCAATACCCATAAAAATATTATTTGTAAAATTTGAAATCAATCGATCAATTCTAAGGCGTGTTCTCGGCCACTTAAAGTTAAGAGGTTTTGTTCTGAGCCTAAAAAAAATTTAAAATGTTTGTACGACACCCTCCCTGTTCGTGTCAATACCCATTAAAATATTATGTGCTAAATTTGGAATCAATTGTTTAATTCTAAGGGGTGCCTCCGGCCACTTAAAGTTGAGAGGTTTTGTTCAGAGCCTGAAAAAAAAATTTAAATTTTTTGTACGACACCCTCCCATTTCGTGTCAATACTAATAAAAATATTAATTGCAAGATTTGAAATCAATCGTTCAATTTTAAGCGTGCTCCCGGGCACTTGAAGTTTTGGGGGCACTTTAAGTGGCTGATGCCTTAGAATTGAACGATTGATTTCAAATTTTGCAAATAATATTTTTATGGGTATTAACACGAAAAGGGTGGTTGTCGTACAAACATTTGAAATTTTTTTTTAGGTTCAGAACAAAACCTCTTAACTTTAAGTGGCTCCCTTAGAATTAAACAATTGATTTCAAATTTTCCCAATAATATTTTTATGGGTATTGACATAAAATGGGAGGGTGTCGTACAAAAAATTAAAAAATTTTGTTTAAGGTTCAGAACAAAGCCTCTCAACTTTAAGTGATTTTACGCCTTATAATTGATCGATTGATTTCAAATTTTGCAAATCATATTTTTATGGACATTGACACGAAATGGGAGTGTGCCGTATAAAAAAATAAAATTTTTTTTAAGGGCCACCCTAATCCTCAAATACTTAACTTGTAGCCTTAAAATAATTAAATTTCTTAAAATAATTAAATTTCTATAAAATTCTAATTAAATTTCTATAAAATAGTCTATTTAACTAAAATTGCATTGTTTAAAAAAAAAATTTGAAAAAACGGAAATTAAAATTTTGTAAGAATTTTATTTTCAAAACGAGAATTCATGCCATTGGGAAACTTTCGTTCTAGGTTAAGAATTAATTAAACATTTTTTTGCTGGAAAAAAATGTGGTAAAAGGTAGGGTACCCTGAACAGCATCATCTTTGAAAATATTATTTAAGTTTAATACAGTTTTAAAAATTACTTCAAACTTTAAATGACTTAAATCGGTTTAGTCAATCAATAATGGTTGGTAATCGGTAACCAAAGATACTAATGTTTCGCCAACCCGTAAAACTTTGTCACCACCCTGTGTCATCCCCAGAGCGAAATTTCATTTTTTGAAAGAAATGGTATTTTTATTTTGTCATTGGCTATCTGTGTGTGAAATTTCATCGAAATCAGAGGGGGTCGGTAACATCGATGTTGCGGTGACGTGAAATTGCTCAATAGGTAAATTCTTATATAAAATCTAGCAAACTAAGTAAGTACTGAACAAATTATGAACTGTCCTTAAGGATATCGATGCGTTTTGTTTCTTCTTATACTCTTTTCCTAAGCGCAAGTAAGTAGAAATTAGGACATGGTAAAAATGAATCTATACTATTTTGACACTATTGAGAAACAAAGGAAATGTTACCTAATATGTTCTCAAATATGTAACATAAAGTCCATAAATGAAAGGACCTTGCCGTTTTAAAACCACGTAGTTGAACGGAAAGAGAATGGTTGAGGAGCATCAATTAAAAAATGTTTCTCAACATAGTTAAAGATACATAAAGTACACACAAATATTTATAATTAAAATATTTATTTTCAGTTTACAGATATTGTACTTAATTGATCAATATTTAATTATCCGATTTATATAATGACTGATCAATTAAAAACAACTGAACAGAGCATCCAGGAGCTTAAAAAAATGTTGCAGCAAAAGATATTTAGAAGTGTCATCAACGACGATGGCTCAGTAGCTGTCCCAAGATCTAGTGTTTACAAAGATATATCAAACGCTATGGGTCATACACTACGATTAAAACCGAAGTACATTTATACAATTCTTAAAGGCAATAGATATAATATTCATTCAGAGATTTTACAACTGTACAACATTAATTATGAACCACCAATCGTTTACTACACGAGTTCAGATGACTCTGATAATGAGATTGAAAAGTTTACAATCAATATTAGACCTATTTGGGGCGATATAGAGACCGAAGAGGTAGAATATAGCTTAAAAAATCGTGTTCGCAAAGAAGGTACGCTTAAACGACGAACATGGACCAATTATTTGTTCGAAGAAATATTTATATGCACAAAAATTCATTGCCCTTTTCAATTTAAAAGATCTAAAACATCTCAATCTGGATTAGCAATCACAATTAATGGTTCTTGCAACGAGTGTGGTTGTAAGTTCTATGGTGTAGTTGCTAATAAGCCAGAAAGTGAAAGTGAACCTATAATAATGGAGTGTTACGTTTATGAATACGATAGTTCATTTAGACATAAAAAAAACGTCAGTTAAAAGGGTCTAAAAGAAATGAGGTCAAGCATGAACTAGTAGATGGTAAACTCCTGCCTGTCCTTTGGCGTCGCAAAAAAATGGATGAGTGTACAAAACTTAACGACAAAGAACCTCCCCATTTATTTACACTTTCAACTCTGAGAAAAGCTAAGCAGGAAGGTGAACAAAGTTCACTTGGAATACAAAAAAAAAAGTTGGATGAAAGTTTGACAGCAATGAAATATGATCTTAAATATCACGGCGCTATCAAATCTATTGGTTTAGATCCTTTTTATGTTCATTATTGGACTGATGAACAAATTGCTGTATATCAAAAATACCATGATATATTGTGCATTGACGCAACTGGTTCGTTAATAAAAAATGTAAACTATAATAAAACGCAATCAAGTCCGCATATTTATCTATATCAAGCAATAGCTAGAATTGAGTCAAATAGCGGTCCTGTTTTCCAGATGATCTCAGCAGTTCAAAATACAAATGCTATTTCTTACTGGCTCAAAGAGTTTTTGAGGATTGGATCTATGCACAAATCCAATTTTCCTTGTCCCAAGGAAGTTGTAACTGATTTTGATCGGGCATTAATAGGAGCAGTAGTTATAGCATTTGCAAAAAAAAGTACGTTAGCTGAATACCTGTCATGTTGTTTTGATTTACTAAATAAAAAACATGCTGACATTCCTGTTTGCCTAATACGATTAGATATATGCCATTTCATGAACATGGTAGCAAAATGGAAATTTTGGAGCCAAAAGCATGCAAGAGTAAAGGAGTTTTATATGAAGAGCATTGCTAATTTACGTAATCAAAAAACACTCAAAGGAATAGAAAAGCATGCTAAAGCTATATTTACTATTTCTTTGAGCAGTAATGTAACTCCGGGAAACGCTACAGAAGAAGCGCGAAAGTTTTTGGCAAAATCCATTCAAGGCATTTTAGTCGAAGAAAATGCTTTTCAGTCCAATACAAATGAAGCAGATTGTGAAGTGACCAACGATGACATGGAAGAAGAGTGGCGTGATTTTGGCATTGTTGATTGGGCTAAAAGTCTATACAATGGATGTAAGCAGGCTGCTGACGAGGAAGATGAAAGTAGTAATGTTAACGGTTATCTATGTGTTGAACTGGCGAAAAAATTGAAACTTGTTCTGCCATATTTTCCCTTGTTCTCTGACGTCATGCCTCCAGTATTTGGTTATGGATCTGAAAGACCAACTTCTGCACCAGTGGAGTCTGAATTCAATGATTTAAAGAACCGCGTGCTAAAAAATTATACAAAACCAATGCGCGCGGATCATTTTATAGCTCACCATATTGCATCATTCTCAGGAAAGTTGAAATGTGCCTTGGCAAACACCCAGGATTCTATTAATACACCTATAGAAAAAAATACTACACATTATGGGGATTCTATCAAAACGTATAGTGATAGTAGTCCAAAAAATATTATTATTATTAAAAATGAAGATGATGTAGATCATGAAAAAACCGAAAACGTAGTTAAATTAAAACCAAAAAAAATATCGGATGTTTTAAAAACATTTGACGAAGCTGAAGAACTGCAGTTTGAATCAAATTGGAGAAACAAAAATGCTACCAAAAGACCTCGAAGACACGGGGATCCATGTCCAGAGTATGATCCAACTTTGCCAAACATTTCCAAGCTTCCAATCATAATAAGTGCGAACTATTGTAAAAATATTAGGGACGGAAAAAAAACGTACATTGTAAGACATACATGTGCTTTTGATAGTACATGCCAAATTCTTGCTTCGGCCTTGATAAAAAATAATAAATACAATGCGTTAATATTTGAAAATAAGATTAGTCCACTACATCGTTGCGCAAAAATACTAATTGAAAATGGTCTAAATAGTAAATTTTTTAAACAAAGGGCGCAGTATGTGCAAAATAAATAGCATTTGTATGAACTAGTCAACAATTCAGAGCAAGGTGATATAATTACGGTAAATGGAGTTAAAAACGTTGCTAATTTCATGAAGAAAATTCTGTCCGAATTTCCTTCATGCAAAACAATTTCCAAATGTTTTAACTGCAAAAGAGAGGAAATAAAGACATCCGCTGTGTTGGACATAAACCATGTAACCATAAAAGCCATGGGTTTTACAAATTTGCTCCAGGCAATTAATGATAATTTTATAACAGCCAAAAAATGCTGCAATGCAAGAATGATAACGACACAAGAATACGGACCAACCATCGTCGTTGACACAGATACGGGAGATGACATATTAACAAAACTTAAAGATATACCCCAACTGGTCGAGTTTTCCAACAATGAATGCAGGCATTGTTGGATATATGGGATCATTTAATAATAATATTAACCAAATTGGTCATTATATGGCGTACATCAAATACTACGAACAGTGGCTGATTTTTGATGGAGGTAGTAAAAATCCGAAAATAAAAAAGGCCGGATTGGAGCAAAAAATGTATGCACATTTATTAGTATATATAATTAATAACCAATAAATCAATAAATTTGAAAACGTATCACTCAAAGAACAATATGTTTGCCTCAAACACTTTTTGCAGGAAACGAGAAAAGTGTTTATGAGTATTGTTTGTTGCAAATAGTATTATTGTTCAAGAAAAATATTGTTACTATTTGCTACATATGTTTTTTATTTTGGAGACGTTTAGAACGAACAAAAATTTTTGTTTTCTATACACAAGATATGTTTGTCATCAGTGATAGAAAACTTTTGTGGCAAACAATTATAACAAAAAAGTGTTTGCGACATATACTCTAATATTTATTCCAAATAATAATTTGTGTTTACTCGAAACATGTGTAAAGGGTTTAAACAGGGTGTAAAAGAAACAACAACTCAATTTGTTAAAATATATTTATATTTTTATTATGTTTTTTTGTTACTATAATTTTTATTATTATTTATATGTATAATAATTTATGTTTAATAAATTTTTTTAGTAAATTATGCACTTATTCTATTATTTTTCTTTCTTTTTGACAGTAACCCTGTATTGCCTGCCAACAAATTTTTCTCACTTGTCTCATAATCATTCAATTGTTTGGGTTTGGGTTTAAACTGGGATTCTAATAAGTCAATTGATTTTATATTTGTGATTCGACCAAATTTATTTGAATATATCAACACTATTGGTTAAATATCGGTTTACTGAAAAATCATTGTGTTGATGTTTTTTGTCAATTAAAAAACATTTGACCTAACTTGAAGTTGAACTTGGGTTTTCCGAGTTAAATAAAAATTAACTAGCTAAACTAACTAAATTTTTATTTCGACATTAAAGATGGAAACATGTCATAGTTTATCAAACCATAGTGTTCTTTGAGTTTCAACATGGTATTTAAAAACATCGACTACGATGTTTTAGTGAGGACCAACAAGATTAAGGGAGCAGCACAACTTTAGTACAATCCAGCACGAGTTTCGTTTTTAAGTTTTTCCAACATAGCGAGGCTAACTTCTACTCCAAAAACTTAATTTTTGTGAAAAAAAATTCCATTGGGGCCAATTAAATTTGAAAAACAGCACAAAACAGCACAATTTATCGTTTTTCTAAAATGGAGGGATTGATTTCCACCCTAAAAACTTAATATGTCTGCCAATTTTTTTCCATTAGGTCGAACGAGATATGCAAGCCAGCACAACATAGTATGACAGGTAGGTATTATAGGATGCACTGACAAATCAACGTTTTTCTTCAATATTGACTTGGTTGCATCCCATCACGGAATTTCCAGTTTTTCGTTACAAGAATTTTAATGGCTAGCAGTAGATATGATCCCCAGCTAGCTGACAGAGGATCGGGGTGGGGTTTACCATTACCTCGTAACAACCTGGACTCACTGCTAAAAAGAATCAAATCAATCAAAAGATAAAACCATACGCCTTATGTTGTTCTTCCAAAACAAGAGCAAAAAACAAATTTAACACTCACAAACTTATAAAGACCTCATCCCAGTATAGTTCCTGCTGGACCCATCTCTCTGGTTTAATTAATCCACCTTCTTCCACCACAACTCCTATTTGCCAGTAGCTTGGATCGCTCTGGGAACAAGAAGAAAACAAAACACACCACTTAAGATAAAAGTTATAAGTATTTCATATAATATGTTTATATATTTATCTCTAAAATAATTTATAATAAAAAAAATTTATATTTATATACCTATGGCGTTAAACACCCTTTAAAAAAAATATATAAAATGTATGTATAAGCAATTTGTTAAATTATTTTATTATGGTAAATATTATTTAAATTCGCGCAGTAAAAAAAAAAAATTTGTAGTATAAATTTTATAAATCAAGTACTAATTACTAACAATTAGACTTCGATATCTTTCATTAAGTATAGTAATGAAAAACTTTGTATATATATGTTACAAAAAAAAACAAACAGGTATGTAATAAAATAAAACTTACAGTTTATCCCCTGAAAAAGCGCTTTTGTAGTCAGAATTCTGATAGCTAAAAATAAAATATGATTTAACTTAAATTATAAACAAATTCAAATTTGCTTTGTTAACTCCCATTTACACAGCCTTCATCGCCTTACGTTTTGTATTTAAACTTAGCACTTTGGCTTTAATTCAGCGTAAAGATAGATATTAATTAGTTGCATTTAAAAAAAAATTGAAGTTCTGAATTTTTGTCAACAATTCCAAGAATATCCCGTTGTTTTCTAGTAGTTCATACAACAACAATATATAACGGATTTGTATGTATAAGGAACCACTTATTATGATCAAAATGATGGTAATTAAAATTAATTATTGATTTGATTACTGCTTTGAGTACTTATTATTGCTGATTTGATTACTGGTCTGCTGACCCTCCAACCGTTTGGAAGTACACCACCCAAAACGTTGTAATCAGCACGTAAGTAATTCAATAGTTTTCCAGTTCTCAAGAAAAGTGAATATTCATCAACCTACGTGTTGGAAAAGATTGTTCCTAATTATCATGCTAACACAAAAAAATATATATATTTTACCTTAACAGGAATGGACACAAATCATTTGTGAAAAAATATTTTCCATTGGGACCAATGAGATACGAAAAGCAGCACAATTCAGCACAAGTTTTGTGTTGTCATTTTTCCAAAATGGCGGGGCCAACTTCCACCCAAAAACTTATTATGGCTTCCAATTTTTTACAATTGGGACGAACAAGATACGAAAAGCAGCCCAACATAGCACAACTTCGACACAATGCAGAACAAGTTTTGTGTTGTCATTTTTCCAAAATAGCGGAGCTTACTTCTACCCAAAAATCTTAAATCGTCTGCCAAATTTTTCCATTGGGACCAATGAGATACGAAAAGCAGCACAACATAGCACAACTTAAGCACAATGCAGAACAAGTTTAGTTTTTAAGTCTTTCCAAAATGGTGGGGCTGACTTGGTTTGGGGGTGGACCCCAAAAACTTAATTTGTATGAAATAAATTTTACCGTTGGGGTCAACGAAATATGGAAAACAGCACAACTTTAGCACAATTCGGCACAAGTTTTGTGTTCTCGTTTTTCCAAAATGACGGTGCCAACTTCCACCCCAAAAACTTATTATGCCTGCCAATTTTTTTTCAATTGGGCCGAACGAGGTACGAAGAGCAGCACAACATAGCACAACTTTAGCACAATGCAGAACAAGCTTTGTTATTTAGTTTTTCCAAAATGGCGGGACTAACTTCCACCCCCAAAAACTTAACATGTATGAAAACAAAATTCCATTGGGGCCGATGAGATATGGAAAACAGCACAAACTTAGCACAATTCAGGCAATGCTCTGTTTTTTCGTTTTTCCAAAATGGCGGGGCTAACTTCCACCCCAAAAACTTAAAATCAGTGCCAAATTTTTTCCATTGGGGTCAATGAGAAACAAAAAGCAGCACAACTTTAGCACAAGTTTTGCTTTTTCGATTTTCCAAAACGGCGGGGCCAACTTCCACCCCAAAAACGTAATTTGGCTACTACAATTTTGCCATTGGGGCGAACGAGATATGCAAAGCAACACAACATAGCACAACTTTAGCACAATTCAGCACAAGTTTTTTTTTCATTTTTCCAAAATGGCGGGGCTAACTTCCACCCCCAAAAACCTAATTTGTATGAAAAAAAATTTATTGTTGGGGCGAACGAGATATGGAAAACAGCACAAAACAGCACAAATCTAGCACAATTCAGCTCAAGCTTTGTTTGTTCGTTTTACCAAAACGGCGAGGCTAACTTCCACCCCAAAAACTTAAAATCTGTGCCAAATTTTTTCCCTTGTGGCCAATGAGAAACGACAAGCAGCACAACATAGCACAACTTAAGCACAATTCAGCACAAGTTTTGCTTTTTCGATTTTCCAAAATGGCGGGGCCAACTGTCACCCCAAAAACTTAAAATCTGAGCCAAATTTTTTCCATTGGGGCCAATGAGAAACGAAAAGCAGCACAACATAGCACAACTTTAGCACAATTTAGCACAAGTTTTGCTTTTTCGTTTTTCCAAAATGGCGGGGCCAACTTCCACCCCAAAAACGTAATTTGGCTACTACAATTTTTCCATTGGGGCGAACGAGATATGCAAAGCAGCACAACATAGCACAACTTTAGCACAATTCAGCACAAGTTTTTTTTTTCATTTTTCCAAAATGGCGGGGCTAACTTCCACCCCCAAAAACCTAATTTGTATGAAAAAAAATTTATTGTTGGGGCGAACGAGATATGGAAAACAGCACAAAACAGCACAAATCTAGCACAATTCAGCCCAAGCTTTGTTTGTTCGTTTTTCCAGAATGGCGGGGCTAACTTTCACCCCAAAAACTTAAAATCTGTGCCAAATTTTTTCCCTTGGGGCCAATGAGAAACGAAAAGCAGCACAACATAGCACAACTTAAGCACAATTCAGCACAAGTTTTGCTTTTTCGATTTTCCAAAATGGCGGGGCCAACTTCCACCCCAAAAACTTAAAATCTGTGCCAAATTTTTCCATTGGGGCCAATGAGAAACGAAAAGCAGCACAACATAGCACAACTTTAGCACAATTCAGCACAAGTTTTGCTTTTTCGTTTTTCCAAAATGGCGGGGCCAACTTCCACCCCAAAAACGTAATTTGGCTACTACAATTTTTCCATTAGGGCGAACGAGATATGCAAAGCAGCACAACATAGCACAACTTTAGTACAATTCAGCACAAGTTTTTTTTTCATTTTTCCGAAATGGCGGGGCTAACTTCCTCCCCCAAAAACCTAATTTGTATGAAAAAAAATTTATTGTTGGGGCGAACGAGATATGGAAAACAGCACAAAACAGCACAAACCTAGCACAATTCAGCACAAGCTTTGTTTTTTCGTTTTTCCAAAATGGCGGGGCTAACTTCCACCCCAAAAACTTAAAATCTGTGCCAAATTTTTTCCCTTGGGGCCAATGAGAAACGAAAAGCAGCACAACATAGCACAACTTTAGCACAATTCAGCACAAGTTTTGCTTTTTCGATTTTCCAAAATGGCGGGGCCAACTTCCACCCCAAAAACGTAATTTGGCTACTACAATTTTTCCATTGGGGCGAACGAGATATGCAAAGTAGCACAACATAGCACAACTTTAGCACAATTCAGCACAAGTTTTTTTTTTTCATTTTTCCAAAATGGCGGGGCTAACTTCCACCCCCAAAAACCTGATTTTTATGAAAAAAAATTTATTGTTGGGGCGAACGAGATATGGAAAACAGCACAACATAGCACAAATCTAGCAGAATTCAACACAAGCTTTGTTTGTTCGTTTTTCCAGAATGGCGGGGCCAACTTCCACCCCAAAAACTTAAAATCTGTGCCAAATTTTTTCCCTTGGGACCAATGAGAAACGAAAAGCAGCACAACATAGCACAACTTAAGCACAATTCAGCACAAGTTTTGCTTTTTCGATTTTCCAAAATGGCGGGGCCAACTTCCACCCCAAAAACTTAAAATCTGTGCCAAAATTTTTCCCTTGGGGCCAATGAGAAACGAAAAGCAGCACAACATAGCACAACTTTAGCACAATTCAGCACAAGTTTTGCTTTTTCGATTTTCCAAAATGGCGGGGCCAACTTCCACCCCAAAAACGTAATTTGGCTACTACAATTTTGCCATTGAGGCGAACGAGATATGCAAAGTAGCACAACATAGCACAACTTTAGCACAATTCAGCACAAGTTTTTTTTTTTCATTTTTCCAAAATGGCGGGGCTAACTTCCACCCCCAAAAACCTAATTTGTATGAAAAAAACCTAATTTGTACGTTATTGTTGGGGTGAACGAGATATGGAAAACAGCACAAAGCAGCACAAATCTAGCACAATTCAGCACAAGCTTTGTTTTTTCGTTTTTCCAGAATGGCGGGGCTTACTTCCACCCCAAAAACTTAAAATCTGTGCCAAATTTTTTCCCTTGGGGCCAATGAGCAACGAAAAGCAGCACAACATAGC
Source organism: Diogma glabrata (assembly GCA_963693315.1). NCBI lineage: Eukaryota > Metazoa > Arthropoda > Insecta > Diptera > Cylindrotomidae > Diogma > Diogma glabrata. The sequence continues at coordinate 247,820,384 of OY856186.1, forward strand.
ACAACTTTAGCACAATGCAGCACAAGTTTTGCTTTTCCGATTTTCCAAAATGGCGGGGCCAACTTCACGGACATCAACTAAACGTACTTTTGCTTTTTCTCTTTATTTTAATCAATATTTTTTTTTCTTAAGAAAATAGAAAACCAAAAAAAAATATTTAAATTTTCCTGTCTTTGTTGTATAGTATTTGTCTTGTTGTTTTTTTTTCTTTAAGTAATTTAAGACGTTTTTTTTCTCTATAACTACAAAGACTTACTGCAAAGTTCTTTTAATTTTTGTTTCTTATTTTGTTTTTAATTTTAAAGAAAGAAAAAGTTTTAAGATTTTTATTATTACGAGAATAATTTTTTGTATTTGTTGGTTTTTCTTACTAGAGAACTCAATCAAATCCAGAAGTTAAAAATTGTTGGGCTAAAAAGAGAGGGAGGTAAAAAATTAAAATGGTTGTTTTTGTTTTATGAGAAAGTTTTATTAATCAAAAAAATATTGAGTGAGATCAATGGGAAAACCATGACCATTGAGGAGAAATTTGTTGACGTTAAAACTAGAGGATTTCAACGTACACTATTACTATAAAAGTATTATGTAAATGGAGGTCAGACTGTTCTTTCCTTCCAAGAACTTTAAGTCTATTCTTATAACAGTTGGATACATCATTCGTATTTTAAACAAGGTTTGGAATATCTCTTTAATACACAACTGATTTTTAATAAAAGGTGTTGTGTAATAGAAATTTCAATATATGTCACAACAACAAAAAGACACATTTTTGGGCCTAGCTTTCACAACAATATGCGTTCTGAGGTGTTTAGCGTCTCATTTTTTAAATGTTTTGGAATGAAATCACTCAAGACTGTTGATCGAGAAAAGCATTCCATTTAAACGATACACGAATTCAGATGTCTTTTGCATTTTGTGACTATAATTATTAAATTGTTGAGTTATTGAATTATTGAGTGTTGAACTATTGAATTATTGAATTGTTTTCCATATAAAATACCTTAAAATAGTAGAGAATAGGAGTTAACCGTAAGACTCCATCTACAATTGTTCTCAAAAGACCCAGTAAAGAATAGAGAGGAGTCCTATACTTTCGGCAACGAGAACATTGTCTAAACATTGTTGGAAAATATAATTTAACATTCTGGATATACAAGACCAAATATTAAAGGATTACAACCGTTTTGATTTACTCGATGATTATCACCAAATAGTGAAGACAGGATCGTTTCCACTTTAAATGAATGCTTTTTTGTTTGCAAAGTACTCCCAGTAAGTATATCTACTCTTTTTTAAACGACTTTATAAACCCAAGATGTTGTTTTTAACTTTATTTAAACCAAAAGGAATCAATAATCACAAAACAAATATTACTGCAATCAAATATTATATCCATAACCTCAAATAACGTTACTAAATGTAGCTTACTCAATTAATTTTTTTGAATTATTGAATTACTGAATTATTAAATTATTGAATTATTGAATTATTGAATTATTGAATCATTGAATTATTGAATTATTGAATTATTGATTTATTGAATTATTGAATTAACGAATTATTAAATTAATGAATTCTTGAATTCTTGAATTATTGAATTATTGAATTATTAAATTATTGAATTATTGAGTTATTGAATTTTTGAATATTGAATGACTGAATTATTGAATTAACGAATTATTAAATTATTGAGTTATTGAATTATTGAATTATTGAATTTTTAAATTATTGATTTATTGAATTATTGGATTATTGAGTTATTGAATTATTGAATTATTGAATTATTGAATTATTGAATTATTGAATTATTGAATTATTGAATTATTGAATTATTGAATTATTGAATTATTGAATTATTGAATTATTGAATTATTGAATTATTGAATTATTGAATTATTGAATTATTGAATTATTGAATTATTGAATTATTGAATTATTGAATTATTGAATTATTGAACTATTGAATTATTGAATTATTGAATTATTGAATTATTGAATTATTGAATTACTCAATTATTGAATTTTCGAATTATTGATATATTGAATTATTCAATTATTGAATTATTGAATTACTGAATTATTGAATTATTGAATTATTGAATTATTGAATTATTGAATTATTGAATTATTGAATTATTGAATTATTGAGTTATTGCATTATTGAATTATTGAATTATTGAATTATTGAATTATTGAATTATTGAATTATTGAATTATTGAATTATTGAATTATTGAATTATTGAATTATTGAATTATTGAATTATTGAATTATTGAATTATTGAATTATTGAATTATTGAATTATTGAATTATTGAATTATTGAATTATTGAATTATTGAATTATTGAATTATTGAATTATTGAATTATTGAATTATTGAGTTATTGAATTATTGAGTTATTGAATTATTGAATTATTGAATTATTGAATTGTTGAATTATTCAATTATTATTGCATTATTGAATTATTAAATTATTAAATAATTGAATTATTGAATTATTGAATTATTGAACTATTGAATTATTGAATTATTGAATTATTGAGTTATTGAATTATTGAATTATTGAATTATTGAATTATTGAATTATTGAATTATTGAATTATTGAATTATTGAATTATTGAATTATTGAATTATTGAATTATTGAATTATTGAATTATTGAATTATTGAATTATTGAATTATTGAATTATTCAATTATTATTGAATTATTCAATTATTATTGCATTATTGAATTATTGAATTATTGAATTATTAAATTATTGAATTATTGAATTATTGAATTATTGAATTATTGATTTATTGATTTATTGAATTATTGAATTATTGGATTATTGAATTATTGAATTATTGAATTATTGAATTGTTGAATTATTGAATTATTGAATTATTGAATTATTGAATTATTGAATTATTGAACTATTGAATTATTGAATTATTGAATTATTGAATTATTGAATTATTGAATTATTGAATTATTGAATTATTGAATTGTTGAATTATTGAATTATTGAATTATTGAATTATTGAATTATTGAACTATTGAATTATTGAATTATTGAATTATTGAATTATTGGATTATTGAATTATTGAATATATGCATTATTGAATTATTGAAATATTGAATTATTCAATTATTGCATTATTGAATTACTGAATTATTGGATTATTGAATTATTGAATATGTAATTATTGAATTATTAAAATTATGCATTATGGAATTATTGAATTATTGAATTATTGAATTATTGCATTATTAAATTATGGAATTTTTGAGTTATTGAATTTTTGAATAGTGAATGATTGAATTATTGAACTATTGCATTATTGAATTAATGAATTATTGAATTAATATATTATTGAATTATTGAATTATTGAATTATTGAATTATTGAATTATTGAATTATTGAATTATTGAATTATTTAATTATTAAATTATGTAATTATTGAAATAGTGAATTGTTGAATTTATGCATTATTGAATTATCTAATTATTGTATTAGTGAATTATTGAATTATTGAATTATTGAAATATTGAATTATTGAATTATTGAATTATTGAATTATTGAATTATTGAATTATTGAATTATTGAATTATTGAATAACTGAATTATTGAATATTTAGTTGTTGAATTATGGAATTATTGAATTATTGAAATATTGCATTGATGAAATATTGAATTATTTAATTATTGAATTATTGAATTATTGAATTATTAAATTATTAAATTTTCAAATTATTAAATTTTTGAAATATTATATAAACTTTAAAGATTAGAAAAGTATTACAAATTTGGTGCTGTGATCAAATATTGTTTTTCAGAGTTTTTAACATAAAACGTTTAAAGAGCTTATGGGTGTTTTTGAAACACAATTTGGTGTTTAATAATAAAGCCACATCTTAATATTTTTAGTCAGAGCTTCTTAGTTCACAAACAGATAACCAGTTTAAATCAGAATCTTCTCCTTTGCACAGAGGAAAAATGTTAAAGCTGGATTAGTTTTATTGATGTCAAACTCTCGTGCAACCCAAATTTGTTATACTCTTTTATATTGTTTTCAACAGTTTAATGGTTTATTCTTTTCGTCTTATACGGGTACTATGCTTTACCCGTATAAGACGAAAAGAATGTAATAAATTTTACAAGTTTAACTTTGATTACTGTTATATCGAGTTACATTTTTTATTATAAACTTTTAAAGAATTTTTTGCGCAGTATGAAATATATTTTAAAAGATTCATTTCAACTTATATACTTAATCGAAATTATTTATCTGCATACAGCTTCTTAAACTTTTAAGGCTTTTCTTAAAAAGTATGTTTCATTCATATCGTATGAGTTCATGTTACTTTGTGTAGACTGCGCCATGATTGGCAAAGCTACTAACTCTATTTTCATATTATTATTACTTTTGGTTGTTATATTTGTTTTGTTAAGTTTTATGTCACACCATGTAATCTGACTTTTTTTTCAAAAAAAGAATCCAACAGCTTACAAATAAAACAAAATTGGAGTGTTGGAAAGGAAAAGTGTTTCGAAGAAAAAAGAATATTTTAAAGTTTTGATCCAAAGAAATAAAACAAAAACTATAAATAAGCTTTTCTGTGATTTTATTTTAATTTATGTTTTATTTTGTATTTACTAAAATTTGAACTTAAAAGTTTAATTTTGTGAAAGAATTTTGGACATATTTTTGTTAGATTTATTTTGAATAATGATTTATATATTCATTGTATATTCGAATGTTGAACAATAAAAACAGAAGTCGAAATATTTGGGGAACATATATAAATTGTGAACTTGTCAAAATTTAAAAAAAAGTAGAAGTTTAAATTCAAATCGATAATTTTTTTTTTGAATAAATTTTATTATTTATTTGAAAGTGACAATTCCAGCTGCTTTTTTTTTATTGAAAATATACAATGTTATATCAGCATGGTATAAAAAAAGCCTATGAAAATTTGAATCAATAAATATTTTTCGGTGTTATGAGTTTCTTATCGTCCTTATGTTTATCACATGATTCACTTTAGTAAAAGCTTTTGAGTTTATTCCTTTTTTTATGGAATTGTTTATGTAATGGATCTAATCCATCTTACTTTAGTGGAATTGAATTTTTATTTTTGCGTAAGTTTGGGGATGGAATTCAATCAAAATTATGCTTGTTTTTTTTAAAAAACAAAAAATGTGAAAACAAAATTTAATTAATTGAAAACGAAGTGGGTTTTGTTGTGAAGCTTTTGTAATTTGTTAGCGAGATATTATACAAGAATAAGCTTTTTCATAAGGATGTAGTGAAGGTTTTATATCAGTGACAAAATGATATTAAAACAGAGTTATTTTGAAACTAATTAGAACTTTGAAATGTTTCAAATGTTTGCAGAGAGTGTTATGGGTAGTTCTACACACGAAGGAAGAAAATGGAGAAAATTACGGCACGACATGTTTTTTGCGTATAAGTTCTGGCAACTAGTTTTAGTTAAAGTTGATGACGTTCTTTCAAGTTCTCTGAATGTGGCCAGTCAAAAAAAAAAAAAAAAAACAAAAAAAAACAAGAAAAAAAAACAAAAAAATGCAAGAGCCAAAATTAAAAAATATCCTTCTTAATCCTAAATTAACTCAACATTACTCAATATTATCTCAAAATACGAAATAAACATTTATCTAAGTTTGCCCGCTTTTAAATCTTCCAGGGGACTGATAATTTATCAGTATTTCGCTTAAAAATGACAAAATTACGTCTAAAAAAAAAAATAAACGGATTCTATACCAAGGCAATACATGTTCACGACGTATAAAATTACAAAATTACCTGTAATTAAAATACTTTTTACAAAAATACTTGCCAGGGGACTGATAATTTGAGTGGACAACGCACGATCTTGCTGCTAATGATGACTGTTTTGATTGATAAAACCTCGGACTAAGTAAAACACTTGCAATAATATATTTATTGAACTTTAATTAATTCCTGTGACGAGCGATAACTTGATAGAAATATGAATTTCCAATATTTTCAATGTGTTTTGATTGGGCAGGAGAATCATAGAATAGATCACTCATTGTTTTATGGAGTAAAATGATCATATAGTTTATACGATTTACCCGTGATCTTAAACTTTGAACTCTATTCAAGGTCAAACACGCCAGATTTAAGAGGTGGTAAATTGCACTTTTCTTTACCACAGTACTACTAACATATCCTGAAAATTTTAGGAAAATCTAGGGCATCAAAGTGTCCAACTTTAAAAAAATGACTCTTAAAATATAGCAGCTGGACTGTTTAATTTAAAGTGACACCTTTTATCCTTTTAAAGGGTTCTGCGGATGTAAAATTACTAGTAAAATATGTTTTGAGTAATTTTACCGTATAATAAAAATGTTACCATAACATTGGTAAAATATAAATTGTTTCGAAAAATGAAATTATATAGTTGCAATTTTATTTAATTCAAAATCCCTTTTCGCGTGGCATACATGCCAGTCCAATACTGGGATGGATGTATTAATTAGGAATCCAATAATTAAAGTTTAATTCGTGCATTGTTTTATTCCCATTTTTTTGGGGAAAAAATATAATTCGTAAATGGCTGAATATATTTGCCTTCAAATACGCTAGAACAATTTACGAAGCGGTGATAATGATTCGTTGCGTTGTAAGTTCTCAACCGTTTCAAAATGCCATTGATCTGCTGCTGCTGCTTCGTTCATGTAAAATTGCATCGGGAACAGATTGCAACACCTTTGAGGGTGATCAGCACGGGTAATCAGCAAACTGTGCATTAAGAGAAACTGGTAAAACGATTCTTATTAGATTGATTTATATTACAAATTAGATCCCGAAATGGCATAGATTTAGCTCTTGCCTAAGCTGAAACAGCTGCGATATTGCACCAGGCGAAAAAACTGCTTAGTCCAACTCACCTATCGACACCAGTAGACGAAATAAATGTTTGCCTGGAAGTGCTCTACTTTGTGGTGACATGTAAAGACTTTAAAATTACCTAAAGATATGAGTGCAGGTTGATCGATCGAATTTTCAATTGCAACACGGGATATCCACAAAAAAGCACAAATTTTAAATTTTATTAAATAAAAATTATTCAAATTTTATTGCAATTTTACTAATTTTACAAAGCCTACATAATACTACCAATTTTGCCGGTCATTTTATCATGGGTAATATTACCTTTACATCTCTACATACGTGTTTAGCTTTTCTAGATGATATATTGATCCAAAATCATAAATGTCATCAGGAAATAATCTAGCCTTAGAACATTTTGTTTTTCGCGCATATATTCCATGTAGGTACATGGGCTGTCAGCAAGTGTCCTTCAACTGTATTAATTTCATCAACTAAATATTATTGGTCGAGTTTCACTTGAAAAATTAGTTTTATATAGGAAGTAGTAGTATAGCCCATAGTTTTTTCAATTTATCAACTATATTAATTGACTATCGGTTAACTGGAAAACTGGTGAGTTGATGGTTGTTAATGTTTTATTTAAAAACACTTTGATCTAGATGGGATCGGTTGTTCGAGTTTGAAGTACAGCGTGTTACCACTAGGCCACTCAACATACAGACTTACAATATTTACGAGACGGAAATCTGAAGTTGAACCAGAAGATGCAATTTGTTCTAAGCTACTGAAAAAATTAGGGTTTTATAATGCAATCATGGAGGGGAAACCAACTCCGAAATAGTGGATTATGCGAGATAAGCTGCCCAAGATTGAAATCAAAAAGAATTTCAGCAGTAGCTCGATCCTTTATCTGGCTTAATATCCAGCTTAGAAGCATTTAATCGATCAACAAATCCCTTAACTTCATCCTCGAAACAAACTCTTCCGCTTATATAGGATCGTCTACTATATCGTCAATAAAAAAGTGCAGATGAAAAAAGTTCAGAACAACTGCAAATATTTCCGTCAAAATATTCACTAAACACCAGAACGGTTCAGCGTTCACCTAACGGCTCCACGGTTAGATATTTGCATGTCACTTCAGCATTAGAAAATTGCAGCCAGACTGCAATAATAAACAAAAAGTGGTAGATTTACAAATTTCGTAATTTCTGATTTTGATTTCTAGACTGTCAAACGTGTTTTTCTACTTCGTCACAAATTGAATTCACCTTACCATTTCGAAAATCTCACACTTAAGTTTTATTAATATTTAATACAGTTCACGTCCTCATCATGATCTGAAATTTGTGATAGAAAATTGAATTTTACTTTTATACTCATGTATTTGAGAGTTGTAATCAATCTTGCTTTATGGAAATGAATTTTAAATTTATAAGAATTTGTTAAAGTAATTCAATCAAGATAACATTTTGGTGAATGTAAGCAGACGGAAATAAATTGATTTGATAATACAGATCATTAATCAGAAATCAAAAAGAGGTCAGATCGATTGAACCGTTGAAAATAAGTTAATTAGAGGAATTAGCTCTTACTTGAGAAAACATAAAAAGCAGCGTAAAAATTGAGCTTGTAACAATGTTCCATACTTTTCTGCAAATAAATCAAATAGTTTTGAATTTCCATTAAACTTGTACTTCTACGACGTTAGCTATTGATTTGTTTAAAAATAAATTTGCTTATTACATAACGAATATGAGTTTAAAATACAATCGAAAGCTGAAAATAATAATAAATAAAAAATTTATTGACGTCAACTAAGAGCGAAAATTTTATTTTTATTGTTAAATGTTATTTTTAGAAGTTTTATCGGTAGATTGGAAAATTATTGATTATTTATAAATAATAAAATAAATTATTTGTTAGAGTTATATAAATACATTAATATAGCATTAAATGTGTTGAATGAAATATTTGATGTGATAAAAATAATGGATAAAACAACAATGAGTTAGTTCATCATTTACTACCGATAAGAATTTGAGCGGTAGGCGATTGGGTAACCGTTTGGGAACTTTATCAGAAAAATATGATATATGATTGAATTACGTTGAAACTTGCCCACGGTATGCCAGCATACCTTATCCAGCAGCCCTGAAAACTGACTTGGATTCGATGTCCCAATCAACCGTTAATCCGAAATTCCAAAGAAACGTATACTGAAAACAAAAACAAAGCAACTCAAAACCGGAAAAATCACATATCTACCCTTCGCTATCGTACCCGGACTCGAGTAGGAAACTGGTATATCAGAACTCTAACAGAAGCATCGAGGTAAGGACAAGTTGAGAAAGTAATGGAAGAATATAACATCGAGATTGAGAAGCAAAAAATAAAATTATGATACTAATAAAAATCCCAATGCCAGGAGAGAAGCTTTTTCAATTAAATAAAATATATTTATTACCAATTCAAACCGCGGACAATCAAACACTGATTTTAGACTACAAAGAAAATTATTTAGCATGTAACAGATTTGAACATCGATTTATTTTCCTGACTTCAACCCAAGTACAAGAATGTAAAAAGGTCATTTTTAATCTACAGGAGTTGACCTACATATGTCGTTTAGAAAGTCCTACATTTTTAAACAACAAAAACTGTTAAGTAAACCTTTACTTTAATCCATTTAGTGACAGAGTGTTATGTAGACATAAACAGATTCAGAGTAACTACAACAAATTCGTAAAATTATTACACAAGAATTCATGGATTTATTTAATGAATCAAGAAAACAATTTTGTGTTAAACTGCAATCACGACCAGACGACGTTAAAGTTACAAGGAAAGGGTATTATTACTTTTAATCAAAATTGCGTCCTATCATCACAAGACTTACTTTTAAATATGTGGTTGAAGCATACACATAACGAACTGATTATTAAACAGGCGGACCCAAGCTTAGGCTACGATTATAAAAGACTAAATTTATCCGAATATATACATACAACAAATGACTCAATATCAAGTAATGTCTGTCTCTACATCGGACAGCCACAATTTTGAAATATTAACATCGAACGATCAAGAATTGGAACTAAGGCAACATCTCTCAGATACCGAGCAAGGCCGCATTAAATTAAGAGAGGAGATTCGAACCTTCACTTTTTACAGTTTAACAATGATAGTAGGAGTAATAGCATTAATTCTAACAATAATTACAGTAACGGCAATATTAACTTACAAGAGATTAAAAATCAAGCTAGATAACGCATTACATAAAGACATAGAATTAAAAGTTATGGACAAACTCTTGAAAAAAAAGGGACATAACCATCAAGGGCATAACATAACAGTAAATGAGGATGAGTAGATGAGGAAACAATTAGAGAAAATCAGGGAAACAGTGCGATTGTTCAGAGTCCGGGTTTCGTCAGAATTTAGACATTATATTTTTGTGAAGATTTCCTAATTTCATACATAATAAGATTAATTACGTACACAAACCAAAATTTTTAAAACAAAATTCACAAATACAATCTATATATATAAAATTGAAAGTATGTATGTTTGTCGTTTATGCATTAATAAACCATTCATCCGATCATCATGAAACTTTGAGAAGTTGTTGTGTACACTTGCGCATAGGTAACAGGCAAATTTTTTTTTGAATGGAACCCCAGGGAGGGCCATTATAATTATCTTAAGGGGTTCTGTCTAAATGTTGATAATAATTTAATTTGATTTTTCTTTAAATATCGTTTTATACGGTTAGATTCCTTTGATCGGTTTTTTTGTTGAACATAATCTTGATGAAACTTTGGCAAATGATACAGGTTCACTTGAAAATGGAAGATCTGGATTCATTTTAAATTTGGACAAAATGGCGGGGGGTCTCCCGAACACCTCTAAGTTTAAATTTTGAATAACTTCTGATCCCGGACTATGATATTATTGAAACTTAGTATATAAAGTTTTAGTACTGTTTCCAATATTTCTGCATACCAACTTCCGGTTTGTCACTTCCAGTTAAAAAGTTTTTTTTCAGGTGTTTATCCCTACTGTAGCCTACAATTACCGATCGATTTTCATGAAACGTTGGTAAAAGCTTTCAAGTAACATGAGAAAGATTTTGTTAGCTTTTGGAGCACATTGGATAAAGGGCTTGGGGGTTCACCATACAACAGGTGGTTTTTACCCAAAGTTTTTATGTTTGTTTTGAGCATACAACATTTATTCGTGAATGAATTTTGATGACACTTTGGAAAAAGATGCAAGCATGTATGACAAGGAACTGATTAGTTTTTGAGCGATAGTGAACAAAATGGTGTGGGGTCCCTGGAGCACCTGTTTTTTGAATGCTCTATAACATCTGTACCTGATAAGCGAATTGGATGAAACTTGGTACATGAGTATGCGGTAGGTTCACAATAGTTCTGCATCCCAACTTCCGGTTTTTCACTTCCGGCAAACAAATTTTTTTGTACTTTTTTGAAGTTTTTTCAGTGTCTTTATGCACACTACAGCCTACAATAATGAAGTGATTATGATGAATCTTATGAAAAGGGTTCCAATTAGTGTGAGAAGATAATTATTATCTTTTTGGACACATTGACCAAAGTGGTGGGGGGTCTACCATACAACTGACTTTTCACACTTTGTTTTTTAAGTTTGTAGGGAGCATACAGATTTCATTCATTAATTTATTTTAATGACACTTTGAAAAAAGATGAAAACTTAAGTAACAAAGAACTGATTAGTTTCTGGATAATATTGGAATAAGTGGTGGGGGTCCTCCCGAACACTGTCCCCTCCTGTTTACTGTGTCACACTTTTTCAATGTTTGTTGGGAGCACACAGCATTCGTTCGTGAACGAATTTTGATGACACTTTGAAAAAAGATGCAAACATGTATGGCAAGGAACTGATTAGTTTTAGAGCGATAGTGAACAAAGTGGTGGGGGGTGTCCCATACACCTGTTTTTTTAATAGCGCAATAACATCTGTACCTGATAATCGAATTGCAAGAAACTTGGTACATGAGCATTTGGTACGGTTCACAACAATTCTGCATCCCACCTTCCGGTTTTTCACTTCCGGTAAAATTTTTGTTTGTAAATTGTTGGCAGTGTTTTCAGTGCCTAAATGCATACTACAGCCTACAATAATGAAGTGATTATGATAAAACTTATAGAAAAGGTTCCAATTAGTGTAAGAAGATAGTTATCATCTTTTGAAACACATTCATCAAAGTGGCGGGGGGTCTACCATACAACTGCTGACTTTTCACACTTTGTTTTTAAAGTTTGTTGGGAGCATACAGATTTCATTCATTAATCAATTTTAATGCCACTTTGGAAAATATGAAGTCTTTAATGACAAAAAATTGATTAGTTTTTGGACAATATTGGGATAAGTGGTGGGGTCCTCCCTAACACCTGTTTATTGTTTCAATGTTTGTTGGATGCATACAACATTCGTTCGTTAAGTAATTTTGATTACACTTTGCAAAAAGATGCGAATATGTATGGCAAGGAACTGATTAGTTTTTTTAGCGATAGTGAACAAAGTGGTAGGGGGTCCTCCAAGCACCTGTTATTTTGGAAGCTCAATAACTTCTGTACCTGATAATCGAATGGGATGAAATTTGGTACATACACATTTAGTATGGTTTACAACAGTTCTGCATCATAACTTCCAGTTTGTCACTTCCGATAAAATTTTTTTTTACTTTTTCTCGTACAACAGCATTTATGTTTGTTGGGATACTACTGCTTGCTTTAATATTTTTATTATTAGAACTACGAAGTCCATAATATTGGTTAGCTTTTAATTAAACTATTTGATAGATATTAGCTCATTATATATCCAGAACACTATGTTTCCAGAGCTGTGGTGAAGTCAGCCTATGCATCAGCGTCGCAATATTTTTTAAAATAAAATATGTTGGGTAGTAGGAATTACGATGTGTGTCACAACAAAACATAAGAACATGCTTTCTAAGGTGTTGATGGACGTAATTTTTTTATTTTTTAAAAGAATGAACTTTTTGCTTGCTCGAATAAAAGAGCTTCCATATAATTACTATATATGCTGGCTTGAGGTAACCAATGCGTTATATGATCTTGGTTAATGCTTCTAGCACTAGGATAATTAGGAACCTAATTTTAGCTTTGAAATTAGCAAAGCAAATTTGAAAAAAAAACAGTATATTGTTTTTATTTCCTCCATCCTATCATGAAATATTGCCCTATATCGTACATTATTATGTGAAAGGATTTATTATTAAGTTTTCCATTCTTTAAGAAGAATACCAAAAAAAAGAAATTTGCGTCCATCAACGTCTTAAAAAGCATTATGTTGTAGAGCCTATATGGTTTATATGTGTTGTTGTGACACATATTGTAATTTCAAATATGTCACATATTTTGAAATTGCACAAACTTTTTTGAACTTCGGGGAAAAAGATGATGCACAATGTCATAGAAGCTACAATTTTGAGTGGAAAATTTGAAGAGGAAGATGTAGTGCTGCCACGACAGACAGGCCACATATTTCAATGATCGCAACAGTTTCAAACGTTTAGTTGTCAGTGCAACTCGCTTTTACAATTACCATCAACAAAGCACACGGACAGTTACTGCAAGTATGTGGACTAGATTTAGAGAATCCGTTCTTCTCACATGGACATGGACAACTTTATGTGGCTGGCGCGTTAGGAAAACCTTCTGATTTATTCGTGTACGCACCAGACGGAAAAACAAAAAATAAAGTGTACCCACAAGTACTCGAATAAAGAAAATAGAATTAAAACGACATTTTAAAATTCGTTCCATATTAAAATAAATAATTTGCAATAAAAATGACACAATGTTAATTGAATGTTATCTTTACGAGTTTTCTCGAGTTTTCTTTCTTATGATATAGCGGCGATATGCAACCGATGTTAAATAAACCAAACCTTTACGCTATTTGGTGTACAAATAAAATTTTAAGAGATTTTGTGAGTGATTAAGATCAAAGTAATTATTGTAATTCACTTGAGTTTTGCAATTTGAAAGCATTTTTCATTTTCTCTTAGAAAAACTTCTTTAGAACAGTTTTTGTGTGTTTCGTTTCGGGTACAAATACAATGCATGAGCACTGTGAACATTTGTGAATCTATTTTTGTTCTGTATAATGTTCTATATAGAGATGAGTGATGACACACCTCTACTAATACAACAAGTCATTTAAATTTTTTTATAGCTTACTCGAAAACTTATTTGATCGCCAATTTTTCATATATCCGAGCTGATGAGCTAAAGTACTGATTATTTTTCATTCATATTTTTAAAAACAAAAATTAAAAACTACGCTATCATTTCTCATTACTACTTTTTGAAATCATTGCTACTACGTCAACAAAATGTCTGTGCACAAACTTTATTTATAAGCGTAGCAAAGCACGCCGGGTCCTGCTAGTACCTTATAAAATAATTAAGAAAATAATAATTCTAGTTTTGTACATACACACATAAACAAACAAGAACAATTTTACAAATAAATATATCAATTAATTAGCTTTAGAGTTCATTTAAGATTACTTTTCTATTATTACTTGATACAATATTTTTTAGCTTAAGATGTTTATACATAGTTTGCAATTTTTTTTTAACATACGTACTAAAAATCGAAAAAGAGAAAAATATCCTATTTACTAGACATTAGATTAAAATTTAGATAAATTTAACATTAGATAAACTTAATTACAAATTCAATTAAACGTATACATAATAAATCTGTTAGTTCTAATCATAATCTAAATCAATTTCAATATTTAAATCTCTCACAATATCTTTATTTAAATCAATTCAAATATTTTATTCAAAATAACAAAAAAAAACCAATATTGCTCACATACAAGAGTTTTACTAAAAACAACCTTATCCTTATTATTTTAATGACATAGTGACTGTTAGAGCGACCCCACCCCAATCAAGAAACTGATTAAAGCTCTAATATCTTTAATTTGTTTTAAAATCAAAACCGATACCCGCTGATGTCGAACCATTCGTAATGGGGACGGATGGGGGCAGACACTATGTGATAAAAAATAATTTAGAGGGTTTCCATTTTTTTAATATATTTGAAGATTCTGGGTTACATCCCCGGCAATCAAACAGTGCACTAAATAAAAAGATTCTGGGTTAAATCCCCAGCGATCGTACAACTAAAAGAAAGAAAAGATTCTGGGTTACATCCCCAGCGATCTTAAAAATTACAATAATTCAATCATTTCAAACAAAAAGAAAAAAACAATAAAATTTTTAATGTACTAAGTTATTTAACAAACAAACAAATAACAATCATAATCATAATAAACAATCAAACTGTAAAATTAATTCCCAAAATTTATAAATATTTTAAATGGACCAATATTATAATAAGTAATAACTTAAACTAACCTATATTATATTTATTATTATTCATATTACAAAAACAAAAACAAAAATTTAGGTTAGCTAGGTATACACACATACATACATATATATGATGTACAACTATTTTGATATACAAATGACAATTAAAACAAATTAAAAAATAAAACGACACCAAGGTCGAAAATTGATCATTTGTTTTTTTTTTCCATTAACAAAAAACAAAAAAAAAGTAAATATTTTATGTTTTGAATACTTAATAATAAACATTTTTACGTTAAATATTTCTAAACGATTTAAATCAAAATAATAGTATATTATTGAATTAGGAGCTAAAGTCGTACTTTTTGTGTTGAGTCTATAGTTTGGCGGCCGACCGTAGGGAGGCCGACAATTATAGACGAAACACAAAAAGTCACTTTAGCTCCGAATTCAATACACTATTTTTTCGGCAAACGTTTAAATTTGTTTAAAAATATGAAATTAATGCATCAAATTTTTTAAAAATATGTTTTAGGTAATAAATTTTCTGAAATTAATTTTTTTTTATTTTTATTCATTAAAATGAACTGAAATGCATTCTGTTTTGAACAAATTAATAATATCATTTTATTTTACTTTACTGCCGCCGTAAAAATATGAAAATTACTTTACAGCCGCCGTAAAAATATGAAAATTACTTTACAGCCGCCGTAAAAATATGGAAGTTACTTTACAGCCGCCGGCAGAAAAAGTAAAAATGACGTCACTTTTGCAGCCGCCGGCTAAAAAGTAAGACTTTAGCTACTCTCCAGCGGCAGTAAAGTTAAACTTTACAGCCGTTAGCCGAAAAACATAGTTATGAAAATTTGCATCTTACGAAACAAATTTTATTTATAGAAATGGGGCGAGTGAAAGGTTCCTAGTTCCTCCAATTCAATTTCCCAATCTTTAATTATCCAAAACCTTATTCCCATATATCCAAACTCATCAAAATGCGACACAAGCATTTTGATTTTATAATAATTATTCTGCAGCCAAATTCTGTAACTGTGAAGCGGTGAAGTGTTAAAAATTTCTTCGTTTCTTTACATTAAAAAACTTATCACTTCACCACTTCACAGTTACAGAATTTGGCTGCTGAACAAAATAATTGGTTTGTTTCATACATTTTTGCAAACAATAATTTTTAATTATGTTTGCAAAAATGTAAATATGTTACAAATCAGTTTGTTGACTTCGGAATAATTGTTATGAAAAACAATTATTTGATGTAGGTCAAACCAATATAATTAAAGTGGTATGCTTTGACCAATAACAAACAAATTGATTATAATCACGCCCTTTCTTTTAATTTTCCCCAAATTACAAATTAAATAAATTAATTTACCTATTTACTTACACTCCCCTCCAATTGTTAATTATTAAGTTAATATTAATTTTAAGAATATCAAAAAATAATATAATGACTCCGATTAAAACCGTCAACTGGTAAAGTGGAAAAGTTCCCTTTGTTTTTAAAGAAAATATTATTTGATAAAATAAAAAGTTTATTAAAAGTTTAAGTGATTTTGTTTTATTTTTAAAAAGATTTAATAAAGTATATCAGGACGGTCCGGGGTCCATAACACTAGGACTCAGTGAAGTAAGATGGAAAAACAACGGAGATCTTACAACGAGTAAAGGAAATTACATGATGTTCTCTGTTAAATCCAACACACATGAACAAGGCGTAGCGATATTAACAACACCCAATGCAAAGAAAGCGATTCTCGAATGGAAATCGATCAGCAGCAGAATAACAACAGCAAGATTCCAATCGAAAATTAGAAATACAACGATTATATAGTGCTATGCACCTACCGAAGTAGCCGATGATGCAACAAAAGATGAATTCTACGAACAGCTTCAAGCAACACTAGCTAGTGCACACCGAAATGACATCAAAAAAGTACAAGGTAGCTTCAATGCCAAAATTGAAACCGACAACACCGAAATGGAATCAGTCATGGGCAAAAATGCACTAGAAACAACAAGTAACAATAATGGAGATAGGCTCATCGATTGTTGTGTCATAAGTCAGCTATTCATAGGAGGTAGCAAGATCCCATACAACAACATACACAAATACACTAAGATTTCACCGGATGGGAGAACCAAGAACCAAATAGATCATGTACTGGTTAGTAAGAAGTTTCTTTCCTCTTTACAAGATGTCAGAGCAAAGCGAGGTGCAGACATACCAACGACCATCAACTGATACTTCCAACATTCAAAATTAAACCATCCGCTGTAAAACACAACAAGTCATATCAGAGGAAATTCAACACCAATAGAGTGAGTGACAAAAATACATATAACATCTTCAAAGAATCGCTCCAGCTCAATCTACAAAACAACGAAACCAGAAGGGAAACAAGTAAAAGAAGCTTACGTCAAAACTGCTATAGATGTGCTTGGATACCACGTACAATCGCGAAAACCATGGATCAGTGATGATACCTGGAACAAACATTCCATCAATAAAGGATGAATCTGGTCAAACGTTCACACATGAACACCAGCTAAATAGAGTGAAAAAATACTTTGAAGACAACTACCAATTAACAACATAAAAATAATTTGCAGTCTCCAGATGACAAATATAACGAAATGATCAACACTTATCCACTAACGGAACGGAAAGTAAAAGATGTCATACAGAAACTCAAGAATAATAAATCTGCTGGTACCGATAATATATCTCAAGAATTACTCAAAGCAGATGTAACCACAACAGTGGAAGCTCTAACACCACTATTAGCTTATGTATGAAACATAGATAAAATACCAACCAAATGGAAAAAGGGTTTAACCATAACAATTCCAAAGAAAGGTGATTTAAGAGAATGCAAGAGCTGGAGCGAAATATCTCTGCTTAACACCACAATGAAAATACTATCGATGATCATTTTCAAAAGAATATCTCCATCAATTTACATGAAACTAAAAAATGAACAAACTGGCTTTAGACCAGGAAGCAGCTGTACCGATTATATCAACACAATCCCTATCATCATACAGCAATCAAATAACTGGAATTCACCACTGTATCTTTGTGAACTTCGAACGCGCCTTCGACTCAATAAACAGAAGCGCAATATGGAAGACACTTTGTAAAATGGGGGTCCCGAAGAAAATAATCGATCTAATCAAAAAAATGTATCGAGATGCTGAAAACAGAATACAATACAAAGGACTGCAGCAAAGTGATAAATACTACAACCATCGAATAGTGAGACAAGGCTGCGTTCTATCACCGCTACTATTTCTGATAGCACTATATAGTATCATGCGAAAGCTTGATGATGCTAGTTCAAATGGCATCCAATGGAAGACAACAAGACGGTTGAATGATCGCAGATGACATCTGCCTGCTTACACATACACATGGTCAGGAATTGAATGAAGAGCACAAGAAAAGAAAGTCCTTGGTTTCTCGCCGTAAAATTACACAAGTAAGTCCACTTACATTTAAAGATTCGAATCTGGAAACAGCTCGGACTCGTTTTGATACTATGGCAAAAGCTGTTCTTACTCGATTTGAATTCGAATACGATTTAGTTGGTGCTGAGTCTAAGTATCATCATGATTGCTTTATTTCCTTCTTGAAACCGAACACTGGGGTTAAAGTCGGTCGTCCTTAAGATGAAACTACGAATCTGGCAATGGAGCAAATATTCACTTACATCGAAAATAGCGATGACTATCAGTTCACTTTGAACGAATTGAAAAATGTTTGCAAAACTACAACTGTAGATAACAGGAAGCTACAGGTACGATTAAAACTGAGGTCTGGTGATAAAAGTATTATCATTAAAAAATCTGGAACATCAACATTCATATACTTAGTAGACAATCATCATGATATTTTGAATAAAATGAAGGACGCAGAATCCTAAAAGCTGCTAACCTACCATTGACCAGGTCACATTTTTGATTTAATCAATGAAGTCGCTGACACCAGAGTCGCTGACACATTTTTTGGTGCAATATTTAAAAATAAAAGATCAAATTGAGATCATTTAAAATTAATACGCTTAAATATTAGCCATATAATCATGACTGCTGTTCGGCCGAGATCTTTTAAGTCTAACTTACAACTGAGCGATTTTTTTCATCGAAAGTTTGGGTTTAAACGTCTTATACAAATTTTTCATCTTTCGGTTTTTGTGCATCTTATAATGATACAATAATGTACGAGGCAGCAGCAGTTTCTCATCGTCCTCTTCATGTTCTAGTACCAGAAAGTAGCACATTTATTCAATACGTTGCAGACAATGCTGATATTAATGTAAATACGCTATACAGTAATAAAACGCCCCACATAATGGGTATTATACAAGTTGTAGGAATGTGCTTGTGGTTGCCAAAAAATGGGTCTGTTTTGTTCTCCAGCATGTACAAATTGTTAAGGCCGGTCGTGCTCCAATGAATGTTGAATTACCAACAGTTGAGGATTCGTTTGATACCAACAAGGAGACATGCGATGTATCACTATTGACACAATTTACTTGCACCCAGGATGAAGAAGAAGAACAAGGAACAAGGAACAATTGAAACTATTATTCAATAGTTTCAAATTAAACAGAATCACAACAGATCTGTGAATAGGCCTACCGGGTAAACCACGTTAAAAAAGCTGTATATAGCGCTTTTACATCATTTGTGGCGTAGAAACGTGTGCATATTATGATTACAACTATTACAACTTTTTGAAACGTTGTATCTCAGAAACATTGGCTCTTAGGAAAAAAACACTTGGACATTTTTTATAGATAATTACCTGATCTACAATTTTTGTTGACCCTAATTTTATGATAAAACTTACCGTTTTTGTGACCTTTGACCGAGTAAATTTTTTTTCCAGGTTTCGGATCGACAAGGATTTTTTAGATTTCATTTATGATGGTGTTTTGAACAATCCTACCAACTTTGAGCTGGGCGCGAATTTTTGTACCCTCGGATGTTTAAATTGACTGGTCTATTAGGAGTTGGATAAATTTTTTAAATGAAATTTTTTCAAGATCGGGTTTTATCTATCAAATGTTATTATGTGACCAAACTACAAAGCACCTTTAAATACAAATGGCAGTCTACTGAATTTTGCTTTTTGTTTATCTAGTTTTCATGATAATAAATATGATTTTAAACAAAATATATGGAGAAGCTGAAATCTCACAGCTCTGAGATATCAAGACTGGGCTAAGGATTTTGATATAGTTTTCGGCAAAAAACTTTTATGAAGACATGGTTTTTAGTTTTGGGCAGCGATGTATATCAAAAATAACTTTTTGTTAAAGGACATGTATTTTTTAACCTCTGTTTAGATATGTATAACAAAACTAACACGAAACATGTTGTTGGAAAATTATAACAGTTCATATATTAACATAATTTAGTGAAAAGATTATACAATCAGCAAACTAATCCAAAACCTCGCAATTTAGCGTTTCGGGAAAATATTTCAAAATCACAAATTCATATTTCTTTCAAAATTTCAAAAGTATTGAAAAATAAAAAATTCAAACTTTTTTCAAACAAAATTCTAAAATTATTTCAAAAATTATTACAAAAACACAAAACTTTTTTCAGAAATTCTAAAAATATTGCAAAAATTGTAACAAAATCAAAAATTGTAACTTCTTCCAAAAGTATAAAAATTATAATAAATCGAAAATTTAAAATTTTTTAAAATTCCAAAAATATTCCAAAAATTCTTACAAAATCAAAAATTGAAAATTTTTTCAAAAGTCTAAAAATATGTATATATAAAATTCAAAAATTCTAATTTTCTTCAAAATTCTAAAAATATTCCAAAACTTAGGATTAAAATCAAAAATTTTGACTTTTTCTAAATTCTAATAATATTCCAAAAATTCATATATTAAAACTTTTTTCAAAATTCGAAAAATTGTAATAAAATCAAAAATTTAAAATGCAAAATTCCAAAAATATTGCAAAAATTCTTACAAAATCAAAAATTAAAACTTTTCCTGAAATTCTAAAGATATGGCAAAAATTATTACAAAATCAAAAATACAAACTTTTTTCAAAATTCCAAAAATATTACAAAAACTATAACATATTAAAAAATGTCCATGTCCAATTTCATTTTCAATTACATTTACGTCATAAAAACAGCTACATTTTTTTTTTTCCAAAAAATTGGCTGAAAAAATAAATAAAATTATTTTTTGACGCGCTTGACATTATTTTTTGACAAACTTATAATGCCATAATTGTCAATAATAATAATAAAATTTCATTTCAAACAAATAATTAATTTTATTTTTTCCCCGAAAATTGGGTAAAAAAATAAATAAAAATCTTTCTTTTGACACACTTGACAACATTTTTTTGACAAACTTAAAATGCCATAATTCTCAATAATAATAAATAAAATTTCATTTCAAACAAAATTTTAATTTAATTTTTTTCAAAAAAATTGGATAAAAAATAAATAAAAATCATGTACTGTCTATTATTGTTTTTATTTTGCTTACCGTCGTAAGTTAAATGAAAACAATTATAAGCCTTAGATCAATGAAACCATTGTTCGTTTTATTGCTTTTCACATATATTTCTGGGATTACTTGTCCCCTTCATCAGTGTTCTATAAATCGTGATATATTTGAATTAATTTTAAGAAAATTTACAATATTTAAAAAAACGCAATTACCTTACTACTATTATATCATAATTTTTAAAAAACAATTGGTCCTAAGACGCTAAACATGTAGTATTGACATAAATTGATAACATTGAACAAAAACATAAATCTATGATAAAAATCTTTCTTTTAACACACTTGACAACATTTTTTTGACAAACTTATAATGCAATAATCTAGATTTTGGTCTCACATACCAATCCCGACCATCAAGATTTCTCCAAATTCAATGTTCCTGCTCGTAATCAACTAAAATGAACGTGTTTTAAGCAAACATTATGCAAATTTCCTTGTTTTGACACAGTTGACGATTTTTTTGACACACTTCCGGTACAGTTATTGAACACATCGTCCTTTAAGCTCTTACCATTGAGTATACCTATTTTTAGAATTCAAAATTTTTCAAATCCCTTCAGCCGTTTTTTTTATTTCGTCGGCTGTGACGGACGGCCCGACGGCCGACAGACAGACATACATTTTTTTTTTGCTTTTTTAGACTCAGTGGGTCCTAAAACGTTGAGAAATGCCAAAAATTTGGCGGTAAGAATTTCACTTTTAGC
The DNA here is from genome assembly GCA_963693315.1 of Diogma glabrata. NCBI lineage: Eukaryota > Metazoa > Arthropoda > Insecta > Diptera > Cylindrotomidae > Diogma > Diogma glabrata. The sequence goes on from OY856186.1 coordinate 247,842,927, forward strand.
TCATGAATGTAATACTTAGGTCTTTCAGACCGAAGTAATATTGTATACCATGAGTAATAATAGTTTTATTTTATCGGGAAACAGTGACAGTAATATATCAATTAACTCAAATAGTTCCAATTCTAATAATTTCTATTTTTTAGAGAATTTAAATTTCCCTGTTGTTTTGCGAAATATCAGAAGCGTGCAAAGAAATTTTGATTTATTTGCGTTCAATTTGGAAAGTCTTGATTTTCAACCTCTTTTTATTTTTAACCGAGATTTGGATAGGTGACAATGAACTCGAGAATTATAACATAACAGATTACAAAATGCTTGATTCAGCTGATTGTCTGCGAATCAATGTATGCATCGACGGTATAGATTTCTGTTTTGTGTGTTTTATAGATTTCGCTTTCACTCTGTGAAATTATTCGTTTCAGAACTAGAAAGCTTATGCGGTTTAATTAATTGCAAAAATTTATTTCTAGTGGGTGATTTTAACATTGATATCCTGAGTGATACTGTTAATTCACTTCAGTATCAACTTCTGTTATCTGCTTTTGGTTTTGAGTCTTTTGTTAATGTTCCCATAAGATTAATATCTGTAACTTGTATAGAGCATGTTTATCATAGATGTGAAACTAATCGTGCAGTCACCAAAGTCGTTTGTGTTGATTTAAAAATAACAGACCAAACATGATCATTCTTCATATTACCACTATAAGCAAAAAAACAACCATTGAGAGCAAATTTCGAAAGACCTTTTAAAATAAATTTAGGAGAACTGGTTGAGACACTGTCTAACGAAAGTTGGAATGAGATATTTATGGAATTGAATTAAAGTCTAGCATATAAAAGCTTTATTATCATTTTTAATTCACATGTTGCAAATTGCACTCAAAATATGAACAAGGTATCAAATAAAATCTTCAGCCTTGGATGTCTGATAAATTATTATGCTTATAAGAAAGTGTTACGTTACCCTCAAAATAAAAAGCTATCAGAATATTACACGAAATTTTACGATGGATTAGGGATTCCATTTCGAGGATAGATTTCGAGATAGCTCAAGTAATAGAAAATGCAGTGGAAATTTATTGTTAGCATTTTAACTAAACAAATTAGTACAATGAAAATACTATACATTCTATAAGCCAAGTTACTACAGATAAAAAAATTATGATTTCCAAATATATTGCAACTGAGTTTAATTATTTTTTTGCAAGTGCTCCCTTAAAGATATCTGAATCTACTCCAAAGCGTTCTGTGGGGTTAGACACAATGTATGATAATTGCAGATCTAATAAAAATAGTTTCTTCCTTAAGGCTGTCATCTCATCTGATGTTTTAAGAGCTACTGCTGAGTTGCAACATAAGCAGTCGCATGGAATTGATAACATTAGTAATTGTCTAATGAAAAAAGTTATTCCATGCTGTTCTCGCGGACATATTCAATCGTATTTTCTTGTCTGGTTCCTTCCCTGACGAAATGAAATTAGCTGTTGTTATACCACTTCATAAGAAAGGAAGTAAACTGGTCTTGAACAATTACCGTTCAATATCTTTACTCTCTGCGGTTTCAAAAGTTTTCAAAAAACTAGTGAAGGCACAATTAGTTAGTTACTTGAAAAAGATAAACTTTGTAATCGAAAATCACTTTGATCAATGTGTCCCAAAAGATGATAATTATCTTCTCACACTAATTGGACCCTTTTCCATAAGTTTCATCATAATCACTTTGTTATTGTAGGCTGTAGTGTGCATAAACACACTGAAAAAACTTCAAAAAAGTACAAACGAATTATTTACCGGAAGTAAAAAACTGGAAGTTGGGATGCGGAACTATTGTGAACCGTACTAAATACTCATGTACCAAGTTCCATCCAATTCGATTATCAGGTACAGATGCTATAGAGCTTTCAAAAAAACAGGTGCTCCAGTGTCCCCGCACCATTTTGTTCACTATCGCTCAAAAACTAATCAGTTTCTTGTCATACAAGTTTGCATCTTTTTCCAAAGCGTCATCAAAATTCATTCAAGAATGAATGTTGTATGCTCCCAACAAACAAAAACATTGTGCAAAAAACCACCTGTTGTATAGTGGACCTCCAACCCTTTATCCAATGTACTCCAAAAGCTGATAAAATCTTTCTCATGTTACTTTTAAGCTTTTACCAACGTTTCATGAAAATCGATCGGTAATTGTAGGCTACAGTAGGGATAAACACCTGGAAAAAAACTTTTTAACCGGAAGTTGGTATACAGAAATATTGGAAACTGTACTAAAACCTCATATAGTAAGTTTCAATAAGATCATAGTCCGGGATTAGAAGTTATTCAAGATTTAAACTTAGATGTGTTCGGGAGACCCCCCCGCTATATTGTCTAAATTTAAAATGAATCCAGATCTTACATTTTCAAGTGAACCTGTATCATTTGCCAAAGTTTCATCAAGATAAAGAAAGTACACACATCCACCCACCCACGCACACACAGACGTACACCAAAACTTTTATTGGCTATTTAGATAGAGGATGGTCCAAAACAAAAGAAAAAACAAAATTTGGGGTATGTAAGTTGTTTTTTTCACGATAGATTGCATTACTTCACACAATTTAAAATTGTGCTGCAATAACTAGAATACTAAAAATAATAATATAATAAAAAGGACTCAGCTTATCGATAGAGCTCAGCTTATCGATAAAGTTGTTAGTTGAAATGTTGTTAAAGGTTGGTAGAGACTTTCGTCCTTGTATGTGGTCTACTGAATTCTAAATTCCCAAAAATATTTTCTTTAAACAGCAAAACCAATGATGTTGAAATTAACAAGTATACGTGTACGGAACAGAAAATAGAAACTATTTTCCTTAGAATTATATTTTTAGAGAATTCCTTTTGCCAATTCCAAAATTTCCTTGTTAGCTTTGCCTTTATCATGAATAAAACCCAAAAAATCATTTTCCTTTTGTTAATTTATATATTTTAGTTTAATTTAATTAATTGACACTATGGAATACATGTATTTATATATATATTTCTATTGGATCCATCATGCACTAACACTTTTCCAAATTACCACATAAAACAAATACAATGTAACTCATCAAATTATGTCGGACCGAACAAAGTGAATATTTTTCAATAATATATTTATCCCCTACTCGATGCAAAATGTTATGATAACTTTTTTGCAAAAAAACACTATCACGCAGCTACTTTAATTTTATTCTCGCGATTTCAAAATTACGATTTTAAAAGAACAATCCAAGTACAACTCGTGACTTCTCTAATTAACTTTAGATTAGTTCGAGTCCAAATAAAGAATTTATTTTTCTAAACTCAAAAATTTAATTTTTTTTTTTAATCAAACTTTAAATCATGACTCAAGAATTCAAAAAGAATTTAATTTAAAATATAAATTACGACTCCAAAAATATTTGGAAAAAAATCCTCTATATATACATATTTGATTAACATAAACGAGAGTTTATTACACAAACATTCTCTCGTGGTGTATCTGTAGATATCATCAATACAATTACATCGAAATAATAACATAAAACCACAGGTTGATTCACCAAATGCATATTTCTTTGTTTTCAACTAATTAAAAATAATAACGGACAGCCTTTAATAAAGAATTTATATACCATTTCATTTGTTGTTAATATTACTATACCAGCTGGTTTTTTCCATCACAAATACATCGAAACGTTTTAAATTAGAAACAATCATAAATATTTTGAGACAGTTCTATTTTACGTTTCAACACAATGAAACAATATAAAACAGGAAGAGATCACATATTTATCAATTCTTTCATTTCGTTTAATAAAAAAAAGAATTAAAAAAAACTCAAAATATTCATATGTATAAAGAAAATACAAATATAGAATAATCTATGTTTGGGAAGATATAACCTTGATAATTTGAAGGTGAGCAAAAAGTTACTTGTACTGCTTGATAATGTTAATAAAAATGTTAATGAAAAGTATAACGTGATGCTACAGATGGAACATGGAAAAATGTTTCGCTCCAGAGTTAGTCTTTGCTGTTAGATATAACTGTCAAGGCCTAATTCCTTTGCTAACACTTTTACACAGAACTCAAATTGTTCTTACTTCTGTATTTTGTTTTTGTTGTAGATTTTCCCAAACGCTACATGTTGGGGCATAACACAATATTCGGGATAGAAATCTTTGTATTTTACCAAAGATTCTTAAAGAAGGTTTTAGACGCTCATATTTATAGATGGGTCCATACCTATTCAACAGTTTGCCGGATAATATAAAAAATGTGAATCTTTTAAAGCATTTCTTAAATATTAAAAAAATAAAAAAATTTTTTTTTTGGCTGCTCAAATCTTTCTTTTGTATTATTTTGAATTTATTATTTTGTTTTTTTATGCTTTTCATTTTTTTTAAAACAAACTAATTAAACGCACCCAATCTATATATAAAAGTTTGTTTATTATTTCACGGTAGACCAACCACTGCATTAAGCACACGGTCTCCCTATCTCATTAACATTTTGTAACAAAAATTGTAGTTTTAAAATTATTGTAATTATGAACACGAACCAAAATACAATTTTGAGTTATAGTAATTATACTGAAATAAAAATGTTATGAATATTTATTAAAATAAAAATGTTTTCCCAATAAATAACGTTAGATAGAGGATGTCTATTGCTTTCGGATATCGCTGCGGATCAGTTTTTATTGCTTTGTTATTTTTTTTTAGATTTTTGATCCACGGGTGTGACCACCCCACGTAATCCAGTCCCTGCTACTAGCATATGAGGTAACGTGAAATATCACATACCACAGACAATAGTAGTGACATATCAATAACCAAGGTGATATCTATGGGGTGTGGACGGATGAACTGTATTCAGTCAACGGTTGTACCCCCAATCTTAGCTACGGAATGTTCCTTGATGATGTCACGCTATTGCTTGCTCGGAGAAACGAGCCTTCATATAACTCTAAATTCTGGGCTTTAATCGTTGAGAAAGATAATGCGTCACATAAACAAGGAATATTGGCAACCGCAATTAAGTTTGTTTAAGTTAGTTTAAGTTACAAAAAATATAAAAAACAAAAAAAAGATTGGCATCCATTAACATCCTTGAACGCATGTTGTGATGGGACCTTGGTCTTAAAAGGCTTTTATGTGTTGTTAGGATAATTCCTACTACACAACACATTTTATTAAAACAAAAGTTATGGTAATGTCACTCAATCTTGGTCAATCTATTACTAAACGCCATTTTTTTCGTTATTTGTAGAAGTTTTTGTTGGTACTACCGAAACTGGGTAGCTTCAAGAGCTAGTAGTATTTTCTTTAAGCAATCGTTATCAATTAGCAATCATTATTATGAAGCAATCCACTCCACAGTTTATTTGTGCCTGGATTTTTAGTCATTTTGTATACCTCTATTTCGGATTGAAATTTTATGAAAAACGGTCAGTATTTAAGTTCCACACTTTCTGGAACGTTATAGAATTTTTTTTCATTGGAATTGATTGATATATTATGGATAGCATAAAAACATTATAACCATCAGGAAATTCAATATTAAAAGTAAGAAAAACCATATTTTCAGTAATTTCTACTAGTTTGACAGTATTCTAGATTATTTTTTGAATGGACATCAAAGTTTTTATATAAACACCAGCAAAAATTTTATAAGACTTTATTATACAATCTTTGTCATTTAAATTATTTACTTGGACGTTAACAAAACATTCTGACCTGGTAGTTATAGTAAAATTGTTAAAAACTATTGTTTTGTTGTCTATTCTTTGTTTCTTCATGTGAGAATCATTTAAAATGAAACCACACAACTCTGTGTTGCTCAGTGTTTTATTGATAGTAATAGCAAATTACAATCGCAACAACAATTGTAATCTTTTAAATTAAAACAGGTTATCCATTTTAATAACAGGAATGCGAGGAATTGGGACATCTTCACCTTTTAAAAATTTTATCAAAATTATAGGTTCTACGACGTCATAAGCTTTTGATTGGTAGTTATGAATATGTTAATTGCCACGTTGATCTTTTATTGCAAGACATGATTTGGTTGATTTCTCGCATATCGAGTAAATAGCCAATTTCTAGGAATTAATGTTAGAAAAGCTCACTTAGTTGAACATTTTCCAGTAAGGAACCTGAACATAAATTGTAAGGAACCTGAACCTAAAGTCTTTCACTTATCATGGTGGACGGATTCAATAAATTAATAATAACAACATTTTTACATCTTTAATTTCTACATGCAGGCAATCCCTTTCAAATTTTTTATACTTCACGAACAGCGTTCAAAACGACATGAACAACACTTTTCTTTAAACAATTCCATATAGTTTTTTTCATCACATTTTTAAGAATATTTTCCTTGTCAGTTACTAATATTGAAACTTGACACTCGACGTTGTAATATAAATTTAAAATAAAAAAAATTATGAATTTAATTTCTGTTTGCTATTAAGTTTTCTTAAAGTGACATTCAAGAAAATATCCTTTTATATATACAGAAATATCAAGATTTGATGTTTATTGAAATTGAAATATTAAAGGTTTAACTGTTATGCTATGGGTAGTTGATAAAGGTTAAGTAGATGTGATATGATGAGATCGAAATATGAAATTAATGATGACAGAAAAGACAACATATAAATTTATAACGATGTAATAAGTAACAAAATTTATATTTACATTTTAGTATGTCAGTTATGGATCATATATTACGGTGTTGGACTACATGAATGTTGATCAGCTGTGTTTATGGATAAATTTTTTTTTGTTTACAGTTATTTTGTCGTTCTCTGCATTCGAAATATAAAACTTTTGCTTTTATAACACAACTGTTCTAATTGTAGTGGTCTTCTAAAATATCAAAAGTGCATAAGATCTTTTATAGTTCAAGTTTAATACCTAAACTTAGGACCAATTTCATTGTTCCACTACCGTGCACTCAGATACTTTTTTAGATTTTTAAAATTATTTTACTTGTGAGAAATCGTTAAACATCATTGCAACATTTTTGTCACAGTTCCGTAACGTACTAAAAGCAATTCTAAGAAAATCTTTTATTTTATCATATTTTCGGTTATGATAAAATTTTTAACAACTTCTTCCTTTATATTAGAAGATATGCAGAAAACTTGTCTTCTATTACCACAAAAAAAATTTGATCCATCAAAAACCAAATTTTAAATATTTTATAGTAACTTTTTCCTTATAGTTACATATTCTGTAAATTTTAATTAAATAAAATAATTAACATTCTTTTTCCACTTCTGTATTTTTGCTCTTCATAAATAATAATATTTTTTTTTACAAAGAATTTTTGAAGCATTTGCTACGACTTCATACACAGCATAAACAATTTCATAACTTTTGAATATTCAAGGAGTTGCTATAAAATTTTATACTATATATTTGAAAATTTTCTACTTTTTGATTTTCGTTCATTGCAAGAAACCAAAATCTGTATCAAACAACGTAACAATCTGCTTATCAAGACAAAAATATTAAAGTTTCAATTTTATTGAGGTTTTGATATAGTTAACAGAAATGTTGCAATCGTACTTTGTGTATTGATAGAAAAAGTATTGGTTATAAGTACTAGTCTTTCTTCATAAAACAACTTTGTCGTTTGGAAGAAAAATACTGAGATTTTTATATTTGATAACCCTCGATTACTAAGTTGTTACACAGTAACTAAAGTGGGGTAATGGCGATATTATTGTCTAAGTCATTCCTATTTACAAAAGTTGCTGTTGAAACTCATTTTATGCTATATGTATATGTTTTTTTTAGAAAAACCTTGTAAAACAACTAGCCAAAACACACACCACATGGTAAACTAACAAAATCAACGAACAGAGTTTTATCATTGCTTTTAAGAATTTTTTGCCATCTAATATATATTTTAATCTCACTTAATCGTTCCATCGTTCCATGAACCTTCATAAAATTATAATTTAATATCTCACAAATTATAATAATAAATATGTTTAGAAACAATAACAATATAAAACAGTCATAATATAATTTTTTATTTAGAAATATTTTTCCATAAATCAGCATAGAAATTTTATGACTGTAATATTTTTATTTATATATTTTATTATCTAAAATACCAAAAACTGTTATTATTGGTTTTTGCATCGTAAAAGATATTTTAATGACCTTATAGATGTCGTGGTTACCTTTATAATATGTTGAGATGATCGCAAGAAAAATATAAATTTAGACATAATGGTCAAATTTTGCATTGTAGTAGGATTCTAAAAATTCAGATGTTATTTTCCTTATGTTTACTTTTAAATAATTTTTTTACTACCCAACATAAAAAATCTACTTTCGATGTATATCCATTGCATCGAAAACTTTTCTTTTGTCACCAGTGATAAAAAAACTTATACAAATTACTTTCGTACCTAGTGACGAAAGTACTTTTTCAAAAGCCATCTATTTTCTAAATTCTTAACTAAAATAAACCATCTTAGAACACCCGTTAAGAGAACGAAATTGATTGAATGAAATAATTTTGTTAGTGTTAATTTATCTCTCTTAGGAAGATGACGTTATTTAATTTTTGAATTATTTACGGACAATTTATATAAAAAAAGTATGTTAAAAATAATAATAGTTAACCAAATAATATTCATATATTATTTTTAAATATGTAGTATGGTAACAAACAGTTGGTGTTAAGATATTTAAAAAAAAATTATTTCACCTATTTATTTAAGAAAAACGAAAAAAAATATTTATTTACATAACATAATTTACGTTGTTTTAAAATATATCAGGAATTTACGTAACGTCATCCCCATACAAAAACTAAATCAAAACTGTTGTTTTAAGTTTTTATTTTAGAAATAATAATAAATTTTTCAAATTTGATTTTGTTTAGTACAAACCCGTCTTTAGTTATAAGCCTAGTAAACACGAAATGCAAAAATCAACAAACCTTTAAATATGTGTTATTAAATGATTTTAGGGGCTTTATAGACCAAATAGAATAAAAATATAGAATTTTGTAGTGTAAGTAGAATAAAAATATGTATATTTATAAAGTTGACGATTTTTTTGTACCAAAAGACTATCAGGCTTGTAACTAACGACGGTTTATGACATAGAAATTCTTCTCTATTGTAATTAACGACGGTTTATGACATAGAGTCATCTATATTTTAATAGCAGATATATAAATATAAATTCAAAGATTTTAATTGGATGTTTGTATGTTTTAGAATTTGAATTGTATGTAATTATAAATGAAAATGTTTAATAATTAATAATAATTTTTAAAAAAATAGTAGAAAAAGTCTTCTACTCGCCGAAAATCATAAAATATGTTGTTTCGGTATCGTTGAAGAATATACTATTTTGTTACACACAGGCAAAAGTATCAAATTTTATTCTGAAATAAAATAACAAAAAATATATACGTACACAGCAATCCAAAACAGTAGTTTGTACTACAAGTTTTGAAATAAAGATTTTTTCAGCACTAGTACTAAGTGAGCGAAACGAGTATTGAAAATTTGGACGTGTGCTGAAAAAATTCATTTCAAAACGAGTTGCACACAACGTTTTCTGCGCTTGAGTACCACAATAGACAAAAAATCAAAAAAATTACAAAAAATCACTACAAAAAAACTACGCGAAGTATTGATCGATCAACAATGCCTTGACAATATGCAGGTTGGATTATATTCAAGAAAAAACGTCATTGATTGTTCCCACACTACAAAACTTTTTTCATTTTTTTTTTTTTTTTTTTATTTAATTTTATAATTCATATACAATTAAGGTATAACCTTTTTTCAATTTTCTTGACTGTCAAGAAAATCTTCTTATGTACATTTTTTTTTAGATTTACAATTAATAAGAAATACAGCGTTTCAAAATGATTATACAAATAGATAGTTTCTTTCTTAAAGTTTAAGTATACAAGTGAGTATACAGATAAATAGTTCAACAATAGATAATTTAAGTGTGAGATTAATTCAAAATATAATTATTATTTTTTTTTTTTTTTAATTTATTTACTTTTTTTTTTTCTTTTCATATATTTTTTATTTTATTTTTTTTTTTTTATTATTTTTCTTTATGAGGGAAGGAAAAATTTTCCATACCAATATAACAGATTGGGGTAGTGATTGGATTGGGTAGTGAAATCCGAAATTCTACGTCCACGCCGTGCTACCTGGGTAATGCTAACAGAATTAGGTTGGTGTAGTTGAGAGGGGCAGAGTAAATACTGCTTATACTCAATGATTCTGCACCATGGCGAGTCATTGGCGCCACAAAACCAATGCAACTCAAGCGTCTGTTCTCCATGTTAGGGGCGGCTTGGAGCGGGCGTCTGTCTTGGATCAAGCGGCTCGCTATATAAACGTGTAGCAAGCGTCTGTTCTCCATGTTAGGGGCGGTTTGTAGCGGGCGTCTGTCTTGGATCAAGCGGCTCGCTATATAAACATGTAAAAAGGTTGTTTCTGGTGACCTTAAGATGCAGAACGAACCCATTCACGAACATTTGGGTTGGGCGAAGGGCTAACACCCCATTTCCGTAAAAAACTACTTGTCATGAATTCTGTACACAGGCCTCGGATTATCTCGGATTCATTATTAGAACGACCTCGGAAACTGTACCCGAACTACGATTTAAAAATAGGAACCTGGAACGTGCTAAGCCTTAGAAGACCAGGAGATCTACTGAAACTTACAAACCAAATCAATAGCTATGCACTGGATATAGTGGCGTTACAAGAACTAAGATGGCCAGGGAGTGGAATCCACGAAACAGCCAAGGGATACACTCTCTACTATTGCGGTCATGAAAACGGAGGAGAATTTGGAGTTGGCTTTCTCACACATCGTCGCGTGAATCAACATGTTATCGACTTTCGCCCAATTAATATGCGGATATGCACAATGAGAATCCGCACGCAAAAATTTAATGTAACGATCATCAATGTTCATGCACCTACTGAAGACAAAGCAGATGACATTAAAGACCTGTTCTTTCTAGAACTCGAAGAAGTCATCAATAACATCCCGCGGCACGATATAAAAATCGTGGTAGGTGACTTCAATGCGCAAATTGGTAGAATTGCAGAACTTAAAACACATATCGGCCCTAACAGCTTGCATCATGCTAGTAACAATAACGGCTTTCGCACAGCTGAACTGGCTATGATGTATGATCTAGTAATTTCTAGCACTTTCTTTCCTCATAAGAGAATCCACAAAGCAACGTGGAAATCAAATGATGGAAGAACTGAAAATCAAATCGATCACGTCATGATTTCTAAGAGACACTCTACAAGTGTAACTGACGTTCGATCATACAGAGGTGCTGATATGGACACCGATCATATGCTTGTCATCTTTAAGTATAAGTGCAAATTATCATCTACATTTAATAGGCAAGCAAAAAAGACCGTGCGCTGGAATGTCGAAGCATTTAAACACCTGGAAACACTGAATAGATATCAGGAAATTGTAACGCAAAACATAGAAGAGCATGACATCCCATCTGAGATGCCATTAAACATACAAGAAGAATGGCAAACGCTTCAATCAACCATCATATCCGCAGCACAAACTACAATCGGAAGACGACCACCGAAATCACGTAACGAATGGTTGGATGACGAGTGCCGCGAAAGCATTGAGCACAAACAAAAACTGCGAGAAAAATGGTTAACAAGAAACACCCGAAGCTCCCAAACTGATTATCTATGCGCCAGAAAAGCCTCAGCAAAACTCCTACGGAAAAAGAAACGCGAACACATGAAGAGCTGCATCGAAAACATCAACCAACATGCGGCTAATGGAAATTCGAAAGAGTGTTTTGCCAATGCGCGGAATCTGACCAAAGATTTCCACCCAAGATCTACAGCCATCAAAAATGGAAACAACGAGCTTACAACAAGTGAACGTGATGTGCTGGAAGTATGGCGATCCCACTTTCAAGACCTACTGAATAGGACGAACGAAGTTCATCCTATTCGAGCAATTGCTCCGTCAAGTGAGGAGATTTTTGTCCCTTACCCAACAATAGAAGAAGTGGAAGCTGCCATCAAAAAATTAAAAAATGGCAAATCACCAGGTATCGATGGAATCCCTGCAGAACTACTTAAGAATGGAGGAGCAGCTCTGGTCTCACGTATATATGATCTGATTCTTGCAATCTGGGACCAAGAAGAACTACCTGCTGAATGGAAAACAGCTCTCATTGTTCCGCTACATAAAAAAGGTGACCGCCTAAAGTGTGCAAATTATCGTGGAATCGCACTGTTGAACACTGCATATAAAATACTAGCTAATATCGTACTCGCTCGGCTCATCCCGTTTGCCGAATCTATCATCGGCGACTATCAGTGTGGTTTTCGTCCCAACCGTTCAACCACAGATCAATGTTTTACCTTAAGGATGATTCTGGAAAAATGTTGGGAGTACAACATCATTCACCAGCTCTACGTTGATTTCAAGCAAGCATATGATAGCATCATCCGCGACAACCTCTGGTCTGCACTCATATGCCTTGGTATTCCAGAGAAACTTGTTTCTCTGTGCAAACTCACAACATCGGGATCAAATTGTAGAATAGTAATCGAAGGGTCAGTTTCTGACTCTTTTGATATAACATCAGGTGTTCGACAAGGTGATGCACTCGCACCCGTACTATTTAATTTGGCGCTTGAGTACGCGATAAGAAAAAGCCGCATTGAGACACAAAACTGTATATTTAACAAATCTAGTCAAATTCTTGGCTATGCAGATGATATTGTGCTTCTCGGACGTAGAACAAGCGATATCAAGGATAGTCTCTCTCAGCTTGAAAGAAATGCTAAACGACTTGGATTATGCATTAACACCGGCAAGACTAAACTTTTAACAACATCCAGGAATATACCTCCCGGCAATCTGAATACTGGCGACTATGAAGTGGAACGTGTAGAAAACTTCAAATACCTCGGGTCTGTAATAACATCGTCAAATGACATGCAGGCAGATATTAAAGCTCGTGTCTCAGCCGCATACAGAGTTTTCTACGCATACTCAAAACTTTTGCGATCTAAACATCTTTCGCAGTCGTGCAAACTCACACTTTACAAAGCATTAATTCGACCTGTGCTTACCTTTGGAAGCGAAAGCTGGACACTGACTTCCTCCGATTGTAGAATTTTATCAACATTCGAGAGGAAAGTTATACGAACAATTTATGGTCCATGTAAAGTTGCTGAAAATCAGTATAGAATCCGAATGAATCATGAAATCAGACAGCTTCTTGGAGGCTGCGATGTAATCGGATTCATTAAATCTAACCGGATTAGATGGTTTGGTCATGTAGAAAGGGCACCATTAGATAGAATGATTAAAAAAGCGTCCCAACAACAACCAGCTGGTGTTCGTCGAAGAGGAAGACCTAGACAACGCTGGCGTGATGACATCATCCAAGACCTTCGTGATATAGGATGTCGAAACTGGGGTCAACTGGTCATGGAACGAGACGATTGGAAGCTGATTGCACAGACGGCAAAATCCCTCCATGGGATGTAAACGCCAGAGAGAGAGAGAAATATAACAGATTTAATTTAGCTAGTATTTATTTTGAGGAGAAATATTCAAACGCCAATTTTCTAAACATAGGCAAAGATGAGAATTCGTGTGTATTTTATTGAGAAACTGCAAAAATGAGCTCAAGGGAGGATTCCGATTTGGAAGGAGCAGCAGAAAGAGCTTTGCAAAGTTTATTGCCGGTAATATCCAAAGAAAAATACGGATAAACGTATCGAGCGTTCAAACAATGGTGCAGTGAAAAAAGCTTGCCATTTCTTTTATTCGTGCACTCGTATCACTCCTCAAAATAGTATTCATATATTAAAATGTTTATAATTTCAATGTCGTTCTTCTACGATGAGCAAAACTTTTAGTTTTTCGATTTCAATCCCTTGGAGTTTTTTTTCCTTTTCTTTTATTTCTTTCCATTTGAAAGAGAAGAAAATTAGTATCTTTTCGTCATCTTTTTCATATTTTTTTATTAATACTCTCAAAAGTGAAAAAAACTTTATAACACGTTTTCCCAAACTACAATTACCAATTTCAATTTATCTTAATTTTGTGAACGAAAGCAACCATTGAAAAAAAGAACACAAATTCTGCAGCACATTATAAAGTTTTTATTTAAATTTCTTCATAAAATAGAAATACATAAAATATAAAATCAGATATAACTTGCTCTTTTTTGATCTTGGATCGTTCTCCACCAATGCAAAAATCCAAAAAGATCCTTTGAAGTGCTCCAGTTTTTTAAGAATGCAACGGTGTACGTGTTCTTGTGGTTGAAATGCGGCCTGCTCTCTATTCCAGAGTCGCACCGTTGCGCATTCTTGTATATTCACTTTCCTAAACAGATTTCTTCACAAAACTATATTAAAAACTCAAAAAAACAAAAGATTAAAGTTAAATTGGTTCACTAACTAAATTATAAACTAAACAAATAAACCAAAAACCAAAAAGAATACACAAAGTTAAATTAACTTGAAACAAATTACAACACAAAAATAACAACACAATTAGAACAACTTAACAATAACCCTAATACATCCCCGATTTCTTCGCTCTAACGCTCAAAATTTGCTGCCTTATATCCTTATTATTTCCCTTATCTAAATCTTTTTATTGAATATCAGCTGTTCGGTTGAGATCGTAAATTTTGTGATGTAAACGATTACATGCTCATTATTTGTTAAATTTGTCATAAATAAGAGAAACAAAAACTGAGAGTTAATTATCGATAAAAAAAATTTGGACCTCAAAAATAATACTACGCGATCCACCAAAATTATTTATTCTCCTTTTTTATATTTAAAATTTCTATTACAATAGAACCACACATTACAACTTATACAAAAATTGTTTATTTATTACGTTGTAAAACATCAATTTTAAAGCACAAATTAAATAAGTGAGTACTTTAAAGAAAATATTCATTTCAATTTAGGTGTTATAACAATATTTTATTATGATCCCTCTTGATTTTTTTTCTAAGCTACTAGCTCTGAAAGAACGGAGTTAAGTAGTGATATAAGAAGCATTTCAAATTCTACTCGAAATCGTAATAAAACTGTGTGGCAATGACACATTACATACAGCAATAACAATGAAAAGTCAGTCATTTATTTATTGCAATAATAATAATAACACTGTGCGACAGCCAAGATCCGCTGGGGTTCTGACTACCGGGAAAAGTTATATCGGTAAAAAAAAGTTATATGTGTCCCGGCGTTTCGCTGGGTCACGTCTAGGAATCGAGATATATCGATTTGAAGATAGTAAGTATCATATAGGAGAAATTGTCACGTTTGGGGTTCTTTTTTTGACATAACTCGAAAACGACTTGTCCGATTTTGCTGAAACAAATTTAGAAATTAAGAATTACAATGCCTTTAATCTACTGATATACTATACTGAAAAAGTAACGAAAAAATAAAAAAATTCAAATTAAATAATTAAGAAATACAAAAAAAATAAAATAAATAAATAAATGAAATAAAAATAATAAAGTAAAATAAAAAAATAATAAAATAAAAATATTAAAAAATAAAATAAAAGAAATTTGATAAATAAATAAAATAAATAATAATTAAATAATGTATAAATAATAAAAAATAATAAATAAAAAATAAATAAATAATAAATAAAAAATAATCATAAATGAAAAATAATTAGAACAAATAATGAATAATAAATAATAATAATAGTAGTAATTAATAATAATAAATAATAATAATAATAAACAATAATAATAATAATAATAAATAATAATAATATAATAAAATATAATAAAAATATAAAAATATGAAATAAAATTATACTAAAAATAATAAAATAAAATAATAAAATAAATCAAATAAATAAAAAATAAAAAAATAATAAATAGAAAATAATAAATAAAAAATAAAATTAATACACAAAGATACATAGACACATTTCCAAATACATTTAAAACAATAAATTTTGGAGATTATTCCAGTAAAAATATCAAAAAAAAAAATTTTTATGAAAAATCAATATTCTTGTCAAAATGAGATACCTTTACTTAATTGTGAATAAAAGCGAAACGCGTTCATCGATTTTCATGACCTATGTCTCGTTTTGTGCACATACTATGTGACTGTACGTCAAAGTAATAAGACTTGACACTTTTTCCCGTTTTGAATTTTTCATGATTTTTTAAAATACAATTTTTTTATTTTTTAGGCAAAAAAATTATTTTTTTTCTTCATAAATTTATTTATAACTGCGAAACTGTTGATTGTGTAAAGAAATAGTGTAGTAGTAGATTAAAGGAGTTGTAATTTTTAATTTTTTTAAATTTGTTTCAGTAAAATAGGACTAGTCGTTCTCGAGTTATGTCTCCAAAACGTGACTATTTCCCCTATATGATACTTACTAATTTTAAATCGATATATCTCATCTCGATTCCTAGACGTGACCCAGCGAAACGCCGGGACACGTATAACTTTTTTTTTACCGATATAACTTTTTCCGGTAGTCAGAACCCCAGCGGATCACTGACCCCTACCATTTGTCGCACAGTGTAATTTAACTATGTATGGTTTAGGTTATAGCCGAACTAATGTTTATAGTTTTAAAATTTATTCATATTATAAACTTAGAATTCTTTTTCAGTAGCATAAGCTACACAGTTGCAAGGTAATACAGCACAATAATTCTCTTTTAGTTTTTGGAAAATGGAGGGGATAACTGCAGCTCCAAAAATCATTAAAGTGTGCTTAAATTCTTCTGCTTGTGGAACGACATTTTTCAGTAGCACAACTTGTGCAACTCAAAATAATGAGGCTAACTTCTACATGGAAAAAATCACTTTAGCGAGACAAATTTTTTACTTGGAAAATGCGTAGCTAACTTAAACAAAAACTTGTTTTATCGTGTTTAAATTCACAACTCTAGTACAATACAGAACACCCTATGTTTTACATTTTTTTTTTAAATGGCACGGATAAATTTTAGTTGAAAAATGTTGTTATCGTTGTTCAATTTTGTGATAGTGAAGTTTTATTTTTTTTAGTGATATGCAATTTTTTGGAGTAGCACAACCAGGGCCGTAGAGAGAAAAACCAGGCCCGGGTGAAATTAAAAACGAGCCCTTTTAACATTTATGTTATTTGATTAACCAATTAAATTATAATATCACAAAAATGAAAAGGTTGTATTTGTTTAAAAAAAATTTTATAAGAAGGTTAAATATAGGGGAATAATTTCTTTTTAATAAAATGTGTTGTGTAGTAGGAATTACAATATGTGTCACAACAACACATAAAAACCTTTTAAGACCAAGGTCCCACAAACAACATGCGTTCTAAGGTGTTGATGAATGCAAATATTTGTTTTTTTTTGTATTTTTATGCTTTCTTCAAAGAATGAATAACTAAACACATATAAAATATGACATAAGCCAATATTTCGTGATAGGATTAGAGAACATAAAAATAAAATGAGAGATAAATAGCAACTTTGATTTAAAATTTTGCAGAAACAAAACAAACATGGTGTTGCCAATTATCCAGCTACACTGTCTTTCTCAATGAATAACCCACACATAGAGTGATATGCAGGCTCGTTTGTTCGAGCAAGCAATAACGTAATATTATCAAGAAATACTTCATAGCTAAGATTGGGGGTGGTACCGTTGAATAAAGCTCATCCACCAGTTATCACCTTGGCTAGGAATATCTCAATTGTAAGTGGTATATGTGAGTGGTACATGTGATATCTCACGTGAACTCGGATGTCAATAGCAGGGACTGGCGTACGCCCGGTTTTCACACCCGTAGTTAAAAAATTAAAAGAAAAATTACAAATTAAAAAACATGATCCCTGCATACCTAAATTTTTAAGTACGAATTTTGTGAGTTGTTCTTACTTTTTCAGTGCTTTGCTTGATGAAAAAAAAACATCCATAATGTTTTCGAAATTTAACTGCCTCGCTAATTTTGATTCTTAGTGCAAAATCGCAAGACACGCTCTTGAAAGAAACAGGATTTAAGGAACTTTTTGATTCAAAAAACAGTATCAATATTTTTAATGGCAAATGCATTCAATAAATCTAGAGTGAACGATTTTCTTCGAAATATTCCGTATACACGTGTTTACACGTGTTTACCCTTATTCGGCAGAATCAGTTCCACAGAGATTGAGACTTTGAACTCCACTTGGGGAATACACACATTACAGGTTTTCTCTGCAAATCTCTCTTTCCGTACTTTTGTTTTCACTTTTCATGTTGCTTGCGTTATCATACCCCTGTCCTTTGTTCAGCTGGAATTACTAATTCTACATGGCTTGCACATAATTGAATGAACTCATTTTGGATTTCCGATGCTACATAATGAACTTGTTAACGATGCTAAGCTTACTTGGAAATTCTTACTTTTTCTTAAATGATAACGTAGCAAGGGATCACAGTGTCCATCTCCAAAATTCCCAAGAACTTATATTAGGCTCATCAATCATATGGCTGTCTCTGCTCAAAGCCATGCTCCTTTCACCTAAAAACAAAATAGTATCCAAAATTCTTTTTAAAATGTGCTTAGGCTTCGTTTTGATCGTAAAATAATTATAAACCGGTAATCTGTCGTATAATTTACGATCACAGGCAAACAATTGAACTGATTTGGACTTTTATACGATTATAATATTACATTACACGGAAAGCTAAAAAAAAATATATGAATACTGTAATATTACACCGGTACACTGAAGTTATACGACAAACTAATTAACACTTGCAAATTTCTTATTATGAATCACTTTGAAATGTATTAAATCTTTTAATAAACTAACGGTAAAATATTTTGGTTCTACAAAAATAAAATCAAAAATTATACAAATTAAAATTCAAAAAAAAGGATTACATTAATTTATCTCCTGAATGTTGTCTTCTTCCAACACCAGTATATGTAACCAAATGTTGTTTGTGGGCGTCAATAATTATTTGTATTTCATATATCATAAACCCTTTTTATTGCTTCTTGATTACAGGCATCATGCAAAAATGTTGGATAAAAAGGAAGATGAGAATCGCTGAATCCATATATTTCCATGATATGCTTATTAGTATTAAGTTTAATTACGTACTTTGTTTTGATTATAGTTCTTATCCAATTTTGCATCTGACACAATATTAGTGGTAGCTGCTCTACATACCAACACTGCATGTGCAAATAAAAACACAAAACGTCCAGATAACATTATTTTTTCTTAAATAACTTAAGCTTTCGGTTTTTTTTGGTTCTGTCATATTTATGCATATAAATATTTTTTGGCTTAAAAACTCAATTCAAATTATCACTAAAACAAAATATGATTTGAAATGTCACAAAAGTACAAACTCAATATTCTGGTAAAAAATTGATATATTTTTAAACAATTTATAAATAAAAACAAATGAATATTTTATTAATCACTAATCTCTTTGATTAAAATTTATATACTAATTGACTTAAATTTTACTAATCAACTCGATCCAAACAATTCGATCGTTTATATATCGTATTCTTCCAGATCTTCTGTTTCATTTTCCATCATGTAACAGCAATTTCCACTAATACAACCAATCATTTATACAAAACTTTTATTTTTAAATGAAATTGAGTTTATTTAAATCATAAAAAAAAAATGTTTAATCGTACGGTGGTACAAATAAATGTTTACAATTGAAGAAAATCAATAAAATTATTATTGAATTTAAAAACTACTATTTTAGAAAAAAATCGTAAATAGTCCGTCGTTACACAATGTCGGCATTTATATATACCCTCGACGAATAGCATTTTCGGTAATTTGTGACTTTTTTGTTTTATCTTCTAAACTAACTAACAACATCCAAAACATGGCAAAACCCAATATGCTTTGTTTGGTTTCCTACTTGCGATGTACGTTTACGAAATCCCACTTCACAACCAAAAGAAAAATATCCATAACTTTAACAAAACTAATCATTCATTCTCTGCAGTATAATAATCGATAAATTTTCTTCTCAACTCTGACGTTAAACTTTTTTATTTCGTATTTTTTTGTTCTTTTATGAAGACAAATATTTGGAATTAAAAGTTTTGTTTAAAAGTTTAAGATAATTTTTTTCGAAACTTTCTTTTGTATAATTTGTTTTGCTATATTTATTAATTTGATTTTAATACTCGATTTTTCGATTACATAAATAAATGCAAACAAAAGTTATTGCAATTGGATGAATGACTGATGCATTGTAAATCGAGAAAAAATTTTCTTTTTATGATATAACAATAGAAATGAAAAATTAACAACTCTGGTTTGTGCCAATATTTTACAAGAGAAATTTCTTTTCGCAATTGCTGTTTCGAATTATTTTTGTTATACTTTAATTAAAGATTATCATCCGATGTATTACATAAAATGAGATAACTATTTGGTCTATTTGATGTCATTGTCAGGTACCTGAAGAGTGTAGATTGATAAAAACAAAACCTGTCAAATTGCACAATTTTACCCAGTGGCGAAGCGTCGGTATAGACACACTAGACAGTGTCTACGCAAACATAATATAAATATGAAACTCTGTTTTTATAATGTTCACATATTGACGACCTAATTCTATTTTGTCAAACATTCTTAGAAAATCATTAAGTTTTAATACAATAATTAGAAGCAAAACAATTGAGCTATGATTCTGAAACTTTTAACACAAACGCTTTCCCGTTTCATACAAACAAACAAAAATTTCCTACTCTCAGTAGAAGTTTCAAATTATGACTACTGTAATAAGCAATAGCAACAAAACAAATTTTCAATCTTTATTCCTTCTTAGACAGACAGTTTTGTTTATGGTTATTTCTGTTTAAATATTTTGTTTCGTCATATTAATTCGGTTTTTTAAGGAAAAAACATTGAATAAATATATAAGGACGAATAATTACTTTTGGCTATACGAATATTTTTCGAAGTATGTGATTTGTATATCTGTGCGTTCTTCATCCATGACATTTGACATATTCCGTTTTGTATTTTAAAATAAAATCATAGTTTTTATCCGAAATTTTACTTAAAGATTTTCAAATTAAACTAAATTTATAAAAATTAAAGTTTAAATTAATGTTTTACAAAATAATTATTTGTATTTGTGTAGTAATTTATTCATAGAAATGAAGAATTGCATTAAAATATGTTTGTATTGCATAATAATCTTAAATACAATGAAATTTGTTCATTGAATTTCATATCAAAGATTATAATATTTTTATTGATACTACGCATAAAAAGAGCTAAGATTTAGTTTCAGAGAGTTTAGTTTTAGTTAAAATAAAAAGAGTTTACTTTTAGTTAATTAGTTTATCGGCCTATGGCCTCTTGCTTTTATCAATATACTTGCTTTCGAAATTTTAGGCAAAAATGATTTCGAATTATCACCGCCCTTGGGAAATTACAACTGAAAATTTGTTGCTCTATTTACATTTGAATTTCCAATGAAATTGTCTTAAATGTAATGACATCGTTGAATTTGAATAATCATATTTGAAGTGCACTGATCACTGTGCGACAGCCCAAATCCGCTGGGGTTCTGACTACCAGGAAAAGTTAAATTGGTCAAAAAAAATATATACGTGTCCCGGCGTTTCGCTGGGTCACGTCTAGGAATCGAGATATATCGATTTGAAGTTAGTAAGTATCATATAGGGAAAATTGTCACGTTTGGGGGGTCTTTTTTGACAAAACTCGATAACAACTAGTCCGAATTTGCTGCAACAAATTTAGAAGTTAGGAATTACAATTCCTTTAATCTACTGATATACCATACTGAAAAAGTAACGAAAAAATAAAAAAATGAAAAATAAAATAAATAAAAATAATAAATATAATAATAAATAAATAAATAAATAAATAAAATGAAAATAATAAAAAAATGAAAAAATAATAAAAATATTAAACAAAAATATAATAAAAATAGAAAAAAAATAAATTAAAAAAAATATAATATATAAATAATAAATAAATAATAAATAAATAATAAATAAATAATAAATAAATAATAAATAAATAATAAATAAATAATAAATAAATAATAAATAAATAATAAATAAATAATAAATAAATAATAAATAAATAATAAATAAATAATAAATTAATAATAAATAAATAATAAATAAATAATAAATAAATAATAAATAAATAATAAATAAATAATAAATAAATAAAAAATAAATAATAAATAAATAATAAATAAATAATAAATAAATAATAAATAAATAATAAATAAATAATAAATAAATAATAAATAAATAATAAATAAATAATAAATAAATAATAAATAAATAAAAAATAAATAAATAATAAATAAATAATAAATAAATAAAAAATAAATAATAAGTAAATAATAAATAAATAATAAATAAATAATAAATAAATAATAAATAAATAATAAATAAATAATAAATAAATAATAAATAAATAATAAATAAATAATAAATAAATAATAAATAATAAATAAATAATAAATAAATAATAAATGAATAATAAATAAATAATAAATAAATTATAAATAAATAATAAATAATAAATAAATAAATAATAAATAAATAATAAATAAAAAATAAATAAATAATAAATAAATAATAAATAAATAATAAATAAATAATAATTAAATAATAAATAAATAATAAATAAATAATAAATAAATAATAAATAAATAATAAATAAATAATAAATAAATAACAAATAAATAATAAATAAATAATAAATAAATAATGAATAAATAATAAATAAATAATAAATAAATAATAAATAAATAAAAAATAAATAAAAAATAAATATCAAATAAGTAATAAATAAAATAATAAATAAAAATAATAAAAAGTAAATAATAATAATAAAACATTAATTATAATAATAAATAATAATTATAATAGTAATGAATAATAATAAATAATAATAATGAATAGTAATAATAAATAATAATAATAATAATAATATAGTAAAAATATAAAAATATAAAATAAAATTATATTAAAAATAATAAAATAAAATAATAATATAAAGTAAATAAATAAAAAAATAATAAATAAATAAAAGACAGAAAATAAAAAAGTAAAAAAACAAAATCAATACACAAAGACACATGTCCAAATACATTTAAAACAATCAATTTTGGAGTTTATTCCAGTAAAAATATTAAAAAAAATTCTATGAAAAATCAATATTCTTGTCAAAATGAGATACGTTTACTTAATTGTAAATAAAAGCGAAACGCGTTCATCGATTTTCATGATCCATGTCTCATTTTGTGAACAGTTTATGTGATTTTACGTCAAAGTAATAAGACTTGACACTTTTTTCCGTTATGAATTTTTCATGATTTCTTTAAAATACGATTTTTTAATTTTTTACGCAAACATTTATTTATTTTCTGCATAAATTTATTTATAACTGCGAAACTGTTGATTGTGTAAAGAAATAGAATACAAATAGATTAAATAAATTGTAATTCTTAATGTTTCTAAATTTGTAAAATCGGACTAGTCGTTCTCGACTTATGTGAAAAAAAAGACCGCAAACTTGACAATTTCCCCTATATGATACCTACTAACTTCAAACGATATATTTCGATTCCTAGACGTGAACCAGCGAAACGCCGGGACACGTATAACTTTTTTTTGACCGATATAACTTTTCCCGGTAGTCAGAACCCCAATGGATCACTGACCCCTACCATTTGTCGCACAGTATAATATTTTGTGGCAGTTGTCACGAATATTTTATTTGATTTTTTACAGAAATATATATTAATCGAATTATAAATTAATAAATGTCTTAAAACTTTTAGTTGAAAGATAATTGTATGAAAAACATTTTTGGGGTGCTAATTTTCCATTTCAATATATATACAATAATACCGTCCAATTAAGACAAATATCGTTTTAAATAATTAATGTCATTATATAGTTCAAACGGAAGTCGAATGTTCAGATTTCAGTAGATTTAAATTTGTAGAATTGGTTGACAGAGACCAATTCAAAACAAACAAAACAAATGAAACTGCTTTTGCTACTATCTTTTACCAAAGAATGATAAAAAATGAGCTTTCAATAATATACAGTGGTGAAACCAAGTATTTATGTCTGGTCTGTTTATAAAAATGTATAGACCTGAAAATATGTTAAACAATGTTTATCCTCTTCCAGCTCTAATATCAATTTTATTTTGTATGTTTTTCCATAATATTAGTATGCATTATTGTACATTATCAAAGCGATGCGGTAGATCGCTGTTCGTGAAAAAAATAGCGACTACCACTTTTGCTTATTTACGCTGAACCTAGTAGACATAACCTCAAAAAAAGGTCTTGATCTAATGTTGTCCATATAATATAAGCTTAAGGCGACTCGTTTAACTTAAACCCACCTTTAAATATTAATATGAAATGAATTTAATACACATGACTATAAACAAAATTTGTTAAAATATAACATTTTGAAAAAAGTTTTGAGTTTTGAGAAACTAATGTTAAAATAATTTTTAAGACAAATAAGTCTCATACTGTCTTTGGATCCATCTATTAGCCCCTTTTTTAAATCAAAAAAAAAAATCAAAAAATGTCAATTTTACTCTGATTCTGTTGTTAAGAAAAAAATTAGAAAGGAAACTGTCATAAAAAGTTAAAACTCTTGTTATCATTTAATTTTACTCTGATTTTGCATAAAAAGCAAAAGCAAATTAGCTAAGAGTTAAGACCAATTTTAAAAGGGAATGTATTTGGTTTGTAGTGTGACATAAAAACATTACATATTATAATTTGTTCTTTTAATGCGTACGAACATTTATTTTTGGACATTTGTAGGGTGAAATATGTGTTTTAAATAAGAGCAGGGTATATTATCTAGTGAATTTGTTCCAAATAATATTTTTTCCTGGATTGCAATATTTTTTTCTAAAATTTTACTCTGATTCTACGTAAAAGGTTTTAACAAGACAATTTTTTTAAAAAGAAATGTGTTAAGGTTTAGGTGTGTAGGTTGTCATAAAAACATTATTATAATTTGTTTTACTATTTTAAAAATTTTCGGGATTCAATTTAAATTAAATTCGTTTAAAAATCTATACCGTAATGTGCCAATTGTTAGACCCTACAACCAAATACTGGAGTGTTTTATCGTCCTCGATTTTATTTCTCAGAAATTATTCTACAAATAAAAATTTATATTTGAGTGTCTTATTTAGAGCCTTTGTCCCAAACAATAATTCAGAGTATGCAATCACTTTTTCTAGAAATTTTAAATTATAGAAATTATGGTTGGTGTGTTCGTTTTAAATTCTTCAAAAATATCATTTAATGAAATTTTACTATGATGATTCTGGTCTTGACTGTAAGAAACATTAGCAAGGAAGTTGTCATAAATATGTACATTATTATAGAGCTTTTTTCTTAAACATATGTATTTATCGATCTAACTTAAATGAAATTAAAAACTGCACTTTACGCCGATCACTAGACCCATACAACAACACCGCGTGTGCTATTCAACGCTTTTGTCCATAATAATGTTCCCGGGTATGCAAATACTTTTTCTAATGATCAACTTTTATAGCTGTCAAAATTTTTTCAAGTAGGACAGCAAATTGTATAGTTTTAGTCGATTCGCAGATACAAATAAACAAAAATTTTCACCGTAACAAGTGGTTAAACGTTTGTTGAATCTTATTTTGAAATATGAAATTACATACTCTGAAAATTATTTTTAATTTAAAAATAGTTTATTAAAATTAGTTTCTAGTTAAATAAAACAAAAGTGAGACAATATAAATTCAGTATTTGTATACTGAAAAATCACATTGATATTAATCTTAATATTAAAGTAATTTGAAATTAATATTAAAGCAATTATACTTGAACTAAATCTGTTACTTACATTTTTATCTGTTACATTTTTTTTATAGTTCTAAGCCATGTTTAATATCGAAAGTTCAAATGAAGGCGATAAATAAATTATTGTAGATTTTGGACCAAATAGCATACATGAGGAGACTTATATTTTGGTTTAACATCATATGCTTAAGCAATTCTAGTATACTCCTCAAAATATTTGGTGCCAATATGCGAGGTTCACCCAACCAACCCACACCACTAGATAAATCTGTGGCCCAAATTATGTATCTTGCGGATTATTGGGTATGTTGTTTTTATGAGCGCATAAAAATTGGAAATAATTCAATCAATCGTTAAAGTTGGTATACAAATAAATCGATGACAAAAATTCAAATTGCTTATATCAAAATGAAATAATTACCCTTACAAAAACCATCAAAAGTGTAAATTTTAGTTCGTGAAAAAGGTGCAGCTTAAAGTTTAATAGTCAAAACTATCTGTTCAGTACAAAAAGAAGTGATATCCTGTGTCAAGTAGCAACGAGTGTAAAACAAAACATTTCCAAATAATTAGGTGTTCTACATGTTTGAAATACTTACTTTGTCACTCTGATTAGAGACTAGAGTTAGAAACAACTTCAACTAACTGGGTATTAAAAGAAAAGTTTCTAGTAAAAATAAAGCACAAAATAATATTTATTTACTTATTTATATTCGAATGCAAATGTGGAATGCGATATTTATACGATCGACTGAATTGAGAGAAGTGCGAAACCGCATCACGAAACCTCAGGACTAACAGATTATAACTTTAATGAAATTCTGTTCAAATAACATGTTCTTAATCTACAAACTAGGGTCTGCAATAACTAACTAATAAATTAGCTTGCATTTCTTTTATAGAATTCTCATTTTGTATATAATATTTCACATTAAATAAAATTCTTAACTGTCACGTCACTGAGGTTTCGTGATGGTTCTGCACTTCTCTCGATTCGGTTGATCTTATAAATATCGCATTCCACATTTGCATTCGAATATAAATAAATAAATAAATGTTATTTTGTACTTTTATTTTTACTAGAAACTTTTCTTTTAATACCCAGTTAGTTGAAGTTGTTTCTAATTTTAGTCTCTAATCCGAGTGACAAAGTATTTCAAACATGTAGAACACCTAATTATGGAAATGTGGAATTGGAAATGTTTTGTTTTACACTCGTTTCTACTTGACACAGGATATCACTTCTTTTTGTACTGAACAGATAGTTTTGACTATTAAACTTTAAACTTTGACTTTAAACTTTATTACCTTTTTCACGAACTAAAATTTACATTTTTGATGTTTGTATTGTTTTCTAACCTTTTGATTATGAACTTAACCTAATGCATCATTAAAATTTTCCTATAAAAAATGATGATAATGTAATAGAGGTTATGATTGTATTAATCAAATTGTTTTGATTGTATTAAATATTATTTTTCAAATTTTAATCACAATTGTTTTGCTATTTTTCTCAAAAATCCAATTAATTTTAATTCTCTTATTTTTTTAAGTTGGATTTTGTTGATTGTTTGGAATGGGTTTTTTTTATCATCATCATCAAGGGTTTTTTCATCAGAAGTCATATTGTTGAAGAAGAAAAAGTTTCGATTTTATACAGATTTTATATAATACTTCCTCCTCTATCAGAGGATAAAGTATTGTAATCGATTCGTGTTTAATGAATTTTATTCTCTCACAAATTTAAAATTTTACCTCGTGCTTTGCTTGAATTTTAAACTTTTGCTTGATAGAATAAACTATCTCACTAAACATTTATTGGTTTAAATAATATTCCAGTGAGGTTATTAAATTATTAACTCTCTTTTTTACAATTCCAATGATCACAGCTTCTTGTGAGAGAACTAACAGTACTTTGAAACGTATTAAAAATGAGCAAAGAAATTTTCTAAAAAGTACTGGACTGGAGACTGGAGGCTTTGTCATTATTATCGATTGAGAAAGAGTTTCTCCAAAAACTAACTTTTGAGCCGTTTTTTAAAGAAAAAGTAATTGGTAGTTTTGCAGCTATCAAAAATCGTGGAGAGGAATTGATGGACAAAAAATTTAAAACTTCAGCTTATTTTTTTAGTTTTTATCAATATTATAGTTGTTAGGTTTTGCTTACGGTGAGGTGAATTAACCCAAATATTTAAAAATTTAAAGAAGTTTAAAGCAAAAAAAAATACAATAAAAATTAAATTTTTTTAAAAAACCAAAATCGAATTTTCTTAACGTACATCTACACCGTAACGTTGTGAAAAAGCTTATTATAAAAGATATACAACCATTTTAAATGGTTTTTAATGGTACATTAATAAAACTTTCGAATATGTCTACCCTAGTTTCAGAAGTACGCTTCGCCACTGTTTACCAGTTTTTGCAGAAAAACTGGCAACTTTTTTAGCACAGCTCTTCCTTTAATTGTATAAAACCGATTATAATTCAACATGGATATGTTACATAAAAATTCAAATTTATTCTAATGAATATGTACAACAGTTTGATTTATTAACTCCAGAATTTATAAGACAATAAACCTAAATATTTTTTCTCTCCAAAAAAAATTCTACAATAAAAAATTTGCATATATAAATTATTGTGGTAAGAAAATGTTTTGAAAAGGATTTCCATTATGTTCTTGAAAGGGTTGAGTTCTTTTTATGTTTGTTTAATTCAATTTATTTATATAAAATATTTACACACATAAATGGACTACATACTTGAATTATAATAATAGAATTTTATTTTCGCTATATCATGATGTTATATTTTGGACAACAAAAATTATGGTAAGATTAAGTTTTTATCTAAATATTATCCAAAATAAGAATATTCTTCTGCTATTTTTGTTGTTTGGATATCTTTCTCTATTAATATTATTAATAAATAAATATGTTTGTAATGCAGTAAATATTAGCTTAAATTAACTAAATTCTAATACAGAAAGATGATTGAGAATGTTTGTTTAATTTATAGGGTGGACTTTTTTTTTATTGGAAGTATGGGGTGTCAATAGTTTTAGGATAAAAATCAGGTATAACACAAATTTATATTAATCTTTATTTGTTATTGGCATGAATGTAAACAAACATGCTTGAGGTAGATGTTGTTTAATCACCTATTTCTCGTTTATATCACTAATAAATAATTTTTTTTTTTTTTTTTTTTATTATAAGTTAGGCATGTTTAGTGTTAATCATAATAAATTATTAATTAACGTCTCTGAATATCCGAAGATACCATGCCAACTAGGAAGTGTGGTTAAGTTTGAATAAATTAAGTTTCTAAATCATAAATCAATAGTCCATTTTCCAACACAAATTTTACGTAGCTAATGTCGAGCGCAGTTCTTCTTGAAGTTGACTGCGGTGGACATATTATTAATAAAGTAATTTACATCTCTTCTGAGTCTACCACTAAAACAACATTTTCAAATTACTGTCGCGTAAGACAACATATAAGTTTATGTTTATTGGTTATTTTTATCTTACTACGTGAGGGTTGTTTAATACATTAAAACATACGATTGTCAAATTACGTTATCATATTTATTACAAAAACACTCATTATTAAATCATCCCTAAATATAGAAATTCATCCTTAAATATAGAAATGTTGTTCATATTTTATCTTAAGTTGATTAAATTCTAGCAGAATGTATTGCTTGTCGTCATCATTTACAGTTTTTTTCATATCATTTTCAAAAGACTTAAACACTAGCAACACTAGTATAAATAAGTAGCAATTAGGCTAATATAACAAGTAAAAGGGTCACAAAATGAGATATGTTTTGCAACTGAAGATCCATTGCGATTGGAAAAGCAGATTATGAATGTATATTTGTTGTTGTCACAAACTAAAGTTGTACACAAGAAACTTAAACAAGATTAGAACATCCACAAAAGTTATTATTTTATTCACCAAAAATAGTACATTATGATGCTAGGACGTAAAGCTAAAGATTTTGGACGGATGTGGAGTTTGCAAATCGAGGCGCTAGCCGAGATTTGCACCCACATTAAGTCCAAAATAGCTTACGTCCGTGCATCATATACTATTTTTTATTCGCCGCAAGCAAAATATTTTAAGAAAAGTTGTTTATTCTAAATTAAAATTATTTATCTTCATTTTTATTTTCATAAATTTTAAAATAAAAATATGTGGAACAAGTAACCTTTGACAAAATATTTATTATTTTTTCCAAATTCTATGACAACAAATGATAACAACTATTTTAATTGGATAATGAAATTTTGAATTTGCGGGTTGCTTTGATAAAAAAATTTATTTTTCATAGAATTTAAACAAATACAAATGCTTTTTACTTTTTTGGACGTAGCTATGACGACAAAATAAATAGTTGAAAAGTGATACTTTAAAGCCGCAAATCACAGTAATAAAGTAACACTTTAATATATAGGCGAATAAAAAATATAATATGTATTTGGAACAAAACAGATTTCGCAGTTTTGTAATATGTGAAAAACACATGAAATCTACCAGTGCAGCCAAATTCTGTAACTGTGAAGTGGTGAAGTGTTAAAAATTTCTTCTTTTCAATTTTATCATTAATTTTTTATCATTTTACTATTTTTGCGATTCTATATGCGATTAGAGTGTTAAAAAAATCTAATTGCAAGCCGCGCACTGTCAAACGTCATATATACATAAAACTAAATGTTTATTTTAAGTTTCAACCCAATTTGAACGTAAATTTTTACAAATTTAGATATATATAACTATTTTAGAAATTAAATTTGTAAAATTAATCTGCATTTAATTTAGAAATGCAATTTTTAAAAATCAAATCGCATTGACGTTTTGCTATTTTTTGACATAATGTCAATAACAACTAAAGAAACGATTTCATTTCATTGCCAAACAAAACGTCAGTGTTAACTTTATTGTTTTAAAACTTCACTCACTTATATATTTTTCGGTGAAGTGATAAAAAACTTATCACTTCCCCACTTCACACTTACAGAATTTGGCTGCGTCTGGAAATGAGATTGGAGTTTTGTATATTTAGCTCTATTGGAATTCGTTGACATCAATAAAAAGAATTTTTGCGTATTTTTTTTTTTGCTCTGTCTTAACGATCCTGATCTATTGAAATGGCTCTACAGCAAACCCTACTGAACTACTCAACTTTTAATTTAATTTTTAATTTAATTTAATGTAGGTATTGAAAAGAGCTAATAAAAATAATAATTCTTATTGCATGACCTTAAATATTTTCTTTTAGAAGAATAAAAGTAAAAATTTGAAACCGATTTTCCAATTGACGTTATTGCTACCGTATCGGATATATTTTCTAGATTCGAAGCACTGAAACACTTAAAACTGAAGTAATTGTTAGCATGCTTATTTCGGAAAAGCGAAAAATTGCGGAATTTGTATCTACTACACCTGGAGACCAAACACCGTCGTCTTTTTACCAATTAGAACAATTGACATGTGGATCTCCAGCTGTAACAGACAGTTTGTTGAAAACTGTACGAATAAAATGAATTAGATCAGGAATCAGAAACGATAGTAAAACTAACCGCTTTGACTGAAAAGATTTGAGTATTTCACAGACCAACGGTTTCTGGAACAGCCTTTAGGGTCACCAAATCAGCAAGCGTATCTACTTCTGATACTCTTACACTCGATAACGTCGTTGTCGCAATTGAAAAGTGGCTAGAACAAGCTTTTCTTCCAGATCGATCGATAGAGGAAAAAACGATCAGGTTCCCGTTCTTTCATAGATCGATCGCGACTCAGCTATTATCTTGACACTGTTGCGCAGAAGTGTGTGGGTGATTCGTCTACTTGTAGAGGTCAATACAATCATAAAGGTTTGATCGACAATTTAAAACATCCCAAAGTTAATGGAACGTACGATGGAAGGCCTCGCGACTGTCGCTTATTTATTAAATGCACTAAGACCCATATTAGTTTTCTCATATATATGCAATCAACACTGGACCTGCTAGTGATGTCACTAACAGGCTTTGTTCCAGTGAGAATTAGTCATGGGTGTCCAAGAAATAATTATGACTTACTCTGGTACGATCATATAATGGCCATGGTAAAGAGCGCGTCAAGAAAACTCAGCCTCCTCAATAGATGTAAAAAAATATTTTACCTTAATTGATTGTTGCATGTTGTCTTCCAATATCATTCCTGTCCAAAAATTTCCTTTCCTTTTCCATGCAATCCATCTCTCAATATATCCGGCATTACATAATTTCCAATTATAGTACATACGTTCCCTTTTTAATTCTATATAAAATATCTATATTATCCACTCGTTGCACTTTATACCGGTCAAAAAATTTTGTTGCATATAATTATCTTAAAAGGTATCTTTGTGTTGTTGTGACACATTTTGTAATTCCTACTATACACAACACTTTTTATTAAAAAAAAAATTGTAATTTTGAACTTAATTCCATGGACGAAGTCACTCTAGGGTTGAATTTTGTTTATGCATATATCGATGATATTCTGGTGGCAAGTCGATCAGGATGCCGATTATGTTAAAAATGTTTGAAGAAATGTGTTTGAAAATCTGGGATAGAAATATGGACAAATTGTACGCTAGCGTACTTATGTAGGATACGATGGGTCTTATCGGTATTTTAGATGCGTGTATTTTGGGGAGACCATTCGGCTAGTTACTAATATATGTTTTTAGTTCGGACGCTGATACATTATGTTTCATTTAGTTTTATTATAATACTGAATTGTTGTTAGTTTGTAGTGAGTTTGTTAAGTCACTTTTTAGAACTGTGCGTGCTAGAATTCCTGAGTAAAAGGTTTAATTTATTAATGTACTCAGTTTTTGACATGGCTATTTGTGGACTCGACAGGTAGAATGATCACATTGGGATGGTTTTCAGGAAACTTATAGTTAAAATTAAATATTGGGTATGAGAATCTTAGCTGTGGATTGATGGTTACAGTGGAAGAGTTGGTGGTCCTTGATAAAGATTCCTATTCTAAAATGAATGATGTCTATTTTTTTAGTTCAGTTTGCCGATATGGATTGCTTGTTCTGTGTTGGCTATAGATCAAAACATAGAAGATGAATAGAAAATAGAGAAGTAAGAACGAATAGAGAATTCAGTTTTGTGTTGAGAAATGGAATCGTTTGTTTGAACTTGTTAGATAATAAAAAAAGAAAGGGGTCGTACTTGATTGCTTCATTTAAACGAACGATTAAAAAATAATTCGCTAGATTTTTCAGACCTCTGCTGATTTACTGCTAAGTGTGTTACTCTGCAATAAATTTAAAGCTTTTCTATAATAAATACATGATTTAGTTTGGAAGAATTTCACGCTATGGTAATATTTATAGATGCAATTTGTAGATGTGTTCATGAGTTTAGCATTAATAACGTTTTTATTACATCGAGTTGCCACACATTTTTGAATTGGTTTAAATTTTTTGCTGTTGAAGAGAGAATAAAAAAAACATTTCGTAGAAGAATTTTTTTTTGTTGCTAGTGGTACTCTCTTTATATCTCGGAGCAGTTTTTAAAACCCACGGGTTTCGTATATGTTCAATTCAATGTGTCTTATGAACTACTTGACAGATTTTTAATTTTTTTTTGTGTTTAAAGGTAAAAGTAGGTCTTTTTTGGTAAAAATAGTAATTTGGTAAAATAATATCTTTGATAATTTATTATAAAAATATAATAGGGGTTTGGATAGTTGATATTCCCCTTGTTTTTTATATTTTCTCCACTGTTTTATAATATCATTGTTTTTCCACATAATGCCAAATAATTGGGGACTATGGCAATTTTTTGAAAAAAAACAGAAATTTTAAAAAAAATTCACCTTACGAAATTTATTAAAATATTTCTATAATGCATGTATGACAAGGTAAAAGTTTTATATAACCCCAAAGGGGTTCTGAGCCTGAATATTTAATGACCACTCCAGCCTTAGCAAGTTAATCCGCTTTTATGTTGCCTGAAATGCCATTATAGTTTGGAACCCACAGCAGTGTGATGGTGTTGAGTTTCGCTATCTTACAAAGATTTTTCCAACACTCATTGTAGAGGTTGGAAGTAGTCACTGGGTATCCAAACAGATGCCATTCTTTTTCTTTACAAATGCAAGCTAGCTATTATATGCGTGCATTCATTGATAGCATAAACCTCATTGGAGATATATACAAAACAACTCTATACCACACATACAATGCCTCGGTGGTATAGTGGATAGAATATTTGCCAAAGACTTCGGATAAACTTCGAATAAAATAATGGCTTAGATGATGAAGGTCCTAATCCAGTCTAAAACACACATAAAAGAAATGGAGTTTTTTTCTAAGAAAAATCCAAAGCATGTTTTCACATTTTTCTATCATCCTTCGAATTGGTCTTATTCTCAATTCAAGAAACATAATTCATTCAATCTCTTTTTGTATTCACTGATCAGTTAACGCCAACACGAAGTTTTATCAAGTATTTACTTTAACACCGTTATTGTTTCCCAAAAACTGGAAAGCAAGTCTGAAACAGTACTCCTTAACAAGAATTACTACAAGGACCAAAAATTACTACCCAGCACACCATATTGACCAATACATCAACAAATTTACCACGGGGGAACAAAATCTTTTGTCCTAACTCCCAAAGCGTCCCAAATCCATCGTCTCACCATTACCGTATCAAGTTTCGATCTACTAACGTTTAATACCCCCTTAGTATATACCTCCCTAATCTTCGTGGATAACCTATCAAATATTTGATTGACTCCTGCAGACAAAATCAAAATTATATTCTTACAGGAAACCTATATTACCAAAACATGTTTACTGAGCTTAAAGATTTAACGCCAAAGAACAAAAACTGCAAGACACAAAAAACAATCTATAAAATAAATTGCAATCTATAAAATAAATAATCCACTAATTCCTATATAGGCGAATTCTGCCAGTCCTTAAATAAAAAGATGTATCAAAACTTCGTTGACTCGAAAAGAATGATGAACTCTCCAGAAACTATAACAAATACATATCAACAAATCACCAATATTTCATTCGCACACATCATTTTCACTTCAAACTAATAGTCCTAACTTCAATATACGCCAACCTTCTCTTAATTTCTCTAATTTATCACCAAACTGCCTTTTCATTCCCAATATAAAGATTACACAACGATTTTTATAAAAGTTAAACAAGTAACAACAAACAATTCTGTTGAAACGTCAAACGAATTTGTGTTTAAAAATAATTTATAAAAACGTAGTGGTTTTACAAAAAAGTAATGGATTTTAGATCAAAATCGTTACTAATACACATACAAAAAATATTAAGCAAAATCGCTTTCAAAGCGAATCGCATTCCATAATCGGCATCCAGATTCCAAACACTAAGAACACCTTCATATCCTATTCAACCGCCTTATGGATTATTCCATAGTTTAAAAATCTTTGAAGTGTGTACTCGGTGCTTGCTTAATTTTCTCAGTTACGAGATCTCTAAAAATAGCGTCCGACCATCGTGAGAGAGAATCGTGGGCATCAATGAATTTCTTTAAGCAACATCTATACATCAAGTGCAGAGTTTTATAAATTTGGGTAACTACTATCAATGACTCTTTCGTCCCTTAACCAAACTACTATAGCTCCAATATATTGATAGGTTACTAGGCTTCTAATGGCAAAAAGGCCACTTAAGTAACAAACAGTTTTTGATTAAATAAAAGTTGCCCTGGCTAAAGTATTATACTTAGCAAACCCAAAAGAACGCAGTTAATTCAAAATAGGCACAGACGCCTCCTACGGAACTATTAACGCTGTATTGTAGCAGATAAACATGGGATGTTGGGAACAATTTATGTTATATTCTAAAAAATTTCTCCCTCAGAATGTAAGTAATTCCCTTTCAATCGCGAGTTTTTGGCAGGGTATTGTAGCATTTAACATTTTTCGTGATTTGTTGAGGCTAAGAAATTTGCTATCTTAACCAACTACAGACACCGAGTTATGGCCCATTTTTTTTAATAACTTAATAATATTTTACTTCGGTCTGAAAGAAGTAAGTATTACATTCATGAGCTCAAAGTGAAATTCTTACCCTCACTTTTTTTGGCATTTCTCGACGTTTTAGGACCTACTGATTCTAAAAAAGCAAAAAAAAAAATGTGTGTCTGTCTGTCGGCCGTCCGTCCGGCCGGCCGTCACAACCGACGAAATCTAGAAAACCACTGGACGAATTTCAAAATTTTTTTTTCTAAAAATAGGTTTACTCAATGGAAAGAGCCGAAAGGATGATGTGTTTGATAACTGTACCGGAAGTGTGTCAAAAAAATCGTCAAGTGTGTCAAAACAAGGAAATTTGCATATTTTTTGCTTAAAAAACGTTCATTTTAAGTGATTACGAGTAGGAACATTGAATTTGGAGAAATCTTGATGGTCGGGATTAGTATGTGAGACCAAAATTTAGATTATTGCATTATAAGTTTGTCAAAAAAATCTTGTCAAGTGTGTCAAAAGAAAGATTTTTATTTATTTTTTTACCCAATTTTTTGGAAAAAAAATAAAATTTATTGTTTGTTTGAAATGAAGTTTTTTATTATTATTGAGAATTATGGCATTATAAGTTTGTCAAAAAAATGTTGTCAAGTGTGTCAAAAGATTTTTATTTAGATTTTTTACCTAATTTTTGGAAAAAAAATAACATTGTTTGTTTGAAATGAAATTTTATTATGATTATTGAGAATTATGGCATTATAAGTATGTCAAAAAATGTTGTCAAGTGTGTCAAAAGAAAGATTTTTATTTATTTTTTACCCAATTTTTTTAGGAAAAAATAAAATTAATAGTTCGTATGACATTATATTTTATTATTATTATAGAGAATTATGGCATTATAAGTTTGGCAAAAAATAATGTCAAGTGTGTCAAAAAATGATTTCATTTAATTTTTTAGCCAATGTTTTGGGAAAAAAAATGTAGCTGTTTTTATGACGTAAATGTAATTTAAAATGAAATTGGACATGGAAATTTTGGAATTTGTTATAGTTTTTTAAATATTTTTGGAATTTTGAAAAAGTTTGTATTTTTGATTTTGTAATAATTTTTGCAATATTTTTAGAACTTCGCAAAAGTTTTAATTTTTGATTTTGTAAGAATTTTTGGAATATTTTTAGAATTTTGAAAAATTTTAAATTTTTGATTTTATTATAATTTTTGGAATTTTGAAAAAAATTTTAAATTTTTGGTTTTGTAATAATTTTTGCAATATTTTTAGAATTTTGGAAAAAGTTTGAATTTTTAAGAATTTTTGAAATATTATTGGAATTTAGAAAATATTTAAATATTTGATTTTATTCTAATTTTTGGAATATTTTTGGAATTCTGAAAAAGTTTGATTTTATTTAATTTAACAATATTTTTCAAATTTTGATTATAATTTTCCGGCAACGTATTGATGTTTCATGTTAGTTTTGTAATAACTTTTTAAACAGAGACAAAAAATACTTGTACTTTAACAAAGAGTTATGTTTGATATACATCACTGCCCAAAACTAAAAACCATGTCCTCATAAAAGTATTTTGCCGAAAACTATATACAAATCCTTAACCCAGACCGAAGTCTTGATATCTCAGAGCTGTGAAATTTCAGCCCCTCCATATTTTAACATTAAATTTTGCTTTTAATTTTTATATTATGCAAATATTCGTGTCTTATATTGTTTTAAAATAAAATATTAATCAATTAGTTTTTAATCAATAAGTTATTTAATCCGTTAATTACTATAACATTTTATTAAGTAATGATTTATACTATAAATAATATTACACATAAGGAGTTCATTACTTTTTCATTAAATTTATTACAATAATGCTCAATTAAACATCGCGTCGTCACTACGTGTACTACCTCGTACGTCTGTTGTATACAACAGTTCGTTTCTTTTTTTCATAGAGTATGTTATTAACAGGAGTCAGAATAGCCTATCGCGTGTTTGGAAGGTAAAGACCCAGCATCTTGTCAGCACAAAAGCATCATTTTGGAGGGAAAGGCTCCGTTCCTGTCAATATATTTCATACAAAATCAAGGTCCCAAACAGGGTTTTAAAAACAAAATGAGTCATAACTCGGTCTATTTTTTTTAAATCTTCGGTTTTCTAACCATTTGCAAATTTTAAAACCGCATCTCGTTAAGCTGAAAATTCGTTGAGAAATTTAATTTTGCAACTAAGGAATTTTCTCCGTTTTTTGAACCGTTGTAATTGTTGTTAATATTGAATATGGGTATAAACAACACAGTTTTCAATTAAAGCTGACATTTTACCCTTTTGGCTGCCGTTAAGCACACTCAGAGAATTCTGTTATTAAAAACTATCAAAATAGCCATTAGATTAATAATTTGGTGATTATTATACAGCTAATCACAACTTGTGATTATTTTCACTAATTTCGTAATTACAGGCATTATTAAACTAATATTATTTGTTCGTAATATTTACTAACAAAAAAAATTTAAATTTTAAATCTAAAAACGATCGCTTTTATATTTATAAAAATTCTTATTGAATTAATAACATAATGGATTACATTCATATTAGGTATTCATTGGATAAATGACATATATTGTTAGAATAATAAAGTTGTTTTTAAAATAATATTATATTATCAGCTTAATAATACAATCTAATTAGATTAATAAAAGGTTCTTACTAAATTAATAATAAGATGCTTTAAAATTAATAATAGAACTTATTAAATTAATAATTAGATGTTATTAAATTAATAATGGAACTTATTAAATTAATAATGGAAATTATATTTTACACTTTTAAATAAAAGAGAACATAAATTTTTTATTAACAATTTTATATGCATATTTCAATTATTTTCATTTAATTTTAAAGTATTTATATTTCACAGTTTTAATTTTAAAATAATTCATAATTTTGTTTTAAAGTATTTTTAAATTTATATGTGACAAAAATTAAAAGAACAAAAGGGAAACTATGTTCGTATATAAAATAAAAAATATAGTAAAATATATTATATTTTACTATATTTTTTATTAATTATTAATTAAAAAATAAATTTACATAGTTAAACTAATAATATATATTATTGATTTTAATTTAACCAATCAATCAACAAATTGATCGAATAATGCGCTATT
Organism: Diogma glabrata; assembly: GCA_963693315.1. Classification (NCBI taxonomy): domain Eukaryota; kingdom Metazoa; phylum Arthropoda; class Insecta; order Diptera; family Cylindrotomidae; genus Diogma; species Diogma glabrata. Next base: position 247,882,054 of record OY856186.1, read on the forward strand.
TCTTTTTCGCCTTTCAATGTATAAAAATACTTTTGGATAAAATTCCAAAATTGATTGCTGATTACGGATATTTTAAGTTAAATAAATAAAATATTTTGAAGCACACATCAACTGCTTTCCATGAAGTATAAACTTCATACCGTACATTATCAAAACATACTAGTATTGGCTTAGTTCTAGATCCAGTAATTAACAAAAGAGGCTGAATTGGTAATTTTTGATCCAAATACTTTTGTAATATCTCTTCAACATTTTTAAAAGTTTCACCTATAATGACCAAACTGTTTTGAGAATCTCGAATCTCAAGCTTTGTTGGTTGGACGGAGAATCCTGTGCAGTAAATACATAGTTGATAGCAGAATACCATCTAAATAATATAAAACAGAAAAATAATTATATTATAACAGACTCTAACATTGAAGAGATTTAATTGTTTTCACTCAGAAAAAGTCGGACAAGTGCGAATAAAATTCGCTCGCCAAGGGTTCCGTGAATGTAAAAGAACACAATATCAAAAATAAATGACATAAAGTTGTGTTGTAAAGTCTTTATATCGCCAGACTATTGACGTATAACAGAATAAATATTTAATCGTAGACGTCAATAGTAAATGTCAATCACATGTATGTAGAATTTTTTTGCCCGCGAATTTTTGACAGATACGACGCAGCAAGAGATAAAAGATGAGACAAAAACAAAAACAGAGATGTAATATTTATTTTGGGATAAATTTGTTTTCAAAACAATTATATTAGTTAAATTTTTACTTCTAGTTCGTACCATTTGTTTCTTGTGATATTTGTTTCCATAGGCGTCGTTATTTTTATTATAATTATTTTTAATTATCAAAATTTTGTTACATTGCCTACAAAATCATTAATATTTTTACTAGTTTTTGGTTTTCTATTATAATTGGTTGAATTTCAATAGTAATTTATTATTTTATGTGTTTTTTTGTCCATTTCAATGGGACCCTAATAGTTTTTTTCAATATTTTAATCGAGACACTGAATGTGCAAACAATATGCGCATGTGCAAACAATATGCGCATAACAAACAAATTTTGTGTTCGCTGGCAAAAAAATTCTACTATACATTGATCAAAAATGACACAAAAATTGTTACTTATAGCGTATTTACAGTGACATAGCAAACTAGTAGATAGTATATTAATTTGCATCTTGTCATATTTAATATGAGTTTACAGCGTAGATTGCAAAATAAATCTTTTAATCTCATAAACATATTTTAATTTAGTTTAGTTTAAATTGCTATCTGTCAAACTTTTAAAAAAGCAATAAAAATATGATAACTAGACCATTCCTCAAGTTCTTTCTCTGATTGTTGAAAAATATTTGACGGAGAAAAGAAATTTGATAATTTAAAATTTTTAGGAACAGGAAACGGTGTAGAAATCAAAATTGTTTATTTGCAATGGTGTTTACTACGTCAATATTAATTTGAAAATTATTTACTAGATACTAAAACTAGATCTCAAATTAGTTGCAAGCTCTTAAAATAAAAAATGTTTATAGCACTGATTTAAATTACATCTAATAATTTGCTATGTCGCTGTAAATGCGGTATTAAGGTTAAATCTTATCCGTAGCTGTTTATGTTAACTAAAGAAAGAATTAGCCAGTTTAGCCAGTTTAAATGGCTTAAATTGAGAATATTTTTTCTATAATTTAGAGTCAAAACTTCGGGTAGTGCATGTATACATATACTTAAAATAAAACTTTTTTAACAATAACTAAAAAACTGTTTATCGCAAAATTCTAAAGAATATTGCAATGTTTCTTAAATTTGGTGCTCTTTCATATGACATCCCACTTGCTGGGTCAAAAAAGTTTTTTTTACCCCCCTTTCACCCTTTCACCAAACACACAGAAATATAGTTATTTGAGAGTTCGCTATAATTTTCGTTCAAAATATAGCAAACTTCCTGTCTCTGTGAATTTTTTCAATTTTTTCTGTCTATCAGTGTCGAAACGTATGGGGGGAACGGCATGAAATTTGCATATTTTTTAGAATAACTCAAAAAATGTGCACCGCAAAATTCTAAAAAAAAATGCAATTGTTCTTATATTTGGTGCTCAAATGACATGCTTGGGTAGAAAAAGTTTTCTTCTTCCTTCCCCACCCCAATCCCTTAAAAGTTCAAAAAAATTATTTGAGACTTCGCTATAATTCAGTGTTTATCAAACTTCCTGTCTCTGTGAATTTTTTCAAATGTTTGTGTTAATTAAGCTCGAAATGCAAGGGGGGGGACCAACTTTTTGTGTCACTTTTTTGACAACAATTCAAAAACTGTGCATTGCAACATTCTAAAAAAAATGTCAATGTTTCTAAAATCAAGTGCTCTTTCAAATGACACCGCACTTGACCTGGTTCTAAATGATGTTTTTAGCCCTTATCATTCCCACCCCTTTAATAAATATAGTTATGAGTATCTGCCACTTTTCTATATTTTTCATTAAAAACCTACACATTTTTCTATCATTCCAAATATATTTCAAGATTTTCGATTAAGTAGGGTCAGAGTTAATCGGGGCAATAAAACATAGAGAAAACGTCATTTTTCAAAATTATACAAAAAATGGTGAGGTGTAAAATTCCAAAATACATTTTTAAGGAATGCTGAAACGCGAAGCCCTTTCATATAATACCCTACTCGTCTCGATAAAAAAATCTATGTTCTCAAAGGCTTTACATCGTACCTCTGTAAAACAAACGAACACAACTTTATTTATTTTTAACCCGTTATCTTGTGTGGATAGGTTAGTTTTATAAGCACCTCAAATCTTAAGTTCATCGGATTAATGGTTCACGAGATAATCGACATAATGTGAAAAACACATTGTACTCTCACCAAGTGTTCCGTATAAAAAACGGAACCCTAAAAATTACAAATGACATGTCCAAAAACAACTTTTTAACTTACAGTTGGATATTCAAATACATCAGAAACAGAAACAGAAACAGAATTTCATACAAATTTGAGCGCAAAAAATTCTGTCGCTGTAAAATTTGAATGGAATCCTGTTTTTCAAGTTTTTGGAGCCAAAAAAAACAAATTTAAAAAACTTACTTTCTGTCGTATATTCTGTGTATTGCGAAGCTTTTCAACAATCTGTCTTAACTTTTCATCTTTAATTTGTTCTTAAAAAATGGGCTGAGTTTTCTAAATAAATGTTGGTAATTTACAACCAAAATCGCTGGCTTTCAATGTTTCCGCTTTGAAATAAATCTCTATCTGAAAATTTTAAAAGGAATATTATTATAATTAAAATGTTATTGAAATATACTAATATTGAATTATTAATTACCAGTTTATAACCAAGCGGTAATTTAAATTGCTTCCATTAGGTTAAAATTTCCGAAGTTGATTTTAATTTTTAAATGTCGCTGAGTCTCAGTTGTTTAGTCCTGTCCCATGCAGACTCAATTTCAGCCCATCTACTCTGTTCATCGAACAAAATTTCTACATGTTCTGATGAATCTGCTTCAGGAACTGAAAAACCAATTTTTTTAAAAACGAAATAGACAGCACAAAAATTTACAAAGTTTCACATACCAAACGTATGAATTTGTTTACCTGCCAACTATTTGTTTTTGTTTTAAATCAAATTTCTTATCGTTTAATAAAAGAATCTTACTTTTTCAATTTTTTTAACAACACTTTTAACTTTTCACAAAACTTTTAAATATTTTTTAAAGTTGTTTATTTAGCGTCTGTATATAAACTGTGATTCTTACCAAGATTTTATTAATCTTTATTAAAAATAATAACCTAAAGTTAGAGTAATGTATACTATTATTAATCTAATAATCTACGTTTTGAAAGTAAAAACGTCAATGATTAATCTAATAAAATGGTTATTAAAATTAACTACAAAAATAATAATTTATGTTTTTATTTTAATAGCTGTACGTTAATCACATGATTTTTTTTTTGACTGTCCGAATTCATTATTTTAATAGAAATTGGTTATTAGTTTAATCAACCGTTGTGATTTTTTTAATAATATTGACCGTATTTTTATTTTAATAAACATTTTTATGAAAATAATAACAAAATGTTTTAATCGAACGAATGTGGCAATTACTTTAATAAAAATCGTTATCAGATTGATAAAATAACTTATTACACATTTTTAAAACGGGCGGTTATTAAATTTACTAACAAAATTCTCTGAGTGCAGATTGCAATCAGATACAAACTCAGACCTTGCGGCCTGCCCAAAGTTAACAACTGTTTTTCAGACATTAAGTGCAAAATTAAATTGTGCAAAAACTATTAAGCCAAATGAAACGTTTTAAAGCTTATATTTTTGGATAAGGTTTCAGCTACAAGAAAGAGGGGTCAATTTTATTATAAACAATTATTTACAAATAACTAAATACAATTATTTACAAATAACTAAATTCAATTGAAAAATATCGTTTTTTAGACATTTTTGCACAGTTTTTTGCAAAAATTTGCAACAAAAAAAATTTATTTTTATTTTATTTTTAATTTTAAGTTATAGAAAAACATTTAAGGAACAAGAACGTTCCATGGCACCAGTATCCTAGAGTGCACCATATACCAGTTATATCGCTGACAAGGAAGCAAAAACAAAATTCCAGCCAAATTTGTTGAATAACTCCAGTCCCCAGATTCCGAGCGAGTGGATTCGGCAAGTCCATTATGTGAGTAACCTCCCCCAGAGATTAAAAAAATTCCGACCTGTAACCGACAACAACACGTTAGCCATATCTTTTTCCGATATTCTATGGGCCTATAAAGAAAATTTGCAACAGCAATATTCATACGCATAAATCAAAATAAAATTTGAACTTCTTTGTGATCCTGCATTAGATTTTTCAGTGTAAGTATCGTCCATACATTCCGGTGAAACTGCGTCAACAAGTGTTCGAAAATCTGTTCAACCTATCTCATCATGGCGTCCAAGCATCGCGCAATTTAATCGCTTCTAAATAATTATAGTTCAATAAGAATTTGGGCACGGGTTGTTGGTGAGCATGCTTTGCCTGTAAAACATGCATTGCTTGTCAAAAGTCGAAGGTGTTTCGTCACTTGCGTTTCGAAACCGGACGATTTAATATTGCTCCCATGCGGTTTGATCATATGCACATGGACCTAGTCGTTTCATTACCACCGTTAAATAATCACACATTCATACTGCCCATAGTAGATAGATTCACGTGATGGTTTTAAGCCATACCGTTTGTTGGTATAAAAACAAAAAATGTAGTGCAAGCATTCGAGGACCTGTGACCTTGTTGCCTGCATTAAAATTGACTGTTCTAGGTTTTTCCTCCACTTATCACATCTGTCACAGAAAAAGTTTCTTCATTTTAGTGAACATTTCTTGAATATATATATGAGTAACCTGAATCGGTGTAATGTAGTACAAAACTTTCATCTGCCAGTCGTACTGGTTCAGTTGGAAAATTAAATTTAACTTCCAGGTAACTGTTTGATTGATGATTTTACTTTTCAATATGTTACGACAAACAAGTAATTTGACCTGTCTTTGCTAGTTAAGTTTTTGCTAGTAATTGCTGTTAATAATTTTTTTATTTTAACACTTACGCTAATTTTACATTGATGTATTTGACTTGTTAGAGTTAAAATTAGGTAAGGATTGCATTTGACTGTATTAATTACATCAAATTGGTTTCCATTGGTGTTTGATGCTAAAGATTTTGAGGTGAAAGGATCAATTAGACTTCTGGGAACCGAAGTTTTAAATAATATGAAATGAACTTTTCGTGTTTTTGATCTCGCTAAACCACTGTTCAAAGTGTTGGTGGTATCGTAAATTTCTCAATAGTGAACCGTTTTTATTTATCCATAAATCGTGCATTTGTCCCTGTATGAAAAACTGTTTCGGTACAATTTGGTAGTAATGAAACTAATCCAATGTGTGTACATCTGCAAGTAAATTTAATTATGAGGAGCCAACGATTGGTTTAACTGAAAAAACTGAAGAATGTTCAACATATCGCACGATATTATCTTTTCTGTAATTATGTAATGCTGTAAAAAAACTTATTCAATTTTAATTTATTTTTCTCAAGAAGGTTATTTGAATTATGGTTGTCTCCTTCAAATACGAATACCTTGTGTCTATATTATAACATCATTAAATTACATGAGGACAGATGAAAATGAATCTGTACTGTTCACAACACAAACACAAATTTCATTTTATATTGTTGAGTTTTATTTCAAGCTATAGTTAAAAAATATCAGCCAATATGTCTAGAATTCTCCTCTTGGAGTAAATAATATTGGCAAATTCAGTTAAGCACATTTGCTTCAAATCCAACCAAGTTTTTTTTTAGAGCAAACAAAAAACTTTGTTATATTTTTAAAGTTTCACATGGTTCGCATATATTTAAGGTTGCTTTTTGAATTGAAGGAAATATCGAAAATCAGGAACAAAGTTTGATTGATTCCTTTTACAAGTTTTGCGCAGTTGAACAATTGGGAAAATATCCAAATCAAACATCGTTTGCATGTTCACTAAGCAAAACACAGCCCAAGTAAATAATGGATTAAAATATATTTTACAAAACCTTTGAAACTATCCAACCCTCCCAAAATGTACATTCAAAATTTCAGATGATAGCAGGAACATATATTGCATATTCGCTTCACACTGAGCTTTGATTGTTCCAACTTAAGGCGCCATATTTTATATCGAATTGCTAACGTAAAATTCTAAAAAAGTTTGAAAAGAAAATTACAAATTGTTTTATGAGGTTCAAAAATTATTGTGGTTCATATTTTAACAAAATGCGTAAAATTTAAAAAACTTCTAGATAGTTGTAGATCCATTAAATGATGCTAAAACCAGTTCTAAATTCGCCTGCAATCTTTAGAAAGATTTGGTCATCTCTGACTCGTGTTTTATATGTTGGATAAAATATTCAAAATTGATGTTATCTTCTTTAAACGCTCTTTCAACGCTCTTTAAATTTTATGCAAAATAGAGACGGTTTCTATTACATCAGAAATTTGGTTTTTAATAAATAAAATAAAAATCGATGGTTTCAAATGTGGGGACAACTCACACCTGAGGTATAATATTTCGGGCCACATCAGGAAACAGGATTTTCATCGAAAACAAATAGTTAACAATACCTGACCTTTTAGAGCAGGTCGATTCAGATTAAGAAAAACAAAGATTAACAAACATCTTTACCTATTAATAATATTGTTTTCTTTTTCCATTTTTTCTAGGTAAGTGTCTGTGATGTTTAGACTGAAACAAATTGCTTGTTTTACCAAGACTCTTGTAAGTACTTATGTATATCAAATTAATTTTATTCTTTGTAAATAAATGACATAAAAATATTATCACAGGCTTACCATGGATAAACAACCAACTAATGAGAACCACAAACTTTTTGTTTAGATAATAAAAACTTATCTGACCCACTTATTTCTCAAACTGTTACACACAAAAAATCATAATTAATTAAATTACTAACTCATATTACATATAACATAAAATCTCTTTCTTATATCCATCTCACAATAAAAAAAATGTCAACGCACTAGAACCCTTTTAAGTTTTAATGTTCCATAAAGAAAAAAGAGGAAATATTCATAAAATCTGTTATGACAATATAAATATATATATTTTCTTCGTTCTATTTCTACTCCTTTTTCATTGAAACACTTAAATGTTTTCTTAAACTTATTCCATTCTATGAATATCCTTTGTGTGTGAGTGTGTTTTTCTATTCTATTCCTTAATGTTTTGAATAGATTTAAAGATCTGTCAAAAGGATAATCGAAAAGTTTTCTTATTATTATTTGAATACTTATTCTGTTTTCTTTGCCTTCGGTTTTTGTTTGTTTTTGTAGGGTTGATGGTACAAACAAGTAAACGATGACGAGCTTAAAATTACGTTATCAAAGCTTCACCATAACACTTTAATTACGGTTACTGTTTGCTCATTTTTGTATATATTTTTATAAACTGTCACAAAAAGTTCTAATATAATTTGTGTAAGCTTTTTGTTTACCAGCCAACCCTCGTAACATTTGTACTTTAACGGTGAATAGAGGATAAAAGTAAAAAAAACAAAAGGTTAAAGTGAAATTTAAGTGGAAATTTATAATGGGTTGAAACAAAAAGTTGCTGTTTAAGGGAAATATTATATATTTTTATGATTCAATGAAAATTATGAGTGCGTGAAGAGAAATTTTGTAGAGAATCCGAATAAGTAAATAAAATTATATTATGTTGGTTTTTCCAACTAATTTATTTCAATATATTTGCTGTTATGTCTTTGCGTGATATTCACAAATGGAAATTGTTCTGACACAGAAAATTGTATGTTACTATTATTAAATTTAATATTCTCAAATGTTGAGTTAAGAATAGGTCCTATTCAAATGAATGATAAATCTACAAATAATTTGGTAGCTGCTTCTCTGATATAAATTTTTCTCATAAATATAGTTTGGAAAGTAGCAGGAAAGTAACAAAGTCCTAACAAATCTCAAGAATACCATATTCATCAATATTATATTTTATCTGAGCCAAGAAGCTTTGTTCAACAATCCATATCCAAAAAGCAAACAACCAACATTTATTGTCCCTATAATTTTATTTCTTAATTAAAAGAAATCACAATCAATCACATAATAAATAAATAAAATAAATACAAACACATAAAATCGGAAAATTTATGTTTTTTTTTTTTGTTATTTTAAAGAAAATAAAATAAAGGAAATCGATAAATTTAACAAAAGTTCTTGCGATTTTCTTATAAGAAATCAAAATTATCAAATTAACTGTTTCTTTTGCTTTTTGTTGAATTAATCGATCAAATCGTTTTTTTCCGTCCATTCAATTTTTATTTGTTTGATTATTTTTCGGATATTGTTTTAATTATTTTTGGTTTTGTTCCAATTTAAACGATTGTATCAAATGTTTGTGTGGTGATTATGATTGAGTGAATTTTGGAGAATTGATTGATTGAGTTATGAATAGTTGTTGTACATTTGGAGTTTTCCAGCTAAATTGGTTTCAGTTTTTGGTAACGAAATGGATTTAGATGAAAATTACTGATGATTTAAATAGAAAGATTGATACCACCTACTATTTACACAGTCTGCTTTAAGTCCAAATTTTCCAATTGCGATTTTTATCGTAACTAAGACTAAGACTCACAATATTGAATATTGAGATAAGAAATAAATTTTTTTAAATTTTTAATTGAGTTATTTTTGTGTTAGCGTCTACTGCAGAAGTAGTTTCCACCCATACCATCCCACCCTGCGAATGTTTCGCTAGTATCTGGGTCCTCGGCTGAGCGAAAACTTTGCAATGTTATGCTCAAATAGATGTTTTTCTCATAGACTTCGTTATATGTTATTTTTTTTTTAGAACATAGTTTGTTAGGGTGTTGTTGGAATGTAATGTTCGTGGACGATAACGGAGATACCTCTGCTGGACAGGTATTGTTTCAATGCTTGCCAGTAAAGATATCGTCTGTACCTCGTGCCACAATTGTTGCATCAAAGACAACACCAGGACTAGCAACTTTATTTCTCGATACAGGTTGGTTGGGTGTTGACATTGGGCTGGTAAGATAACACATTAATGGAAAATACTAGCATTTGGCTCTCTGAGTCATTGCTAGTCCACATGTGTTTAATTGTCAGACTGTTGTCACCACTGAGACAACCTATTAAAGGACGGTACTTAATTTTTTTAAGAGCCACCTAATTTTCTGAACTGGTTGGTCTGTCAGTCACAAATCTACCCTTATATTTTTTGTGAAATAATTTTTATTGACAATTAATTCAGTAAATTGTTTGTGATATAACATCACCCCGATGGAAAATCTCCCATCAAGAATAATATAAGAACTGAATCTAAAAAATTATGGTGCAAATTATGAAACTTTTTGCAATCCATACAATTTTAGAGCGATCTAGTTTCAAACCAATGAGAAAATTTTAAACTTTAAAAAAGTTTATCATTCTCATCAGGGCTAGCCGACTAGATAAACTCTACCAAAAAATGTCAACGCTAATGAATATAAACCAAAAATTAGGTTACAACTCTAGCGAAGTGTAAAAACAAAAAATTTACATAAACATACATTTAATAGATTCAGGTTTAGTCAATTAATTTCTCTAGTGATCACTGTTTTGTTATACTCTAGACATTCTAGTATTGAATAACAAACTTGTATCGGTGAGAAGAAGATGACTAGTCTTCACTTGTGTCTATTGACACATGATCAGCAATTAATTCAGTAAATTATTTGTGATATAACATCACCCCGATGGAAAATCTCCCATCAAGAATAATATAAGAACTGAATTTAAAAAATTATGGTGCAAATTATGAGACTTTTTGCAATCCATACAATTTTAGAGCAAATTGAATGGATTGCAAAAAGTTTCATAATTTGCACCATAATCTTTTAGATTCAGTTCTTATAAATTCTTATTGAATTTTTATTTAAATTTTGAATTTTTTCTGTAATTTGTGTATTTTGTGTATTTGTTGAATTTTGAAGTTTTGTTGTAATATTTAAATTTTGTTGTAATTTTTTGAATTATGTTGTAATTTTAAATTTTTTAAATTTTCTTGAATTTTGGGAAATTTTTGTAATTTGCGTATTGTTTGAGTTGAAGAAGCACATATTTGTATTTTTTAAATTTTTATGTAATTCTTTTCATTTTTACTAATTTTGAAAATTAATTTTTGTATTTTATAGAAAGTTTTTGTGTTGTTAGTTTTTAAGAAAATTTTATAATTTTGGTATTGGATTTTTTGGATTTTTCTAAATAATGTTATAATATTTGAATATATGAATTTTGCATTGTCTTTAGATTTTTGGTAATTTTAAGATATATGAATCTTAAATAACTGTTTTTAAAGTTTTGTAAGTTTTGCTTTTTTTAAAATATTTTTAATTGTTTTTGTAAATTTTAGAGTTTTAAGAATTTTTTTTAGATATTTAGATATTTAGATACTCTGTTTAAATTTGGAATATTTTTGATATAATTTTTAAATTTTTTTGTTTTGTTTAAAAAATCTTAAAAAGTTTATTTTTATCTGTTATTTCTTTGAATTTTAAATCTGTTGAAAAATTTTGATTAACTTTCGTAGAAAATATTGTTTTAAATAATTTTGTATTTGTTTTAAATAGTTAAATTTATGGTAATTTTTAATTTTTTGGGAGTCTTAAAATTATTTTTTTGAATATTTATTTTTCAAATTTATGTTATTGTTTTGAAGATCTTGAAATATTTCATTTTTTTTGGAAATTTTGAATTTTTTACTATTTATTTTAAATCTTGAAAGTATTTTTTAAACTTTAAATTTTAAACTTTAAATTTTGTTTTCTACATATGTGATTTGATCGAAATTTTGAAACTTTAATTTTTTTGGAATTCTTTAATTTTTTGGAATTTTGTTAGATTTTCTATTTTTGAATTTTAAAAATATGGTTTTAAATTCAGAATTTTTTTGTATTTATTAATTTTTGATTATTTTAACTCCAACTCCAACCATAGTTCATATTAAAGGTTAGAGTAGTTTATTTTAGTAAATTTTTTTCAGAATCTTAGAATTTTATTCAATTTTTGAATTGTTTTGATTTTTTTTGGATTTTTATTTAATTTTATGTTTTGTGGAAACTTTCCAAGTTTTTTGTAAATTTTTTTGCTATGAATTTTTTGTTATTTTAGTTTTTTCTAAGTTTTAAAATTTTTGTTAGATAGTAACAGCTCAACCACTGCCAAGCTTCAGCTACTGCGTCCAACTACCAACCTCCAACTCAAGATTTTTAGTATTGTGTTTGGATTTTATTTTCAAAATTGTTTTTTTATACGTTTTTAGTTTTGATTTTTGATGCAGTTTTGTTTTAGTTTTAAATAGCGCTGATTTTTTTGATTTATTTTTTTTTGAACTGGTAATTCCTTATTTTTTATTTTTTTTGAACGCATACATTTTTGGAATATATATTGAAATTTTGTTAATTTTATTTTGATTTTTTATTTGGCTTTCCTCTCTAAATTTTCACATTATTAATTGTTTACCTCGTTTTCTTTGTCAACGTGTGACATTAAATCCACTAATCTTTCCCTATGCCAAATTAATTTTCGAACCTAAGTTCATTTGTATTTCGCCGGGCACATTCTTAGTCATTATGGCTCCTAACCCTAATTTCTCCCCGGTCTACCGCAGCGTATTTTGTAATTTATATGCTCTGAACATGACCTAGCTTGTGTTCTGTGGTCAAGTCTTTTCATTTGAGCTTAATTTTTTTGTAAATTTGAAAATGTTGTTTTATTTTTATAAATTTTGATTTTTTTTTATATTTTTACATTTTTGATTTTATATTTTTTATTTTATTTTATATTTTTTTTTATATTTATTCGTTGGACGGAAGGCAAGATGTCTTGTAAATCCTGACGCACAGACAACATTTGTGTATTGATGTGTGAGTTTGGTTTTGTCTGAGGTTGTTCTGTGGGCGGAGGGCAAGATGTCCTGTAGGTCTTAACGCGCAGGCAACATTTTTGTTTTAAGGTTTTTTGTTAGTTTTGTTCTGTGGGCAAAAGGCAAGATCCTTGTCAGTCTTGAAGCGCAAACAATTCTGTTAGTTTTATTTTTATGTTTGTGTTTGTTTTGTTAAGTTTTGTTCTGTGGATGAAAGTTAAGATTCTTATAAGTACTGACGCGCAGACAATTCTTTGGGTTTGTTAGTTTTGTTCTGTGGGCGAAAGGCAAGATTTTTGTAAGTCCTGACGCACAGACAATTCTTTGTGTTTTAGAAATATGTTGTGTTTTTTGTAGAGTGGTTGTTCTGGGGGTGAAAGGCAGAATTCGTAAGTCCGTGACACACCAACAACATGGAGGTTAAAGTTTTTTTGTGTTTTATTTAAAATCGCAAAGGTAAAAAAAGTCCTTCAGACGTGTTCCTAACGGGGTCTAGATCCCGCGGGGCTTGAATCCCGCGAACCTTAGTTGGGTGGGCATTTTTTGACTGCTGCGAGAGGGTTGTGAGTGGTGAAGTGACATGTCCCGGATTTTGCTTACCCCTGATGATTTACCATCTAGGTCATCCCACCATGGTTATTACACCACGTTCACATGTTCTCAATAAGGTTATGATCGCCAAATGTTATTAGTTGAACAGCCATGGTCTTCCAAAAATTCTATTCGTTAGAGCGTAACCTGTTGGAGGGTACGAGGAGTTTAGCAATAAGATAGCTTAGTTTGCAAATAAAATTTTGTTTCGAGTGAACAGATTCAATGAGTTGTTTTTTGTGATTTTCCATCACACAGTCCTTCGTCAAGAATCAATAGAAGGAGAGAAAAAACCAACCCTAAATGGACTCAACAACCGCATATTATATGTAAGTTATAATTATACTGTGAGCAGTGTGTAATACTGGTTCGAACGTTATGCATCTGGAGTAAATTTGGGGCTCATGAATAAGATATTGGATTGCTGTAAGAGGTATGATTTCATGATCATCAGGACTTTAATCATCTTCACCTTAAGGAAACGTAGTTTTGATATTTATGTTACATTTATCTATAGATAGTTATTTTTTTTTCAAATGATTGACTAACGTAATTATAATCTAAAAAAGTTGTGGCACGGCAGAACAACCTCCCTTCTGGGGATTCTAGGTGGTGTTTTGAAGCAAGCATGTTTTTTTTATTCTAAATTTCTTGTTGTGAGGTTTGGTCAAACGAACCCTCGTGCAAATCGAGCTAGCGGCAGGGTGTATTTTGCATGCGCAACCAGACAAACCTCATACTACAGAGTTTGACAAAACAAACAAAAATAAATTAAATCTGTTAGCAAATAAAATTGTTTTTTTAATTCCATATGTATTAATTTTCTCTCAAATTCACTGTTCATAGCTTTTCACGAACTTTAGACCTTTGGGGCTTAAACATTTTTTTTGTTTTTCTTTATTTTCTTTACATGGAATGCAATTGTGCAAAACAAATGATTTGAAAACAAATGTTTTTCGAATTTTAATTGTGATATCAAAATTTACTCTCTGTAGTAGGATAGCTGAGAAAATCTAATTATTTTTTGTTGTTCTCCAGATTCAATTTCAATTAGTGCCATGATCCATTTTGCCGATACTTGAATCTGCAAATCTACTAAACCAATTCTATTTATTTTGTAACAAATATTATGCAAATAATTAAATTAACATTTATACTGTCCCTTATACATTTAATATGACCTCGTCCGCATACGTTTTGCATTAAACAAAATAATGAAATTAAACGGCTTCTATTTTTCGAACTTCGAGCTTGGTTTGAAACAAAGATTTAATGAGAAAAAAAAGAGAAATCTTTTTGTATCGTAGTCAATATTCTCCATGATGTCAAAAACTAATAATTCAATTGATTACTAACTTTGAGAATGATTGGAGTTTTATTTGTCTCAAAAAAAATCTTAAATAATATTTCATATTAATCAGTTTCAGTGATAATCTATATTGCAAATATGCTTTACTTTGTTCTCATCCGTTAGAACAGTAATCAATCAAGAATACAAGTATAAGAAAGAAAGAATTATGTATTATAAGGAAGTTAGGAGTTATGTTGTACATAAAAAAGAAAAAATTATGTTTGGAAAGGCAATTGCATAAAAATGGACATTGTAAGGAAAGGATGTTATACAGTAAAGAATTTGTTGGAGAAGGAGCTTCGTGTGGAAAAAGAGATTGTATAAAAATGAAGTTGTTTGAAAAGGAGATACAAGAAGGAATGGGCTGCAGGAGTTTTTTTCTTTTAGCTGTAAGTCTACTATTTATTTTTATTTTTATTTTTTGTTTTTTTTTTATATACATGAATTGACTTTAAATTTAGAGCCTATTAGACTCTTTTTCTTGAATATGTAAAGTGAAATCAAATCAGGGCACTTTTAGACGGAGTAAGCTGGGTGATAAACCGCTACAACAGATATATTTTTTTTGTTTGTATAAAATTCTGGTTACATGAGATTGGCGTGGAACAAAACATACAGGTTTTTGTTATCTTTATCTAAAAATACCTGATTAGTTTGAAAAGAAGTTTAATATTGATTTTTTTTAATTTTTCCTACATTTATTTTGAACAATTTTTCTTGTAAATTAATTACAATTAAGTGAACAGATGGGCGTCATTGTAAGAAGCTGTAAGTGTTGATTTAGTGACTTCGGCGGGCCAATGGTGGTTAGTCTTTCTGAGTTAGTTGTCGTGTTAGATCAGGAATTGGAGCAGAAAGTTCCAATGCCTCAGCTAGTTACGTTCAGGAAGCTCAAAAGAGCCACACTAAACAGGCGAAAAAAACTGGGGGGGGGGCGTTTTTTCATTGATAAGTGACTGCCGAGGTTTCTGTTAATCAGAATCAAACCCTGTTATCATCGCAACCCTACACCAGCAAAGGAGTTTAAAATAAATCTTTATTGTAGTTTTTAAATAAATTTTCTGTTAGTGGTGGCCTAAAAAGTAATAGGGCTTCACCTCTTAATAAATACAGATGGCCATAGGTCACCTATGTTCTATTATGGGTATACGTTACAGACGGATTGATTCCCCACTACACTTCGGAGAAGATTTTGGTGAAGAGGTGTGGTCACTATTGATATAGCACCTAGGTAGGCTCTAAAGTAGTAAAATTCTACAACACCACAGGCTTTTTTAATGAAGTGAAATAGTGGTTCAATTTTATTTTCTGGTTTGGGATTCACCCTTTTCACCATGTAATAGCCAAGATCAAGATCTCAGTTGAAAGTGCTCTTAATTTAAGAACCATTGAAATTTTTTTTTAAGAATATTTCTGTGTACAGTTTTTAAATTATATATTGTTAAAAAACTGCAACAATAAGGGGGTATTCCCTTTCCCCTTGGGCTTGGAACTGAATTGATTGTTAATTTGAATAGTTTCACAGAAACAGGATGTTTGGTAAACTCTGAAAGAAAACTATACCCGAGTGTCACACAGTCATATTGCTTTATTTTGAGGGAGTGGCATCGGGAAGGATGCAAATTGGAATAAATAAATTTAAAAAGGGTATTACAATAAATATTTCTTTTAATTTTTGGTTATGATCACCTAAATTATGCCCATAAGTGTTTTTATTGTCTAAATAAATGAACATTTAGACATATAACATTTTATACCATCAATACCTGATTAATTCATTAATCGTTGAAATGTTGTTGGACCATCTTTTAAACCAACTAGAAGCCTTGTAAACTTTTTCCCGTTCTTTATCGTTTAATGCAACTTTGTGGTATACATTTTTTAGATCAACGGTGCTAAAATATTTTAAATGGCTACGCTATCCTAATATTTCACAAATATTTGGTAGGGGATAAAAGTTGTTAAAAGCGATTTCATACAAATTTTTGTAGTCTTTAACAATTTGCCATTTTTTTAACCCTAACAATTTTTTTGGAACAACAAATACTAGGGACTCTTAGAATTTTGGATCGTATTACCGTGAAGTAGTTCTGGAAGAATTTTTAGAATCAAGAAGTAAAATGCTACTTTTTTCATCAAAATTCAAATTTTTAACTATGTGCTGATCACATATATAAACTAGTCAATTAAATTAAGTCTCCAAGTGAAACTCGACCACAAAATTAAGTAAATTAATGAAATTAGTACAGGTGAGGGGGAACACCACTTTTTGACGCCTGCGCTCTTATATGGAACATTTACGGCACAAAGAAAATAAAACTAGCTAGCTAAAAGTGATTTCATATAAATTCATGTAGTCTATAACAGTTCGCCACTTTTGTTACTCTTTACAGACTTTTTTGGAACGACAGATACTGGTGAACTTTGTTTTGTATTACCGTGAAGTATTTCTGAAAGAATGTTCAAGATGAAAAAGCAAAATGCTAAGTTTTTCTTCAAAATTCAAATTTTCAACTATGGGCTGATCACACATATATAACTAATCAAATTAAATAAGTCTTCAAATGAAACTCAAGCATAAAATTAAATGTATTGATGAAATTAATATAGGTGAAGGAAATTTGTTGACAACCTACGTTCCTATATGGAACGCCTACGGCACAAAAAAAAATAAAAATTGTATGCTAGAAATGATTTCATATAAATGCCTGTAATCTATAACAATTCGCTATTTTTGTTACCCTTTACACACTTTTTTGGAACGACAAATACTGAAAAATTCTCAGAACTCTTTGAATTTTCGATCGTATTGCCAAGCTTTCTGGAAGAATTTTTTAAATCAAGAAGTAAAATGCTACTTTTTTCAAGATTCAAATTTTCAACATTAAATTCGAATTTAAGATTATTTATACGATCCTTAACACTGTTTTGATAAGAAACTACAAAAAACAAAACGTAGATTTCATCAATATTTAGATCTATATTATACAAATCAATAGCTGTTACATTTGAGTTTACAATACTGAATACTAACTAAAGTTAAATTTCATAATAACTAATACCAAACTGAATTAAATTTTATACTAGCTATAGCTAAACTTAAAAGTAACTAAAGCTAAATATTTTTTGATTTGATTACAGAATTTTCAATACACACACCAGCTTTTTCTTCACAAGAAAGACATATTTACTCTCCATTTTCGTCTACGTTGCCTTACATTGTGACTTTCAGATTTAAGAGAAAAGAGTTTTGATTGTTATAAGCTCGGGGAAGTCACATTTAATTGAATATGGTTAGAAGTCTATTGGACTTAAATAATAAAAAAATTGTTTTTAAAGATTCTGTGTTGTGAATCAAATGAAAGGTTTTACTTAGCACATTTTGAAAAATATATATATTGTACGCTATTAGTAATAAGCAATAATTTTTGATAATTGAGATTAATGTCTGATCACTCCTCAGTTGTGAGCCAAACATGTTTTCTCCCCAAACTTTCCGAAAAAAATATATATAATAATAACTACAAAATATTTAAATAAAAGTTCAAAAACTTGAACCCGACTATTAAAAACTCACGCACATTAAGAAAGAAAATCACTCAAAATAAGCAACAGTGGTCATGGTTTCAGTTATCTTCGTCGAATATTATTAATTGATACCAGGGTACGAAATGCTGCGAATTTGCCAAAAAATGTTTTTACTGAACGGTTTTGGAATAATAAATACAGTTCTAGCGATATGTCAAAAATCGTTATGTCTAAATCATCTATGTCTAAAATGCTTGGATTTGCAAAAGCAGAACTGCTAGAATTAGACAAGGTTTAAAAATAAGAAGAAAGATGAATTGCAACAATTGGCAACGAGTTAAAGATTGTTGGCGTGAAAGCTTAACATACGAATTTAGATTAGTTATGTAATCGTTCGTCGTTCTTTTGAAGGTTTTTAAAAAACTTATCAAAAGAATTTTATGTTTGGAAACGTTGCTCCATTTCATTCAAAACCGTCTGTTCCACCTGCAAGTTCCTCCAAAACGAGGAAATTGTTATCGTTTTTAGGGTTCCGTTTTTTATACGGAACACTATTGGTGAGAGAAAAACGACTTTTTCACATTATATCGATTATCTCGTAAACTATAAATGCTATGAACTTGAAATTTAAAACTAATATAACTATAAAACTAATCTGTCCACATGAAATGACGGATACAAATAAAACTAGAGTGGTTTTCGTTGTGTTTACAGGGGTACGATGTGAGACCTTTGAGAAAATACATTTTTTTATAGATTTAAGTAGGGTATCATATAAAAGGGCAATATTCCTTAAAAGTTTATTTTGGAATTTTACGCCTCACCATTTTTTGCACAATTTTGAATAATGACGTTTTTTAGTGTTTTATTACTTTGATTAGCTCCGAACCTAACTAAACGAAAATTTTCAAATGTATTTGGTATGATAGAATAATTAGTAAGTTTTTAGTTTTAATTAGTAAGTTCATAAAAAATATATAAGTGTCATATACTCATAATTAGATTTATTAAGAGGGTGGATATGAGAAGGGGTAAAAACACTATTTAAATTGTGGTCAAGTGGGTTGTCATTTGAAACAGCACCTAATTTAGAAAAAAAATCAATTTTTTTTAGAATTTTTCGGTGCCCAGTTTTTGAGTTATTGTCAAAGAGTGCAAAATTTGGACCGTTCCCCCTCCCATACGTTTCGATACTGATTGACAAAAAAATTTGAAAAAATTCATAGAGTTAGGAAATTCGATAAATTTTGTATGAAAACTATAGCGAAATCTCCAAAAATTATATTTCTGTGTATCTAGTGGACCGAGGTAGAGAGGGTAAAAAAACATTTTTGACCCAAGCGAGTGGGGTGTCATTTGAAAGCACACTTAATTTAAAATTTATTGCAATTTTTTTTAGAAATTTTGGGTCACAGAATTTGAGTTATGGACAAGAAAGTGCGAAATTCAGATCGTTCCGCCCCCTACCTTTCGACGATGATTGACAGAAAAATTTGAAAAAATTCACAGAGACAGGAAGATTGGTAAATTTTGAATGAAAATCATAGCGAAGACTCAAATAACTATATTTCTGTGTGTTTAGAGGATGGGTGTGGGGAGAGTAAAAAAAACAGTTTCAACCCAAATGACTCGGGTGTCATATGAAGGAGTACATAATTTAAGAAACATTACAATTTTTTTAGAATTTTGCAATGCATAGTGTTTGTGTCATTGGAAAAAAATATTTTTAGTATGTTGTCTCTCCACCCTCCTAATTTAATCCATTCAAATTTAATTTATTTGCAAGCTGGTGTAATTAAATCTTTTTTAAGTTACCAAAAACATCTATAGATAAGATTTAACCTGAATTAACATTTTTTTAGCCCTTTTTGATCAGTGTAGATTTGATTGTAATTTACTATTGACATTTACAATTTAACATTTATTTTGTTATGCGTCTTTGGTCTGGAAATATAAGGAAATTACAACACAACTTTTTGTCAATAACTTTTGATATTGTGTTCTTTAACATTCACGGAACCCTTGACGAGCGAATTTTTTTTAGTTTTGGACTAAATATAGTTTATTTGAAAAATTTATTTTGTTTTGAAATTTAAATATTCCGTGTTTAAAATTAAAAAGTTTTTTTTGGTTTGGTGTACTTGTGTTTTTGGATTAGTGGTTAGTTATTAAAATTTTGGCAATTTGTTTTTAAACTTTTGCAAAATCTTTTGGATTTTTTTTATACTTTAGGATTTAATTTTAATTTCTGGTATTTTTGTATTTTGCTAATGTTCTTGTTTAATAATTTTTTTTTAATGAAGTGGTTTCGGGAGTATTGTTTTATAAATCAAATTATACTTTTTCCCTACCCTTAATGCTGCCATGATTGTTCGAATCCTAGTTGCAACAAAATGAAAAACTGAGTCCTGATGGTTTAAAGTTAAAATCTTCCTGCCATGTTATATATAATAACTTTTAAAAGTTGTCAGTGGTCACCAATGAGAACATGTATTGTGCAGTTGGTGCCAAGCACCGTTTCTGTGGTGGACTTTTGAACAAACGTAAATTAATCTATCACACGTCTGAATCTGACTCCAATTAAAATGAACAAAGATTAATTTACAATCAGGTAAAATAAATGACACAAAAATTTAAAAGTAAGCAAATCACAAACGACGAAAAATTTGTCTTTGGTCATAGAAATTCCTATTGTAACTAGAATAGAATGTAAGATTTGGAGAAAGGGTAAAGCTAGATAGGGATTCGTCTCGTAACGGAAATTTCAGTCAATTTAAATGATTCAATTTTCATTTCTTTTTTCTTATGGGCACCAATTTAGAAGAATTTATCTCCTTTAAAATATAAAACCCAACTTGGCTAATTTTTCGAAAAATTAACATTGAAAAAAAAATCTGAAAGTCAGCTTAGATCAAGATTATCATTAACTTTTTTCTGTAAAACCCTCCAATAAAAAACAAAATTATAATCATAAAAATGTAAATAAAATTTTAATCTTTTACTTTTATTTTTTATTGTTTTCTTAATAAACTAACCACCCTCCTTATCATTTGCTAAGTACACAGTAGAACAGGTAAAATATAAATGTAAAAATAAAATGGTGACACCCATTATATTATCTTATTTATTCAGATTGTTGATTTCACAAAATGCAAAAAAAAATTTAATAATTTAAGTTCTATATTAAAATTTTATTTCTGTTTTTGAATTTTTTGTTTGTTTTTACTGTTGATGGTTTTCTATTTAAGGTTTTTCTTTGTGGAGGTGAACAGTTGTTGGAGATTGGATAACAAGTTTAAAAATTTAGATTATAAAAAATAGTACATTTTGCAACAAGTGTGGATACTCACTCAGAGATTTGATGTTGTTGTGGAACGTAGGTCTTAAAAGTTATCATTTATTACAACAATACGTGAGATATATTGTAATTTCTACTACACAGTACACAGCACATTTTATTTTAAAAAAAAAATTGCGAACCTTAAAAATAATTTGAGAAAAAATGATAAATAATTAAAAAAGAAAAATTGTAAAATTTTACTTGATGATATATGTTTTTCGTTTTCCGATTTCTATCGAAAGTGATATAACGTCAGTCTGAAAGGCCTAACAACAATCTCGAGCCAAAATTGTAAAAAAAAACTAAATTATATTCATAGTTACAGGGGCATTGGAATTCAATACCACTCTGATCATCTTGATCCCGTTAAGATTTAAATAACCTTGATGTGATGTCACCTTAAGCTTTCTACGACGCCGTCCGTCATTACCTACGCTGCAGGGAAAACCGCTGAACGGATTTCAAAAAGCTATTTTTCTAAAAACAGGTATATACAAGGGACAGGTCTGAACGCTGTGTTCGATAACTGTACCGGAAGTGTGTCAAAAAAATCATTATGTGTGTCAAAAATAGTAAATTTTCATATTTTTGTCTTTAAAAACGTTAATTTTAAGTGATTACGAGTAGGAACATTAAATTTGGAGAAATCTAGATGGTCGGGATTGGTATGTGAGATCAGACATTAGATTATTGCATTATAAGTTGTCAAAAAAATGTTGTCAAGTGTGTCAAAAGAAAGATTCCTATTTATTTCTTACCTAATTTTTTGGGAAAAAAAATAAAATTAATTGTTTGTTTGAAATGAAATTTTATTATTATTATTGAGTATTATGGCATTAAAAGTTTGTCAAAAAAAGTGTGTCAAAAGAAAGATTTTTATTTATTTTTTTACCCAATTTTTTGGAAAAAAATAAAATTGTTTGTTTTAAATGATATTTTATTATTATTATAGAGAATTATAGCATTAAAGTTTGTCAAAAAAATAATGTCAAGTGTGTCAAAATATGATTTCATTTACTTTTTTAGCCAATTTTTTGGAAAAAAAAATGAAGCTGTTTTTATGACGTAAATGTAATTGAAATTGGACATGGAAATTTTTGAATTTGTTAGAGTTTTTGAAATATTTTTGGAATTTTGAAAAAGTTTGTATTTTTGATTTTGTAATAATTTTTGCAATATTTTTAGAATTTCGGCAAAAGTTTTAAGTTTTGATTTTGTAAGAATTTTTGGAATATTTTTAGAATTTTGAGAAATTTTTAATTTTTGATTTTATTTTAATTTTTGGAATTTTGAAAAAAGTTTGAATTTTTTATTTTGTAATAATTTTGGGGTAGCGAAAATCCGAAATTCTACGTCCACGCCGTGCTACCTGGGTAACGCTAACAGAATTAGGTTGGTGTAGTTGAGAGGGGCAGAGTAAATACTGCTTATACTCAATGATTCTGCACCATGGCGAGTCATTGGCGCCATAAAACCAATGCAACTCAAGCGTCTGTTCTCCATGTTAGGGGCGGCTTGGAGCGGGCGTCTGTCTTGGATCAAGCGGCTCGCTATATAAATGTGTAGAAAGCGTCTGTTCTCCATGTTAGGGGCGGCTTGCAGCGGGCGTCTGACTTGGATCAAGCGGCTCGCTATATAAACGTGTAAAAAGGTTGTTTCTGGTGACCTTAAGATGCAGAACGAACCCATTCACGAAAATTTGGGTTGGGCGAAGGGCTAACACCCCATTTCCGTAAAAAAATTATTGTCATGAATTCTGTACACAGGCCTCGGAATATCTCGGAATCATTATTGGAACGACCTCGGAAACTGTACCCGGACTACGATTTAAAAATGGGAACCTGGAACGTGCTAAGCCTCAGAAGACCAGGAGATCTCCTAAAACTCACACAACAAGTCGAGAGCTACACACTAGATATAGTGGCATTATAAGAGCTAAGATGGCCAGGTAGTGGAATCCATGAAACAGCGAAAGGATACACTCTTTATTATTGCGGTCATCAAAATGGAGGAGAATTTGGAGTTGGCTTTCTTATACACCGTCGCGTGAATCAGCATGTTATCGACTTCTGCCCAATTAATATGCGGTTATGCACACTGAGAATCCGCACGCAAAAATTCAATGTAACGATCGTCAATGTTCATGCACCTACTGAAGATAAAGCAGATGATATTAAAGACCTGTTCTTCCTAGAACTCGAAGAAGTCATCAATAAAATCCCGCGGCACGATATAAAAATCGTGGTAGGTGACTTTAATGCTCAAATCGGTAGGATTGCAGAACTTAAAACACATATCGGCCCTAACAGCTTGCATCATACCAGCAACAATAACGGTTTTCGCGCAGCCGAGCTGGCTATGATGTATGATCTAGTAATTTCCAGCACTTTCTTCCCTCACAAGAGAATCCACAAGGCAACGTGGAAATCAAATGACGGAAGAACGGAAAATCAAATCGATCACGTCATGATTTCTAAGAGACACTCCACAAGTCTAACTGACGTTCGATCATACAGAGGTGCTGATATGGACACTGATCATATGCTTGTCATCTTTAAATACAAGTGCAAATTATCATCTACATTTAATAGACAAGCAAAAAAGACCGTGCGCTGGAACGTCGATGCATTTAAACATCCGGAAACGCTGAACAGATATCAGGAAATTGTAACGCAAAACATAGAAGAGCATGACATCTCTTCTGAGATGCCATTTAACATACAAGAAGAATGGCAAACGCTTCAATCAACCATTATAGCCGCAGCACAAACTACAATCGGAAAGCGGCCACCGAAATCACACAACGAATGGTTTGACGACGAGTGCCGCCAATCCGTTGAAAATAAACAAAAACTGCGAGAAAAATGGTTAACAAGGAACACCCGAAGCTCCCAATTTGATTATCTATGCGCCAGGAAAGTCTCAGCAAAACTTCTACGTAAAAAGAAACGCGAACACATGAAGAGCTGCATTGAAGACATCAACCAACATGCGGCCAGCGGAAATTCAAAAGAGTGCTTTGCCAATGCAAGGAATCTGACAAAAGATTTCCACCCAAGATCTACAGCCATCAAAAATGAAAATAATGAACTTACAACAAGTGAACGTGATGTGCTGGCAGTGTGGCGATCCCACTTTCAAGACCTATTGAATAGGACGAATGAAGTTCATCCTATTCGAGCAATTGCTCCATCAACTGAGGAGATTTTTGTCCCTTACCCAGCAATAGAGGAAGTGGAAGCTGCAATTAAAAAACTGAAAAATGGCAAATCACCAGGTTTCGATGGAATTCCCGCTGAACTTTTGAAAAATGGAGGAGCAGCTCTGGTCTCACGTATATACGATCTGATTCTTGCAATCTGGGACCAAGAAGAACTACCTGCTGGATGGAAAACAGCTCTCATTGTTCCGCTACATAAGAAAGGTGACCGTCTAAAGTGTGAAAATTATCGTGGCATCGCACTGTTGAACACTGCATATAAAATACTAGCTAATGTTGTACTTGCTCGACTCATCCCGTTCGCCGAATCTATCATCGGTGACTATCAGTGTGGTTTTCGTCCCAACCGCTCAACCACAGATCAATGTTTTACATTAAGGATGATTCTCGAAAAATGTTGGGAGTACAACATCAGCATTCACCAGCTCTACGTTGATTTCAGGCAAGCATATGATAGTATCATCCGCGACAACCTCTGGTCCGCACTCATATGCCTTGGTATCCCAGAGAAACTTGTTTCTCTGTGCAAACTCACAACATCGGGATCAAATTGTAGAATAGTAATCGAAGGGTCAGTTTCTGATCCTTTCGATATAACATCAGGTGTTCGACAAGGTGATGCACTCGCGCCTGTACTGTTTAATTTGGCGCTAGAGTACGCGATAAGAAAAAGCCGAATTGAGACGCAAAACTGCATATATAATAAATCTAGTCAAGTTCTTGGCTACGCAGATGATATTGTGCTTCTCGGACGTAGAACGAGCGATATTAAAGATAGTCTCTCTCAGCTTGAAAGAAATGCTAAACGACTTGGATTATGCATCAACACCGGCAAGACTAAAGTGCTAACAACATCTAAGAACATACCTCCCGGAAATCTGGATACTGGCGACTACGAAGTGGAACGCGTGGAAAACTTCAAATACCTCGGGTCTGTAATAACATCGTCAAATGACATGCAGGCAGATATCAAAGCCCGTGTCTCTGCCGCATACAGAGTTTTCTACGCATACTCAAAACTTCTGCGATCAAAACATCTTTCGCGGTCGTGTAAACTCACACTTTACAAAACATTAATTCGACCTGTGCTTACATTTGGAAGTGAAAGCTGGACACTGACTTCCTCCGATTGTAGAATTTTATCAACATTCGAGAGGAAGGTCATACGAACAATTTATGGTCCATGTAAAGTTGCTGAAAATCAGTATAGAATCCGAATGAATCACGAAATCAGACAGCTTCTTGGAGGCTGCGATGTAATCGGATTCATTAAATTTAACCGGATCAGATGGTTTGGTCATGTAGAAAGGGCTCCATTAGAAAGAATGATAAAAAAAGCGTCCCAACAACAACCAGCTGGTGTTCGTCGAAGAGGAAGACCTAGACAACGCTGGCGTGATGACATCATCCAAGACCTTCGTGATATAGGATGTCGAAACTGGGGTCAACTGGTCATGGAACGAGATGATTGGAAGCTGGTGGCACAGACGGCAAAATCCCTTCATGGGATGTAAACGCCAGAGAGAGAGAAAAAAAAAAAAAAATAATTTTGCAACATTTTTAGAATTTGGGAAAAAGTTTGCATTTTTAAAAATTTTGGAAATATTATTGGAATTAAGAAAAAGTTTAAATATTTGATTTTATTCTAATTTTTGGAATATTTTTGGAATTTTGATTATAATTTTCCGGCAACGTATTGATGTTTCGTGTTAGTTTTGTAATAAATTTTTATACAGAGATAAAAAATACTTGTACTTTACTTATCTCGCTACCCAAAACTAAAAACCATGTCCTCATAAAAGTTTTTTGCCGAAAACTATACCAAAATCCTTAACCCAGACCGAAGTCCTGATGTATCAGAGCTGTGAGATTTCAGCCCCTCCATATTCTCACGATGGATTTGGTTAAACTCTTGATTGGAGCGAATTTCAATATTTATACGTACCTGAAATGTTTGAGCTGTTGGTGAAGCTTTTTTGATGATTTAAAGAAATGGCATCTTATTGTGATTAAATATTTGCGAATCAATGTAAAGATTTGCACTGATCTTTTCATGACCTTTTTTACTCATTTGCAAGATTTTACATTGATTTGCATGAAAATTAAAAAGGAAAAATAAAAAAAAATTATATTAGAATTAAGTTTATAATAATTGGTTAAGAAACAAAGAAAACATACCCAAAATTATATTCATATTGTCACTTTTAGCTTTTAGGTAGATTTCATATCAAAATCTACCTATTGCAATGTCCGTCATCTCGGAATTTCGAAAAAATTTTGATGCCAAACGACTATATATGTAAAGCGGAGACGGAAAAACAAAAAAAAAAAAAAATTATATATATATATATATATATATATATATATATATATATATATATATATATTATATATATATATATATATATATATATATATGTACATATATATATATATATATATATATATATATATATATATATATATATATATATATATATATATATATATATATATATATATATATATATATATATATATATATATGTATATATATATATATATATATATATATATATATATATATATATATATATATATATATATATATATATATATATATATATATATATATATATATATATATATATATATATATATATATATATATATATTTATATATATATATATATATATATATATATATATATATATATATATATATATATATATATATATATATATATATATATATATATATATATATATATATATATATGTATATATATATATATATATATATATATATATATATATATATATATATATATCAGTGGCGGATTAAGAGTTCAGGGGGCCCTGGTGCGGGTAAATTTTTGGGGGCCCTTTATCCTCATTTTCCAAAATTGATTACTAAATAAAACGGTCATCAGATTCGAAAAAAACCCT
The DNA here is from genome assembly GCA_963693315.1 of Diogma glabrata. Taxonomy (NCBI): domain Eukaryota; kingdom Metazoa; phylum Arthropoda; class Insecta; order Diptera; family Cylindrotomidae; genus Diogma; species Diogma glabrata. The sequence goes on from OY856186.1 coordinate 247,909,506, forward strand.
AGTAAATTAAAGTATTTTCAAAAATTCATTTTTGATGGCTAAAAAACAGAACTGATTTTTTGATGATTTAAAACTACATGTCTGAAATCAGAACTGCGAAAACTTAATGAAATGATAAAAGTGATTGTTATTGGGATATTTTTATGAAGAACGTCGTACCTCTCAAAGCACAATATGTGACGAGTTTATTACCACCATGGGGCAAGAAATCAAAAATCGTATTGCAGCCGACGTCATTGACGCAGTTTATTATTCGATTAGTGTTGACTCCACTCTGGATGTAAGTCATTCGGGTTAATTGGCTTTTTGCATTCGATATGTAAAAGATGGTAACATCAATGAACGATTAGTTGCTTTTATTCCAATTGAGGGTCAAACATAAGAGTATCTTTTTGGCATCGTTTAAAAATTACTCGAAGAAAACAGAATTGATATACAAAATTGCAGAGACAGTCATATGACAACGCAAACAATATGGCCGGAATTAGTGGCGGTTTTCAAGCGTTGATTCGATTGTTGTAAGGATTGTTGTAAAGATTGTTTGTAAAGATTTTTGATTATTTTTTTTATTTCTATGAAATTAGGCTCGATGTCAATACTGTTACCGTTCCCAGCTGAACGATAACTTTTCAAAATGAATGTAATCAATAACATATTTACATCGAGAGTAGCGCTTCCAAAATTTCCGTTTTGCCAATACTGACAAAGTTTCTTACGTTACCGGTGTAGTACCGATACTCTAGAAAATAGAATAACTAAAACACTTTTTTTAGAAAAGTTATTGAAATAAATATAAACAAAATATTTAAATTAGACTTTAGTCAGATTTATTTTATTTCAATTATTAAAAAGAATACTTTTAATTATTATTTTCAGTAAAAAAACACACAAACAATTTTATAAAGATTAGTGTTGCAATAAACTTTTAATAGAATTTCAATAAATATTCTTCTATCTATCTTCTTCTATCTTCTTCTATATAAATAAAAATGTAAATGTTCGTTTGTTCAAAATAGGTAATCTCCTTAAGTACTGGATCGATTCCTTTGAAATTTGATCGATTAGTTTTGTATAGTGATCAGCCCATAGATTATTTTGTGTCCTCTTTTCGGTAGGACTGTCCTCCTTTGGAGCAAGGTCCTTTGTCCTCATTTACTATAAAGATGTCCTCTTCATTCGTTTTATTTATTTTATCAATGAATTTTATTTTTAAATTAAAACATGTTCTCTGTCGGAAGAGCAAAACGTCGTATTGCTTTCGTGTTTGATGAATTTTTTTTTCTCACAAATTTGCAATGCTCATTGCTCGCTCGCATTGTAAACTTTTGATCGAAAATAAACTAGTTCATTAAACATCTCAACAATAAAGTACTATTATACAGTTAGTTTCTTAGGTGCCTTTGCGTGTCAAAACATAGATGCAATGAAAAATGCTAGAAAATATGGTCGAAAATTCACTGAGTTTCATTTTTATAGAAAACTCACAAATGCAACAAAAATTAAACGAGATTGGCTAATCTATTCACCGTCAGCCGAAGCAGATTTTTGTTTTGTATGCCGTTTATTTGGTGATTTGAATGGAAAATCGCAAGCATATTCATTAAAAAGATTCAATAATTGGAATAATTCATCACATTTCAAAGCATGAAGAGTCTAAGTATCACATGACCAATAATTTTACATATAAAATGCGTATCAAAAATGAACTTACTTTCGAGAAATCTTTTAATAAAACAACTAAAATTGCATCACGAGGACTTGCTTTTCGTGGTCACGATGAAATTTTAGGATCAAAACACAATGGAAACTTTCTTGGATCTCTTGAATTATTGGCTAAATTTGATCCCTTTTTACAAGAACATATTTCTCGTTTTGGCACTAAAGGAAAAGGTACACTCTTTTCATGTAACATTGACAAATGATTTTTTTTTACTATTCGGAATATTTTTAGGAAAAGTATCGTATCTTTCAAGCACAATTTGTGAAGAATTCATCTCTATCATGGCAAAACATGTTAAAAATCACATTGTTTCGGAAATTATAGAATCTCGATATTATTCGTTTAGTGTCGATTCCACTCAGGATGTGAGCCATACAGACCAGTTGTCTTTTTGTGTTCGATATGTTAAAAGTAAAACCATTTGTGAACGATTTACTTCATTTATTGAAATCGAATTATCTTTTTGACATCATTATGAAATTCCACATTGTAAACGAAATAAACATTGATAATTGTAGAGGCCAGTCATATGACAACGCTTACAATATAGCAGGTATTTATGGTGGCCTACAAAGATTGATTCGCCAAACAAATAAAACAGCAATTTTTGTCCCTTGCTCTGGTCATTCATTAAATTTAGTCGGTAAATATAGTGTTTCTGGCAATACTGATGCAACTAAGTTTTTTGATATGGTTGAAAAACTTTATGGATTTTTCGTATATTCCCTTTTCGATGGAATCGATTACAAGAACAATTAACCGAAAATAGCGAATACATGTTAAAGAGAGCAACTCTTTAACATGTATTCGCGACGAGATGGTCAGCTAGATACGAATCAGTTCACGTTTTACATTCTTGTTATTTAAAAGTGTTGCATGTTTTAAAATCTTTCCTACATGAGGAAAGCTTCAGTGATGATAACAAAGCGGTGGTAACAGGTTTGATAAAAAAAACTATGTCAATTCGAAAATATTTTGATGCTTGTCCTCTGGAAAAGTGTACTAACCAAGTTTAATTTTGTGAATCGAGCATTACAAAAATCTAATTTAACTGTCTCGGTGACAAAAAACTGTTTGATTCAATAGTTACAGATTTGGAAAATAAAGATTACAACAAAATTTTTGATGATGCCTGTCAGCTTTTAAATTCTGTTTCATCTAATATTCAAACCGCAAATAATATTCAAACTTGCTCAACGTCACAAACACTTTGTCTAGAGGAACAAAAAGACCACCCTGAAAAATCGTTGTTCAAGCCAATTATAAAGGCTTTTCTTTTCAATCTGAGAGAGCGTGCTAAAGATTATGAAGATCTAGATAGCCAGTACTCATTTTTAATACATTTAAATTTGATGAGTGATGAAGAGATTGCTAATTCTTGCAAAGCAATAACCGCAAAATACCCAAAAGATCTCAATGCAAATCAATTGATTGACGAATGTCAATTTGCCAAAAATTATTTCACATTTGATAATTTAAAATATGAATCGATGTACAAAACAATGTTCAATGATAACACAGGTCTACAATGACTTTGGTGCCGCTAAAAGTAAAACTGATTTCAAGTACGATTTCAAGTATTTCAAACGAGTACTATCGTTTTTGATGCATCTAAATTTAATGAGTGATGAAGAGATTGCTAATTCTTGCAGAACAATAACCGCAAAATACCCAAAAGATCTCAATGGCAAATCAATTGATTGACGAATGTCAATTTGCCAAAAATTATTTCACATTTGATAATTTAAATTATGAATCGATGTACAAAACAATGTTCAATAATAATCTTTCCACCACTTTTCCGAATATCGATATTTTATTACGAATGTTTTTATGCATGTTTGTCGATAATGTTATAGGCGAACGATCATTTTCAAAACTGAAGTTAATCAAAAGTTATTTGCGTAATACTATGAGTAATGATCGTCTGAACGATTTATCCATTCTTTCTATTGACAATGAAATTTTGGACGAAATCAAATTCGATGAAATTATAAACACTTAAATACAGAAAAAATGTAATTTTAATGATAAATATATTTCAAACTTGTCTGGTTTTAGTTTCTTTTTTGCTTATGCTTGGGGCCCCTGAATCGCGGGGCCCTGGTGCGGTTGCCTTAAAACTTGTATGATAATCCGCCACTGATATATATATATATATATATATATATATATATATATATATATATATATATATATATATATATATATATATATATATATATATATATATAACGATATGAGGTATAACGGAATTTAGCGGCACTCTCACGGTCGCATTTTTAGACCTAGACCAAAATTTTTTTCTGAACGTGTTGCGGCAAACAATTTCTTGGATAAATTCGACAACTGACCATATCTGGGTACAGGTTAAGAGTCTAGAGCCTTAAAACTGTCAAAAACAAAGCGTTATAACGGCCGTTTGAGGCAAACTATGTAAACAAAATTTATAAATATTAATTATTTAAACATATTTCTATCATTTTTTAAAAAGCAAGACATCTTCAATAAAAGGTTCTTTAGATATCTGCAATAAACTGTGTGAAGTACAACGGCATTTAGCGGCACTTTTACGGTCGCATTTTTTCACTTACGCTAAAAATATTTTCTGAGTATGTTGCGGCAAACAGTCTCCTGAATATGTTGGACAATTGGCCATATCGGGGTACAGGTTAAGTGCCTCGAGCTCAAAAACTGTATAAAATAATGTTTATTTTTAAAGTTTGTTGAATACTTCTGCTTTTAATTAGTGTTTTTTATAAACTAATCGATAAATCCGATTCTAATTATACACATAACTGTCTGATCCCAAAACCCACCTATTTCTAGCGGATATACCTGCCGCTCGGACTTTTTTTTAATATAAACAAACTTTGACGTTTGTTGACATAAGTTATAGAGCGATTTTTGGGTTTACCGCAATGGCGCTGCAAATTGGGGGATAAGAGAAAAGATCACAAAAATTTTATATGGAATTACATACAAAACACAATTTGAATAATTTTAAAAGTTATCAGTTGTAATTTCCCAAGGGCGGTGATAATTTTAAATAAGTTTTTGCCAAAAATTTCGAAGCAAGTATATATATACCACTTTCATATATATACCACCATATATACCACTTGCTTGAGGAATTTTTCCAAAAGTATGAGAATTTATCAACGAACGAGGAGGATTCGTCTACAAAATTTTTTGCCATTTTTCATTTCTTTATATAATTTTTATGAATTATACATTGGCTACTAGGATATCAGTTAATTATTTAAAAATTAGGCTGATAATTTTAAATATCCCAGTAGGCCAGACGTAAAACTATTTGTTATTAGTATAATTCAAATGTTATTGGTGAAATTGAATGATGTCATTACATTTTAAAGAGTTTCATTGGGTTAAATTAAAATAAAACTAAGGCAAAACATTTTCATCAGTAATTTCCCAAGGGCGGTGATAATTCGAAATAATTTTTGCAAAAAATTTCGAAAGCAAGTATATTGATTCTTATCAATATCACTTGCTTGAGGAATTTTTCAAAAAATTATGAGAATTTATCAACGAACGAGGGAATTCGTTTAGAATTTTTTTTGACATTTTTCATTTCTTTATATATTTTTTATGAATTATACGTTGGCCTACTGCAATATCAGTTAATTATTTTAAAATTTGTTTGAAAATTTTTTGCCTTAGTTTTATTTTAATTTAAACCAATGAAATTCTCTAAAATGTAATGACATCATTCAATTTCACCAATAACATTTGAATTATACTAATAACAAATATTTATACGTCTGGCCTACTGGGATATTTAAAATTATCAGTCTAATTTTGAACGAATTCCCCTCGTTCGTTGATAAATTCTCATAATTTTTTGAAAAATTCCTCAAGCAAGTTATATTGATAATAGCCCGCCTACGGCTATTATCGCCTCGTGCTTTTATCAATATACTTGCTTTCGAAATGTTTAGCAAAAAATTATTTCGAATTATCACCGCCCTTGGGAATTACAACTGATAAATTTTTAAAACTATCCAAGTTGTGTTTTGAATGAAATTCCATATAAAATTTTTTGAATTTTTTCTCTTATCCTTTTGTAGCGCCATTGCGGCAAACATCGGCACAAAAAAAACGCTATATGGTGGTCCGAGATTTGTCTTCACCTATTGTTGAACTCTTGAACTATGAAAATGTCAGCCATCTACCGAGTAAAAATGTGCTGAACATGCAAAATTTTAATATGCCGGATCAAGAAATGGATGTAAAAACAGAAGAGATAAGGTTTACAATGTGGTGTATATATGTAAAATAAGTAAAAGGGTATTAAAGTAAAATTTACGAAAAAATGTTTTTGGAGACGACGGCAAGTATCAATCAGTAATTAAATAAATGACAAAATAAAAAAATGACATATTTAATAAAAATTTGGTTACTTTAAGTTGCCTTACACACTCAAAAAATATTTCAAATTGCAAAACAAACTTTTGTTAGCTCTACATTTTAAAATTTTGCCCATCGCACCTCTTCTCTATTAATTTCCTAATAATAAATCTTGCAGTAAAAGATAAATTTTGCACACTTACCCGCACAATAACAAAACCACACTTTTCTGCCCAATAATCAATATGAATGTTTTCTATTGAATTAAAATTCCAAACCCAATGCAAATTAAAAAAGTCCAAGCGGCACGTATATCCGCTAGAAATAGGTAGATTTCGAGATCAGACAGTTTTTTGTGCCAGTAGAATCTGATGAATCAGATTAGTTTAAACAAAACAAACTAATTTCAAACAGATATCGAACAAATTTTAAAAAGAAAATTAGCTACCTACAAGCAAAATTATATGTATCCAATTTTGCAACAAACAAATATCAAATCTACCACAGAACATGTGTGTGATAATTTATGACACAAACCTACTCTATATCATATGTCGTGCAATTACTGCAAAATATCAAAATAGTTTATTTCTAAGAAAAAAAAATTAATTTCTTCTATTCAAATCTTTTATTTTTTGACTGTTATAAGGTTGACATTGACTGTTATAAGGTTTTTGGAAATTGTAGTTGGGGATTGTTGCAAACTTTTTTGTTGAAGCCAACAAGTCAAAAACCTCTAACTGCAAAGGTTTATATTTATAAGAAACGGGTTAAAATGTTTCCACAGATTCTAAATTTATGAAGATTTTAAAAATATTAGTATCCAAACGGCCGTTATAACGGATTAAAAAAACCACTTTTTTTTCTAGTATAAAACCTATAGTTCCTTAACCATGTGTCAGATTTTTCTGATTTACGAACTCGTCCAAGATATTATTAAAACACACATTTTTAGGGAAAGTTTTTTGATCTGGCTCCACAAATGCAACCATGAGAGCGCCGGTTGATTCAAACGCATTTTGTGTTTTACAAGCTTTTTTGTTGGAGCCGTTCACTCAGAAACCTCCAACTGCAGAGGTCTTTTTTTTTAAAAAGGTTTCAAAGATTCTAAATTTATGAAGTTTTTAAAAGTATTAGAATCCAAACGGCCGTTATAACGGATCTAAAAAACAGAGTTTTTTTCTAGTATAAAGCCTCTAGTTTCTTAACCATGTGTTGGATTGGGCTGATTTACGAACTCGTCCAAGGTATTAACAAAACGCACATTTTTAGAAAAGGTTTTTTGATCTGGCCTTATAAATGCGACCGTGAGAGTGCCGGTTGTTACAAAAAAAAATTTTTTTTTGGAAACTTTTTTGTTGGAGCCGCTCATTCAGGAACCTTTAACTGCAGAGGTCTAGATTTAAAACAAATTGATAAAAATAATTCCAAAGATTCTAAATTTGTTAAATTTTTTGAAATATTAGTATCCAAACGGCCGTTATAACGGTTTTAAAAAATCAATTTTTTTCAGAAAAAAGCCTCTAGTTTCTTAACCACGTGTCGGATTTTGCTGATTCACGAATTTGTCCAAGATATTATTAAAACACACAAGTACAGAAAATTTTTTTGATCTACCACAACAAATGCGACCGTGAGAGTGCCGGTCGTTTTCGTTATATCTCATATCGTTTATATATATATATATATATATATATATATATATATATATATATATATATAAATTTTTTTTTTTTTTTGTTTTTTTGTCTCCGCTTATCATATATAGTCGTTTGGCACAAAAATTTTTCCGAAATTCCGAGATGAAGCCCATTGCAATAGGTAGATTTTTATATGAAATCTACCTAAAACAAAACCATAAAAAACCGTAATAGAATATATCTTCAATCGTTAGTACAAGAAATTTTTGCTCTTAGATTCAACACACAAAACCAGACAATTTCTAATCAATTCGAATGGATAAGAAAAGCCACAGGAGATTTTAATTTTTCTTTTCGGTTGAAAACAAGCAAACAGAAGTGACACATGAGCTTGAAAATTTATATACAAAAAAAAATTGAAAACGAAAAAATTAATTTACAACAATTTATTGAATTTTCTATACGATAGAGTGTTACAAAGATGACTTACTGAATACTGATGGTTAGTGGTGTTTTTTACAAGTTCAGTTCCAATCAGTTTTCATTCTGACTCCTATGTCTATGAGTTCATCTAATCCTATAAAATCTAATGTTTCATTCCTGTATAAAATTAAATCTTATAACACACAAAAGAACAACCGATAAGCAATATTCATTAATATTACACAAATTAATCTGTTTATCCCTTAGACATCTAACAAAACTACACTACGTGATATGTTTTGATTAAATGTTCATTCTGTATTCAAACCACAGAGCACCTATTCAATGGGAAATTCAACTTTACAAAAAAAAAAAAATAGGAAAACAAACGATTAGTTTTGTGAATTTGACAAATGAAAACATAGTTTAACTGACACAAAACTTCTTCAGATTATTAATTTATTATTTTGTTGAGTTTTTACGAGGCAAATGGTGTTAATATTTTGATATGAGTGATAAAACTGTAAATGATTTTGATAAATGTTGTTATGTATGACAATTGTAAAGACAATCAATTGGTTTCTTTTCAGCTATTTTGTGTCTAGTAAATTGAAAGATGGCAAAGGCATTGGGTTAAATACCAACAACAGACTTTGAATTAACAGTTTCTTGTAAAAGTGCAGAGTAAAAATAATATCCAACGAGTGTCAAAGGTGTCCACCGACATTTTAAGCTAAGTAACACGGCTAGTTATTTTGAGCTTCCAAATACTCGTCGTCAATGAAATTGATATCAATATTATTCATTCGTTTATGAAACGAACAGTTCTGCCTCAACCGAAAATTTGTTTGTGTGGTTCCTGCAAATCTTGGTAAAACGTTAACGTTCAAGAATTGACAAGGATTTTATATCCAATGTTATGTTATTGAAGCGGTAAAATTAGGTTTGAATTTTAGTTTAGACAGTTTTGTCAATCATTTTTGTAGAGTGTTAAGTATACATACCCAGTGAACACCAGACATAAATATGACATCACACGAACGTCATATATATGTGATATAGTTGTTACGTAAATTTGACATAAAACTCACACTTTTCATGACCATAACATTATCATTTATATGATGCTTTCATGACATCATACTGATCTCTTATATTTGACTTTGGTATGATGTCATAACTTGGGTTTAATTATGACTTTAATATGATTTAGTTAAATTTCACTATAGGTATATCCATTTTAAATATATACAGTTTGAAAAATTCGGCGCATAATTAGTGCTTTCTATCTTAAAGCATATGAAATAGTGGGTAAGTAATGAGTAATGAATGACTAACGGGTAGGTGTTTTCGTCACTTTTGTCCTATACTTACATCGCAGGACGCAGTCACAGAAAATTTTTTATATTACCATGATATCAATCTTATATCATAGCAACGTTACGAATATTACCATAGACATGACATTTATGTCCTAGTTCATCATTTTTGTTATGTCATGTTCTTACGTAAATAAGTGTGAAATAATGACATACATATGACTGATATATGACCTAGATCTTACCTAAGATGTGACCTAGCGTGATGTAATTTTGATGTCACAATGACGTAAATGTGTTTTATGGGTATTCATGTGACAGTATGTCATACAAATATTTTGATATAGGGTTAAGAATATGTGTCACAACAACACATAAATACCTTTCAAGACCAAGGTCTAGACCTGGGTCCCACAACAAGTGGCGTTCTAAGGTGTAGATTAACGCTTTTTTTAAACATCTGTGGGTTTAAGCCACCTGAGACTAAGTGTTCCGGCAAACTATTCCATTTGTACGCAGTTCGAACAAAGAAGTCTCTCTGCGATCTGCCAGTATGACAGCGCGGGATCTTTACCGTTTCCCGGTTGCGGCATCCGATTGCCGAGTGGAACGGGAGTAAGAATAAGTTTGAGGCATGATGCCACTGATTTCATCTGAGCACTGTTGATGACGATATTTGTAAAAACCAACGAGGTCAGCAACAGTGCGACGATGTTGTAGGGAATCAAGTTTTGATGTCAGAGCTCGATCACCTACAATTCGTATAGCTCGCTTTTAAACAGAGTCCAAGAGGGCCAAGATGGAAACAGAGACAGCACCCCAAACTTGACAGCAGTACTCCATACAGGGACGAATATAGAACTTATAAACATGGAGCAATTGGTATGGAGTGAAAAATTTTTTGCATCTATTTAGGAGGCCGAGTTTTTTAGACGCGCTTTTTGCCATCGCCACTACATGATCGGTCCAGAGTAGGTCATTTGAAACTGTGACACCCAATAAACGAATGTTTTTACATTCATCTATTGAAAAAATTATATCATTTTCTTGTGTGAACTACTTGAAGTGATTGCAATAATACAGAGTAAAACAACGTCTTTTTTCACTTCAAAAACTTTTTATTGTAACACCAAATATTTTCTGTCTCTAAGAGACCTTCTTCTTGGGTTAATTGTTTTCTAAACTAGCTTAGAAAACAATTAACCCAAGAAGAAGGTCTCTTAGAGACAGAAAATATTTGGTGTTACAATAAAAAGTTTTTGAAGTGAAAAAAGACGTTGTTTTACTCTGTATTATTATATTCATCTATTGGTTCATCACACATACTAATAACTAAATAAAATATCGTTGGGGAACTCGGTCTTTAATCTGGAAACAATCAACAGCTGTGTTTTGGTAGAGTTGAAATTGACAAGGTCACCCCAGTCGGCGACATTATTCAGGTCTTTGTTCACGTTTATGGCAGCGTCTCTCCGGGCAGGATTAATTCGTCCATGCATTTCACCTTTTGAAGGAAGGGACTCGAACGACTTGTGCAGAGTACTATCATCTGCAAAACTATTTATTGGGTGGCTGGTGATTTTCAACAATTCGTTGATATAAATCAAAAATAGGGTTGGGGACAATACTGAGCCTTGGGGTACACCAGCGTTAATTAGTTTAGACTCAGAAGAAAATCCATCTAAGGTTACCGAAATGTATCTGTTGGATAGAAAATTTTGAATCTGCTTCACAACATTGGGATGCAAACCGTACGCAACGAGCTTGTTGATTAAGTTGGGATGCCAGACTCGATCGAATGCCTTGGAGATGTCTAAGGCGATAACGTATGTTTCACCACCTTTATCAAGTATGCTGTTCCAACAATGCGCTACATAGTTTAATAGATCGGTAGTTGATCTTTTGTTTCGAAAACCGTATTGGCTGTCGGATATCAAATGATTTTCTTCTTTTGAAATATGTGTATTAATATAATGCTCGTAGATTTTGGATAGGACCGATAGTAAAGCTATTGGCCTATAATTTGAGATATCGGATTTTGGTCCCTTTTTGGGGACGGGCTGGACATTTGCCAACTTCCAGCACGAGGGAAATATACCAGATTTGTAGGATTGGTAGAATATTTTAGTTAAAGTTGGTGCAAGTTCTTTGGAAAAGGTTTTTAAAATAATGGGTGGAATATTGTCCATTCCTGATGCTTTGTTGATGTTTAACCCCTTTAATAGATTAGCGACTATTTTGGGTTTGAAGTGAAGTTCATTCATATTAACTCCTGAAGACTGGATTTGGGGTATTTCTTTAGGAGTTTCCAAAACAGTGGAGTTCAGAGTAAAGCGTTCAGCGAACGAGTTAGCTTTTCTTGCGGGATCATTCACGATTAAATCACCATCAATAATAGGGGGAATAGAAAATGTTGTACCAGAATTTAAAGAATTAATGGCACTGTAGAAACTCTTGTCAGAAACAGACATAGACGTAAGTTTTGAGGCTTTCGCTCTGTTAATTCCAGACTTTTCGCTTGAGATAATCTGGTTAGATATTTTGTTGGCCTTTAGATATTGGGATCGATTAGTGGGAGTTTTGTTATGAATCCAAATATTAAATGATCTACGTTTGTTTCTAAGTGCCGTTTTGGCAGCTTTCGAATACAAGTATTTTTGTTTGGGTTTTGCTATGGAGAAAGGGACAAATTTATTGATAGCAAATTGGATGGTTTCTGTAAAGTTTTGAGCAGAAACATTTACATTGTCAGTGTAAAAACAATGACGGTCAAAAGGGAAACCATGGAAAAAATTTTGAAGACCACTCTTATCCATTTTTGAGAGTGTGAAATATTTTACGGGGTTTGGGAGCTGAAGTTTTAAGTAAATCAGTTTTGATAACTGATGAGATTAAATAATGATCAGAATTTCCAATACAACCTTTCGCGACATCGACCCTTGTAATATATATATATATATATATATATATATATATATATATATATATATATATATATATATATATATATATATATATATATATATATATATATATATATATATATATATATATATATATATATATATATATATATATATATATATATATATATATATATATATATATATATAAATATATATATATATATATATATATATATATATATATATATATATATATATATATATATATATATATATAATATATATATATATATATATATATATATATATATATATATATATATATATATATATATATATATATATATATATATATATATATATATATATATATATATATATATATATATATATATATATATATATATTTATATATATATATATATATATATATATATATATATATATATATATATATATATATATATATATATTTTAAAAAAAGATTTTTGGTTAAAGCCAATAAATAATTAATATATTATTTTTTACCCAACAATTGTTTCGGTTTATTTAAACCATCTTCAAGGATACAATTATACAAAAATAAAAACAAGCTTTGTTCAACAAAAAATTGACATAAATTTTTTTTTTTTTTTTTTTTTTTTTTTTTTTTTTTTTTTTTTTTTTTTTTTTTTTTTTTTTTTTTTTTTATTTATGTCAATTTTTTGTTGAACAAAGCTTGTTTTTATTTTTGTATAATTGTATCCTTGAAGATGGTTTAAATAAACCGAAACAATTGTTGGGTAAAAAATAATATATTAATTATTTATTGGCTTTAACCAAAAATCTTTTTTTAAAATATAATACGCAAGCCAAATAACATATTCTATATATATATATATATATATATATATATATATATATATATATATATATATATATATATATATATAAATATAAATATATATAAATATATATATATATATATATATATATATATATATATATATATATATATATATATATATATATATATATATATATATATATACATATGTATATATCAAAAGGGTTTATTTTATTTTTTTATGTTTTATTTTAAAATGGATAACTAAGTAAGAAATCCTATCATACAACAATATATGATATATGCCAATATTTCATGATAAGATGAAGAAACAAAAACAAAATAATAAGTGAAAAACAAATTGTGAGAAATTTGCAGAAAACAAAACAAAACTAAATGCCAATAATCCAGCTGATGCAGCGCACTCCAGACGCACCGCCCACCACCTTAATCGAGGCACAAAGCCCACATATATATCGCATATATATCGCATTTTTACCAGTTTAAAATACTGTTATTATTATGTTCGCTGGTTATTATTCCATCTGTAGGCGAACACAACAATAACATTATTTTACAATGGTAAAAATGTTATTATATAAATACAATCTTGTTTATTTTTTACACAGTCAAATTTAGATATGTCGTTTTGAAAGTTTTTAGGAGATGAATTTGTAAGTATTATCATTTATATTTACAAGCGCAGAAAAAACAGCGTTTTCTACGCGTGGTAAAAACGTTTTTGCGTTGCTGAACTTATTCCACTCGACGCTATCGCGTCTCGTGGACAAACCGTTCAGTCACGCAAAAATAGACGTTTTCACCACATGTATAAAAATCTACTATTTCGATGCAATGAACAAACATCGAAAGTAGATTTTTTATGTTAGGTAGTAGAAAAACTAATTTGATAAACCAACAAATAATAGAGTTAAATGCTGATCTAAAAGTCTGAGATCAGTATATACAATTGAAACACAAAAAAGCAAAACCAATTACATTAAATTATACACTTATTAGACCGAGAGCCCGTGACGGCCAGACCTTCGTTATTTTATAAAAGTTGAAAGTTGTTCTGCGCATACTCCCTACTTAGGTAGGAACGATTAGCGACATATGAAGTTTGGGTCATGGTGGCTTTGGCAGGGAGCAGGTAACAAAGGGGCCTCCAAAGTGTAGTGAAAGTTTAAAAAATGAATAATTTTATATATTCTTTGGGGTAGTATTAGAAGTCACGTCACCCATTGCCAGACACTTACCATCGTGATAACCCCCTGCCAGACACCCTAAAACTTTAACAAATTGATAATGTTTAAGGTTGTCTGGCAGGGGGTTACCACGAGAGTAAGTGTCTGGCTGTGGGCGACGTCACTTCTAATACTACCCCGAAGAATATATAAAAAAATTACCTTTTATACTTTCACGAAACTTTGAAGGCTCCTCTGTTACCTGCTTCCTGCCAAAGCCACCGTGATCCAAACTTCATATGTCGCTAATCGTTCCTACCTCAGTAGGAGGTATGCGCAGAGAAACTTTTAGCTTTTATAAAATAACGAAGGTCTGGCCGTCGCGGGCTCGTGTATATTGCAGACCTTCATAAATTAAATTAAACAATTTCTACCGAAACTCAATTAAATACCTTTTATTTTCTCCACTACTAATTAAAGTACTTGAATTAGCTCAGTTGCATGAAAAAATGCTTTTGATACATTTCACATATATTTGTGTGTAACAAAACGAATTTCAATTTTGTTTTGGTATAACATGAATCACATCCGTTTGAATTTTAAAAAAAGTCCAAGCGGCACGTATATCCGCTAGAAATAGGTAGATTTCGAGATCAGACAGTTTTGTGTGCCAGTAGAATCTGATGTATCAGATTAGTTTAAACAACACAAACTAATTTAAAACAGATATCGAACAAATTTTAAAAAGAAAATTAGCTACATATAAGCAAAACTATATCTAGCCAATTTTGCAACAAACAAATATCAAATCTATCACAGAACATGTGTGTGACAATTTATGACACAAACATACGCTATATCATATGTCGTCCAATTACTCCAAAATGTCAAAATAGTTAAATTTCTAAGAAAAAAAATTAATTTCTTCTGTTCAAACATTTTTATTTTTTTTTCATTGACTGTTATAAGGATTTTGCAAATTGTAGTTATGGGGTGTTGCAAGCTTTTTGTTGAAGCCCACAAGTCAAAAACCTCTAACTGCAGAGGTTTATATTTATAAGAAACGGATTAAAATGTTTCCACAGATTCTAAATTTATGAAGTTTTATAAAAATATTAGTATCCAAACGATCGTTATAACGGATTAAAAAAACGAATTTTTTTCTAGTATAAAGCCTCTAGTTATTTAACCATGTGTTAGATTTTTCTGATTTACGAACTCGTCTAAGATATTAATAAAACACACATGTTTACGGAAGGTTTTTTGATCTGGCTCGTTGGTTCAAACGCATTTTGTGTTTTACAAGTCTTTTTGTTGGAGCCGCTTACTCAGAAACCTCCAACTGCAGTGGTCTTTTTTTTG
>OY856186.1:247925459-247994266 GCA_963693315.1 Diogma glabrata
TTTTTCCGAAATTCTGAGATGAAGCCCATTGCAATAGGTAGATTTTTATATGACATCTACCTAAAACAGTAACTGTAGCAGGCACACACATTTTGTTCTTTTCTGTGTAACAACCTATAAATAAATTATCTCCACTGAAAATAAACAATTTATATTTTTACAAAGTCAATTTACAATTAACTTTTTACTCAAATTCTACAGTTTGAGGTTAGCCCGTTTGTTAAAAATTTTAAGCTTCAGGAAAACAAACGAGTATAATGAAAACCGTACAACCTCTAGCTAGAATAGTATATTCTTCAACGATGCTGAAAACGACATATTTTGAAACGAGAGAACAGTTGCCGAGGTTGGTAATTGTCGCGAGATTCAAAACATGATTTTCGGCGAGTAGAAGACTGTACTTTTTCTACTACTTTTTTAAAAATTATTATTAATTATTAAACATTTTCATTTATAATAACGTACAATTCACATTTCAAAACATACACTGTTACAAATTAAAATTTTTAAATGTATATTTATATTTCTGCTATTAAAAAATAGATAAATCAACATGATTTTTTTTTTTATTAATTAGTTAGACATGTTTAGCACACTAAACATGAAATATTCATTATTTAGACACTTTGAATATCCGAAGATACCATGTCAACTAGAAAGGAAGAAGGTTGGGAAAATGGAAGGAATAACTATACTAATTGTTTTAGATAACGATTGACATTTTCTTTAAATGTTTGAGGGGCAAATTCATCGGGAAAGCCGTGGGTGGGCATAGAGTTCCATAATTTGGCCACTCTATTAAAATAATCGTTTTGGAAGGACATAGTTCTACAACGAGGTATTTGGACAGCAAATGGGTGGGATAACTTTGAAGTTCTTGTTCGTCGATTGAACTGCGCACACGAGGGAAGGATATTTTGAATTTCCTTAGAGGAGAATTCGCTAAAGTTGTATTTATAGTAGATTGACAACTCAGCCACATTTCTTCGGTGCTGAAGTGAATCAAGCTGATTAGTTAATTTGGTATTATCAATCAACCGTATTGCTTTCCTCTGTACAGAGTCTATACATTTTATTGTTGATTGACAAGCA
This sequence comes from Diogma glabrata, assembly GCA_963693315.1. Taxonomy (NCBI): domain Eukaryota; kingdom Metazoa; phylum Arthropoda; class Insecta; order Diptera; family Cylindrotomidae; genus Diogma; species Diogma glabrata. Next base: position 247,926,552 of record OY856186.1, read on the forward strand.
CCACCCTAAACATGACAGCAGTACTCCATACATGGACGAATAAAGGACTTATAGATCAGCAATATTTGATCGGGATTAAAAAATTTCTTACATCGGCTCAAGAATCCTAATTTTTGCATTGCAGATTTAGCGAGATTGAACAAATGTTTATTCCATTTCAGGTTATTTTCTATATCCACTCCAAGAAGTCTAACTGAATCAACCTCATGCAATTCCTCCTGGTTTATCTTAATAGGAAAGTTTTTATGTCGTTCTTTTCGTGAAAGACGACAAAGTTTAGTTTTGATTGGATTAAATGCAACAAGATTACGACCACCCCATTCCATTATACGGGCCAAGTCCTCATTGATAGAATTAATTAACAGCTCTCTATCAGTGGTGACTGCAGTTTGAGATCGAAATTTAGAAGATGCATGGGATGCATGCAATGTGCTATCATCAGCAAAACTATGGATTGGGTGCACTGTAGAATTAAGTAAATCATTTATGTATAGAAGAAACAAGGTTGGTGAGAGTGCAGAGCCTTGAGGAACACCAGCATTGGTTGTGAAAATATTGGATGTAACACCATCTAGATTTACATGGAATTGGCGGTTGGCTAAAAAACTTTCAATCCATGAGACTGTAAGATGATCTATGCCATAAGATTTTAATTTAGCTATAAGATTTCTATGCCACACTTTATCAAAAGCCTTAGATATATCAAGTGAAATGCTGAATGTTTCTCCATGGTTCTCCAGTGATTTGTTAAACAGATGGGTTACGTAGGCCAACAGATCACCTGTTGCATGATTTCTATGAAAACCATACTGCTTATCATCAATAATTCTAAATATCTCCAAATATTCTAACAAATTGTGATTAACATATTTTTCAAATATTTTAGCCAATACTGACAAAATTGCAATCGGTCTATAATTGTTAGGATCTATCTCACTGCCTTTCTTTGAAATCGGTTGAACACTAGGTAGCCAGCTTCCAAGAATCGGGAAATATTCCGGTTTTGTACGATAAATAGAAGATTTTTGTTAGAATTGGAGCTAGTTGCCTAGCAAAATATTTTAGAATAAGGGGTGGAATACTGTCGGGGCCAGCGGATTTGTTGGTATTGATAGAAGCAAGCATTTTTCGTACGATATTACACCGAAAGATAATTGGCTTCATATTCTTTGCAACTTAGGATATGGGTGTAGGGGAATGAGGAGGTTCAACTATGCTTGAGTTTTCTGCGAAAACACGACCCAAAAGATCTGCCTTCTCTTTTGAGTCACTCACGGGAATATCATTCAGAACTAAAGTTGGAATAGAGGATCGACTGAAATTGCTCTGGACTGATTTAACTGCTTGAAAGAAACTACGAGAGCCAGATGGGTGCTCGGAAAATTTGTTTGCTTTCTTCTGGATAAACGCGTCTTTGTCCAAATCTATTTTGTATTTACTAAAATTTCGTGCTTTTTTGTAGGCACTCAGGGTTTCTGGAGATTTGTTTGAGTTGTATGCATTAAAAGCTTTGCGTTCATTTCTCAACTTCCTGCGTGAACCAAGACTCAGTTTTAGGAGGGATTAGTCGATTTGGAATAAACCGCCGCATTCCATCTTTTATAAATTCAGAAACTCTTAATGCAGATGTGCTAGGATCCTGCTCAGCACAACAGACAGCTTTCCAATGTGTTTCTTCATAAAAGTTTCTCAGTCCCTCCCAGTCAGCACGTTTATAATTCCAAACTCGACGGGGATTGGCTTTAATTAGTGTAGGTGATGCAAATTGTACTACGGCTGATATTAGTAAATGGTCCGATGATCCGAGAGGTTGTTCAACTTTTATGTTCGTTGTATCGGGTTCGTTTGTCAAAAACAGATCCAACAAATTGTTATTATGATGTGTATTGTCTGATATTCATAGTCGGACACTCTATGATTTGAGTCAAACCATGGTAATTAGCGAGTAATATTTCAGCTTCTCTTCCTACGTCGTCAGTGCTTGATGAGTGTTTCAGCCATTCTTTGTTATGAATGTTAAAGTCCCCAAAGAATGATGAGTCTTGCTATGGGGTAGTCGGTGCTAATTTTGTCTAGGTTAGACGAAAGTTTTTCAAAAAAAGGACAATCTGGATATAAATAATATTTTGATGTAACTAAATTTTCCAATTTCTATGTCATAAACAGAGCCGTCTTTAGTTACAAGCCTGATTGTTTTTTTTTAAATCGTGATCTTTATTCATATGTATATGTACATTAACATTAGAGTTATTCATGTTGTTATATTTTTATTTTATTTACACTACAAAATGCTAAATTTTCATTCTATTTGCTCTATAAAGTCCTTAAAATCATTAAATAACACATCTTTGAAGGCTCATTGTTTCTTGAATTTCGCGTCTAGTAGGCTTATATAACTACAGACGGTTTGGTTATAAACAAAATCAAATTTAAAAATTTTATTATTATTTCTAAAATAAAAAATTGATTTTGACAGTTTTGATTTAGTTTTTGTATGGGGATGACATTACGTTAATTTTTGGTATTTTTTAAAACAACCTAAATTATTTTACGTAAAATAAATATTTTTGTCGTTTTTGTTAAATAAAATATAAATAATTTTTTTAAAAAATATCTTAACATAACTGTTATGAATATATGAATATTTTATATTTAACTGTTATTATTTTTACTTTTTTAATGTATTTTGTCCGTAAATAATTCAAAAATAAATTAACGTCATCTGCTTAAGACAGATAAATTAACACTAACAACATTATTCCATTCAATCAATTGATTCACTTAATGGGTGCTCTAGGATGGTTTATTCTAGTTTAGAAATTGGAAAATTGTTGGCTTTTAAAAAACTTTCGTCACTATAGCTACGAAAGTTATTTGTATACGTTTCTTTATCACTGGTGACGAAAAAGAAATTTTCGATGCAATGAACAAACATCGATAGTAGATTTTTTATGTTAGGTAGTAGAAAAACTAATTTGATAAACCAACAAATAATAGAGTTAAATCAATAACGCAACGATTTTTTTTCGCTGCAATAATGAAAACAACTATATAAAGAACACTTGTTGTTGACGACGGTCAGCTTTTTGTGCTTTTCCTCTATAACTGTTTTGATTTTAAATTGATAAAGCTTCAGCTTTCTTTTGATGTTTTATCACAAAATTAATAAATAAATATTGATTTTGTTTTGGTTGTTATTTTCAACTTTTAACTTTGCTGGTTGTTTGTGTGATTAGGTAATGTATTTTATTTCTTAATAGAAATTTTTTTATGCTGCAAAATAAATTTGGTTTGGTTTGTCTGAAATTTTAATTCCCTAATTCCTAGCTTATGTTATCTTACGTTCCCGCTTTGAACTAACCAACCATAAATTTCCATATGAAACAAAAACGCTAAAAACGGTAAACAAAAAATTGTTTTGTTACAAAACGTGGAATATACAACAGCATCCGACAGTTAACGATGAACAACAATAAAACAAAGGAAATCACAAAAAAAAATTAGATAAATTTTTAAAGTGTGACAGAAGAACAATTTCGAAAATTAAAAATGGTAATGAAGAAAGGAAGAAAATGAAAATTCTTTATGTACAAATATTTAGATTATTTACGTTCTTTTTAATTGAAAATAAGAAAATGTTTTGTGATATAAGGTTTGGAAGATATTATTTTTTGTTTTTGTTTTTTTGTGGAAGAGGAGGTTTCCGTTGTCATTAGTACGGAAATTCAGAATGAATAATCGTTTTAATAGCGAGGTTATATAATTAGCTTGCAAAAGTTTTGAATAATTTAGTTGGCATTATTTAAACAATAATGATAAATGTGAATAATATTTTTTGCTTTGTCTAAAGAACAATTATTTAAAATGTGTTGTTTTTTTTCTTTCTAGGTAAGTTTATATGTGTGTAAAATTCAGAAGCTAGATTTTGATTCAATATTAAGGTATGCATTACTTATATTTATACCAACAAATATCTGGCTGTCATTCATTATTTTTGCGTCCATATTTTTTCGGTTTTAAACGACTTCCATAATTGCAATTGCGCTTTCTTGTCCCTGTTTGGGCGCTATTAAAAAAGACGCAATATATGGTCTTTAATCATTCAGGCATGATCGAGGAATATTTTACTGTCTACATTATTGGCTAACCCATTTTATTTCTGGTACTGCAAACATTTAATACAGTTAAGTGTATAACGAGTACACCAAATGGTGTACGTTATTTCAGTTTTTATTTAGATTATCAAAAAACTTGTTTTTAATAGGTATTTAAGTACATTTTTCCTGTTATTGTATTCAGTGATTCTCGAGTTTTTTACCATGTACGCCAGCTTAAGTCGATCGATTGATATCGATGTATGTTTACATTTGATGTACAAATAAAAGTTTTTTAGAGCCGCCATATGATTTGGTTGGGACCTTCGTATGCATTCGATAGATCTACGCGTATTTAATCAACTTGATCGAACGCATGAGAGCAAGGGTTGAGCTCGTTAGGAATGAAAATGTCTGATTTATTGCTTAAATTAGTTTTAGTAGGCGTATAGGAATCAAGTTTTACATTTTTGGTTGTAGACGATCGATTAAATCATTCAGATTGTTGAAACATGGTTCTTCTCTATTCATGAAAATATCCCGAATCAAATATTTGGAATTTTTACGTTTTAACTATAAGTAGAACCTAAGTTTTGACCTAAATCTTCTCGAATGACTTCACGAATTCCAAGTAGTACTAAAAGTAGATCTTCGGACCAGTGCGATGTGTTAGCATGAGCTTTTAATGACGTTTTTAGATGACGGTAAAATCGTTCCAGGTGGTCATTGTTACTCACGTGATATGCTGAAGTCCGAACTCAATTTTCACCAAATAACCGATCCAGTTTTTGGAACAAATGCGATCCGAGTTAAGAACCCATATCAGTTGTAATGAACTGAGGTACACCAAAACGTGTATATATTTGGAGACAAATATTTTAGCGATGGTTTGAGTAGACATATCTTCCATCGGATATGCTTCGCACCATCAAATAACACGGTCAAAAATCATAAAAATGTATTTATTTTCGTTAGAAGGCGGAAGAGGGCCGGTAATACCGATATGAATATGTTCAAACACTGTTGGTAATTCGAAAGTACCAGGTGGAGATTTTGTATGTCGATGAATTTTTGCGCGTTGACAATTAATACAAGGCATAGCCCAGAAACCTGAGATATTCATATTTGGCAAAAAGGGAGAAATCAGTTTGCACGCCCTGGTGAGACATTGAGTATGGAGAATCGAATGTAGATTACCTCATAGCATCGGGAATAAATGGCCGTACCGCATTTGATGTGTCACACCAAATTAGCTTATCAAAACCAGCTGAAATTTTGAGTTTTTGGATGAAGTAATTAATAAAAAACTCGGCGTCAATATCCTGTAATTGTTTCAATTTTGGTAGTTTAATACCAGTAATATATTTCGTGTCTAAATCTAGACAATTTGGCGGCAACTATTAAGTTTACCTTAAACATATCGAATGTCTGACGTAAATTGAGAAATGTGCTCCAAGTGAATAGTTTATCTTGGAGTTTTTTCTTTCTTGCTTTGTGTGTTGACAAGAGGTTTCATCCTTCAAAGTATCTAAAATGCTTTTAGCTGCCTATACAGCGAGCATCTCGCTATCGAATGCAGAGTATTTTATTTCAGTGGGTTTAAGTTTTTTTGAGAAAAATGCAAGTGGTTTCCATATTTGATCTACAAACTGTTCTAATACTGCACTAATGGCAACTTTAAAGGCATCAGTAGTAATTGCGTATTTACCTTTGATTGTCGTATATGGGAATGGATAGGGGCGAGAATTTTGGCTAGTTTCGAAATGAAACGGTTGTAAAAATTCACCATAATCAAGAACCTCTGAATCTGGTTGAGACTAGTTGGGTGGGGAAAATCTCTGATTGCTGTTATTTTACAGTCAGATGGTTGGATGCCATTGGTATTTATTTTGTGACTGAAGAATTTGATTTCAAGGACGCCAAATTCGCATTTCGAGGTTTTTATGTTTAAACCAAAAAGCGAAAGTCTCTGAAATTGCAGTCTTAAATGCTGTTTATTTTCAGTTTCATTCTTACTGCCAACCAATATATCATGAATGTAGAATAAAAAGTCAAGTCCTGTTGTTATTTCATCCATAAACCGTTGAAATGTTTGAGCAACATTGCGTAATCCGTATAGCATGCAGGTAAACTCAAACATACCGAAAGGTGTGGTAGCAGCAGTTTTATAAACGTCTTCAAGAGAAACGGATATATTATTGTAGACGCGGACTAAATCCACCTTTGAAAATACCTTGCAACCGTGCAGATTCGTAGAAAAATTCTAAATCCACACTACACCACAAGGTCTCCAATTGTTGCTGTGTTTATTTGCAACTAGATGAAGAGGTGAAGAGATTTGAGAATCAGATGGCCTTGTCGGATTTTTTAGGTAGTTTTACCACACTTAAGAAATGAATTCGTAAAATATTGTCTATTAATTAATAAGTTTGTGTGTTCTGTTGAGTCTTAGTAAACACTTGTTCGTGTAGAAAATAATAACTTCATATGATAATGTTATTAATTTATGAAAATTGAACAAAATTAATGTTCTTCGGTAATATGTTCGGTAATATGTTATCAAAGCATTTTACTTTGTAAATTAAAATATTATATGAGATGTTTGCCATTAGGAATTATAAAGGAAAACTTAATATTTCCGACAAACATAATTTGCATGGTGCACAAGTATGCACTTTTTGTGTACTTTTTTGAAAATAATTTTTCATTTTTGTTTAAATATTCTAGTCTATATTTTAAATTTAGTTGAAATTTAACAGTATTTAAGTGCTAACGTAATACATATTTATTTTAATTTAAGATTATTAACTCATGCAAATATGTATACAAAATGTGCAAAGACCTTTCCCCTTTTTCACCCTTTATAGGGCATAAATACAAAACATCTGATGTATGGCTTTTATGACTATGATCTTCTGATACGTTTTGAATCTTTTCTAGATTAATATTTTAGGTAACATCATGACGAAAAATGATGATAAAGGTCGAATTCTTAGGTTCTTAATTTAAAATGAATGTGTGTGATTGCATTTGTAAATGATCCGTACTTTTATCATCACTTGTTTAATGAAAAAAAATTATATATCAAAAAAATTAAATATTTGACTGGCATACATAAAATCTTATTAATTTTTCACAATTTTCTTAGTATTATAAAAAAAATAGGTTTAAATATTGGTAAACCGACATGAAACCAGGCAAACAAATATTAAGAATATATAATAATTTGTTTAGATCACTAAAGTAATTATTCAAAGTACCCGTTTGTTTTTTTTGTATGTTTTTATTACCATCATAAAAAAATTTCTTTGCTCCTAATTTTAGATGAAAATAAGATAAAATTCATTAATTTAATATTACGAAAGCCATATTATCCAAAGAAAAATTAATAATCAGTCATTTTATAAAATGTTAAATAAATTTTTCACCCTCCCAATCTTTCATTCTTTTGTCTATTATGATTAGCATTACATAAATTTCGTTTTTCTTCGTTTTTTATGTCTGAAATGTATGTGTATATATGTGCTTAGGCCATGTGCACGGCATGGTATACATCATGTGCATGAATGTGTTATGCACATTTTTTGCATGCAGATTTTGTATCATGCACAATTAATGCACATTTCATGCATTTTTTAAAAATTATTTTAAGGGGCTGTTATGGATACTAATTTTATACTTTTGGCTTGAAATCATTTATTATTCTATGTCTTAGTGCAGCTCTCAGCTGATAAAAATAGTTTAAATAACTGATTATTTTGAAGATTTATTATCGTATTACCTCTTTTCTCAATTATAATTTGAAATTTTTTAGGAAATTTACCTCTGCGTATTTATCAACTACTGGAAATAAATAAGTTCAATGTATTTCAACCCATTATGATATCTGACCCTTCTTTTTTTAAATGATTTGTTGAAAAAGCTAATCTTAATGAAATACTACAAGAAAATTAAAAATTAATGTTACATATCATATAGCATATCGACGAAAAAGAAGAAAAACCTTTTTGATTAGAAATATAAAAACGACATAAAAATAAATATCAATAAAAACCGAATATTTAGTTCAACTAACCAATCGGAAAAAACGCTGCTTTTACTGTCAAACTTCTATTAATTCATTTTCCATGTATTTTAACCATAAAACCACTCAATTACAACCAACAAGCAACAAATTTCAATCAAAAAAGTTATAATAAAATCTAAAATCGAAATAGAACAAAAGTATCCTATTACACTTTCTAATATCGTTCATAAATATTTTTATGCCTCCATTTTTTTTCTTCTGCTTCGCCATCGATAACAGTTTTTTACTACAGTTTTTTACTTCCGAGTAAAACAAGATAAAAAGAAAACAGTAAGAAAAAAAATTTCAGAAAATTAAATTCTTATTGTTTTCGGTTAGGATTAGAATTTTTTTTAGAAGGAACTTGAAATATTTATTTATTCATTTTTATTGTTTGTTTTTTTTTCGTATTTAACGGTCAATTAATTTTTACTTTGTTTTTTGTTTGGTGAATGTTTTGTTTGCTCCATATTCATTTGAATTTGATTTCATTTTATGTCATTGAATTCGGAAAAAGTATTTATTTTACAGAAAATAAAAACAAAAAGTTTTAACAGTAGATTAGAATAGATTAGACTTACAAATGAAATAAAAGTTTATTTCTTAATTTCATTTATTGATAAGGCGAAGAAAAAAAAATTAATTGTGGTGGTTGTATTTGATTAATTTTAATTGGAACTTTGGTGAATAATGGACGTTTTGGGACAATACGAACATTTTTATTATTCCCATGGAGGGAATTCGAGTTAAAGCAATTACGTGTTTTGAGTGTTCAATTTACAAATTTACCATGGTGAATGATAATGAAAATTGTTGGGTGAAAGGATAAATATTATGATTATGGTGGTATTCATTGTTTCATAAGTATCACATATTAAACAGCATATACAATGCTTTTATGTAATTATAAACTTTATACGAAATATAAATGATTAGTTAGTTGATATTTTTTAACTAATTGGACATTTTGAACAGTTATTTCTTAAATAATGCTTACGAATATTGTGACGCGCATTGTTTCCATATTACTTTACTTTACTTGAATTACGCGTCATTACAATAATAAACTCTGTCATACTTAAAATAAAGCGACGCTTACTATATTACTCATAATAAAAATAAAATGGATGTCAAAGTTCTCGTTTTTGCCGCATATAAAAATAAACGTACTTTTGGGTAAATTACCCAACAAGAACTTATTTGTCGTAAATTACCCAGTAAGATATAAAATAAAGAGAAACACAAACTTTGTCGTTTTCCACGTCACAATATTTAATTAGTCAACCGGTTTCGCTTACAACAGCATTATCAAGACTAAAATTATAATTACAAAATTTGCAAAACAATCAATAAATAAATTACAAAAATAAATTAACAAACATACGAACTTAAAACTTAAAAAATAATAAAATAAGTATGACATGGACATGTGTATAAGAGTGAGCGGTAATTGATTGAGGAGAGAAAAATTTATCACTAATACATTAGTAAAAATAGGAAACATTAAATAAAAATATCACATGTGTATATAATACAAAAAATGTAACAAATAAAATAAAAAATAAAAATAAAAATAAAAATAGTTAAATATAATAAATCAGATTAAAACAAAACAACAACTCATACAATAAGAATTCACAATATTCACAAAGTAAAAAGTTTTAGAAAACTTTCAAAAAAGTTTTAGAAGAGGAGAGTTATTGATATCCAATTGGTCATTCAGACAAGGGGCAGTAACGTTTCCAACACGAACCCTATTGATTTCCAACGACTCCAAAAGATTTAACTTAAGGCCTTTACTTTGGGTATGCAAAACTTTAGGCAAATAGTCAGAAGAGTTTCTGTGTCCCGAGTCCATCAAATGTCTAGAAAAATTAGACTGGGAGGAAGCAGAGAGTCGCATATGTTCCTTACATCTTAGGGCAATCGACCTACCAGTTTGTCCCACATAAGAGGCTCCGCAAACTTCACATTTCTCTTCTAAAACTTTTTTGAAAGTTTTCTAAAACTTTTTACTTTGTGAATATTGTGAATTCTTATTGTATGAGTTGTTGTTTTGTTTTAATCTGATTTATTATATTTAACTATTTTTATTTTTTATTTTATTTGTTACATTTTTTGTATTATATACATATGTGATATTTTTATTTAATATTTCCTATTTTTACTAATGTATTAGTGATAAATTTTTCTCTCCTCAATCAATTACCGCTCACTCTTATACACATGTCCATGTCATACTTATTTTATTATTTTTTAAGTTTTAAGTTCGTATGTTTGTTAATTTATTTTTGTAATTTATTTATTGATTGGTTTGCAAATTTTGTGATTATAATTTTAGTCTTGATAATGCTGTTGTAAGCGAAACCGGTTGACTAATTAAATATTGTGACGTGGAAAACGACAAAGTTTGTGTTTCTCTTTATTTTATATAATATGAATTTCCACAAAATTTTATCTATAGACAACATTAACTTTACCCAGTAAGAATTTATTTACTGATAAATATGACTGATACACAAAATGGACACCACAGATTATTATGCATTCAATTTCTGGATAACGTCATTGACGTTCAAAAGCTATCACCATAATTCGTAGCTCAAACGACAATTCCAATATTATCGCTGTATAAAATATCACATTCCGTTTAACTGATTTTGTTCTGCAAAAGGTTAGATTCGGTTCGGTTCGATTCGTAAATAATGAATAAGGTTCGATTCGTGAATAATGAATTTTATTCTCTCGCAAATTAAAATTCTCGCTCGTGCCTCGCTCAAATTTTAAGCTTTTGCTTGAGAATAAACTGCTTCATTATTCACTCATTGATGAGTGAGTAAAGAGCACTTTAATTAAACGCAGATTATATTGAACGTGATTTGAGTTTCAAGAGTTTAAATGTTTAAAATTAAGTTTTTGAGGAAACCATTATACTCTTTTCGAACAATTTAAATACATATTTAACTAAAGGTTGTAGTACCAAAATAAAGTTTCAGATTAATGTGGTTAATATAATATGTATACATAAAAATATATGTAAGTGATTGCATTTAGTGACTGATATTTTCTTTTTTAAAATGTTATAATTTACAAGCAAAAAATCATATATCGAAAATTTATTTATTTGACCTACATATATAAAATAATATTAATTTTCCATAATTTTCTTAATGTTATAAAAAAATAAATGTAAATATCTGTAAACCCACATGAAACAAGGCAAACAAAAAATAATAAAATAATATAGTAAATTTTTAAATCAGAAAAATTAATTATTAAAAGTTCCCGTTTGTTTTTTATGTTTGTTTTCATTAATTTTACAAAAAAATGCATATTTCTTGTTAATTCTTTACATGCAGACAGTTAACTTTTTGTAAAGCACTGGCCTAAAGACAGGCCAAAAAATTTCTTCATTGAACATTTCGTAATATCTTACAAGAATCTGATAAGTTATCACTTAAAAATATAAGAAATAAACACAAAAATCTTATTGTTTACGGTACATAGAAGCAAGAAAAGAAAAGGAAACAATAAACGCATTTTCTTTTGCAGGATAACTTGTTAAGCGCAAGTTCTCTAAAAAGTCACATTTAATTTTATTTTAGGATCTGTACAATTCTTTAAAAAATTTAATATATTTAACTGAGATTTATTGTTGCTATGTAAGTCCTTAAATTAATTTTTGTACAATATACCATCGTAATTCTAACATAGAACTTAAGTTTCAAAACGGAACTTATGTTGTTGCTTTTTGTTCAGTTTAGAATAATAAAAGCTTCATTTCAGTAAACTTTTTCAAAACAAAAAATATACATTGAAAACTAAAAAATGTTATAAATGTGCTTGGAGTCAAATGTATAGAAAATAAACTTACTGAACCCTACAACATTTGTGTGCTGCTTATTTTTTGTTTTTCTTTACTTTTGTTTTGTTTACAAATTCAACAACAAACTGAGTCAATAGTTTTCAATTCATTTGCTTGTTTTGTTTACAAAAAATTGTAGCGATTGAATACAAAAGCGTTGTGGAGGGTGATTTTTAATTAGATTTGTTTTTCAAACTATGAGGATTTTCAAAGTAACGGTTAGTTTAATAACTGGTTTTATAAAATTAACATCATTAAAAATTGGTAAATGTAATTTCTAATTGCTCATGCACTTGAGCAAAACGGATTGAACAAATCACAATTCCGGTTGTGTTATTCTAGAAGTCAGAAGCACTGAGCATTGCATGCTATATTCTATGTAGTTTATGACCAAAAAAAACTGTTCCATCGAGTTAACTCCTTAATCTCCAAAAAGTTTTAAACATAAATCAATGTAAGCCTTTTTTGGCTTAATGTTTAACAACGCTTTATTTTAGAGGATTGTCATGAACAATTGCGTGAACAATTTTCTATGTATGATACTACCAAGTAACAATTTCAGTTTTATATAAGCTCTTACAGTGCTCTAGAGCTAAACTATAGAGCTGATAGCTTTATATTTCGCTGAAGTAGCGCTGCCACAGCTCTAACACAGCTGTTATGATGCAAAATTTGCTACTTTTACAGCTTATTTCTCCTTCAAATAACTCTAAACAAGTGGTTCAATAATATATAATAGAGCTATTTTAGCTACATAACAGCTGTGTGTTAGAGTTTTTAAGAGTTACTATCAGGATTAATTTTGACGTTTTCTTTTGAAAACAAATACAAATAGTTTCTTTTAATAAAATTTTTTAATTATAAAACTAATACATATTCGACATGGTTCCAAAATATGTTGGTGTTAAGTTTTATCCTAACTTTTATATATTATATGTCGTGGAAATAAATTAAATAATATTTTAAATAAAGAATATAATTATGATTTTTTTTGAATATGTATGGGAATTTTAGGTGCCAATTAATTTTTATGGTAAAACCTGATAATATAAGACCCACATTTCAATGCGCCCTTAGTAAATATTGTATAATTTCTGGAAAATAAAATAATTGTCATACAATTATAAATTTTTTGTAGCATTTTTGACAGTTTCAGGTTATGTCAAATGAACTTATTTTGGGGAATTTATTTTTAAAATTTAAAACTTATTCTAAGTTATAAATGGTCGTCAACAAAATCCAGTTATCGTAATACGTGATAAATTCAAAATACATAGTTATCAAAAATAGTTATTAAAACATTTTTTGTCATTATGGCGATACATTTTCCACTCCATCTTTATAAAAACGAAGATGATGACAAGTTACACCAATACAGAGCTTCATGATACATATTAATCCTTTATAACGCTACTTGTAATAGAATATTTAAATATAGAGCTACCTCAATCATGCTACTTCTTTATAAAGCTATTTGCTTTGTAACAAAATAAGTTGATTATAATATACTAACGCATTTATGCAACAAAACATAGATAAAGCATCTCTCTCTCTATTTATATTAAAATGTCATGTCATGCGAAATGTTGCTGCGAGTTTTAGTAAAGATTCATATACTTGCAATAACTCTAAATTAACGTAAAAAGAAGCAACGAGCTCTTTTGTTGCATTTTTTAATTATAAACAAACTGAATATAAACATACGTTGACACTTTATTAGAGTTAGATTTAATAATGCTAATAGCTTTAATTTAGCTTTATAATAGCTTGTTTTTCTGTTGCAAAGGTGAAATAGAGCTTATAGGTCTATAACAAGTGGTGCTGTACTACTTTGATTTTAAAGCTCTAAATAAGATTATTATGCTAATGTAAAGCTAATATAGTTACTTTCTGCTCTACATTTTATTAGAGCTAAGAGTTTGTAAAAACTCGTTTATAAAGCAACATTAATTGTTTTTAGAGCTTCAAGTATCACTCTACAAAGTAAAAGAACCACTAGCAACATAGGTACTTTTTTAGAGCTTTTGTACAGCGTCACGACACTTATAGCTCTAAGAATTGTTACTTGGGTAAGATGAACTCCGTGTGATTACATGTATTCAAATGAGAAAGCTGAGAGGCATTTTTGGAGAAAATAATTGAATGTTATGAACTTCACCTAATTTAGTTGTACGTGAAAAAACACTACTTCACAAAACTTAAAGTTCGCGACTATCATTAGATTTCTGTAATATATTTTAAATTATGCATGCTATCAATTACTTCAAATGAAAAGAAATCTGACGTTTCTCCAAACAGCAAGCAGAGCATAATGAGCGTTTGTGCCTTGTTAAACAATGTATAAACAGAGATAGTCAAAATCAAGGTGATATTCGTACGTAGGAAAAAAGTTGTGGGTATCACATTTAGCCAACATCTGATGTGCCTTGGCGTTGTTCTAAACAACAGAATGATTTTGAAAAAATACTTTATATACGCTGGCCTAAAAAATGTATATGTCCCTAACCATCACAGTTCAGTATTTTTCTTTCTTAGCGCCTTAATTTAAATTTGGTTGAAGTTTTCTATATAGCTTTTCATGAATACTATTTGTCGTAGATGTTGATCTCAATCTATTGATTTACTTGTCAGAAAAACATTTAATATATGCTTTTAACGGTTTATGACTATGTACCAGGATGCGATTGCCCGACTGGTTAATAGTCCGAAATTTCTACCTTCTTTAAATCCGAAAATTTTGGATATAAACTTTGGGTGCCGAAACGGTTTTTTATGATATTAACTCTGGTTACATTCCAAAGGTTTTATTGATCAAGGAGTAATCAATATCTGCGAAATTTTGTAAACGGAGTTGATCACAAAAAAGAGGGTTTTGACAACCGTATTTGCTTCCTTGTTTGGCATAGAATAGAAATCAAAGAGCTGATATAAATTATATACAACGACGTTACTTTCCAACGTGCCTGACCTACATCAGTAGGGAGGTGGAAAAGTTTTGATAAAGTCGGATGGAGCAGTGACTCAATTTTTTTCTAATATTATCAAACAAAATTTGACAATTTTTTTTCTAAATTCCACTTTTACGCATTTTAAAATAGCATTTTGATTGGATAAGTGCATTCAGCTATTTTTCCTAAAAAATTCTTTTATAATAACTCATAGAATCTACAAGTATGGAATTTTTTAATTTAGGATAGTTTTATATAATTTTGGTTCCACTAGGATCAGATTTCACGCCTTCTTGTTCACTAATGTGTCCTAAATATCTAACCCTCTTCGTAACCCTCTTCGTTTCGTAAAAATTTCGTTTTTCAGGCTGCAATCGATATTACATCTTGTCGGTTTTTAAATTGCTCACACTGTTCTCATACACTATACAAGAAAATAAAGTCTAAGGGCCTTGTGATTTTTGTCATGACACGGCTCATCAGGCGATGGCAGGTTACATTATTTTCTTAAAATCAGGGTCAATATGAAATAAATGATTTTATGAACACATCAACATATTAGGCTAAAAAAAATAATGTTTTCGAATATTATTAGATGAACTTCGAAGAATCTACAGTGACCTTGAATAATCGAGAAATTATACAGAATCGTATATGAGGAATTACCTCTTTTAGAATAAATATTGTTTTATTTAAGACGTGCGGTGGTGTAGAGTTATAAATTAAATTAACTGCGACCGTTGTGAATATGTGATTATGTTAAATTAAATTATTTGTAAACAAAAGTTGTATCGTGGATATAAAATCGTGTAAATAGAAGTTATTTTGAAATGAGTTTTTGTAACTAAAGTTTTAAGTGTTATTAAGTAGAAATAATTTGTGTATTATTTTGGAAGCTGTGAACTGGAAATGTCTACAATGGAAATTTCTACTGGAAATGCCTATAATCAATTAAGATTAAGGTCAATTCAAAGGAAGGTTAGAATTGAAACACAAAAAATAAATCGACCATCTCCGAAGAGAAACCAAACAAGGAGAAGCAAGCGTTATATAAAACTGTTCGGTGTTTTGTTTTTTTTATGTTTCAGGGTTGTACATTTTTTCTATTTTTAGTTTATTTCTATGTTTTACTTATTTGTGCAAAACCTGAAAAATGTTGCCACACAGTCTTTACACCCTATATATTTAATTTCCTTAACTCCATCCTCTTACAGGTAAATGATGTCTTCGATTTTAACATTCAAAATTCTTTTGACCTCAAGCTATTTCCTCAAAAATAAAATCATCAGGTTTCAACAGGTTTATAGAACAATGTTCACATTTATAACAGTCTAATCACTCTAAACTCCACTTCTTATTTTATTAAAATATCTCCAGAAGTTAAATTCAACGACAAGATCCACAACGCTTCATCAAATTGGTACGATAAACCTATTTCTTTCAACCGAAATTCAAATTTTCTGTCATATCAAATTTTCTATTCAAACGCGTTGTGACAAAAAAATCATTTAATTTTGAGCAAAATTTCACATATCCGTTAAAAGAACAAACTGCACTTTTACATCACTACCAAGTTCCTCAGAAAACTCGCCGCTCGTTGATTCTATATCCCTATAATTCGAAGAATTTAACCACATATTTAAACTCTTTATTGAGAAAATGTTTACCTTTGTTCGTCTGGCCATCTCCTATCCCTATTCTCTAAACTTCTTCCTCTTCTTCTCTTTGAAAGGACAGATTTATACTCTGACTCGGTGACACTGGTGAAAATGTCGGAATTTGAACATGACCATTTTTGATTTTTACGAAACTTGGCTTAAAACTATTGTGCACAAAATAAAAAATACTACTTATTTTTGAATTTTTTTAAAGTCGTTACTTAAGCTTAGGGGGCAGCCCAACAGGCATGAAAATATTGCCGAGGTAACTTTGAAATTAAATTGCTCAAGAATAGCTTTAATGATTTCGTCGAACTTTTTTGTCTGATAGGTGATTTGTTAACCTTTAGAAAAAACTTAATAGCATTTTTTTTAAATTAATTTTAAAATTAAAATATTTTAAAAAACTTTTTTAAAGATGACGCTTGGGTGAAAGTTCAAATGATTTTTAATTTTTTTTTTCAAATATGTAGTTCTATTCTTATTCTAAAATATGTCAAATTTACAAAGAGACGTTAATTCGTGTTCCTGAGATATTTATTTTTAAAGATTTTTAGTTCGATTAAAATTCTAATTGTTCATCATTGTTTCGAATAATTTTTATTAACAAAAAGTTTTAACCACTGAAGTTCTCTGTCTTTAATCGAACCAAAATTAAGCACTATGTATCTTTCAGTCACTTCTTTGACCTTGAACATGCAAAAATGCTATCCCCACCTATCCATAACATTTCACCATCTTAACATTTCGCCATTTAAATCTAAAATCTGTAAACTTTATGGTTGACCAAAACCTCGACCGTGGACGGCATCTGGCCAGCAAACCGACGGATATTTTATACACAACTTATAATTCTACACAAGCCTACTTAACTTTGGATTTTCTACCTCAAAATCATTCCAAATTTTTACAAACTAAATCAATTACATACAGTTAATGTTTTAATAATAATTCAGCTGATAACCTATTACCTTTAAATATTACATATATCTACAAAATTTCCCAAGATAAGTTTCTGTCTTTGAAGAGAAAATTCGTATGAAAATAATTTATATAATTTGAAATAAATCAAGTGGAAAGTTTAAGATTAAATAGTGAAGATTTATGAAAGGAAACACAACAACAATAACATTAATGTAATATTGATTTATTTTTTATTTATGTATTTATATTTTTCGTTCCCAAAAAAAATTATTACTTTATTATAACTGTTTTTTATTGCCGTTAAGATGAATAGCATCATATCTCAATTTTCGATGTTTGTGACGCAAATAATTGTTGGGGTTTTGATTTTTTGAAATTGAATAACCTCAATAAACTAAAATAATTTATAATATATTTAGTAGGTAAATCGGGTAATCAAATTAAATTCGAAATAAAATTAACCCAAAAAACAGAAAGGAAAACTATTTCGTGCAAGAAAATTAACATAAACATTTGTTTTTGGGTATAAAAAATAGAGGGCGGTTCATAAACAGTAACCTTAATTAATTATATAACTAATGGATAAATATTTCAATGAAAATTTGGAGAATATTAAGATGAAAAACAAATACTGTATCCCAGGTACTTCTCAACTCCTTTTCTTAGTTGTTACTTCATTGGTTGCCTATAGGATTTTGTTAGAAATCCCATCACGTTTTATATTAAATTGAACCTAAAATTCAACCAATTTTATGATACTGTGTGTGTAGTTCCCCAGAAAAACCCGAACGAAAACAAAATGTTATTCAGATAAATATTTTGTTTAATGAAATTATATGTTTATTCGAAATGAATTGAAACGAGATAATTTTTTTTCGTTTAGATTTCCAGTGATATTCGGATATTGAATTGAATTAATTAAATTACGATTCTTTTCCTTCCAAATGTTCCAATTTTTCTTCTTTTTTTTGTGTTACAATTTACTTTTCGGACTTATTCTCTAATTAATGATGATGATTTGAGCTTTTTTTTTGCTTGTTTGTTTTCAGTTGTTGTCCATTTTGTGCTTCGTAGGGAAACTTTTGATATTGGTTAAATGAATAGGATTAAAATATTTGTTTGTTTTTTGAGGGGGGAATTTGATTTGATGAAATTATAAGAGAGGGTGTGATAATGTTTATTGAGTGTTTAGTTTGCTATTTGTTTGCTTAAGGGTAGACATTATATAGACTGTACATGGGTTGGATGAAGGTCGCAATACTAACACTCCACTGGGTGTTATTTTAATTTACCCATCGCAGTAACAAACTTTCAGTGAAAACACAGATGAAAAAATGACAGAAATACAGTTAATTGGTAATTATTCTTTATGTTATGGCAAAACGTTTATGAAAACATTTTATAATGTGAAAAAGTATATTTTTGAGCCATAATTCAACCGATTTTATCGGAGGATTGACCCTAATAATTATATATCAACCGATTTTATCGTAGGATTGACCCAAATAATAATTATATAAATGTTGAACGTGGTCATGGTTAGCGTTCAATCCGCAGATGTTTTGAACATGTATGTTAAAATTTTTGTTTGATTCATGTATGTGTTCTCGCTGCAAATACCATGGACGGCGCTTTATGGGCGGGTGGATTGCGCATATTTGCTTTACCACTTGCAGACTTATATCCTTTCTGTTGTACTACCATATAAGTATCATAAGGTTAATTTTTTTTATTTTATTTTTTCATGTTTTATTATTCTATTTTTTATTTTTTTATGCTTTATTAGAGAATGGATAACTAAGCAAAAAAATTTATCGTACAATAAAATACATACAATACATACGACATATGCCAATGATAAAATGAAGAAATAACGGCAAAATAATAAGTGAAAAACAAATTGTGAGAAATTTGCAGAAAGCCAAACAAAACTAATTGCCAGCTGATGCAGTACACTCCAGATGCACCGTTCACAAGGCCCACACATAATTATGTGTTGGCCTGATTCCTCGGAGGAGATAATGAACGGTACTACTACGGAACGCTGCCTAGCAAAGACTGGGAGTGTTGCCGTTGACTAATTAAAGTTCATCCGTAAGCACTCTAAGATATCATTTTGGCTAATGATATCTCCTGCCATTGCCAGTGGTATGTGAATGTAATATCTCACGCTTACTCATAAGTCAGGCTAGTCAGACCTGTAGATCAATATTGATCTTAATTAATCAAAATCGACCCCTCCTGCTGTGGGTCCGATCTTTGATTTGCTAGTAAAGTCAACTGGATGTTTTGTAATAATAAATGTTTGTGAACATGAAATACTCCTTTGTGATGATTTGATGATGATGGTAGATTCAAATGCTGGTTGTCTTGGCGCAGCAAGTCAGTCAACCTTCAGTAATTGATGCAACATTTCTTATTAAGAGTTTTTAAATAATAAAGCTGACAACGGTGAAGATATCAATGTTGAAAAATATTTAAACAATTATTTGTATTGATAACTACTATAAGACCGAAAGATCTGCAAATGATCTGATCGGATCGTTATGTTCCTCGATTATGTTTAAAGAAATTGAGTATATGAGTTTTTGTCTAGAAATGTTTTGTTTTCTTTAGCCAGTTGCATAACATATCTTTTTCTGTTTTTTAGAAGTTTGAAGTTTGTTGCACAATTAAATATTAAGACTTGGTCAAAATAAAAACGATAGATGAAGGATATTATTATGTTTTAATTGCTATTTTCTCAATCAGTTCCAATTGATTATAATGTTTTAACTAAACAAAAGTTTTATTTTTAATGAGAAACATTAAACGTCGTGTGTAATATATGTTTTTCATTATGTTTTGATTGTTTTATAAAAAAACGGAAATTTAAAAAAAATTGAAATATGTTGACAACATCTCTAACACTTCTTTGATGTTCTCTTGAAAAAACATAAAAAAAATTATCAGGCTCGAAGGACCATGAAATATTTTTTAAAAATGAAATTAAACTGTAATTATTCTATAACATAAAACAGTTTTGGTGAAAAATAAGATCTAAATTCACACACATTCACAACAATTTTGTCTTGCTTCTAAAACATAAGTGTGATCTCAAACTCATAAAAAACGACAATGACAAGTAAGGTTAGATAACTGAAAGCCGATTGTAGCATCTTCCTTTATCTTTTAAGTAATTTGTGTTGCATATTAAAAGTAAAGTTCTATCCAACGTTACACCAAACAATTGACATTAGTATTTGTATCCAAATTCAATAAACCTTTTATATATTTTTGCACGCCCAAGTGTTAGATTTAAAAAGGTTTGATCAACAAAAATAAATATTCCGAGAAAATAAGTTTGTTCCTGCAAATAATATGACAATATCCATTTTTCAAATTTAACAAACGAAAAACAAACACACGCATATTTGTTTATTATTTTGGTTCACATGAGCTTTTTCTGGGTTGAAATTTAAAACTTTTAAATTTAGTGACATGACCTAAACAAACATATAATACATAACCGTATACAGACAACAATAATATTATGAATAACACAAAAAATGGTTAGTGGGTGACTACAAATAAAACAAATTTTTATGTTTTTGATGGAAGATGTTAGCAAAACCAGATATGTGTGGAATGTGTTTTAGTGTTGCGATAAAACTGAAATTCTGAATATGTTCATCACAGTAAAAAAATAAAATAACTATTATACTGTTCATACGGATGAACATAAAAATAAAAGTTTTGAGATCACTAAAATTACAGTGTTCTAATATTTTATGTCTCAAACGATACCAACAACCACAGCAACAAACTATTTTCGTATTCAATCTAACCTTAAAAATCAAAAAGCATAAACTTTTTAATCAAAAAACTTTTGTAATTAGATAATTAAATCAAATTGAGAAAAAATGTGTAAGTTTTTTTCTAGAAACCATTTCTTTTGGTTGCATTAATGATTTTTTTTTGCTTAAACTTTATTATGATTTTCTCTAGATTTATCCATCATTTATTTTTGATGGATTTTTAAGACTATTTTGGTTGTCAATTCAGGAGATAGAAAAGATTCAAGTTTTTTAATTAGTTTAATAAAAAATTTTAGAGTGGATTAAATCTTTATTATTTAAAATTCGATCAGATGGTACATTAATTAATTTCTAGGGGGAAATAAATTATCGTTTGTTATTTATGTTATGTTGTAAAATTTTTTAAAATTTTAAGGTTCCAAATTATAAGTATTATGAATCAATAATGAATCAATAGATGCTAAACTCGGTTTAAAGTTAAGGATGGCAAATATTTGTATAGAAAACAAATACGAAGAATATGAAGAAACTTAAACCTCAGGCTTCAAAGTATCAAGACTTTCGACTGTGTTAAGGGATTTGATGTAGGTTTTGGAAGAACGCTGTTATTGTGCAATATATAAATAAATATAAATATATTACAGTCATCTTTGTTGGATAAATAAGACAATTTTGTAAGGCTTAACTACTAAGACTATTGTATTGTTTCACAATTAAAACACATTTAATTTTTAAATTACAATATTTATTATATGTGTAACCTCTTGTCTTAAAATTTAATCGACATCCATTAATCCAATTTCAAATAAATTCAATTTCATTGTTAAGAAAAAATAACCCATTTGTTTGAATTAATTTGATGTAATTAATCAAGTTTAAAAAATTTAATCTCAGTTCTAACATTGGTTCGAATATTGAACCAATGTCTAAAAAATTAAAATTAAAATAATTTATAAAAAGAAATTGTTTTGATTTATATATAAAATATTTTTCTCTCTCCCACTTCTTGGTGAACATTTTCATCGCCCGTTGTAAAGTTTTCGAAATTATTTTATTTTAGTTTTGATGTTTTCTTCACATTTTTTAAATCTATTGTGTTTTATTATTGAGATACTAATCCGTATTATTTGCATATGAAATAAAAATTTTGCCAACGCTGATACACAGGCTGACTTTGCCAATAGTTCGAAAGAAACACTGAGCTTCAAAGTCATTTTAAGGTTACATTAGGGTGGCCCTATTCTCAGGGTAACCCGAAATAAATGCTTTAAAAATTTTCAAAAATACGTATTTTTTTATTGCACCTATACTACTTGTATGCCAAAAATTAAGTCGATCAAAACGGTCCGGTTCAAAAATTGAATTTTTGGGTCATCCAGAACACGAATTTTATAAGATGTGAATTCAATTAAAATTTTTTCTGATGATTATTTTTATTTAGAAATATATTATTAGAAAATAAAAATAGCAAACATGGAATATCTGGTAGTTAAATTTTTCATACTGACCTTAATCTGTTTCTTAAATAATTAATTTGCTCAATTTTTTTGTGTATAACATTAACAAATGTTGCTAATTATTTAATGTACAAATTTTTTTTTGTCATGAAGAGTATCAACATATTATGAAAAGTTTTGATGGGCAACTAAAGTTTGTTTAAAATACATAACTTTTACGGTAGAAACATGACAACATTTATGGAAGATAAAAAAAGTATAAATTTTAGCTTGAAGTTAAATATATCATGTCCCGACTCTACCCCTTTTTTAAATGTTTATATATGAGACAATGTTCAAAAGGTGTTTATTACACGAATAAGTATAAATTAATTAATTATAAACATAATATGTCTAAAATTTATTTAGATTTCTGGCAAAATAAAGGTTTTGTTTGAAGGAGTTTAATATAAGTGATAGAATGATATTGGATAAAGCTCTTTTGAGTTCAAAATCAAAATATATACACTTCGTTTTTTTTATGGCAGCTATTGACACGCGTTATATGAGCCTGTCATACGAGCATTTGATTTTATAAAGTAATTACATTTTTTTAATACTTAAACCAAAGTTGTATTGCCTCTTTTCGCGATTCATTATTATTTCTATTGTAATACCATTTTTTATTTTATTTACGAAAAATCAACATAAAATATTGCTTTAAATTATTAATAAATTTCAACAACTTAGCTGTCATTCTGCTTAAACACATAAAACATGTTAAAATACTACAACAACTCAATTGAGATATATTTACAACTGTTTTTTCATTTGTACTGAAAAGTATTAAAAAAAATTAACAGGTACCGTTGTACATTAGCAACCAATATATGTTGGGGAATAAATAAATTCATATTTTTATGTTGATTTATTAATATGATAATCACATGTAGGTTGAATTGGTTTTCAAGAGATATAGGGGTTGAATATTTCGTCATATTTTTTAAGACTAAATATAGTTTATATACAAAAATATAATCATCAAATAAATTTTGAAATTTAAAATTAAAAATTGTTGAACATGATTTCTTGTTTACTGTAAGCTGATACTTTGATTTCTTTATTCCAATTTTCAATACAACTCACATTGTTTAAGTTGCTCTTCTATAGAGGGACTCTGTTATTCAGTTTTCTTTTTTATTTGTAAGCTTGATTATATGTAAATCTAAACTAATTGTTTTGTGAATAATAGATTAAATCACCCGTCATCATTCACCGATCAATGGTCTCTAGTAACCAAACCAGTCACCAGTCACCTGACACTAGTCACCAGTCACCAGTCACCGGTCACCAGTCACCAGTCAAAAGTCACCAGTCACCAGGTACCAGTCACCAGTCAGCAGTCACCAGTCACCAGTCACCAGTCACCAGTCACCAGTCACCAGTCACCAGTCACTAGTCACAAGTCATCAGTCACCAGTCACCAGTGATCAGTCACCAGTCACAAGTTATCAGTCACAAGTCATCGGTTACCAGTTACCAGTCACCAGTCACCAGTCACCAGTCACCAGTCACCAGTCACCAGTCACCAGTCACCAGTCACCAGTCACCAGTCACCAGTCACCAGTCACCAGTCACCAGTCACCAGTCACCAGTCACCAGTCACCAGTCACCAGTCACCAGTCACCAGTCACCAGTCACCAGTCACCAGTCACCAGTCACCAGTCACCAGTCACCAGTCACCAGTCACTAGTCACCAGTCACCAGTCACCAGTCACCAGTCACCAGTCACCAAACACCAAACACCAGTCACCAGTCACCAGTCACCAGTCACCAGTCACCAGTCACCAGTCACCAGTCACCAGTCACCAGTCACCAGTCACCAGTCACCAGTCACCAGTCACCAGTCACCAGTCACCAGTCACCAGTCACCAGTCACCAGTCACCAGTCACCAGTCACCAGTCACCAGTCACCAGTCACCAGTCACCAGTCACCAGTCACCAGTCACCAGTCACCAGTCACCAGTCACCAGTCACCAGTCACCAGTCACCAGTCACCAGTCACCAGTCACCAGTCACCAGTCACCAGTCACCAGTCACCAGTCACCAGTCACCAGTCACCAGTCACCAGTCACCAGTCACCAGTCACCAGTCACCACTCACTAGTCACCAGTCACCAGTCACCAGTCACCTGTCACCAGTCACCAGTCACCAGTCACCAGTCACCAGTCACCAGTCACCAGTCACCAGTCACCAGTCACCAGTCACCAGTCACCAGTCACCAGTCACCAGTCACCAGTCACCAGTCACCAGTCACCCGTCACCAGTCACCAGTCACCAGTCACCAGTCACCAAACACCAGTCACCAGTCACCAGTCACCAGTCACCAGTCACCAGTCACCAGTCACCAGTCACCAGTCACCAGTCACCAGTCACCAGTCACCAGTCACCAGTCACCAGTCACCAGTCACCAGTCACCAGTCACCAGTCACCAGTCACCAGTCACCAGTCACCAGTCACCAGTCACCAGTCACCAGTCACCAGTCACCAGTCACCAGTCACCAGTCACCAGTCACCAGTCACCAGTCACCAGTCACCAGTCACCAGTCACCAGTCACCAGTCACCAGTCACCAGTCACCAGTCACCAGTCACCAGTCACCAGTCACCAGTCACCAGTCACCAGTCACCAGTCACCAGTCACCAGTCACCAGTCACCAGTCACCAGTCACCAGTCACCAGTCACCAGTCACCGGTCACCAGTCACCAGTCACCAGTTACCAGTCACCAGTCACCAGTCACCAGTCACCAGTCACCAGTCACCAGTCACCAGTCACCAGTCACCAGTCACCTGTCACCAGTCACCAGTCACCAGTTACCAGTCACCAGTCACCAGTCACCAGTCACCAATCACCAGTCACCAGTCACCAGTCACTGATCACCAGTAACCAGTCACCAGTCACCAGTCACCAGTCACCAGTCACCAGTCACCAGTCACCAGTCACCAGTCACCAGTCACCAGTCACCAGTCACCAGTCACCAGTCACCAGTCACCAGTCACCAGTCACCAGTCACCAGTCACCAGTCACCAGTCACCAGTCACCAGTCACCAGTCACCAGTCACCAGTCACCAGTCACCAGTCACCAGTCACCAGTCACCAGTCACCAGTCACCAGTCACCAGTCACCAGTCACCAGTCACCAGTCACCAGTCACCAGTCACCAGTCACCAGTCACCAGTCACCAGTCACCAGTCACCAGTCACCAGTCACCAGTCACCAGT
Source organism: Diogma glabrata (assembly GCA_963693315.1). Lineage (NCBI taxonomy): Eukaryota > Metazoa > Arthropoda > Insecta > Diptera > Cylindrotomidae > Diogma > Diogma glabrata. Next base: position 247,952,620 of record OY856186.1, read on the forward strand.
CACCAGTCACCAGTCACCAGTCACCAGTCACCAGTCACCAGTCACCAGTCACCAGTCACCAGTCACCAGTCACCAGTCACCAGTCACCAGTCACCAGTCACCAGTCACCAGTCACCAGTCACCAGTCACCAGTCACCAGTCACCAGTCACCAGTCACCAGTCACCAGTCACCAGTCACCAGTCACCAGTCACCAGTCACCAGTCACCAGTCACCAGTCACCAGTCACCAGTCACCAGTCACCAGTCACCAGTCACCAGTCACCAGTCACCAGTCACCAGTCACCAGTCACCAGTCACCAGTCACCAGTCACCAGTCACCAGTCACCAGTTACCAGTCACCAGTCACCAGTCACCAGTCACCAGTCACTAGTCACCAGTCACCAGTCACCAGTCACCAGTCACCAGTCACCAGTCACCAGTCACCAGTCACCAGTCACCAGTCACCAGTCACCAGTCACCAGTCACCAGTCACCAGTCACCAGTCACCAGTCACCAGTCACCAGTCACCAGTCACCAGTCACCAGTCACCAGTCACCAGTCACCAGTCACCAGTCAACAGTCAACAGTCACCAGTCACCAGTCACCAGTCACCAGTCACCAGTCACCAGTCACCAGTCACCAGTCACCAGTCACCAGCCACCAGTCACCAGTCACCAGTCACCAGTCACCAGTCACCAGTCACCAGTCACCAGTCACCAGTCACTAGTCACCAGTCACCAGTCACCAGTCACCAGTCACCAGTCACCAGTCACCAGTCACCAGTCACCAGTCACCAGTCACCAGTCACCAGTCACCAGTCACTAGTCACCAGTCACCAGTCACCAGTCACCAGTCACCAGTCACCAGTCACCAGTCACCAGTCACCAGTCACCAGTCACCAGTAACCAGTCACCAGTCACCAGTCACCAGTCACCAGTCACCAGTCACCAGTCACCAGTCACCAGTCACCAGTCACCAGTCACCAGTCACCAGTCACCAGTCACCAGTCACCAGCCACCAGTCACCAGTCACCAGTCACCAGTCACCAGTCACCAGTCACCAGTCACCAGTCACCAGTCACCAGTCACCAGTCACCAGTCACCAGTCACCAGTCACCAGTCACCAGTCACCAGTCACCAGTCACCAGTCACCAGTCACCAGTCACCAGTCACCAGTCACCAGTCACCAGTCACCAGTCACCAGTCACCAGTCACCAGTCACCAGTCACCAGTCACCAGTCACCAGTCACCAGTCACCAGTCACCAGTCACCAGTCACCAGTCACCAGTCACCAGTCACCAGTCACCAGTCACCAGTCACCAGTCACCAGTCACCAGTCACCAGTCACCAGTCACCAGTCACCAGTCACCAGTCACCAGTCACCAGTCACCAGTCACCAGTCACCAGTCACCAGTCACCAGTCACCAGTCACCAGTCACCAGTCACCAGTCACCAGTCACCAGTCACCAGTCACCAGTTACCAGTCACCAGTCACCAGTCACCAGTCACCAGTCACCAGTCACCAGTCACCAGTCACCAGTCACCAGTCACCAGTCACCAGTCACCAGTCACCCGTCACCAGTCACCAGTCACCAGTCACAAGTCACCAGTCACCAGTCACCAGTCACCAGTCACCAGTCACCAGTCACCAGTCACCAGTCACCAGTCACCAGTCACCAGTCACCAGTCACCAGTCACCAGTCACCAGTCACCAGTCACCAGTCACCAGTCACCAGTCACCAGTCACCAGTCACCAGTCACCAGTCACCAGTCACCAGTCACCAGTCACCAGTCACCAGTTACCAGTCACCAGTCACCAGTCACCAGTCACCAGTCACCAGTCACCAGTCACCAGTCACCAGACACCAGGCACCAGTCACCAGTCACCAATCACCAGTCTACAGTTATCAGTCACCTTACATTTGTAGTGTAGTCAACTATTATTACAAAAATTATTCCATTCCTAAACCAATCTCTTTGTGAATCTTGGAAACTCTATGTCTAAGGAAAAGTTAACAACAAAAATTTCAAATAAATTTTATCAGGGTTGTTAATATACACGTATAAAACGTTTTATACGTTACACGTATAATACGTAACGTATAAAACGTATAAAACGTATATAACGTATAAAACGTATAATATGATTTTGTTTTTGAAATTCATTCATAAAAAATTAAAAATACTTCTTACTTCAAATATTAATTATATTTTTAGTAAAAATATATATATTTTAGTAAAAATATAATTACGTAGTTATAAATTATTTATATATTTTATAATTTATAGCAAAAACTATATAAATTCTAGATGTTATTTGAATGTATATTTTTATACTTTATACGAAAGACTATGTTACTGTACATTAAACTGGTTAATAATTTTTAATTCACTAGATTTGAATATTGAAAATTTTGAATTATATATTAGAGATTTTTTTGAGTACCTTAACTCAAGCAATTAAATTATTTTTGAATTTTTCAACACGTATACTATATGATTATCTTTCATTTTTGATTCCAACATTTACTTGATACTTAATGGGAAGCATTTTCATGAACTTAATTATTTGGCATCATGAAATGTTATTGAATATATAAAATATGGTTCAATCCAACTGCAGCTCCTCCCATCTAATAAGAACAGCTGGAAATATAATGTTGTTTCAGAATAAATGTCGTTTTTTCATAGCAGTTCGGGAAATTATTAGAGATTATTAGAGAGATGTTTTTAAAAAATTTTGTTGTGTGAATCCGGGTTGCACCACTTAATAGACACAGTTTGAAAATAACAGGTTCTTGCAGATCAAATCTTCTTTTTATACAAAAGTTGTAATAGTTAAAATAATATGTATTTACGTCAAACGAAAAAGTTTAGTGAGAAGTTTATATTGAGTAAATTCATTTTTGGTTATTGATGAATAATAGGTATGGTTGGAAATGTCAAATTATTGCAGACTAAACTTGTTTTGAAAATAAATAATTATATTTTGAAAAGAAGCATTTACGTTAAATGTAGAGATTGCGATTTCCCGACATTTTTCAAGTCTCGAGACATCGAGACTTTTTTGTCTCGCTATATTTGTGGTCTCGAGAATTCGAGATTTTTTTCTATGACTCGAAAGTCTCGAGATTTCCCGAGACTTTCATAAAATAAAATAAAATTCAAATAATTACAAAAAATCTTGTAAAATTATTTACTTTTATTAACTAATTCAAAAAAAAAAAACAAAATAATAAAAAAATATAGAAAAAAAATACACTTTGCCATACTTTTCACTTAGCACTTTGTTTCACTTTCTCAATTACTCAAATTTAAACTAACTAATGCATAAATTTCATTTATATATATATATATATATGACAGCAAGTATAAATTTAAGAGTCAAAACAAAAAAAAATATCTGTCAATTTAACATTGTTGTCACTTTTAAATATTATTAGTTGTTACCCTTTAGGAAATTTGATTATTTGATTGCAATATTAAAATTACGGAAAATAAAATCCAAATTCAAATAAACATAAAAATTTTGAAAAAAAAAAATTTTTTTTTAAATTTCTAATTTCTCGAGACTACGAGAATTCCCGAAACATGAATATTTAAATTTCTCGAGACACGAGACATTAAAATATGTAAAAGTCTCGAGATTTCTCGAGACAGGAATTCCCGATCACAATCTCTAGTTAAATGTGGAAGTTTCCTGAACTAATAGGAATAGTTGGGTAAGAAATTATCATGCCGACGCTATATTTTCTAAAGCAACTGTTCCTATTAGTCCCGAAATCTAGGCTTTATAAATATTAAATATCACGAGTACGATACGAGTTAACGCCCGCGTTAATGTTATATAAATGTATTTTTATTTATTGAGAATTTTACTTTTATACGGTATAAAACGTAAATGATTGTGTGTTTTATACTGTACGTTTTATACGTTTTATACGTGTTTTATACGTTACCGTATTATACGTTACAACCCTGAATTTTATTCAACCAGGTAAAAATTGCAGATCAACTTTCCAACACCTTCTCGTGTGTTCTATAATATCTAATCCTTAGTTTCATTTTTCTATCAGATTGTTTTCCCATAAACTTTTTTTGCATAACTAAAACTGACAAATTTTTTATTCATCCGTTCTTTTCTTAAATTGAAAATCCATGTATAACAAACAATAAAAAAGAAAACTAAAAACAATCACAAAGGTAAGAAAAAATGAAAAGGAAAAATCATGATTGTATGGAGCATAGAAAATCCGGAAAATGTCATTTTTTTTCTTGTCATAGAGTTGAGAGATAAAAGGTAGATAAATTATTTATTAATAGATATAAAATTGGAAGACATAATAAAATCGGGTTTTTGTTTTTGAAAAAGTTATGAATATTTGCGTAGGAAACCCTTTTGAAAATGGATGAATGAATTTAGGATAATGCAACTTTGTTGAATTTTTTATCGTATGATTTAAGGAAAGGATTTATTTTGTTTTAAAAAATCTGTTGATGCTTTTTTACATATGTGTTGTGAACATTTTATACGATTAAACGCGTTTACTGAAATCCAATTTTCTCTATCTAGGTGCACTTGAACAGCTAAATATCCAACCTATTCTATAGATAACGCTTCGCAGTTTCATAATGCTTTTGCGTTATGATATTTTGTTTTTTCATCATCACAAAATTGTTAAAATTATCTTTAGGGATAACAGCTTTTACTCAACTATGTAAATGAACCGAAACTACATCACTTATATCAGTCTCTTCTTTGTTACCTATTTATTTTTAAATAATTATTACAGTGTAATAGTGATTACAATATGTATCACATAACACATTAAAACCTTGAAGCCATAATTTTTTAGCTTTACTTTTAATTTTTTTTTTAATTTTTTTGTTTTTATTTTTTATTTGTTTGTCTGTTAAAATTTCTATATAATCGAATTTCTCACAAATTTTACACACATAGATAAGGAGATAATGAAGCAAAAGTTTTTTAAGGCTCTGAGTTTGATTTAGAAAAATCGAAAAAAATGGAAATATTTCACAAAACAAAAATGAGTTTGTTTTCCTGTCAGCCTTCCCTCAGCTTTTAACATTACATAAGAAAAAAATTGAAAAACTTCACGGAACAGGAACTGTTGTAAAGATTGAACGAAAACTTTAGGTTTGGTAAATTTTGAATGCATATAACAACGAAGTCTAAAATATTTTCTGTGTGTTTTAGTGTCGGGGGTGGAGAGGGTAAAAAACCTTTTTTAACCCAATCGAGTGGGGTATCATTTGAAAGAGCAAAAGAAATATTGTTGACCTTGAAGAGTGGGGTGTCATGTGAAACGTTTTTTTTCTAGTCCAAAACAATTTTTGTTGTAAATTCGAAAGTACAGTTTTCGATTAATTTTCACACTACAAAAGAAAAAAATTGACGGATATAGGAAATATTGTAAAGATGGAACAAAAACTATAGCAGTCGACTCATCATTCGAAATGTTATTTGGAGGGGGTTGGAAGGGGGGCGTGGAAATTTCGAAAAAAAATTAAGTCACCAAGTTTAATTTAGAAAAATCGTAAAATATTTCAAAAAACAAAAGTGAGTTTGTTTTCCTGTCCTTAGCGGGGGCAGGAAGGCCTAAACTTCGAACATTACATAAGAAAAAATTTTTAAAAAATCACGGTTAAGGAAATGTTGTAAAGATGGACGAAAACTTTAGCGGTTGGCTCATTATTTGAAATTTTATTTTGGAATTTTACACCTCCCTCACCATTTTTTGTATAATTTTGAATAATTACGTTTTCTTCATGTTTTCTTACCTTGATTAGCTCCGAACCTAGTTGATTAAAAATCTTCAAATGTATTTGGAATTATAGAAAAATTAGTAAGAGTTTAATAAAAAATATATGGAAGTGTCACATACTTATAATTATATTGATTAGAGGGTGGAAATGAGAAGGGGTTAAAACACTTTTTAAAAAATGGTCAAATGGGGTGTCATTTGAAAGAGCCCCTCATTTAGAAAACATAACGATTTTTTTAGAATTTTGCGGTGCACAGTTTTTGAGTTTTTATCAAAAAATGCAACTTTCAGACCGGTCCCCCCTCCCCCTACGTTTCGACACTGATTGACAGAAAAATTCACAGAATTAGGAAGCTTGGTAAATTTTGAATGAATATCACAACGAAGTCTCAAATAATTATATTTCTGTATATTTAGGGGACGGGGGTGGAAAGGGTAAATAAACCCTTTTTTGACCCAAGCGAGTGGGGTATCATTTAGAAGAGCACCTAATATAAAAACCAGGAAGTGGAACCATGGAAGTGGAAATTTTGAAAAAAAAATATTATGGACCTTGAGGAGTCCAAAACAATTTTTGTTGTAATTTTAGAGAGTACAGTTTACGACTTATTTTCAAAAATGTGAAATTTTTTTCCTCGTCCTCCTTCTCCCTCGCATGTAAAATGCTATTTACTAGCACTAGGTATGTAATAAACTAATTGTGTATTGTATTTTGTACTCGTACAAAATATATATTTACGTTACTTTAAAAATTTTCAAAAGTCTGGTTTCGATATATTAGAAGAAATTGTTTCATTATGTAGCAATTTAGTTTTTCTGCAACAACAAATTTACGGAAATCAATGGAAGGAATCATTAAAGTGAAGGGAGCGGGAAGGAGACTTAGTGGTTTGGTTTAATTTATCTTGGGGTTTCAATGTGAGTTGTTAGAACAGAAGAAATAAATAGATAACACAGGCAAAGCTGTGGCAGAGAAGTACACAGTACACCTCTGTACACCTCGAAAACCTGAATGGTATTAATGGTACGTGGATCAAATAATTTTCTAAAGATTTATCGTACCAAGGTCAGTGAAAAAAGCTCACGCCGTTTGAGCAAACGTAGAATGAACATAGATTAGCATTTAAATTTTCAAGCAAAACAATCCCGCGAACGCCAGTCCCTGCTGTTGACGTACGAGTTAGCGTGAGATATCACATACCATTGACAATAGCAGTGAGATATCGCTGGCCAAGGTAATATCCTTAGAATTTTAACGAATAAATTGTATTCAGTCAACGCTAGCACCCTCAATCTTAGTTATGGTCTATTCCTTGATGATGGCATGCTTTTTCTTGCTTGAAGAAACGAGAGTTAATATAGCTCTATATCTGGACTTGAATCGTTGATAAAGGCTGTAATGAATATTGAGCAATTTTAATAATGGTGTTACAACCAACCAAGAGCAATTGAGGAGCTGCAGGCCTTGAGAATAAATTTCTGATTAGCTGCAGCTTGTGAGCTCGATTGTCTCTCCTCAGTCCATCACAAATGCTAAATTGCACGTAACAGTTTTAAAGAAACCAAATTCATATTAACAAAAACTAGATACTCTAAGGACTCCAAAAGTCGGAGGAACCAAGACAATGACCCACACCACATAAAACATAATTATTATATAAAATTAAAATATTTCACTCACCTATCATTAGCTAATCATCTTGAATAAAATATACTACACTAGCTAATCATCTTGAATAAAATATAATTTAATTCAATAAACAACAAATCGTTGAGCCAATTGTACCGGCGAGTGTTGAACAAAAACAATAATGCAATATAATTGTAATCGTTGCGTCAAAACCACAAGGTTTTGCACTAAGGCCACATACCGAAAAATTACTTTTTCATAAATTTAAACTTTTAAGATACGGCAATAACCTTTTTTTGCTTTTGATTGAAAATATTATGGGGTGTTCTAGATGAATAAATAAAAACGATGTTGTCTTCTCTGTTATTCAAAGTTTAAAATATTGACAGATTGGTCTATCAGAAATTCATTGAATACAGCCGTATATATATAGAAATTGAAGTTGAATAAAAATTCAGTGTGTATTTAAATTAGTAGGATATTCTAATGTAGATTGGGCAAGTGAAACAGATGAGCTACGGTCTTGTAGAGCTAAATATCGAAGTTACGGACATGGCATTTACCTGAGCAACACAAAAAGCAATTTGGTTAAAGAACAGTTTTTGAAATTTATTGAAATTTATTATGATAGACAAAGAAAAATACATTTAGACACAGTGGATAGGTATCATGCAAAAACCCAACAAATAGAAGTACGTCAACATTTTCTTCGCGAAAAAAACTTTATCTGACGTTATAAAACTTAAATTTACTGACACTGTTATATACACTGTAATAAACCTGATATATTGATGAAAAGATGTCAAAGATGTCATGGTACAAATCACAAGAAATGTGCAATCGAGATGGGGATCTAATTTTAGAAATTATGTTTGAATTTGAAATCAAAGTTTTATATTTTTAATCGTCTTATACCGCATTCACAGCGACATAGCAAATTAGTAGATGTAATTTAAATCTGTGCTGTAAACACTTTTTATTTTAAAATCTTGCAACTAATTTGATATCTAGGCTTACTACCATTACAAACGATTCAAATACTTACGATTCAAATTATAATCTACGTTTTAAACTCATATTAAATATGCCAAGATGCAAATTATAATATACTATCTAATAATTTGCTATGTCGCTATGAATGCGGTATTATACAGAAAACTTTTCTGCTATTGTCTTCACTCAAATACAAACTATTAAAAATTCAAGTATCGGTTGTTCAGAGTCTCTCTCCGGGGATCAGTTTTTGTAGTATGGTTTAAGTGTTCAATTTAACTCCATAGACCACCAACTATCTTTGATTATGGATAGAATCCTCTATCCGATCATTTAAAAATATGTAAATAAAACTAAATATTTGTTTTAAAAACAAATAAATTTCTCAATCCAAACAGACTTGCAACGACAGTTTATGTTGAAAATAATTCAATCAAAGGGAATAGTATCCAAATATGTTTTCGTAATAATTTGGTAGCTCGATGCGAATAATTTAATTAGCGACTTTAAAAATATTCTAAACTAAGTTAAAACACTTCGAATCTAATGAAAACCATACTGGAAAATTATGAAAATTGTAAAAATGAAATTATGAAATTGTCACAACAAGGATATATGCATATTTTTTGCTTAAAAAACGTTCATTTTAAGTAATAATGAGTAGGAACAAGGAGTGTGGAGAAATCTGGATGGTTGGGATTGGTATGTGAGATCAAAAACTAGATAATTGCATTAGAAGTTTGTCAAAAAAGTGTTGTCAAGTGTGTCAAAAGAAAGATTTTTATTTAGTTTTTTCGCCCAATTTTTTGGAAAAAGATAATATTATTATTTGTTTGAAATGAAATTTTATTATTATTATTATTGACAATTAGGCATTATAAGTTTGTCAAAAAAATAATGTCAAGTGTGTCAAAAAATGATTTCTTTTATTTTTTTAGCCAATTTTTTGGAAAAAAAATGTAGCTGTTTTTATGACGTAAATGTAATTGAAAAATATGGAGGCGCTGAAATCTCATAGCTCTGAGATATCAAGACTTCGGTCTGGGTTAAGGATTTTGATATAGTTTTCGGTAAAAAACTTTTATGAGGACATGGTTTTTAGTTTGGGGCAGCGATGTATATCAAACATAACTCTTTATTAAAGTACAAGTATTTTTTATCTCTGTTTAAAAATTTATTACAAAACTAACACAAAACATCAATACGTTGCCGGAAAATTATAATCAAAATTCCAAAAATATTGTTAAATTAAATAAAATCAAACTTTTTTAAAATTCCAAAAATTATAATATTATCAAAAATTTAAAATTTTTCAAAATTCTAAAAATATTCCAAAAATTCTTACAAAATCAAAAATTAAAACTTTTGCCGATATTCTAAAAATATTGCAAAAATTATTACAAAATCAAAAACACAAACTTTTTCAAAATTCCAAAAATATTTCAAAAACTATAACAAATTCAAAAACTTCCATGTCTAATTTCATTTTAAATTACATTTACGTCATAAAAACAGCTACATTTTTTTTTCCAAATAATTGGCTAAAAAAATAATTGAAATCATTTTTTGACACACTTGACATTATTTTTTGACAAACTTATAATGCCATAACTCTCTATAATAATAATAAAATATCATGTCATACAAACTATTAATTTTATTGTTTTCTAAAAAAAATGGGTAAAAAATAAATAAAAACCTTTCTTTTGACACACTTGACAACATTTTTTGACAAACTTATAATCCATAATTCTCAATAATAATAATAAAATTTCATTTCAAAGAAACAATTTTATTTTTTTCCAAAAAATTAGGTAAAAAAATAAATAAAAATCTTTCTTTTGACACACTTGACAACATTTTTTTGACAAACTTATAATTCATAATTCTCAATAATAATAATAAAATTTCATTTCAAAGAAACAATTTTATTTTTTTCCAAAAAAAGGGTAAAAAACTAAATAAAAATCTTTTGACACACTTGACAACATTTTTTTGACAACCTCATAATGCCATAATTCTCAATAATAATAATAAAACTTCATTTCAAACAAACAATTAATTTTATTTTTTTTTTCCAAAAAATTAGGTAAAAAAATAAATAAAAATCTTTCTTTTGACACACTTGACAACACTTTTTTGACAAACTTATAATGCAATAATCTAGTTTTTGATCTTACATACCAATCCCGACCATCAAGATTTCTCCAAATTTAATGTTCCTACTCGTAATCACTTAAAATGAACGTTTTTTAAGCCAAAAATAAGAAAATTTGCTATTTTTCACACACATAATGATTTTTTTGACACACTTCCGGTACAGTTATCGAACACAGCGTCCTTTCGGACCTGTGCCTTGTGAATACCTATTTTAAGAAAAAAAAAATTTTGAAATCCCTCCAGCGGTTTTCCCTGCAGCGTAGGTAATGACGGCCGGCCGGCAGACCGACATACATTTTTTTTTTTGCTTTTTTAGAATCAGTAGGTCCTAAAACGTCGAGAAATGTCAAAAAAAGTGGGGGTAAGAATTTCACTTTGAGCTCATGAATGTAATACTTAGGTCTTTCAGACCGAAGTAAAAATTGGACATGAAAATTTTTGAATTTGTTATAGTTTTTGAAATATTTTTGGAATTTTGAAAAAAATTTGTATTTTTGATTTTGTAATAATTTTTGCAATATTTTTAGAATTTTGGAAAAAGTTTTAATTTTTGATTTGTAAGAATTTTTGGAATATTTTTAGAATTTTGTAACAAAATAACATAATAGACCACTGTAGAGAAAGGTCGAAATTTTTATTCTTCTGCATCTCATTTAATAATTAAAAAAAATATGTTTCTAAATATATAATATTGTGATAATTAGTTTAAAAGCAGATACACAAGCCTTTTTTCAACTCAACTTAATTAAAATTATTTGGTCTGATTATAATACATATATGTGAATTAATTGTGATTTTTGCTTTAGAATATAAACAATTAAATACTTTGGTAGTGATTTATATTTAACTGTTTCGAGTAATCAAAAACATAAAACATATTTCTTTAATACTACAAATAGTGTTTGAAACTTAATTTACATAAAAATATCTGATTCTTAGGCCTTAACAAAGTGTATTTAAACATAAACAATCTATAAAATCAAACAGTTATATTAAAATAATTAAATTATTGTTTTTGTAACATTAATTACAAAGTTATTCATACATAACCTTTAGTACCGTGCTTTTGTAATTAAATCAAAGGTCGTTATAACATTGATTTTCTTGAATATACATACACAATACAATGTCTACGTGTCAAATTTGCAAGAAAGGTTTTGATATTACATCAACAATTGTAACCTGTATTTGTTGCAGTTCGTTATTTCATGCTAACAAAGGTAACAACTGCGCTGAAATATCAGCATCCGAAGAAAAGGTAGTACAAATGAAAATGAAACATAATATGTTATATAGATGCAATCAATGTTCTACAAAAGGCACTGTGCCATTTGAAAATATTATTATTAAGAGGTTTGATGAACTTACACTTAAAATAGACAAAATAGATGTGAGCTTGATCAATAAAATCAATGATGACATTGAAACTATTATTAAGCCAGCAATTGAAGACCTACAGAACGATGTTCAAGTATTGAAAAATATGAAGAGTTTATATAAAAGTGATGACAATGTTGAAGATAAAGTCGTTTTGCAATGCGAATTATTAAGAGAGATAAGTATCAAAGAAATGAAAATGAAGAATGTAATGATATTTAATATTGATGACAATGAAATGTTAGCTGAAGATGCAATACAGATTATGAATATGCTTAAAGGACTGGATTTAACATTTAACAAAATATTGAGAGTTGGAAAATTTGTAAAGGATAAGAAACGGCCAATTAGATGCATAATGCATTCTGCTGATGATGCAATTAAATTTATTCGAAATGGTAAGAGATTAGCAAGTTTAGTGTCTCCTCAAGTGGTAATAGCTAGTGATAAGACACAATTGGAGCAGAACTACTATAGCCAAATTAAAACGCAACTGCTTGAGCGCAAGAACAAAGGTGAAAAAGATTTATTTATTAAACATATAAATGGTCTTCCTACTATTATTTCAAAAAACTTCCAAGGAGTAAAGACGCAAGGAGAAGGTTAGATTTTATAAATTCTGATACTATTAATATTTATATGCAAAATGTTAGAGGTTTAAAAACAAAAATTAATGAATCATTTTATAATTTAAAAAACTTAGTTATTCCCTTAGATGTTATAGCAATGACTGAAACCTGGTTGGATGATACTGTTAGTGATTCAATGTTATTAGATAATAATTTTATAATATACAGAGGGGATCGAGACACAAAATATTTGAATAAAGCTTGGGGTGGAGGTGTATTGATTGCCATTAGTAAGAAATATCCTAGTAGTTTATTGTATATATATAGAGAATATTATGAGCATATAATTGTTTCAATTAAGGTCGGATATACACACTACCTCGTTAGTTTAATATATATACTTCACAATTCTGAATATCATTTATATGAACAACATTTTGATGTTCTAAGTAGTTTCATCAATAAATACAAAGATTACAAAGTAATAATAATGGGTGATTATAATTTACCATGCTATGAATGGTATAGTTGTGATAATAGAATGCATATTCGAGGATTTCATCCAAATATAAAAATAAGAGACATTGCTGAAATGGTTGTTACGAAAATAAATGAGCTAAAATTAATGCAATGTAATTATAATAAAAACAAAAGTGATAATATTCTCGATCTTGTTTTCACAAACGAAAGTGTTGAAGTTCGGCGTAGCTTAGATCCATTGGTTACTATTGACACATATCATGATGCTTTTGACATTACAATGCATGTACCGAAATTAGATGCCTTACACTACTGTCAGAAAATTTATAATTTCAATGATGCTAATTATGATATTATAAATGAAGAATTAAGAATAACTGTCTGGCAATTGTTGTTGCACCAGGATGATAAACTATGCGATAAATTTAATTTTGAGGAGGCACTAAGTAGTTTTTATGCTTTATTATATAAAATTATTGAAAAAAATGTCCCACAACGTCAAATAGTTGCAACAAATTTTCCAATATGGTTCTCTGCTGAATTAAGAAAAGCTATCATATATAAAAAAAGACTACATAGATTATACAAAGAATCAAATTCAATGTATGATAAAATGAATTTGAAAAGCAACGAAACTTTGCAAAATATTGACAAAAACAGATTACAAAAATAAAATTAATCAAATTGAGAAAAATCTAAAAATTGATTGCAATGCCTTTTGGAAATTCGTAAAACTGAGCAAAATTTGTACACCTACGGTAATGAAATATAATGGTGCTATAGCTGATGATGGGCAGAGCATAGTAAATTTGTTTGCCGAATTTTTTAGCAGTGTGTATACTAATGAATCCTTGGACATTAGTCGATATAGATATTCATTTCCAATACATAATTTTAGCTACAATACCACTACTATCACTGAAAATGATATTATTAATTCTATTCAACATCTAAAAGAAAATGTTTCCCCTGGTCCTGATGGTATCCATCCGTTTTTTGTTAAAAACACAATGATGAATTTACTAACACCTCTATTAGAATTGTTCAATGCCTCTTTAAATGCCGAATATTATCCTAATATATGGAAACAAAGCTATATTACACCGGTGTTTAAGGCTGGTGAGAAGAATAATGTGGAGAACTATAGACCAATAACGATAATAAATACATTTGCAAAGTTATTTGAAAAAATAATGTACACTAAATTATCAAATTATTTTCTTCGATTTATAATAGATGAACAACATGGATCAGTAAATAATAAATCAACGGTAACTAATTTACTTGAGTACAAAGAAGATTTGGTTCGAAATATAGTTGATAAAAATTCAACATGTACAATTTTCGCAGACTATAGAAAAGCCTTTGACTCAATTAATTTTGAGATGTTATTACATAAATGTGAAATGTATGGTATTGTCGGTTCACTATTGAAATGGTGTACTTCATATTTTACTGATAGGAAACAGTCAGTTAAGTTACATAATTTTGTATCCAAACAGATTGATGTAACCTCTGGAGCACCTCAAGGGTCACACTTAGCTGCATTATTTTATATAGTTTACATAAATGATATTAAAAACGTAATTTTTAATTCGGAATTTAAACTATTTATTGATGACATGAAAGTGTATAGAGCAGTATGTAGTGTGACCGATCTTGAGTTGATTAATGAGGATATGAGTCGTATAAACGAATGGAATATTAAAAATGGACTAAAGTTCAATTCAAAAAAATGCAAAGTAGCATACTTTGGGAATAGTAGTATGGATTATGATTTCGAATTTTATATTAATGATGATAAAATTGAACGTGTGAATAGTATTAAAGACCTTGGGGTGGTTTTTGATACAAAACTGAATTTTAAAAACCACGTTCAACATATTGTTAGCAAATCGAAAAGAATACTTTGGTTTGTTAAACACCATGCTAAAAGCTTTAAAAATATTGAATCGCTAAGTTTACTCTTTAACACATTTATCAAATCAATATTAATGTATGCAGCTTGTGTTTGGTCTCCGATCTCAAATGAATTGAATATGAAATAGAAAAGGTTCAGCATACATTTGTTAGATATGTCTCGTATAGAATTAATAAACCAATGTCATTTTTTGAACATGATTATAGTGCAAGAAGTAAAGAATTAAATCTTTGTACATTGAAATCTAGCAGGAATTGTCAAATATTATTAGTTTTTTATAAACTTATAAATAACCAGTTAATATCATCCAAGTTATTAGCAATGATAAATTTTCATAGTCCAGGCAGACATTTAAGGGATAATATGATTTTATTTGTAGTGCCCTATAAATATTTGAAGGTTAAAAACAAATCATTTATTTATGGAGCTAGTGAATTAATGAATGAAAACTACAGGTGGATTGAATTATATAACTGCTCCTTAACTAAATTTAGAATATTAATTAATGATAAAATTAAAGAATTCTAAGCCTCTCATGTAAACTCATGTTCAAAATTAATACTCCTTATACACTAATGTTTAATTTTATAATTTTATTTGAACATACTTTGGTTAAGAATTATTACTTAAGAATCATATAATCTATTATAACTAAATTTATACCCTATGGGTTGTTTTTAATGTAATATTATTATTCTTTTGATATTGTTATGTATTATGAATATTACTATATTAATTCGTATATTATTATATTGAGATGAATCAATTAAGCAATTAAGATGAAATCTTCTCTAATTATGTAATTTAAATGTATATATTGGGTGATTAAAAACCCGTTGAAATTTGAAAATAAATAAAAATAAAATAAAATTTTGAAAAATTTCATATTTTTGATTTTATTATAATTTTTGGAATTTTGAAAAAAATTTCAAGTTTTGATTTTGTATTAATTTCTGCAATATTTTTAGAATTTTGGAAAAAGTTTGAATTTTTAAGAATTTTTGGAATATTAGAATTTAGAACTATTTCAATTTGATTTTATTCTAATTTTTGGAATATTTTTGGAATTTTGAAAAAAGTTTAAATTTTTTTAATTTTTACAATACTTTTGAAATTTTGAAAGAAATTCATTTGTGATTTTGTAATATTTTCTGGGAACGCTAAATGGAGAGGATTTTGAGTAGTTTGCTGAGTGTCATCTTTTCACTAAATAATATTAATTTATGATCTGTTATAATTTTTCCGGCAGCGTATTGATGTTTCGTGTTAGTTTTGTAATAAATTTCTAAACAGAGATAAAAAATACTTGCACTTTAACAAAGAGTTATGTTTGATATACATCGCTGCCCAAAACTAAAAACCAGGTCCTCATAAAAGTGTTTTGCCGAAAACTATATCAAAATCCATCACCCAGACCGAAATCTTGATATCTCAGAGCTGTGAGATTTCAGCCCCTCCATATTTTTATTGATTACATTTGGAGATAAGGGCTTAGGACGGAATAACAAATGAGAATAAAATAAAAATTCTTAATCTTTTTGAACAAATTCAACCTTGTATAAGAGTCGAGCAAAGTAAAAAATATTTACTTTTTTATTTTCTTAACTATTCAAACACTAACAAATTTCAGAGAGGTATCTCTATTTTCATTATGAATCAAAACACAAAAACAAAATAAACATTTTCAAAAATATGTTAACAATTAAACTAACAACTAAACAACTTAACAACTTAACAACAACGTTAACAACTTAAATATTAATAAAAAAAATTTTGCTAATTCAAAAAAAAATTTCGACAGTTGCGAATATAACTCGCTCGTCAAGAGTTCCTTGTGTATAATATTTTACGAGAAATGTTCTTCTCAAAAACTTAATTTAAGAAACAAAACAAAACCGATGCCTTCGCAAATTACAAAAAAGACATGTTTTGGACTATAGAAAAATATTTACTTTTTATGTGATACTCCACTTGTCTAGGTCAAAAATAATTTTTCTTCAACATTTCCAACGGTAACCCCCTCCAAATAATATTTTAAACGATGAGCTGACCGCTATAGTTTTTGTTCAATCTTTACAACATTTCCTATAACCGTAAATTTTTAAAATTTTTTCTTTTGTAATGTGCGAAGTCAAGTAGGGGGCGACGGACAAGAAAAAAATTTCACGTTTTTGGATATAAATCCAATATGTTATCTACAATTTATAAAAACGAGAAACGAGAGAAGAGATTTTCAATATAAATAATAAAGGATAAAAAATGCTTAGAAGAACGATTCGAAAAGTGAAATAGATTATTTAAGTTTCAATGATTATATGTTAAAAATATTCAACGTGTTGAATACTTAAGTAACTTTACTTGATAAACTGCTGTAATTTTCTGGAACAAATTTGCTTAACGGCTAACAAGTTAATTAAAACCAAAGACTGACTCTACGTTCCAAAAATAAAACTACACCATATCTTCAAAATCAATTAAAGTTAACATGCTACAGCCATGAAGAAAATAAGATAAATCAATGCTCATAATAAGAAGAACAACCATCTCTTTTATTTGTTAGCCTAAATTCCACAACCATTTTCTTGTTCAACTTGATTATTATTATCCATTTATTATTGCGATAACTGGGTATAAAACGGAAGAGTATTGGATTTTATCATTATTTCAACTTTTTCATTTTTGTTTTAATAAACGATCCAAAAACTAAGTTTGTATTTTCTTTTCTTGTAATTTTCCTTACTGTCGTTAAGTTAAAATATTTTTCTGTCATTTTTCTGTTGCTATATATTTTAATGATTGTTAAGCTAAAGAAATTTTGATTACGGTATTTAACTTTAATTGGATTTTAGTTCATGTTGCTGGGCATACTCGAAATGAAGTTGAACATTTTTGATTGTCTAAATTAATTTTTGGTTTATTTTTTTTTAATTTTGTAGTTATTTCTGTAGATGAACTCGACCAATAAATCAAACATTGAAAATTACATTTTTAATTTTCATTTTGAATTTAATATCTCAACTCTATTAGTGTTCGATTTGGAATATTTGGATTATAAAAACAAACAAAAAACAATGAAAATATTATTTATATTTTCATTATTATGACTCATTTATGTGGTAAATTGAAAACATGTTAATAATACTAAGGGATAAAAAAAACAAGTTGCAGTAGAATGTATAGCAAAACATAAAACTAAATAAAATTAAACCAACCCAAAAATGGTTTTCAAATAAAATCTTTTAATTAAAATCAAATGAAAAATTAATGAAAAATCCAATACGCGGATATTGAGTGGTTTTGTTTGAAATTCAACTTTTTAATATTTAAAAAATTTCGTTGTTGTTGGTTTTTGATACAATGACTTTAGATGGTTGAATAAATATTTGATTTTGAAAAAAAGTTTCGAAAATTGATTTCAAAGCTTATTTGTAGTAAAATTTATAAATGTGGCGTCAAAAAGCTTTATCTTTATGAAAACGTGCCTTGACACGAAAATCTTTGATTGGGCTTAGTTAAATAAAAATAAGCTAATATTGTTGGAGAACTAAAAATTGCTCCAAAATTTGGAAATTTATATTAGCAATAATCGATCAAAAACGTCAAGCCAAAATTTAAATAAATTTGTATGCAAACGTAAACTATTCTAAAAGAATTTGTATGAATTAGTAAAATGCTTTGAGCAAAACAGATATGAAATATAACCATTTTTAGACCCATTTTTATAATATTTGAAAAAAATTTTAATTTTTACAGAGAGACAGTAATTCAAATAAAAATAAAGTCGGGCAAAAAACAAAATACGAATAACAATTGCCACAAAGGTTGTTGCAAAGTTTCGATATTTTACTTACCAGAAGCACATAAAAAAGAATTTTTCTGTTTTAACTGTCCACCGCAAAATTCTAATAAACAATGCAATGTTTCTTAAATAAAGTGTTCGTTAAAGGTCGGGTGTTGAACTTTGAAAACTGAGCACGGTTAAGTTCTAAAAAAATTGCAATTTTTCTTAATTTTGGTTCTTTATCTTTTTATCCATTCATCTTGTGTGGATTGGTTATTTTTATACGCCTCTCCAATTTCAGGTTTTTAGGATTTATGGTTTACGAGATAATCGATATAATGTGAAAAACACGTTTTGCTTTCACCAATACCATTCACGAACCCTTCGTTATAAAAAACTTAATCCGAAACTAATATATACACATTTTTAAATTTTATAATTGAAGTGACTGTAAATAAAGCTAGCGAATTATAGAAAATCATTTCGAATTTGGTTAAAATCCCAATAGAAAATATTCTTCCCAATATTTATTAAAATCTACAATGCCATTTCAAACTTTAAGGGCAGAATTTAAAGTTTTATTTCAGAGTTTAATTTCTATTCTAGAAGTGAGAATTTAGAAAAATTAAAGCATAAATTTACACAAACTATTAACGAAGAACTAAAAGAAGATTAGGAAAACTCTCGGGAAAAAATATTCTAGAGACCTCAGTTGAAAACATCGGTACATCAAAAATGTCGTCGTTTAATATTGAAAAAACCTTTACAATAGTTCCTAGGTTATAATTCCTATAGTTGCCAGGTTATTTCTAAAAAATATTTTTAAACCTCGTACAACATTTACACGAGTCATTGTAGAATAGCATGGAGAGAATAAAGATAAAACAGTTCGTGTTTGATAAAGGACTTACAACCAATATGACGACTGGCTGCAGCTCAGAAACCATACAACAGTGATAAGATCTTTTAAACAAAATTTTTAAGGAAAATTGTGACTTATTTAAACATGCGGATGGCAAAAGACGAGCAACCAAAGACATCGCGTATGTTGCACTCTAACTTAAAAAATTATAGGAATGAGTTTGGCAACCAAATTGAAAAAAATTTTAATAGAACGAGCCAGCCAAGAAATCAATTTAGATTTAATAGAAATTTTAATAAATTTAATAAGAATTTTAATGGATACAATAGATATAATGAAAAACAATATAATGGTTGTACCAGAGTAAATTCAAAGAGTAATGATAATTATAAGAAAAGTTTTAAGCAATACAATGTGATAGATATAAGAATAATATTAACAATAATGGTTCAATCCAAAAGCTTAGAAAAAAAAGTTAATGGAGTGCAACCGTATTACTGGAATGAGGTCTCCGAAAACCAGTTGTCGAGAGCTCCGTTTAGCAATAAAAATCTAATAAAAATATATAACGTTAGTATTACTGTGAACAAATTTTATTAGAATTAAAACGAATGCAGCAGGTGATATTAAAATATTTTTGATAGATACAGGAGCAGATATCTCTCTCCTGAAACTAAATAAAACTATCAGGACAGTTGATATAAGAGATGCTAAATAAGGGGTGTAACATATAATGAAACATTTTCCATGGAAGCGACATAATCATACATAGAAATAAATGGAAATGATGTGTGATAGAAATTTCATCTAATAAAAGAGGAATTCCCGATTGATACTGATGGCATAGTATGAAGATATTTTCGAATTAGGGACATTAGATTAAATTTAAAAGAATCAATATATATAACAAGCGATATTTAGAGCTAACAATTTTTTTAACTTTATCATTACAGCTCATGCTATTGCACATTCAAAAATTATCAAGTACTGCAGTTTGATAGACGCAAGAAAAACATGATGCTAGAACAACGTTTTAATAAACTAATTGAAAACTTACATCTAGAGGGTTTAGAAGAGATTGCGAAAAATTCAATAATTACGCAAGATAAAAAACTAATTGTTGAAAGTATTATTGAACAAACAGTCCATATAGCTCACCATTATTAATAGTGCCTAAGAAAAGTGACACAGAAGACAAGAGATGGAGACTAGTTGTAGATTTTAATCAACGATGTAAGAAAATTGTAAATGATAAGCTTCCATTGACCAGTTTACGTGACATTTTGAAATGTCATATATCTCTAAAATTCAGTTTTTCGCAGTATTTTCTAAACTTTCTAGATTTAAGTCTTCAAATAAAATTTCATACAAAAATTAGCAGAATAGCAAAAATTTTCGATAAAAGATTTTACTTAATAAGTCCCATTGTTTATTATAAATATTTCTACTCTGAATCACGGGTTTCAGTTTGTTGCATCACGCATCATTTTCAAAAAGCTTAATTAAACAGCTGTAATTTTAATTAAAATTCTTGAAACATAAAAGGTCTGTATTTAATAAAAGCTCTCATTCAAATTTAGATTACATAAAAAATCTACGTATTCTACGTCAATTTCTCAAAAGCTTTTGTTTGACTCTACGTTTGTTCAATACCCCACAGAAGTGGTGCTGCGACCAAAATTTCAATTCACCGTCTTGGTTTGGCCTTCGGCAACTGCAATTTATTTCAAGCTATGTATAAAAAGCGAAATTCCGAATGGGTTTGGATTGAGGTTAACACCACACTCTGGGAAAAAAATATTAACAGTTTAAAATGGAAAGTTAAAAAGCACGAGAGTTTCTAATCGGAACGTAGAACGGGAGTAGCCTTGCTCTTGAGAGTCTAAAAATGATCGTGGAGAGGAACAAAAAGAATACCAAACTCTTCAAAAAAAAAAATATATACTACTAACAATTGATAAACAAGATCTGTGATGCGGCCGATTGATGATTAAGCAAAGTGGACTGTATGTATTTTGACGACGATGATTCCGCACCACGGTCTCAAGTTGTGACGAACGAAAATTAATTGACACTGACTGGTTGACTGATGATGAACACTTACAATAATTAGTCAGAAATGCTGATTATCAAATCACGACGGATGTGAAAATTAATCAAATAAAAAATGATGATTCGTTAGTTGATGACGACGGTGAAGATCGATGATAAATATATCTTAGTGATTGCAATGCAGTCTTATTACTGCTTTAGATGGTAACAAATGACAGTAACTTAAAAAACGCACTTAGATCAATGATTATAAGTCGTCGATGAGATTGATCAAGTGACGAGTGTTACATATGAAAAAAATGAATTGATGATGATGGTCGATGATGTAAATTTCAGTATAATACAAATATATTGGTAATGAACTCACGGCGAATATGAATAATACACAAATTATATTTGCTGCGACAAATCGAATCGTAAGCCGAATTGACATTGATGATCGATGATATAAATTTCAATATAATGTACTGTTGTTGTATAAATGTACTGTTTATGAACTCATGACGAATATGAACGATGCTCAAATTGTATTTATAACGATAAATCTTCGATGATATAGATAAAATGATGATTATTACTTTTGACAAAATGACGAATTGATATTGATGATCGATGATATAAATTTCAATATAATGTACTGTTGTAATGGACAGACAAATGTACTGTGTGTGAACTCACGACGAATATGAACAATACTCAAATTATATTTATTACGATGAGTCTTCGATGACGTTGATCAAATGATGATTATTACGTATGACGAAACGACGAATTGATATTGATAATCGATAATATAAATTTCATTATAATCTACTGTTGTAATGTACATACAAATGTACTGTGTGTGAACTCACGACGAAAATGAACAATACTTAAATTATATTTAATATACGGTGAGTCTTCGATGATATGTATGAAATGATGATAATTACTTATGACGAAACGACGAATTGATATCGATTCGTAATTGATTGATAATCGATGATATAAATTTCAGTATAATGTACTGTTGTTATATAAATGTACTGTTTTCCATATATATGGCATCACTATTTATTGCAAAAACATACCGTAACGGCTCACTATGGCACTGTACAATAGCCATATTGATGACGACAAAACCTCATAAACTGCGTATTGAAGACGCCTATGACAAATTATAAGGTTTCTTCAAGAAAATTCCCCTGAAAAACAAAGAAACAACACTATAACTCAATTCATCGATTAATGGTCACCTATGAAATTTCCCAAAAACAACAGCATCGATAATGGCGTCAAGTACAGCAGCAATCAAAATAGGAATCGCTCAATTTATAATCCTTAACATCACAGCACTTTAATAAAAAATTACACGCGACGTATAATGTACACAATTTTATTAATTTGAACTGCGAAATTAACAATTTTATACAATTGTCTAATTACACTAATTATTTGGTAGCTATATCAACAATACAAAAAAAAACGTTATACAAATTTTTACGACAAAAGCATGTTATAGACTAACATTTAAAACGATCGAAGATCGACGGGAGCTACGCCCAAATAATTTCCCTCTTAAATACTAAAAAACAATACTTAATACTGACAACTGTCACAATAAAACAAGTCCCACAAAGTATAATTACCAACCTACAAAGTTGGATCGAAAATGTTAATTTTTAGAATTAAATTCATTCATTGCTGAAAGGAGTTTGTCTGACATTTCTGAACTATTGTAAAATGTTAATATGACAGTTGTATCGGTTTTGTCAATTTACATTATTATTAAGGTAAACAATTCTTTAAATTCTAAGTTAACTTACATAATTTTTTTTAATTAATATTATTTTCTTTTTCAACATACAATTGAATTTTGATGTCTCATTGGCTAATATGATTCCAACATCAATATGGGGTGTTTATTTATATTATGACACATATGTCACATTC
This sequence comes from Diogma glabrata, assembly GCA_963693315.1. NCBI lineage: Eukaryota > Metazoa > Arthropoda > Insecta > Diptera > Cylindrotomidae > Diogma > Diogma glabrata. Next base: position 247,976,141 of record OY856186.1, read on the forward strand.
ACAACAAGTTATTTAATTATCTCAAGACAATATAAACACAACTATTATAATAACTTCGCCAACGGTAACTATTCATAACATTATTTTTAAACAAAGTTTCAGTATACTTTTCCTGAATTCTTAGCTCGAATTGAATTTGTTAGAATCAACGCAGGATCGATGCCAATAACTGTGAGTGATTATTCAAATTGTGTGTCATGATCCTGGCGTTGACAATCTGTTTTGTCACTTTTTAGAATATACTTGTCGTCCTAATAGAAGAGAAATTAATACTGATTTTTTGTTGGTGAACAAATTTAAGAAACCTTGATAAAATTAATGAAATTCATTCATGTTCAATGAAAGAATTAGCTACCTACTGTTTTCATGTACTGGCACAAAATCAGCAAACGTATATTAGAACCGACTTAATAGTCCCGCCGAAACGGTTAGCTTAAAAATCAAAATCTCCACACTAACGTTTAATCAATAATGACTTTACACTCGTGACTTAGGATGTTGATTAGAATGTTGACTTAGATGTTGACGAAATATTCTCTCATCCTATGAATTCACACATCGTAATATCTAGAAATTTAATACAAAAAATACCAAAGAAACTAACGTTTAATGTTGCTGGAAATAAACGAGATATGATCTAATTTCTTTTTATATTTTAGTTTTCACAAATAATTTATCGCTGAAGTTAACAGACAATATCCAACAAAGATACACAAATTTTGTTTTTCATAAATAGAAATTCACTCAAATGGTGGCCATTGTGGAAAAATAGTAGTTCCTAAATTTCTTACCTTTGAGAGTTTTGTTGTAATTTTGAAAATTCACAAACCTAAAAATAAGTATCTAACTATTTGCTAAACAGTTGTTAACTTTATAGTTATTTATGTTAAATTAATTTACAGTTCAACTAAAGTACTCCAGCATTTCTTTATAAAAGTTTTTGTATCTTAAACTTATAAAATAGATACAAAAATAACCAAAACTACAAAATAATAAAAATTTCCAGAACTTCGTTTTCTTTTATCGTTGCCTATAAAGAAAGCTTTTTTAAGTAAGAAATATCTACTGTTAACATAAAAAGGGAACTATCTTCTTATATTCCATAAACTAAGGCAATAAAAATCAAAACTAAAAATGTAATATTTACAATATTAACCCATAAAAGGAACAAGAAAAACTAAAGAAAAAAAACCTCAAAACCCCGAAAACTTACTTTTCTCCTTTTTAGCTCACTTTTTTACTATCTCTACTCACATTAATTTGTAAATAAATACATATTCTAAGTATAAAAATTTTGTTCTTTTCATGAGTTCGAGTACATTGACCAATATGAAATGATGAAGATAAGAAAATGATGATGAAAATATTTATGAAAGAAAATGGGAAATTTGAGAGCAAATGATAGAATCAGGTTCGTTGTTTTAATGGAAAAATATTTTTCTTTTTGGTAAAGAAATCACTGAGAGTTGTTGGTGCAATAACAAAATTGCTTTCACAGAATGGAGTCGTATCCTAATCATCATTATCATCAGTATCAATGAAGAGTATATTTGATATTTTTTCTTATAATTTCATATTCTTTGAGGGTAGTACAACATAATTATTTGTTTGAGTTGTGGTTGAGGTGTTTGAACCGAAATTAAAGAAAAATTTTGTACATAATTGTAGTACAAAAATGAAATTGTTCTAAATCTTATGAATCGAATTTATAAAAGTATGGTGTCAATTATGAAAATCATATGCAATCCATTCAATTGTGATCGATTAAGTTTCGAACCAACAGGAAAATTATCTTTAAAAAAGTTTAATTGAATGGAAAAACTACCAAAAAAACCTTAACGAATATAGTCTACTAATACTATAGTCTAGTACCACAACTAATTCATTGAATTAATAGTAAATAATGTGTTATAAGACGCAATTGAGGACTTCTTTTCGTTAATATAAGATTGTTATTCCATACTACCATGATTAGAGTATAAGAACAGTTTTTGTAAGCATAGTTTCTCGCTGGGTTGCATCTAACCCAAAGCTTGTTTATGGTGGCTAAAGAAAACTTCAATAACGCCAGCTTATAAATTATTTATATTGGAAAATATATTATCAATTGTTGTAGCTTTAACTGTTGTTGGTTGATGAATTTTTCTTTGTAAATTTTTTTGTAGACAATAGTTTGTGAGGCAGTTTTAAGGATTTTTAAAATCACCTATCACACTAGTTGGAGGAAATAGTGTCGTCAGATTATTGCCAACGAGAGCATTGTTAACACAGTTAAGTGATTTGTCTACTGAATATTGGGGAGATCGGTATGACTGCAAGCAAAGCTAAGATTGAAGTGATAAAGTGATGGTGGCTACTATTTTTCTGCACCAGTGGTACTGGTGAGCCAAGTACTGGGGTACAAGAAAAAAATACTCGTTTTTGGCAATATCTAAAAAACTAAGCAGTTGAAAAATCAATGAAATTTTTTTTTTGAAATATTTTGTTCCTTTTCAAACCCATAAACACCATAAACTCTAATCAGACGGACGCCTTTTTTCGCTTTTCAAAGAAATTTTTTATTCTATTCAATTTAATACATTCATTTATAGAATTTTATAATTTTAAACTGCATAATGGTTAGATCCATTGCTATCGTATAGATATAAAATACTGCTTCTAGTTGCCTAGAAATCAGCTTTTAACAAAAATGTTGTAGGTCGTCATTGGCTCTGACGACGGGTATCTGAGGCCGACTAGAACCCAGAGGATGGGAGTGAGTATGATTGTCAGAGTATGACTAAATCTTGTATTCACGTCAAGGATTACAAACCAGACATAATTTAACTTTAGCAAACCAAACTACACTAACGCCATATTCTCCTCCATAACGTTAGTTAACTAATTGCATTTTTAACAAAAACTTAAGCATATAAATAAAATAAATACCCCAAATACCTTATTATTCGTCATTCTACGCAGGTCTTCTCCTTAAAACTGCAAACGCTGCGATTATGATCACAGAGATCATAAAAAAATCACCTCAAAATATTTATTGTATCGTACTTTATCTTTGTACTTTATCTTTTTCTACTTTATTTTAAAAATACACCAAATGAAATTCTATTGAGTTATATTAAATTCTATTAATTCTTTATCTTTTTCTATTTTAATTTAAAAATACACCAAATTAAATTCTATTGAATTATAATAAATTCTATTAATTCTTAATCTTTTTTCTACTTTAATTTAAAAATACACCAAATGAACACCAAATGAAATTTAATTGTATTCTATTAAATTCTATTATTACGAAAACATTAAAAGACAGTTTACAAACTCAACTACAAACGATCTTTACTTAACAAACAACTCAAAAACTGTAACTGACATTAATCTAATGATAATTTATTTTATCGATTAAGCTAGTACCTAACCGATTCAAGGTACAAGAACTAACTAACTCTTCAATGCCAACTCGAACATTTTTTTCAAAAAAGGATTTCCACGTCAGAAGTCTAGAATCAGCATAAAGGCAAAATTTTCTTGTTATTATTAATTTTGTTAGTGAAGACATTAATGAAATGATTCAAATTATCTAGAAACCAGTATATTATAATCACCGTAGTATATTATAATCACATATACGGAAATTTGAGAAAAGTTGTCCATTGTGACAAAAATATTTTCCAGACAAAATTAAAATAGAGATAAAATTATTATTAAAATGTTAAGATAGAATTTTGATGATACCACAGTTTTTGCGTGGGAATAAAAAGTAAGAACTTGGAATTGTGATAGTCAAATTAACATGGGAAGAAATTTAAAAGGATGAAATTTTCTTGACGTGGGAATCAAGGAACGTTGATAACGTTACATAGATCTTGAATTTAAATAAAAGCTTATTTAAAATATATATATTAAAGTGCCCGAAAGGCTCTAAAGTGCCCCATTTGGTAGTCCTATAGTGCCTCTCGGGCACTTTAAGAATAATAAACAAAAAATTAAAAAATGGAGAGTGAAAAAAGTATTTTTACATTTTATAAAATAGCTTTCTAATCTTTTTATAAGAAAGTATAACTATCGCAACATTAAATTGATGTATTTTATTTGATTTTCGTCTAAAGTTATGTGTGAAAGAATTTTTTAGTGAAGACAATGTAAACAAACACAAAAAACGAAAGGGCACTATAATTTTAGTGGTTTAATTTTTTTTTGAATAAGAGAAATATTATGGAAAGTTAATATAATTTTTAATATGTAAGCCAAAAAATCAAATGTTTTGATATCTGATTTTTTGCCATTTAAATTTTATTATTAAAAAAAAATGTCGCAAAATGGGCGCATCATATAAAGGTACAATAACCCACATATATTTTAAATTTACAACTTAAAAATACGTCCACTATCTTCGTTTGTCGTAATGACATTACGACAAATATTAGTCTAGGAAACATTCATGACGTATCATAAGATCCTAGTTATAAATGTCATTCCTCAAATATTTTTGTATTTATGGCCAAAATTTCTATGACAATTTTGTATACGTGTTTACATGATTCAAAAATGTTAAATTAAAACAAATCAAAGTGATGCGGTAGATCGCTGTTCGTGAAAAAAAATAGCGATTATCACTTTGTTTATTTACACTTAACCTAGTAGACATAACCTCAAAAAAAAGATTTGATCGGATGTTGTTCAAATAATATAAACTTATGGCGACTCGTTTAACATAAACTCTCTTTTAAATTGTAATATGAAATGAATTTAATACACATGTATTAATACACATGACCCCGACTAGAATTTGCAGTTCGGCAGACCTAAAAATATTTTCGGGTCGAATGAGGAATACCAAAATTCGGAAAACCTAACAATTCCGGAGTTACCTCGTCATTAGGACGACTAATAATATGCCCAACTTCGGAAGGCCTGTTAACTGCGGCAGTATCTCGTCATTATGCAGGTCAAGAAAATACTCAAATGCAGTTTACGTTTGGAACCGTCATAAGGCTTCCATGAGGATAAATAGTAGGATCCTCAAGTTAGGTATGAACTTGAAATCACGAATGTCAACCGTATAATGCAATTGACAGATTAGCCGAAGTAAGACAGGAATCATTTTTGTGTTATTTAAAAAAAAATAATAAAAGTGTAATAAAAAATTAGCAGTAGTCAGGCTGGTAATCGAACCCTCGGCCATCCTAAATTTAAGCATCAACATAATATTCATAAATAAATTGATGTAAATAATTATTTAGATAGACGAATGGTTAATGTTGCTGCCTTGTACATAGAGGTCTGGGGATCGAATCCGGGTTAAGTCCAAAATAAATATTAATAACAAATAGCATTTTATCTTTACAGGGCCCTTCTTAACCGCTGTTATCATTAACGTGTATAATGTTAATGTGCTAATAGCGAAATTATATAACGCTACGTTAAGGATACATATATTTTTAAATATTTACTTGTGGTCTACGTAAAATTTGCTTTCGCCCAAGCTTAATTAAGAACTGACCTTTTTACAATGCTTTTCAGTAGATTTTACTTTGTCAATTTTGTTTACTTTACTTATGCCTACGCTGGCTCAATTTGTACGTCATTTTCAGTTAAATTTGCATATACTTTACGTTAAATAAGCTATCTCTTTTTCTGAGTGTATAGTTTGCTGCATTCAGAAAATATTCTTCGGCAGTACAAATTTAGATGCAGTCCGGACTAGCTATTCCAAATGAATTACGAATGAGGACATGCGTTACTTTCAGCATGAGGTCATCAAATGGAATGCTCATTAGGGCCGAATGCCCAGTTTGGTTGGCCAAACATCAGCCTTATTCGAACCGAAATAAGAATTCTAGTCGGGACTGTAAACAAAATTTGTAAAACATAAAATTTTGAAAACGATTATTGAAAAACGAAAATTCATAAGAAACTTTTTTAAGTCAATTTCATTTTTCTTTTAGATGAAAAAAATCTTAAAGCCATCCATTGTAAGTTTAATATCTCTGATTTTGCATAAAATAAGCTTTAGCTAAGACACGTTTTTTAAAAAAGGATGTGTTTTTTTTTATGACAAGGTTCACTAAAGCATTATAATTTGATCTTTTACTGCGTATGACAAACGAATACAAATATGTGTTTTGATGCATTTATGGACATTTATAGGCTGATTCTGATATCGGCTAATAAAGATATGTCTACAAAATTATTATCAAATGTAAATTTACCTCTCATTCTGCGTAAAACGGTCTTTGGTAAGACAAATTTTTTAAAAAGGAATGTGTTTAGGTGTTTAGACTTGTAGGTTGTTATAAAAACATTATTGTTAATTGTTCTTTTACTCCAAATGACTGAATATTTCCATAAATTTTTCGGGATCCATTTTAAATTTAATTTGTTTAAAAAGCTATAACGTAATGTGCCGTTTATTAGACCCCAACATAAAAGATTCATGTATATTATTCAGCGCATTTATCCCAAATAATTTTTCACGTGTTTGCAATTTCTTTTTCTAGATTTTAAAAAATTTCACTCTGATTCTGTGTCTTATTTAAGATTTCTTTTGTAACAAGGATTGCGTTTAGGCTTAGGTGTGTCGGTTGTCATAAAAACATTATTATAATTTGCTATTTGATTGCGAATGGTTGATTAGAAATATGTGTTATCATGTATTTTTGAACATTTATAGGGTGATTCATATACTAGTTAATAAAGATTTGGCTAAGCAAATATCACCAAATGTAATTTTAGCTCTAATGCTCCGTAAAAAGTTCTAGCTAAAACAGATTTTTTAAAATAGAATGTGTTTAGGATTGGATGTGTATCGTTGTTATAAAACATTTTCATAATTTATTCTTTTCTTGGAATGACTGAATCAAATTATGTGTTCTCATGCATTTTTAGATTTCAATACATTCCGCAAAATATTCGATCTCCACTTTTAAAGTGAAAAAAGAATGTAAAATTTAAATTTGTTTAAAAAATTATACCGTAATGTGCCGATAATTAGACCCTACAACAAAAGATCAGGGTGTATTATATAATGTTTCAGGGTTTATCATACAATAACTTTTTTTAAAAATGTAAAGTTTAGAAATCGCAAAAACAGTATTTCTTTTTATTGAAAATATTACGGTGTGTGCGATATGTCTTAATGATAAACGAATAATAACGATGTTGATACGGTTAAATTTTGAAATGTGTTTGTGTTGGTAATACTTAGGTAATATTTATTACTTTATTTGTAATCTATCGAGGTAATTAGCGAATCGAGTTATACCAGCTAGATCTTTTTATTTTAATGACAAAAACCCCAATCGTCGTAATAACTGTATGTCGCAAGAATTGTAAATCCATAATTATTAACTGATACTTATCGTAATAATAAACCACAAAAAATCGTGATATCAGTTACAAAAAACATCAAAAATGTAAATTTTAGTTCGTGAAAATGGTGCAGTTTACTGTTTAATAATGGTTTCGTGATTGTTCCGACCTTTTCTAAATTCAGTCAATCGTACAAATATCGAATCCCACATTTTTACCCGTACAGAAATAAATCAAATTTGTTATTTGGAACTTTTACTAGAAACTTTTGTTTTAATACGTAGTTAGTTGAAGTTGTTTTATTCTAACCTCTAATCCGAGTGACAAAGGAATCATTTCGAATTATGTAGAATACTTAATTATTTGAAAATGTTTTGTTTTACACTCGTTTCTGCTTGACACAGGATATCACTTCTTTTTGTAGTGAGTAGATAGTTTTGATTATTAAAAAGTAAACTGCACCATTTTCACGAACTAAAATTTACATTTTTGATGTTTTGTGTATGACGTTAACACTCGAACCCTTTTAAACTTCAACGAAATTTAAAATATGTTCAAGAATATTTAAAAACAACTTAAAAATTAGTTTAAAAAAAAAATGAACGAATTGTGCATACACTCGTGCACTATGTATATTATGTGTGTTGTAAATGGTTTACATTGGAAAATAAATTGGCAATTCAAATAATAATTGGCAATAACTCAAAAACTGTGCAAAACTGTAATAAAATTGAACTGCGATGTTTGTTTAATTAAGTACTATTTCAAATGACAACCCAGTTGACTGTGTTTTATATTGTCTTTTTAGCCTTCTCATTCCTTCTCCTTTAATTAATTGAATTATGAGTGTTTTACACATTCCTATATTTTTCGTAAAACTCTTACTAGTTTTTCTATCATTCCAAACACTTTTTAAGTTTTTCGTGCCATTAAACATGAAAAAATGCTATTATTCAAAATCAGCCAAAACACAGCCTAGTGTAAAATTCTAAAATAAATTTTCAGGAATTCCTGAAACAGAGCCTTTCAATCGTATGAACTAAGGATTGCAATCGCGGGATCCTGAATCGCGGGATCATGAATCGCGAGATCTAGGGATCCCAATCCATTTTTATGATCCCGCAATCCCGGGATTAATGAAAGAAAATCCCAGGATTACGGGATTGTCATATTGCTGGGATTAATCAATAAAAACATGGAATCCGGATTTGTTGATTTGTAATTTTTTTATTTTTGGTCATGCGCAATGAGATCATATACTACTGGCAATAGCAATTAGAAAATACTTGTTAAGGTTTATATCTTAGGGGTGCTAGCGGAGAAACTCTATTCAGTCAACGGTAGCACCTTCAATTTTGTTCCACTCTATCATGAAATATTGGCTAATGCCCTTGCAGCTCTTCATTTTGTACTGAGCTAGATTTGATTTTCTAAAAAAATTTTAAAAATCAATTAAACTTTAACTTTTTTTATTTTTTAAATATAGTTCTAACCTTCCTCTAAAATAAAATATATCTAATTTACAAAGAGGTGTTAATTCGTGTTTTTCAGATATTTAATTATAAAGATGTTTAGTCCGATTAAAATTCTAATTGTTCATTATTTTCTCGAACTTCAGTGGTTAAAATTTCTTGATTATAAAAATTGATCGAAACAAAAATGAACAACTAGAATTTTAGAATGTCTAAAAATCTTTAAAATTAAATATCCCAAGAACACGAATTAATGCCTCTTTGTAAATTTGATATATTTTAAAAGAAGGTTAGAACTAAATTTAAAAAATAAAAAAAGTTAAAATTTTATTGATTTTAAAATTTTTTGTTAATGGAAGTTGTTTGAAAAAATGAAGAAAAATTCGAATTTCAGCCGCACTAAAAATCTTTCAAATTAAATATCTCAAGAACAAGAATTTTAGCCTCTTTGTAAATTTGATATATTTTAGAATAAGAATAGAACTATTTACAGAAAAAAAATTAATTAAATTCCAATTGATCTTTGACCCTAGCACCATCTTTAAAAAGTTGTTTTAATATTTTTATTTGAAAACTAATTAAAAAAACAATAAATTAATTTTTTTTCAAACGACTAATTAACCATCTATCAAAAAAAAAAGTTTGATGAAATCGGTATAGCCGTTCTTGAGCAATTTAATTTCAAAGTTACATCGGATTGGCAGAATTTTCATTTTTCATGCATGTTGGGGTGCCCCCTATGCTCAAACTATGCACTTTAAAAAAATTTTAAAATAAGTTGTATTTTTTACTTTGTCCATACTACTTATATGCCAAGTTTCAGGAAAATCAAAAATGGTAAAGTTTTCACAACTTTGTCTAGAACACGTTTTTCATCCATACAAGGTTTTGCCGAAAACCATATCAAAATCCTTAACCCAGACCGAAGTCTTGATATCTCAGAGCTGTGAGATTTCAGCCCCTCCATATTTTTATTATATAAGTTATAAGTATAAAATTACCAGTAAAATTAAGGTCAATATCACAGTTTTAAATAGGGTAATAAAAACATAGAAAAACTGCGTCATACATTTTAGGTTACTCTTATTTTTAAGAAGAGAGGAAAACCTTTATATTAATTATAATTCGGTATAGTAGATGCTAAAGTTAATACTATTTCTGTAATTTTTCGGCAGAATTAATATAAAAAAAAGTGAAATCCTTAGTGCGAACACTTGAATCAAAATGAGATTTTACTTTTTGTTTGTTGTTGGGGTTGACGCGCGAATTGAATATCAAACCAGATCAGCTAAGATCACCTAAATTAATTCGTAATATTAAATTAATATCGGGAATATCAGCACAAAACGTCAAATAAAATTTCAAATATTGAGAAACCCAATGAAATAATTGTCACAATCATTTAACTGGATTACACAAATAAAAACATATAGGAAATTAAATGTTTTATGTTGAAACGTATTGTTTTGTTTTCCAAATAATTGACCCTGTTGAAATAAATTGGTAATGACCATTATGTTAACGTTTTAGTTTTTAATTAATATATAAATATGGGATTTCAAGTTATTACGGGTTGGTTGAAATGAGTTGGTTGAAAGGAACTAGTAAGTTGGATTAATTATTGTTTTTAGTGGCAGTAAAAAGAGTTGTGTAAATTAAAATAAGTCAGTGATTTTAGAAATAAGTGGGTCAATAGAAAAAAATAGAAAATTTATAAAGAAAATTATATGTATCAATTGTAAGTGAATTGAGTATTCTATAATAAAATTAAAACATCCATTGATGAACTGTAACTTTCATTCTTTAATTAACCAAAAATTGTTATTATGTTCAACATCAACACCTCGACCACAACACAAGAATGAAACCAGTCCAAATGAAACCATGTTTATTTCAAAAACAGACGTTTATGATTTTTTAGAAGTTAGTGTTACATGTGACAAATTTGTAAAATTTTGAATAATCACAGTGCTACTTTTTATCAATACGGCTCACAATATTTAACTGAATATCAATCTCAGTACGTAGTAGGTGCAAAAATAAATATCTAAACTAGGTGATCAATGCAGAATGATAAAAAGGAGCGAAGATATATCCAATCCAAAAGATATGCCCGAAGATATGTTACAATCCAAAAGAACTACAAAATCGCTACAGTTTAATGTGAGGTAAATATTGCTGCATCTACCTCCGGCATAGATTTAGTGGAAAATTAATGAAACATTTTTTAAACGGATTTGAAACCGATATGTCTGACTACAACGATCGTATTGTGAAATTTGACTATAAAAAGTACTTTAACAAAACGGAAAAGAAAAAAAGGTGATCGAACCAAATAAAAACTCTTCCAGGTTGAAAACATGATCAAACTTAATCAATGTTTGGTATTAAATTTTTTAAAATCAACCACAAGCAAACTTTTATTTTCAGACTTTCAGACTTTCAATATCAAAATAAAAAATATAAAAATTAAAAAAAAAAAAACTATAAAAAATTTGATAATTTGTTTAAGTATTGTGAAAAGATGATAATTTTCCCATTGAAAGTCTATGGGGACCGTTTTTCGGTGATTATTCCTCCGTGGTATGTCTGATTTTCAATATTTTTTTTGTAAACCATTTATGGCTAGATGTCGTCTTACATGCAAAATTTCATTTAGATATCTTTAATAGTTTGGGAGGAGTATGCGGACAACCGAATATCCGAATCGGGGGAAAATCGAGCTTCGCTCCAATTATAACAAATACACACTTGATGCAGTAGCGGTATACAATATAATTTAGGAACTAAGGGCTTGAGATGTTCTCTATTTGTATAGAAAAATAATCGATTAAATTAAGTATTCGAATGAAAAGCAACCGGAAATAGGTTGATTTGCTAAAATTTGGTGCTTGTAGACAAATTTTGCCTTACATGCATGGATCACTAATGGGAAAAAATTTATGCAAGGTAGATTGTAATAGATATATGTAATGTTGATTGTGAAATGACGAATAAATATAATAATCTGTTAATATGTAAAATAAACTAACCCATACAAATTAATTAAAAACTAAAAAGCAATCTCTATAAGGAATACAAATTTGGGTAACATACATAATCTTCGAAAAATATAGTTACAAAAAAATTAAACCTACTTATTTGCCTAAATTCGAAGTATATTATTATTCTTGCTCAAATTGTCATAGACTACACACATAGAAATATAGGTTTTTTTATGCTTAATAGGGTATGTTCCATGCTTAAATTACGTTTATTTTCAACCGTGAATAAGACAGGTGTATTTTATACTTATAAGGAATACTTGTTCAAAAAATCACTAAGGAGCTTTTTATGAATATTATTCTTAGAATTTAATGAGTATCGGATATGTAACATGACCAGCTAGGAACAGAGAAATAACTTTATTGTAAAAATTTTGTATAGTTATTAGAGAAAAAAATATAATTTTTTTTCATAAAATATGCCTCTTCATAAAATATGCCTCTAATTCATAAATTTATGGCGCTTAGTAATAGTTAATTATGGAACTAGGCATTTATGTTCCTAATATTTGAATTTTGATGAAGTGTCGAGATACCGAAAACCTCATGGTCACGATTTGTCAAAAGTTATATTTTAATCTTATACTTAACCTTATGTTCATATTACTAATGTTCTTATTTATCTATCATATACATATGAGCAATTTCACGAAGATTCAACATCGTTTTGACTTGACCCCTTTTAATTTTGATCATTTTTTGTTTATTGATAGTCTTTCATAAATAAAAAATACAAGTTTTCTTAGAATTTTTATTTTTCGACCAGGGGTCTTCACAGGGTGCCCCTCAATTTTTTGCTATTTTGTGATGTGAGTGCATTTTGATGAGCGATTGTAGAAAAACTACTCAATCGATTTTCATAAATGATATGTCGTTGAATAGGTATTAGAACAAAGTTTTTAAAAATGTACACTCTTAATTTTTGAAATAATTTTTAACGGTGTAACATAAGAAAAAAACGGTGTAATTGAAGAAAAGATGGCACTACACCTTTTTTTTTTAAACTAAATTGAAGCTTATTTTATATCTAACTACTTGTGAAAGTTTAGGACTAGTGATATTTTTTGTTTTAAAGATAAAATTCGTTGTGCATATGACTGTCGGGAATCAGTTTTTTTTGTTCTGAAGGAAAATTATAAAAATGGCGTTATAAACTAAGAGATTTTTTTTATGTTAAATATCAAATATTTTATTATTAAATGAACTTTTTAAATATAATAAAAATTATATATGTACAATAAAGAAAATATGAGCAATTTCAGCATAAATCCAAAAATGCGCTTATTGCTATGTACATTAAATGAAGCTTATGTGGAGTTTAAAAATAAGTTTCCCGTTGTGAAAATAGGATTTTCTAAATTCACGTCCCTTTGACCACAAGAATGTATAAAATTATCCAAAGGAGTTCATCATGTGTGCGTGTGTACCGTACATCAAAATATGAAACTAATGATTCAACACTCTAAGATGTCTTGGATTACTGATGCTGCTTTCCAGAATTATAAAACATTAATTGACTTTGTTTCATGTGGTGAATTAACAGAAGATTGTCATACTTTGAAGTGCAATAAATGTTCAAAAAAACTTCAGCAACTGGAAGAAAGATTACTAAATGATTTTGACGTTAAAGGAATCCTTCAAGTCAAATATCAACAATGGATTACCACTTTGTGCTTTCTAGATCTACTCCATGAACATTTTGATATATAAAATAAAATTATCATTTCGTTATTCATTTGTTTGTGACTAGTAATCACAGTTTCGTTTCTTTCAATATTTTATGCCAACGTTTTATATTTCACGACTAATTCATAAAAATGTATACCGTAAAGTTAAGCTGAAATTAGTCTTTTTCATTTTTTTCTAGTCAAAATAGAACGAGAAACCATGATTAATTTTCTAAAGAGAGAGTAAGACGAATATCAAAATTTTTCATGGAAAAAATATTTTATAGGATTGGAATTGTGACATTTCACCATTCTTTATAATAAACATCTAATTTTATTATATATTTTTAACAATGTCATATAAAACATAGACTGCATAACAATTTTAAATATTTTTCTTCAGTGTAAAAGTCGTCTTTGTCCATAAAAAAAGTCTTGCTCTATAGACTTTTTTTATGGTAGAACACTTTTTATAGTATATCACTTTTTTTTTTTTAAAGTCATGGAAAGTAAAAATCAAGACATGAAATAAATAAAATGTCTTAATCTTTTTTCTTTCGCACTAGTATGATTTTCATATCTTCTATTTCACAAAATAAAAAAGACGAGTAAAAAAGACTAATGGAGAACGACCTTTATGGATACTGCAATAATATTATAAAAAGTGCTTATCAGGAATAAACATTTATAATCTATCTATATAAATAAAATTCAAGCTTCTGTCTGTCTGTCTGTTCGGGATAAGCTTCAAAACGGCTGTATTGTTTTAGATGAAACTTGAAAAACGTAAAGAAAGGAATGTCAGAAGTAACATAGGCTACTTTTAATCATAGAATTTATAGTTTTTATATTAGAATTTTTGAATTCTAGCAACTCCGGTACTTAATTCATAGCAACGAATTTGCCTAAATGTTGATTACATACACATGGTTTTTAATTGTTCTAATTATATAAATGAGTATAATTCATAGCGCGTATAATTCATAGAGTTTGCCTAAATGTTGATTAAAATTTGGTTTTTAATTGTTCTAATTATATATGAGTATGTTTTTATTATATAGAGACGAATTTGTATTTTGTTGTATATAAACATACGTATGTTTTAAATCTTAACTTGCAAGATTTGCTCATTTGTTGTTTATGAAGATTTTTTATTTAGAGAGGAATTAGAATGTGTGTTTATGTATTTAGTTTATTTATTTCGGGGGAAATTTGTATTTTATTGTATATGTTTTAAATCGTAATACATAAAGATTAAATTTAATGCGTAGCTACTAAGGGGTATCCCGTGGGCTTCAACATCTTATACAAAACTTATGACCGGCAATCACAGCTTCATCTTTATCCGTGTATATGATGAACAAACTGATAGATCTTTCTAACGTCTTTGGTTAAACTTAAAGTGTTAACACAATTTAAGATTGGTATTTATATCTTCAACTTTTTATCCTTAATATTAATTGTAAAACTCTTTATTTGAAATAAACTGTCTTGTTAACTACTTACCAAATTTTTTTAGATCCTCCAAATTGAAAGAATAAACGAAACTATTTCATAATTATTTTAAATCAATAACTCTCCTCGTTTTCAAAATAACAACATTGATCACAGCATGATGTAGCAATCGCTTATTGTTACCATTCCCATAATTTAAGTTTTATTACCATTTTCCTCAATCAACCGTATATGTTGTTTTTTTTTGCTAACATTAACAATAAAATCAAAATTCTTTACTAACTACATCCTGGCAGCAAAAACTATGTAATAAAAATATCATAAAATATCACATTTATCAACTAAATTCGATAACAAAAACAATTGCTACAAAGTTAAGCAAAATTCTTAATGTTAGTTGATTCTTTTCACTTCGTTTTTATATTGTTTTATCGTCATCGTTATGTTGATGATGATAACGATAATATGATTGTTTTGAAATTAATTCCAAAGAAAAGTTTAAAATAAAGACACAATTCCTTATATATATATATATATATATATATATATATATATATATATATATATATATATATATATATATATATATATATATATATATATATATATATATATATATATATATATATATATATATATATATATATATATATATATATATATATATATATATATATATATATATATATATATATACATATATATATATATATATATATATATATATATATATATATATATATATATATATATATATATATATATATATATATCTGTAGGTGGGAGGTAAACTACACTAAGTCACATTTTAAAATTTTACAGGAAAGCCAAAAAACTGTTTGAAAATGGACTAGCCAAAAAACTGTTTGAAAATGGACTATTTAATATGGACTTGGACTATTTAAAATTGTTCTATCTCGAAAACTACACTAGTTAGGACTCAGTGCTATTAACCTCTCGGTAGAGAACAAAATCCTGATTCTAACAATATAAAAAAACGTATTTTGAAAAAATTGGACTTGGTGTAGTTTACCTCCCACCTACAGATATATATATATATATATATATATATATATATATATATATATATATATATATATATATATATATATATATATATATATATATATATATATATATATATATATATATATATATATATATATATATATATATATATATATATATAATGAAAACAGAAAGAAAAGGTTTTGTCCCCGTTTCCTTCTTTGTTTTCATATTTTCAGTGACATGAACACAAAATAGAACAAATATAAATTAAATACCAAAAGTAAAACAAATCGATTTAAGTCCTTTAACTGCTTTTTATTTTTTCTCCACCATTGTTGTTTGAGAAGTGGGTTAAGTATTCATAAATTAATCGAATTCAACTTTGTAGATGTTGAGTTTTCATTACATAAGTGATGCAATCTGCTTGAACTTCAATATGAATAAGTAAAAGAGTAATAAGAATCTCTAGGAATTATCTTCTTTATCTGACAACTTCTCACCTAACCGTCGTATAATCCAAATTGAATAGATAATAATTTGGCTTTCAAGTTTTCTTGTTAGATTACTGTTGAACGTTAAATTATTGAGCTTGTAATTCAAAGTTAATGTTAAGATATTATATGAACATTGTTTTTCAAGTTTATGACTTTTATAAAATTTTCTATTTGTTTCAAAAGCATTTTTTGGTTAAATCGTAGCAGATACTAGTTCGGTCTGAAAGAACTAAGTATTACATTCTCGAACCAAAAATGAAATTTTTACCCCGACTTTTTTGGCATTTCTCGACGTTTTAGGACCTCTTGATTCTCAAAAAAAAAATGTATGTCTGTCTGCCGGCCATCCGTCCGTCCGTCACAACCTACGAAATCTAGAAAACCACTGAAGGGATTTAAAAAACTTTCTTCCTAGAAATAGGTATACTCAACGAAAAGAGCCAAAAGGACGATGTGTTCGATAACTGTACCGGAAGTATGACAAAAAAACCGTCAAGTGTGTCAAAACAAGGAAATTTGCATATTTTTTGCTTAAAAAAGGTTCATATTAAGTGATTACGAGTAGGAACATCGAAATTGGAGAAATTTTGATGGTCAGGATTGGTATGTGAGTCCAAAAACTAGATTATTGAAATATAAGTTTGTTAAAAAAGATGTCGTGAAGTGTGTCAAAAGAATGATTTTCATTTTCTTTTTTACACAATTTTTGGAGAAAAATCGAACTAATTATTTCTATGACATGAAATGCAATCGAACATGAAATTGGACATGAAAATTTTTGATTTTGTTATAATATATTTTTGGAATTTTGAAAAAAGTTTGAATTTTTGATTTTGTAAGAATTTTCGGAATATTTTTTGAATTTTGAAAACAGTTTGTATTTTGATTTTGTTATAATTATTGCAATATTTTTAGAATTTTGGAAAAAGTTTTAAATTTTTGATTTCTTTAAATTTTTGGAATTTTGGAAAAAAAGTTTGTGTTTTTGATTTTGGGGTGCGTTCGATCTGACTGAAATAACCGAAAAAACAACAACAGTTGCATACAATTTTCAGTTGTTTCTGTTGCTTCAGTGCAAATTGAACACGGCTTGTGTTATAATTTTTGGAATATTTTTGGAATTTTGAAAAAAGTTTGTATTTTTTTATTTTATTGATAATTTTTGCAATAATTTTAGAAGTTTGAAAGAAATTTGAAATTTTTATTTTGTAAGAATTTTCGGAATATTTAAAAAGTTTAAATTTTTGATTTTATTTTAATTTTTGGAATTTTGAAAAAAATTTGTGTTTTTGATTTTGTTATAATTTTTGCAATATTTTAAGATTATTGGAAAAAGTTTCAATTTTTGATTTTGTTATAGGTTTTGCAATATTGTTAAATCTCTGAAAAAAGTTTCAATTTTGATTTTGTAAGAATTTTTTTCAGAATTTTGAAAAAAAACTTAAAATTTTTGATTTTGGTATAATTTTTAGCATATTTTTGAAATTTTGAAAGAAATAGGAATTTTTGATTTTGTAATATTTTTTCATAACAATAAGTATCATCTTTCCATTAAATTATGTTAATTTATGATCTGTTATAACTTTCCGGCAACGTACTGATTTTTCGTGTTAGTTTTGTAATAAGTTTCTAAATAGAGATAAAAATACTTGTCCTTTAATAAAGAGTTATGTTT
>OY856186.1:247994466-248518743 GCA_963693315.1 Diogma glabrata
ACTTCATCGGCTAGCACTCCTAAGATATCAGCTTGGCTAATGAGATTGCACTGCTATTGCCAGTGGTATACGATATCACAAGATAACTCATATGTCAATAGCAGGGACTAAAGTACGCGTGGTTGTCACACCCATAGATCAACAATTTTAAATTTTACAAATCTTCCTGCGGAAAGCTAAGTAAATTAATTGGTATTAATGCGCATTGTTGCCGTTTGTAAATCACTATCGGCTAAGTGTCACCATTTTTAATTATTTTATTTATCATGATTGCCATCCAGGTTTAATCATACATAAGCTATGCTTCTTTATATAGAATTTATGCGATTTCCGTCTCGTAATTGTGAGCTTTAAATCATGTGAGCTATTGTGAGCTTTAAACATGTATTACATACAACTTCAAACCAACAATTTTGATATACAAATGTAATTGTTTCAGGTTATACTATCTTTCCTACGTTCAATATTTATTTAGCATGATGACTAGAATGCAAATTGAAAAAGACAGTAGCAATATAACTTTAAAAAACTGCATTATAGATCAATTTTTATTATTTTTATGAATTCATGAATAAAAAATAATAATTTTTATGGTATTTAATAACAAGTAAAAAAAAACAATAAAAAAATGTACCTGTCCAGGAATTGAACTCACGATCTACAGAACATCAGTCGACCGCGTTATACACTTCGCAATTTCAAACGTTAAGAAACGATGGATGTGTTTCATATTTTAAAAATATTTTCCTGATTTAAAATTTGGTAACGCGAATATATAGATTTTAGTCCATATAAAATTTTGCAACGCGGCTAAAGAAGTTTTCACTTCAAAAACAATAAAAAAAATGTACCAGTCCAGGAATTGAACTCACGATCTACAGAACATCAGTCGAGCGCGTTATCCACATCGCAATTTCAAACGTTAAGAAATGATGGATGTGTTTCATATTTAAAAATATTTTCCTGATTTAAAATTTGGTAACGCGAATGTATAGATTTTAGTCCATATAAAATTTTGCAACGCGGCTAAAGAAGTTTTCACTTCAAAAAATGTTTTGGCACGCCAATAAAATCCAGTTGCGAACCCTGGATATACCAATATTGATTAAATTTAACACATATCAAGAATACGCCATAATTTATGAATCTACCTTTAATCACTTTGAAATTTTAGAAATTGAGTTAAAAAAATGTGATTGTTATTTACTCTTTTCTCTTTTCTGTAATAAAACTGTATTAGAAATAATTTTTCAAGAAATTGTTGTTCTAGAAATGATTGTAAATTATTTGAGTAAAAATGAGAATAAAGTTGCACAAAATCATCAATTTATTGAAATTCTATTTTGATGCGTATAGCTATTAAATTGATTGTAAAAATTCTTAAAATAATTGTTGATGATTTAAATTGAGAATTTCGTAATTAAATGAAATTGAATAAGTTAATCTTAATCTATAAATTGGTCTTATTGATAAAACTAACAATACTTCTCTCGGTTTAAACCAGTTATTCTATAATCTAGAAGATCAGCTTCGAATTTTCATCAACTAAGAGTTTCTGTATTTGAGAATAGTAGATTCTTGTATGAGCTTAGAATGAAGGCAATTCTTCACTAGAATGAAGTTTCCCGGAACGGGCGTAGCAAGTGGAGGGAATCATCCAAGTGAAGAATTTCCTTCATCCTAAGCGAATACAAGATACTATTTTATCCACGACTACAAATATTTCAAATAATTTCATTCAAGTTTTCCTGTAATAGTTTAAATCGCCATGTTGAAATAAATCTATGAAATATAAAACAAAACAAAACATGTTTGTTTGTTTTATATGTATTGTTCTTGTTTTATCTGTTTATATTACTATACCAACAAATCAAGCTTTTAATTTGTTAGGGGAATTTTGAATAAATAAAATGGAATGAAATAAATAAAAAAGAATTTGATATATAGAAAGGATTGAATACAATTACAATGAAAGATATACGCATGGAAAGTATATATTCTTTAGTAGTCGTGGATAAAAGCTTTTATCCACGACTACTAAAAAATATATACTTTCCATGCGTATATCTTTCATTGTAATTGTATTCATTCCTTTTTATATATAAAATTCTTCTTTATTTATTTCATTACACTTTATTTTTTCAAGATTCTAGGATGAAGGCAATTCTTCACTCGGATGATTCCCTCCACTCGCTACGCTCGTTCCGGGAAACTTCATCCTCGTGAAGAATTGCCTTCATTCTACGCTCATACAAGAATCTACTATTATTTAATATTAGAATATTATTTCTCTCAGTGACGCACCTGTATTAAACACAAATAATTTGCTGCAATTAGTTATCCATTGCGATAAAAATGAAACTAAAATTTTTTCTCGTATTCTAAATTTATTTAATTCATATTTGAAATGTAAATAAGTTATACATACTAAATTATACAATATACGTTAACTGTAAATAATAATTCTAGATGTTATTTGAATGCATAAAGAACGAAACGAAAGACAATGTTTCTGTGCATTAAACTGGTTAATAGTTTTCAATTCAATTCTAAATGTTGTGGCAAGCTGTTCCAAAATAATGCGCAGCATTTACGAGTCTATCGCTATCGTTTTTATTTTCACAGACAAAATGTTCGCTGGAACCTCTTTGTCGCACGTATTCACTCGTAGGAATATTGCGCTTTTTAAAACTCGACAACCCTAATTCAGGACTGATTTTTTGCAGACAACCCAATATCACCGTGTTTGTAATAAAATAATCTTTATTTTGACGTTTATTCATTAACCAGACCGGTGCAAATTACTAATTTCGATCTGCCTTTTTATACCTGCCTACCCAAAGTTAAGAGGGGAAAAAAATAGACTACCTATCGTTTGCCATATTCTAAAGGCTTGATACTTTTGATTGGTATGTCATTTGTCTATTAACCGAAGCGGTGAAATGTTTAAAAAAAATTAATTTTTAAATTATTAATTAATAATATTCTGGACCGAAATTTTTTAGACAACCCACCTGCAATATATTTATTAACATATTTAATTTAATATAAAATACTTTTCATCCATTAACCAGTTCGGTGAAGGTCGTTCTATACTCGGATCTTAGACTATATTGTACTAATAGAAAAAGTAAAAAAGCTTTTTTACTGGAGGTGATAAACCGGAAGTTGGGATGCAGAACTTGTTTTAAACGGTTAAATCCGTTTTTGCTGGGATTGGGATTATTCGAAATGTTAGTAGCACCATGTGGTCCACTAGGTAAAATCTCTAAATCTCTAAAAAAATCTCTTATATACCAAGTTTCCTCCAATGCGACTATCAGGTACAGATCTTATTGAACTTTCCAAAAAGCGCTTACCTAAAAACTAATCTGCTCCTTGCTGTACATATCTGGAAATTTGTTCAAAGTTTCATAAAAACATAATTCACGAACGAGTATGCTCCCAACACACATAAAAAAGACGGACAAGTGCAAATATAACTTGCTCGTCGAGGGCTTCATGTATATAATATTCTACGAGAGCAGTTATTCTCAAAAACACAATTTTAGAAATAAATCAAAAACAGTACCTTCGCCAATTCCCAAAAAATTATTTGGAGTGAAAAAAATTCATCTTACGTATGACACTCGTCAAGGTCAAAACTAATTTTTTTTCAAAATTCCTACCATCAACCTCAAAATAACATTTTAGATAAGTAGTTTTCATTCTCTTTTCAACATTATAGCCGTGAATTTTTTCAATAATTTCTTTTGTATTGTTCGAAGTTAAGTTATGTCTTCCCATAAACGTGCAGAAATTTTTTATTTGGTTGAAATTGTACAATCATTGCGAGTTTTTTTTTTTAAATCTATAAGAAAAATCCTAACACAAAATAATAGTTTCTCCCTCCCTACGACTGTATAAAAAAAAATGAAAGAAAATGAAGTTTTGGCTTTCATTATAACCAAACATATAATTTTTGATACTTTATCTATGAAAAATAAATTTGTTCATAATGAAAAAAGTTTGACAGCAAGTTTTCATAATATGAAAATATTTACATAACTTAAATACTTGTTGGTGTTGTTAGAAAATATTGCTTCTCCATTTTAAAATTATTGAGCTAAATAATCACTGGAAATAACACAATAAATTTAAATTGTATTCTCGTAGTTATTTTCATTCATTTTATAAAAATCAACACAACTATGAAAAAAACATTTAACTTTTCTTTTCGTTTTAAATTATGTAATTGTTTTTAATTTATAATTTAATAAAAAAGTTTGTGGTTGAGAATGGCGAAAAGAGAAACTAAATATGACATATCAGCGATCACCATTTCTTTGTCTCTCTGCATACAATTTAAAGTTATGTTCTCTGTTTATTTATATATACTCTATAAGTTGTAGACTTTAGTACGGATACACACCTTTAATTAAAAAATTAAAAAACCTGAAGTGACAAACCGGAATTAGGAACGCAGAAATATTAGAAACACTAATTAAACCAACCAATTTAACGCCAGGATTACAAGTATGAATGAACAGGGAGACCTTCGACTAGGGAGACCCTTCGTCATATTTCCAATTTTAAAATGAATCCAATGGTTTATTTTCAAGTGAACCCGTATCATATATCAAAGTTCATGGGATCTTGCATGCATTTTTGTCAACCAACCATCCATCCACTTTAAAAAACTTAATCACGACCCATTTGTTTCGGGGTTAGCCGTTATAGACAATTTGGTAACATCAACCCACTTAAAATCCGAATAAACACTAAATATTTCAACTATTAATAACAAATGTCATATCTTTTTTTTTCGTTGGAATACTTTCTATTTTGAATTCTGTCGTCTATCATTTTTGCAAACTTTAAAATAAATAATTTTCATGGCCGATTGTATGGACGCGAAAAGAAAATATATCCTCGGATATAACGTCGTTTGTTTTGCATGAATCACGAAAGAACCAAAACTGTAGTCGAGGATTTTGTTCTATCCTCTGTTCTATCTGTTGTTTTTCGTGTATAAAAAAGTGAATAAAACAATTTTTTTCTTGATATGCGCATAGCATGATAATTTTGTTTTATAATTTGTCTTTATTTTTTAAATTAAATTTGTACGTTTTTAAAATTTGTTTTTTGATATAAATTAATAGTAAATAAATAATATTTTTAATTTAATCAATTTAATTTTTCAAATTTTTTTAATTTATAATTACATTTATTTAATAGAAAAGTAACAGAAAAAGTATTACTGGTAAAAATAGTATTATAAAAATGCAATAAAATCAAAAATACAAAAAAATTTTAAGTGATCGTTCATAATACAATCGACGAAAAATAAAATTCTCGGATGCAGATATAACTTTATTCACGGATTTTTTTCTATCCATCGTTGTTCATACAATCAGTCCTCAATGTCCAGAAATGTATGGGTTTTTAATATAACAATTTTAATATAACAGCCTATAGTTGACATAAAATTAAAATCAATAATTTAATATTTAGTTGTTTAATAGCTCTCCAAACTTCCATTCTTATATAGAAAGGCTTAAAAAGTTGAACAAAAGAGTCTTCGTTATATTCTGCTCCAAACACAAAGAGAACAGTTAAGGATGCTATGCTCTTCTTGCACTAAATCAGAAATAAGTTTAAAAGAAACTAATATTTATATAAATCTTTTGACACCACTTGATGTAGCTGATATGTAAAAAGAGATACCAATCCATACAAACAAGCGTTATTTTTAATGAATGTACATTATATGCACAAAATCGATTTAAAACATTGATCTCCATTCAGCACTATTGTATTTGTATGTAATCATTAAAATCATCACCTTACTCCATTCTTATAGGAACGACTGTAATTCTAAAATAAATATTGACTTAGAATTTTTGTTTGGTGTTTTGCAATTTCTGAACACAACAAGACCGAATCGTACTACAATTTCAATTATTTATTTTCATTTTCAAATTATTTTCTTTTCACTTTGATATTATTAATTTTACTCAGTTTCTTATTTGTTAAACAAATTTCTGTATAAAATGGAAACAAAGAAAACATAAAGATAACATGAAATATAGAGAAAATAATGGTAGGGTAGACATTGTAATAATAATAAAAAACAAAAATAAATTTAGAAATCCTTCGAAAAATTCAGTTCAAATTATTTGTATCTTTTGCTGTGTTGAAAACGGCAACAAAAGAGCTTTATTCTAAGGATTTGTAAGTAATAAAAAACAAAGTTATAGGAATGATGGGATCTAGAAATTGAATGGACTAATGAGATTTTTTTGGGGGGAGATATAATATAGTTTAAGTTAAAGTGTTTTTTGCAACTGTTGAATAAAATGTGGGAAAAGCTTTTCCGGATTCATATTAATCTCGTTTAGTTTTTATGTCAACATTTTATGAAAAGTTGTTCTTCAATAAGACAGTATCGAATAGAGAGAAAAGAAACCAAAAAAGAAAAGGATAAAGAAAAAAAAAAAAGAAAAAGAAAAAGAAAAAGAAAAAGAAAAAGAAAAAGAAAAAGAAAAAGAAAAAGAAAAAGAAAAAGAAAAAGAAAAAGAAAAAGAAAAAGAAAAAGAAAAAGAAAAAGAAAAAGAAAAAGAAAAAGAAAAAGAAAAAGAAAAAGAAAAAGAAAAAGAAAAAGAAAAAGAAAAAGAAAAAGAAAAAGAAAAAGAAAAAGAAAAAGAAAAAGAAAAAGAAAAAGAAAAA
This sequence comes from Diogma glabrata, assembly GCA_963693315.1. Classification (NCBI taxonomy): domain Eukaryota; kingdom Metazoa; phylum Arthropoda; class Insecta; order Diptera; family Cylindrotomidae; genus Diogma; species Diogma glabrata. Next base: position 248,001,175 of record OY856186.1, read on the forward strand.
GAAAAAGAAAAAGAAAAAGAAAAAGAAAAAGAAAAAGAAAAAGAAAAAGAAAAAGAAAAAGAAAAAGAAAAAGAAAAAGAAAAAGAAAAAGAAAAAGAAAAAGAAAAAGAAAAAGAAAAAGAAAAAGAAAAAGAAAAAGAAAAAGAAAAAGAAAAAGAAAAAGAAAAAGAAAAAGAAAAAGAAAAAGAAAAAGAAAAAGAAAAAGAAAAAGAAAAAGAAAAAGAAAAAGAAAAAGAAAAAGAAAAAGAAAAAGAAAAAGAAAAAGAAAAAGAAAAAGAAAAAGAAAAAGAACGTATTAAAGTTTCACTATACAATTCACATCTTCATACCATCATCCTATACTCCTTAAAAATATTAGGAAAATCATTTTTTATGTTTTATCACATTTTAGTAAATCGCAAGCTCTATCTTAAAATACTATAATCAATTTAATAACAGAAATACTCAGAATACGAAGTGACAGAACAACAAAGCTTAAAGTTAAATTTAATTTTGTCAAATATTATATTGACAGTTTCTATGCGACAGTCCGTTTTTTTATTTCTGACAAAAATATTTGAAATAATTTAATTTCATTTAAAGGAAAATTTGAAAAAACAAGAATTGGTTTTCAAAGAAACTGCATTGACGAAGTCAAATAAATACTCCATTCAACTAGAGTAGGACATGTGTATAGTGTATAGAGTGTAGTATGTATAGAATGGGACATGTGTTATGAGGTGATAATATATAGGGGGATGTTTGATATATGTAAATTTAAATTTTTATTACAGAAACAAATATTTAATCAAGAAAAAATGTTTTAGCCATATTACACAAATGATGGTTAACTGTGTTCAAAATAATTTTCCTTAACACATACGTCATTGAAATGACAAGATAATCTGAACATGACTCCGTTATTACCAGTTTTCGTGTGACAAAAAATCAAAGAAAACTAAATATTAGAAAAATTATATAAGAAATTATTTCTTAAAACTAGGTTAAATGTTTAGGGATTTTCTGTACACGACACGATACACGTATTTCAATCTAAAATTTAATCCTATACAATACACATCTCATTCGAGTCTTAGAATTGTTGTTGTCTTGGTAACACCATTCTGTTTATGTTTATTTGGATACAATTCTGAATGTTTTTCCTACATTTCCGTTTATAACTGGAAAATTATTTAAACTACCAGATATTCTAAAAATAGCAACATAGTTTTATATAGAACAACAGAGACACTACCTTCTCTTTTTGCGTTCTTCGGAGGCAAAAAATAAAAAGTTGTAAAAATAACTTTTTTTGTTTGTGTAAAATCTTGTTACAATAACAGTTAATTTTTTATTCTATTTATTTTTATTTTCTGCTTTCTTTTCGTTTAAGATAAAACAATAATAACATGGAAACTTAAAAGCTTGTTTTCTTGTTGAAGTAATATTCATTGTTTTGTTCATTCACCTTAACAGAAAAACTGTAAGCAAATTAGTTGTTATTTTCTTGCTGGATGTAGATAGAAATAAAAATATAAGAAGAGTTTATGGTTTTTTGTTTTAATGAATTTAACAGGAAAAAAAATTATAATATATATTGAGTCGGATGAGATGATGAATTAAAAATAAAGTAAACATTTTTTAATTCTACTTGAAAAAAGGTTAATATTTTCAAGCGAATTGGATATGAAAAATCAATATCTGAACAGTTTAACAAGTAATATCTCAAATTTCAGAAATTTTGTGAATGAATAAAGTTCAAATCGAATGATGCGCAGTTACCCAAGATTATTATTTAGTTGAACTCCAGCTTATATTTTTTTATTAAAATGTGTTGTGTAACAGGAGTTTTAATATAAGTCACGATAACACATAGATACCTTTTCAGACCTAGGTCCCACAACCACATGCGTTCTAAGGTGTTTTTTTAATGTTTGTGTATTGGCATTCAAGACTATTGATTCGGGCCAAAAGCATTCTATTTGAATGATGTACGAACAAAGAAGTCCACATTCTGTCATTAAGACAGTGAGTGATCTCGCCAGTTTGGCTGTTTGCACAAACCCATTGATGAGTTAAACGTAGAAAAGAACATGGTTGAGGCGTGATGAATCTGATTTCATCCGGGAGCTGCTGCAGCCAAATTCCGTAACTGTGAAGCGGTGAAGTGTTAAAAATTTCTTCGTTTCTTTTCATTGAAAACTTATCACTTCACCGCTTCACAGTTACAGAATTTGGCGGCTGGTGACGATATTTTTAAAAAAAACAATTAGATCAGCAACAGTGCGATGATGTTTTAAGTGTTCAACGATGTTGCATTTTGGTTCTAAATGCACTTAAAATTGTTAATTCTTTTAGAAATTTTGATATGCAGGAACCATTTTAGCAGAAACACAAACTTTGGATATAAATCACATAAGGAAAATAATTGGTATTATGTATTGGTATTATGTTTATGCAAACATGGAGGCGAGGAATAATAAGTTAGATCTAAAAAACCACAGCATAGCCAACGAACCAAAAAAACATTTCAACATCATTCTGCTAATATCGATCATCATCAGAGAATCGTTACACATCAACAAAAAGCTCATAATTTTTCGGTGTAGATTTTTATTACATCAAAAACCAGGTTCAATTAAATTTTATAATTGGGACAATTTAAGACAAAAGCAAAAACCAGTTTGGATTCTTTTCTGTCGTTTAAGTAACCTAGCAGCTTTAGTCTAGTGTGTCTCTTATTACCATACCATTGACCTTTTATCTACAATATAATTCTATTCTTTTAAGTGCTAATGGTTTCTCTAAAACAAAAAAAAAAAAACAGATTAAAAAACATATTGTGAAAAAAAAGGAAAATTGACACCAAACAAAAGTAGAGCAAGCAAAAAACGACTCTGAAATAGAAAATATAACTAGATGATGGCAATTCTGTGAATAATATAACCTTTGCATGTGCGAAAAGAGGATGTGACGAGTAAAAGGATAAATGCATGCTAAATGATTGATTGTAGTATTTTCATATAATGAAAAACGAAAAATATATGTATATGTTAAATAAATTATTGAACCGAAAAGCTTGTTAATTCAATTTATTATTTTATTCTGAAAATGGAAATTTTATTCTAAATTTAAGATTTTGTGCATCCGTTTGTTTTATGTTTGTACATAGAACAAATCATTTTTGGCAGAGTGTACGTGTTCAAATAAAAACTAAATAGAGATATTCATTATTTAAGTTTGATTTTAAAAAAGATGTCTTTGTTTAAAATAATTTTTGATGTGGTTTTCAGAGTGTCTATTAGATAACAAGTATTTTAATTAAAAAGGAAGCCAGGAAAATAAAAGTAAATAGGTTTAATCAAAACTAATAACTGTTGTTTGCTTATCTACTTTGAACAATTCAAAAAAGTTCGTTTTTGGTGACTTTTAGAGATGATAAAATAATAGTTTAGAAAACCTAGCGGCTTTACAACTGTGTTGTACAGGGCAAGATGAAAATATCGTTTAAATATAATTAATTGTTTTTCAACACGCGAAATTAGAATATATTGCACGGTACTATTCCGTACAATAAAAGAAAAGTTTAACAACATAATTAGTAGATAAAAAGTTTTTTTTAAAGAAGTTGAAAATTTGACCAACCAATTTATGTAGGTTTCGTACAATTTGTAAAAGGAAAATGTAAAAAAATTAAAAATTAATAAAAATCAAAAAACTGCTCACAGATGCCAGAGTTAGTTTTTTCATTCATTCGATTTTTTTATAAAAAAACATCGATACATCGAATAGAAAAAATCTTTAAAAAAACATCGAATCTATCCGATGTATCGTGTGGAAACATCAAGTAAATTTCGTACATCGATGTTTAGTGAATACACCGAGAAAAATACGTGTAGTAAAAAATTAACTACGCTGTAGTTGAAATTACAACTGTCTTTTAAGTTATTAAATATACAAATGTGAGTAGTAAATTTGATTACGCGTACTAATTTTAATGATTGAGGTATTTGTTCCTAATATAAAAAATAGTGAAAATAATTAGTTATTAAACCTAGTTATTTTAACTAAAACTTGGTAGTAACAATTAATATTTGAAATGATAAAACAATACTATTGCTACAATTTTAATTACAAAATATAGTTAATACAACTGCATTATAAATGAATGAAAAGAATGTTTTAGGGTTGAAACACATTTCTCTAAAACAAGGTTATGTAGAATTTTACTTTAAGTGTAAAAATGGTTGATAAAAAATCTAATCATGAAGTGTTTCAAATGTGGAATTAGGGAGATTGTTATCTTGACTGGAGTATGATAATGTAGAGCGATAAAGTTCCCGATTTATTCAATGTCTGTTTTCTCATAATTCACAATTTTGCTTACCATACGTAGTTCATAATAGTTTCTCATCCATCCACGATCTATAGATATATTTTTATACAGTTTCCGTTACATAAATTTGTTCTTCGCATAAAACAATTAACAATAATATTTCCTTTACAATCCCCTATTATTGACTCACAATGCGTTTTCACCAGCATTGCTTCACCATCCTACATAAATTTGAATTCTCAGGACACTAACTGTAATTGCCTTGAATGTTTTCAAACCTCAAACAGCTGTGCATATTTGTCCAATCGTCGCAATAGCTTAAAATTATTATCCTACAATCAGTTTTGTATTCGATTTCCTATATGGGTATTTTTATCAATTTATCTTTCCGTTATAGATCTAAATTTTACTGTAATACGGTTGTAAGTTGTTATTTCGTAATACATAAACATCATAAAATCGATTAAACTTACGTTTAATCCATTCTAATACATTGATAGTTCTTACAAATGTGTTGGAAATAACTTATTTCGTTAAATTGTATTACAATGTTATGTATTACAAAATAACAAACGGTTTTGTTGGAACGAAAAAGGTCCTAACATTTGTTAACATAATATAAATTAATTTCCTTGCGACAGCAACACTTTCTCGAATTTTTCGATATTAAAAAAATTGCTATAAAAAGAGATGATTATACTATCTCGGTCTCTTAGTCGATTGCATTTTTGATTTGTTTGTTTGACGTCTCGAAGTCTAATTTAAAAACGTGTCGGTCCATGTTAGAAAATAATTTTACATTAAATAGAAAATATTGTTAGTGTATTTATAAAATTAGTCTTAGTACGTCCAATTCTGGTTTCTCAAATATTTAACTTTGTTAATATTTCGGTGATATAATTTCTTAACTAATATTTAATGTGTTTTTGGAATTTTAATACATGTATTTATATTTTTTTGTTGACTGTGCAAAAAGTTAATTTAAAGTTTAATAAAAAAACCAGGTACTATTTATACATATTTCTAATTAATTAATTGTTATTTTGCAATTTGAATAATGCAATTTCATTAATATACACCAAAAAAAATTAATGTTGGTTGATGGTGTTTGTGTGGAGTGATACAATTTGTGTGCTTGTTCATATTACATTCCATCGTTGACGGGCTCAACATTTTATATGAAATTTGCGAGAAGGATAGGATTGAATTATAATGAATACAATTATTAACTTTATAAGTTACGGAACTTAATAGCGCAACGGTTATATATAATTTTTGCTACAACTGCCGCATATTATACATCTTTCGACGCAACATTGATATCAAATTGTTGCTATTACTGCTTGTTTAAACGCCACATTTATGTAAAATTTTTGCAGTTGGTGCTGTATTTAAAACAGATTTCAGCGCGACATTTGTATCAAGCTTTTGGCTGTTGCTACCGGAGGTTATACATATCTCAACTCAACCTTGATATCAAAGTTTTACTGTTACTACGGTGTATTTTACATATTTCAACGCAACATTGATATCAAGTTTTTGCTTTTACTACATTCACATCAACATTTACATCAAAGTTTTACTATTGCTGTCGTATATTGTATTTATTGAAACGCATCATTTATATCAGGTTTTTGCTATTACTACATATTTCAAATCAACATTTACATCAAAGTTTTACTATTGCTGTCGTATATTGTATTCATTGAAACGCATCATTTATATCAAGTTTTTGCTATTACTACATATTACAAATCAACATTTACATCAAAGTTTTACTATTGCTGTCGTATATTGTATTCATTGAAACGCATCATTTATATCCAGTTTTTTGCTGTTACTACATATTTCAAATCAACATTTACACCAAAGTTTTACTATTGCTGCCGTAAAGTGTGCTTATTGAAACGTATCATCTATATCAAATTTTTGCTGTGGCTATCGTACATTTTACATATTTCAACTGATATTCAATTTTGGTGTGATTACTACTGAGGTTCAACTCAACATTGATATTCAATTTTCTTGATACATTACCTGTTGGATTGTTCATCGCTGATGGAGGGCTTAGGCCGTAATACTTGGAATTCGGAAGGATTTAAGCATGGGGTGAGCGAACTTGATTATTTTATTTACTTTTTTTATAGAGGTGTGAATGCGTGTGAAAGGGTAGGCAAGTGATTGAATGGGGGCTTACCTGTCGATGCGTGTGTGTGTGTGAGCTGGCGATGCGCGTAACAAGATGCATGTAGTCTGAATTGGAAATGATTCTAATCAAAATATTTTTTTTTGCTTCGAGGTAACGTTTCGTTTTTCCAAATACCTTTTCGTTTATTATATTGCCTAAATTTATGAATTTATATTTTTAAGTAAACCAAGAATCATTCTCAATTAACCGGTATTACAAAAAAAAGAAAACCAAATTCTTGTCATGTTTTAGGTTTATTAATTATATACAGAGCCGGGACGAGGCTTAATTACGCCCTTGGCAAGAATGAGATTTGACGCCCCTACCCTCCTTTCCCCTCTACAGAATTGGTTTGTTTTAAACACTGTTTAAAACAATCTTCGAAACAAATTGGTTTTTATTCCAAAAAAACAATGTTTTAAACAAAAATTTTTTTTTAAATATAGCAATGTTACTTATTTGTTTTTTAATTGAACTGTTGCATAATGTGGTATTTTATCGTTTTTAATACATTTACACCTAATACGCCATTAAAATTTTGAAAGTTTTTAAAAGGAATCACATATCAAAACATTTGTACAAAAGTGCTGGCGGATCTGGTATTCGATTGCCAACAATCGCAATTCGTTTAATTTCTAAATAAAACGTGACAAATATGTGTCTTACTGTGAATCAAAAGGAACATCCTAGTTCTGAAAAGAAAATTATAGATTCGGTGCGAGATTTGTAAAATTAGGTTACATATTTCATCTCATTGTTGATTGATTTGACGTAATGTTTTCCATTACATTAATTTTTCAATAAAAAATGTTGTGTTTAGGAATTTACAATATGTGTCACAACAATACATAGATGCTTTTTAAGACGTAGGTTCCACAAATACATGCATTCTAAGATGTTGACGAACGCTTTCTTTAAACTTTTGGGGATTGGACGCCTCCGAAGTCCAGCAAAGCATTCCGTTTGTACGATATACGGACAAAGGAATCCCTCTAAATTCTGTCACTATGACAGAGAGTGACCTCAATAGTTTGACTGTTTGCACAAACCGATTGACGTGTATAACAGGAAAAAGAATATGATTGAGGAAGAACATGATGGATTCGATTTCAAATATTAAAATTTTTACCAGATACTTAACATGTACTTGATTAAAAAGGCTTAAAAATTTTAAAACCAGTCGCAAATGCTTGGGAAGCAAATGAATGCAGTCTTAGCCAATAAGTAATTTGGAAACACTAACAACATGATTTGGATTTTTTTGGTCATTTTGGCAGCCCTGTGAATAAGTACGAATTTGGAAACAATTACAACATGATTTGGATTTATTTGGACTTGTGATCAGTTTTACAAAAAGAAAAAAAAATCGTAACGTTATATGCGTTTCGTTTTTATGCATTATATTTATTTTTGCGGTACGTTAATTCGTTATGGAACAGACAAATATTTTTTCTTATTTAAGTGTTTCGGTTGGGATTCGAACTCGTAACCTCATCAGTGCCAGATAGGGTTGCCGCGTCTTAAAAGTTTCAAAGTAGGACACACTACCATTACAGTCTTAAAACTAAAAAACTCGTTGGATTTTGCCACTTAAGTTATAAAATAAATATTTTTTTAAAAAATCAGGTTTCGGTTTGGTGTAAGTATGAATGTATGGGCGTTATTTCGTTATTTCTGTAATGCTAATTGATTTATTTATAATGAATAATGGCTTACAAATTCGCATTTATGTTATCAGCCTCCAATGCGGTAACACTCGAAAAACTTAAATTTAAAGTTTTTAAGGACTCAGAAATACAGCTAAACATACCGTCTGCTGATTCATTGGCACTTCACTTTCATTAAAATCAATAAACTTATGTTGTAAGCCAGTTACTCAAAAATAGTTCTGTTTTGTATATTCATATTTTCCTTCAAAATCGTTAGCTTTCTGTAGCCAAATGTTTTACTTTATAACAAAATTCAGTTCAGTGATTTTATTTTATTAATAATACTAAGAACAGCTAATTTGTAACAAAAGTTATTTAAAAAAAGAGAGGTTTAACGGTGGATTTAATTCAAAATTATTTAAACAATGGTGGCTTACCACCTGGATATATCATGCAATAAAGCATAGATATTCACTTATGTCACAGCGATGTAAATTGTTTGCTTAATTGTTACTAACCTTTCGACATAAAATAAAATCATCGGCTACAAATTTAATATAAGTAAAGGTGCAATCAGGATTACTTATTTTGCTAACGCGTTTTTGAGAGAAATAGGTTGGAAAAAAATCTATTTTTTTCAGTGTAAGATATTGTATTACAGTTTGCCTAAAGTAGGACATTTTTATAGTAAAGTAGGACGTAGGCCATTCTTGCTCCAAAGTAGGAATGTCCTACCGAAAGTAGGACACGTGGCAACCTTAGTGCCAGAGTGAGCTCAAATCTATTCATTTCGCTACCAATGCGATGATATTTTGAAGTTGAGACTTCATTATCACTCTATTTACTTAAGTTGAATTGTCAATTGTCATTAGACTCCTATTTTCCGGAAATATTTTAACATTATTTTTGGGATTAAATCTCTAGACAGCACTATTGTATGAATTCATATGAGGAGTAGTATTTCTATATTATAGGCCACATTTTAAGTCAAGTGTATAGTCATTATTGATTGCTTCCAATCAATGTGAAATCAATAAGTGACACTTGGTCAATTATTTCATATATTGGCTTGCATATTAGACAACATTTTGGGGAATTTCAATTGTTCGGGATTTTTGTGAGCAATTAAACTCAAGGGAAGTAATTTGAATTTTTCAATTCAACGGTATGGTTGGAAATATCTCGTAAAAAAATCTGTTTTTCTTGTTTACGTGTTTTGGTTGGGATTCGAACTCGTAACCTCATCAGAGTGAGATCGAATCAAAAATTTACAAAATGCTTAATATTTTGCCACAAATATCAAAAAAATTTTAGAACTACCAAAATCTTTAGTTAAAGCGTGCACATACATTTAAAAAAAACAGATATGTCGGATTTTATATAATCGATATTTGCAAAATCGTTCAAAAAACGAAATAAAATATTTATGTTATCGTTGCGTTTTACGTTATTGTCACCAGATGAATTTTTAAAACGATACGAAAGTAATTATTATTAACAACGCTACTTAAGTTCGTTATTTCATTTTTACGTTACGAGTAACATTTTGCAACACTGCTTGTGATGCAAAAACCCATTTCCACGCGACCCATTTCCCCATTTTTTAGTCAGCATTTATGACATCGTTACATTACGTTGCTGTGTAACTATATCCAAATGCACTTTTTAATGAAAATTTCATTGTTTTAGAAAACAAAGAAAATGAATCGGCATCACTTTCGTCGAAGAAATTTGCCACTAAAATTTTCCACATTTTATAAATTATGTACCAAATTAACTCTGTTCTGTGCAACATCTATGAATGAATTTTGTAAAAAATTATCTGACGCTAAGCGAGTGACCACTGCCCCTTGTTTAGATTCCAATTTATTTGGACTAAAAAGTGAAATAAAGTAATTTGTATTTTGAAATCAATCTCAACGTCAGTAGGAATTGAGGGCGTCTTTTATAAATTTGGCTTGGTACATAGGAAACTCCTAATCCAATTTTATACGGACTACTAGTTTTTATTAATCAACCGTTTGAAATATGTACCTGAGCAATTTCACGAAGATTCAACAACGTTTTGACTTGACCCCTTTTAATTTTGATTATTTTTTGTGTATAGATAGTCTTTGATAAATAAAAAATACAAGTTCTCTTAGATTTTTTTTTTCGACCAGGGGTCTTCACAGGGTGCCCCTCAATTTTTGTTATTTTGTGATGTGAGTGCATTTTGACGAGCGATTGTAGAAAAACTACTCAATCGATTTTCATAAATGATATGTCGTTGAATAGGTATTAGAACAAAGTTTTTAAAAATGTACACTGTTAATTTTTTGAAATAACTTTTAACGGTGTAACATAAGAAAAAAACGGTGTAATTGAAAAAAAGATGGCATAGCCTTTTTTTTTTTTTTTAAACTAAATTGAAGCTTATTTTATATCTAACAACTTGTGAAAGTTTGGGACTAGCGTCATTTTTTGTTTTAGAGATAAAATTCGTTGTGCATATGACTGTCGGGAATCAGTTTTTTTTGTTCTGAAGGAAAATTGTAAAAATGGCGATTTTTAGATTCAGATTTTTTTTTTATGTTAAATATCAAATATTTTATTATTAAATGAACTTTTTAAAAAGCAATTTCAGTCAAGTTCAGCAAAATTTTGCGACATTTTGACTCGACCCTTTTTAATTTGGTTTATTTTTAGTTTACAGGTAGCCTTTAATAAATTAAAAATACGGCTTCAAGTAGAATTTTTTTAAATATAGACCAAAATAAACCAAATTAAAAAGGGTCGAGTCAAAATGTCGCAAAGTTTTGCTGAACTTGACTGAAATTGCTTTTTAAAAAGTTCATTTAATAATAAAATATTTGATATTTAACATAAAAAAAAAATCTGAATCTAAAAATCGCCATTTTTATAATTTTCCTTCAGAACAAAAAAAACTGATTCCCGACAGTCATATGCACAACGAATTTTATCTCTAAAACAAAAAATGACGCTAGTCCTAAACTTTCACAAGTTGTTAGATATAAAATAAGCTTCAATTTTGTTTAAAAAAAAAAAAAAAGGCTATGCCATCTTTTTTTCAATTACACCGTTTTTTTCTTATGTTACACCGTTAAAAATTATTTCAAAAAATTAACAGTGTACATTTTTAAAAATGCACTCACAAAAATGCACGTCAAAATGCACTCACATCACAAAATAACAAAAATTGAGGGGCACCCTGTGGAGACCCCTGGTCGAAAAAAAAAATTCTAAGAGAACTTGTATTTTTTATTTATCAAAGACTATCTATAAACAAAAAGTAATCAAAATTAAAAGGGGTCAAGTCAAAACGTTGTTGAATCTTCGTGAAATTGCTCACCTATGAAACCGACGGTTTTGAGTTTTTTTAAATGCAAATATATATTTGAAATTGAAATAAAAATATATTGCTTTCATATTCAAAATCTTGTTGTTTTCAATCTTTTGTTAAAGATTATACTGTTTCACCCAACCAATATTCTTATGAGGATGATATCAATATTGTAATCCGTAATTTATAATCGTCAAAAACTCTATTTCTTTATTTAATCAAATTTTTTACATGCATCAGGTCATTCGGGACTTAGGTTAAATATAGGTCACAGATTTTTTATCATAATTAAAATTTCGGACGTTTATGTTAGCCAATAAAAACAAAAATGTCATTAGATTGAGTGATAAATTATTCTTTGGCATCTTGCATGGGACAAATATTTGAGAATATTCAAGAAATCTAGAGAAGCTTAAAAAAGATTCTTAACAATCGTCGCAAAATCTTGAGAATCTTACCAAATCTCTTGAGAATTTCAAAAAATCTTGAGTACATTTGGACATACAGAGTTTCTTCAGATAGTCTAGGGAATCATGAGAATCTTGTAAGTATGAAGAGAACCTTAGAAATCTTTAGAGAACCTTTAAATAATCTTACAATATTTAGGATACCTATTTTCTTTGTGATTTTCCACTCCAATTAGATATTTTAATTTAATTAAAAAAAAAACGAATTTCCGTAGTATAAAATATATTAAATACAAAAAATGTGTTCTCAATTTCTGCGCCCTTCAAATAAAACGCCCTAGGCGAGAGCCTAGTTTGCCTACCCCTCGTCCCGGCTCTGATTATATATAATACATTAACCAACTGTAAACTACAGGTATTGAAATAAACTGGTTTGGACATGTTTGTTTAACTTACAAATTAAATTATAACTTTGTTTGAGTTGTAAATATTTTTTTTGGGGAATTACTTATGATTTTGTAGATTTTAAAAAAAAAGGTTATGAATAAATAAAAAGGGAAATAAGCAATAAAGACTTTCAATATAGCGTGTGACGCTCTCCAGTGTTCTAGGATCTGATTCACAGTGTACCAGCGATGGCAGTGGTTTACGAGCTGTATCATATGGGTGAGATGACAGCCATACAACGATATAGTGATAACTACCACTTGCGATACTTGCGGCGGGTCTTAAAGCTTAAGTGACTTGCTTCTCCGTCTGAATGTGTGGGTGAATGTTAGCATGTATGAAGCGTGAGTGTGTGGACGTCTGGGAATGATTGTGTGGGTTGGACGCGCTGATCGTAGGTCTTTCGTAAACGGGGTCGCCAGAGTCTCCATTTTCTACTTGTATTTGTCTCCATTTCTGTAACTTTTGGTAAATTGCGTACATTTCTGCATTTGTGTTGAAGCAGCAGGTATTACTCCATCAAATCCACGAGGACTGAGCTTTAGTCGTTAAGGCGTAAAATTACTCTAGGTACGCATCCTGCTATGCCATTCTCATTGGTTCGCCAATGAGAAAGCTCTTCATTACAAGATCAAGGAATTAAGGAATTAAGGAGATTAAAACGATAAATTCGATTTATTTGAAATTGAACATTTATTAATCAAAAATAATAATATCTATGTTTATTGTAAAAATTTTGAAATTAAAACTTATGATATTCATTTTAAATCATACATAATAGGGAACAAAAACGAACAAATTTATTTTAAAAATATCGAAGATTTCGATGGCTCACCTATTCATTTGTACTATTTAGTATTTGCCAAATGGTTCAAAAGCTGTTAGAATTAAAAATTATTTTTACGATGTTTTAATTTTTTACATTAGTTAATTTATATAAATTTATAATTTTGTTGTTTATATAAATATAAAAATATATACATAAAAATCGTTAAAACGTTTAAATTTTGTTGAAATCATGTTGTACAATACAATAAGTACTTTTTTAATATTTAATTGCAACTAACCTATACTAATAGTAATATATTATATGTGCACTAATAATACTCAGCGTAGTAGCTTCAACTACTCAAAAAAGTAAAATATGTACTACCGTAATTCATTTTATTATACTGTTATTATTTGACTTTCAACTAAACAGGAATAAACATGTTGTTTTCTCATTACATTTTTGAGAGTTAAAGGTAAAAGTTGCATTTATTATTGTAATATTTACAATGGAATATGTGGATATTTTTGGAAGTGACGATGATTTAATAATTTATCTGTGCTTGAGTCTACGGAGTGTGTGTCTGGAAATGAAAATCGAAACCATTGATTTTACAGATGATAGTTTTAAATTACATGACTTATTTGTTGATAAGAGGAAAATGGATTTTAGTACTTATCAAAGAGTTATGTAATTTATAACAAAAAAAAAACATATATATTCTAAATAATGCATTTGTTTATTCTAGATCATAAACTAACATATAATTCTCTAATCTTTATCGAAAATGAGGACATCAATGGTTTATTTCCTGTTACAGAATTGGCTCCTCGAATTGAATTCCGTAGCAATGTACAAAAGTGGAAGAAAGAAAATGTGAGGATTTGTTATTGTTAAAAATAATATTTTAAATAACTAAATCTATTTTTCAGGATCCTCATTTAGTTGTTACAGCTACAACAGTTTCATCGTTTTGTAGCTCATCTGGTAGTTTCCAAACTAACAAATGGGTAGAATCACGGGTGGAGTTCGATGAAATAAAATCGGTTTCACAATTTTTTAATTATGTGGAAAAGACAACGAGTGTTGTTCAAATTATGAAAAAAGAAATTGAAAAACAAGATATTGTCGAAGAAACAACTCGTAAAAAATTCGTTACAAATATCGTGTCAGTAGTTTTATAACATTTTTCTAAAAAAATAAATAATAGTATATTATTGAATTAGGAGCTAAAGTCGTACTTTTTGTGTTGAGTCTATAGTTTGGCGGCCGACCGTAGGGAGGCCGACAATTATAGACGAAACACAAAAAGTCACTTTAGCTCCGAATTCAATACACTATTTTTTCGGCAAACGTTTAAATTTGTTTAAAAATATGAAATTAATGCATCAAATTTTTTAAAAATATGTTTTAGGTAATAAATTTTCTGAAATTAATTTTTTTTTATTTTTATTCATTAAAATGAACTGAAATGCATTCTGTTTTGAACAAATTAATAATATCATTTTATTTTACTTTACTGCCGCCGTAAAAATATGAAAATTACTTTACAGCCGCCGTAAAAATATGAAAATTACTTTACAGCCGCCGTAAAAATATGGAAGTTACTTTACAGCCGCCGGCAGAAAAAGTAAAAATGACGTCACTTTTGCAGCCGCCGGCTAAAAAGTAAGACTTTAGCTACTCCCCAGCGGCAGTAAAGTTAAACTTTACAGCCGTTAGCCGAAAAACAATTAATTTTGAAAAAAAGTTATTGTTTCTACTACTTTCAATAACTGAAATTACTATCAGTAGGTAAAAAAAATCAATATTTGTTATTTTTAAAATTACTACGATATTTTGTTTATAGTTGCGAAAACTACTAATCTCAACAATTGTTTATACTACTAATCGTATACAAAATAAATTTAGTACTTTTAATTTTTACAAAGAAACATAGTAAAGCCAATTACGACTTAAAATTACCAATATCTTTTGTATTTAAAATTACTACGTCGAAAGTAAGTTTTACAAAATTGTGTATTTAAAATAATTAAAAAGTTTATTACTTTTCAATACAGAGTATTGTACATATTACTACCCTTATGTATTTAATACAACTAAATTTCACTACGGGCGTAGTTAGTCATTTTTAACTACCAATTTATTAATATTAATCACCATTTTTATTACAACCAATTATTTTTTTTTCTCGGTGTATACATAACACCAATTATATTTACAATTCTATTGAAAAAAGTTCCAAAGAAGCTAAGGTGGAGTTCAGACACCCAATTGGCTTTTGAAAATCTGAAGAATCTGTTGACTTCAGAACCAATTCTAATTAATCCGGATTTTAATAAAGAGTTTTTCATCCGGTGTGAAAGTGTGCATTTTCCATCCTGACAAGGGTTGCAAGTGGGTCAAGTTGATAACGAAGAACAAGAGTGTTCGATAGCCTTCATGCCAAAGTGGCTAAATAAAGCAACAAAGAAACTATTCGGTTTCAGGGCTTGAGTATCTTGCGACAATTCTTGTAATCGTGATTGTAATCGTCTGGATTTTTCTGTAATCGTAACAGTATGGAATAACTTGTATTAGTTTCAATAATTTGTGCGATAAAAATTATTGAAATAATTGTATTAATTTTTGATAGGAAAATTCAAAATTGCTTAACTAAACTGAGTATTATAATATTCTGATTTCTTTAAAAAATTTATAATAACTACGGATGCAAGCAACACTGCTTGTGGTGCAGTCTTAAGTCAAACTCATAATAATGTCGATTTGCCGATAGCATTTACATCGAACGCATTTACAAAGGGAGAATCAAATAAATCTACCATAGAAAAAAAGTTAACGAGCATACATATATGGCACCAAATGTTTAATTAAATCAGATCACAAACCACTGGTTTACACATACTCGTTGAAAAATCTATCATCGAAATTACCGCGTATGCCATTGAATTTAAAAGAATATGATTTCGATATAGAATATTTAAAAAAGAAGCAAACGTCGTAGCATACGCTTTGTCTAGAATTAGCATAGAAAATCTCAAAGAAATTAAAATGGTACAAACAAGATCGGGTACAAAAAATTTAAGTAGCAATGATATAAATTGGAGAAATAAAAATGATAGCAATTTTGATAGTAGTAACTATATTAATAATAAAATGAATTGAATAATATAAATAAAAAAAGTAGAAGCAATAAGTAATAATATAATTAATGATAACTTAAAGAAACATTTTGAAAATTGTAAAGTAATTATTAGTTTTAATAATAAAAATATAAAAGGTATACCTATATTAATAACAGAATTAAATAAAAATGAAAGTAAATTTAAAATAATGAAAAATAAGAAAATTCTATATGAAAATAATTATATTATTATAATCAAGGATATAAGAAATCTACTAAGGTAGATATTCGCAGAAAAGTCGAGATTGATAATTTAGATGTTCACAAGGAATTTAACAAGTTAAATATCCGCGAAAGTGAAAATATAAATAATATTGATAAAGACAATGAAAAAATATGGAGGGGCTGAAATCTCACAGCTCTGAGATATCAAGACTTCGGTCTGGGTAAAGGATTTTGATATAGTTTTCGGTAAAAAACTTTCACGAGGACATGGTTTTGTTTTGTTTGATAGAAGATTAATTAGTCGTTTAAAAAAACTTAATTTATTGTTTTTGTAATTAATTTTTAAATAAAAATATTAAAAAAACTTTTTTAAAGATGGCGTCAGGGTCAAAGATCAATTAGAATTTAAATAATTTTTTTTCTGAAAATAGTTCTATCCTTACTCTAAAATACTTCAAATTAACAAAGAGGATTAAATTCTTGTTCTTATATAGTTTTCGGCAAAAAACTTTCCCGAGGACATGGATTTTAGTTTTGGGCAGCGATGTGTATCAAACATAACTCTTTGTTAAAGTAAAAGTATTTTTTATCTCTGTTTAAAAATTTATTACAAAACTAACACGAAACAACAATACGTTGCCGGAAAATTATAATCAAAATTCCAAAAATATTGTTAAATTAAATAAAATCAAACTTTTTCAAAATTCCAAAACTATTCCAAAAAATAGAATAAAATCAAATATTTAAACTTTTTCTAAATTACGATAATATTCCAAAAACTCTTAAAAATTCAAACTTTTCCAAAATTCTAAGAATATGGCAAAAATAATTACAAAATAAAAAATTAAAACTTTTTTCAAAATTCCAAAAATTAAAATAAAATCAAAAATTAAAACTTTTTCAAAAAATTCTAAAAATATTGCAAAAATTCTTACAAAATGAAAAATTGAAACCTTTTTCAAAATCCCAAAAATATTCCAATAATTAAAATGAAATCAAATATTTAAACTTTTTTAAATTCCAATAATAATCCAAAAATTCTCAAAAATTGAAACTTTTTCCAAAATTCTAAAAATATAGCAAAAATTATTACAAAATCAAAAATTTAAAAAATTTATTCAGAATTCCAAAAATTATAATAAAATCAAAAATTTAAAATTTTTCAAAATTCTAAAAATATTCCAAAAATTCTTACAAAATCAAAAATTAAAACTTTTTCCGAAATTATTCAAATATTGCAAAAATTATTACAAAATCATAAATACAAACTTTTTCAAAATTCCAAAAATATTTCAAAAACTATAACAAATTCAAAAATGTCCATGTCCAATTACATTTACGTCATAAAACATTTTTTTCCAAAAAATTGGCTACAAAATAGATGAAATCATTTTTTGACACACTTGACAACATTTTTTTGACAAACTTATAATGCCATAATGCTCAATAATAATAATAAAATTTCATTTCAAACAAACAATTTTATTTTTTTCCAAAAAATTGGGTAAAAAAAATAAATAAAAATCTTTCTTTTGACACCCTTGACAACATTTGTTTGACAAACTTATAATGCCATAATTCTCAATAATAATAATAAAATTTCATTTCAAACAAGCAATTTTATTATTTTCCAAAAAATTGAGTAAAAAAATAAATAAAAATCTTTCTTGAGACACACTTGACAACATTCTTTTGACAAACTTATAATGCCATAATTCTCAATAAAAATAACAAAAATATGGAGGGGCTGAAATCTCACAGCTCTGAGATATCAAGACTTCGGTCTGGGTTAAGGATTTGTATATAGTTTTCGGCAAAAAACTTTTATGATGACATGGTTTTTAGTTTTGGGCAGCGATGTATATCAAACATAACTCTTTGTTAAAGTACAAGTATTTTTTATCTCTGTTTAAAAATTTATTACAAAACTAACACGAAACATCAATACGTTGCCGGAAAATTATAATCAAAATTCCAAAAATATTGTTAAATTAAATAAAATCAAACTTTTTCAAGATTTCAAAAATATTTCAAATATTAGAATGAAATCAAATATTTAAACTTTTTCTAAATTCCAATAATATTTCAAAAATTCTGTTCTAGACAGAGTTGTGAAAACTTGACCATTTTTGATTTTCCTGAAACTTGGCATATAAGTAGTATGGACAAAATAAAAATACAACCTTTTTTAAAAATTTTTTAAAATGCATAGTTTGAGCATAGGGGGCACCCCAACATGCATGAAAAATGAAAATTCTGCCAATCCCATGTAACTTTGAAATTAAATTGCTCAAGAACGGCTATACCGATTTCATCAAACCTTTTTTGTTTGATAGATGATTAATTAGTCGTTTAAAAAAACTTAATTTATTGTTTTTGTAATTAATTTTTAAATAAAAATATTAAAAAAACTTTTTTAAAGATGGTGCTAGGGTCAAAGATCAATTGGAATTTAATTAATTTTTTTTTCTGAAAATAGTTCTATCCTTACTCTAAAATTCTTGTTCTTATATAGTTTTCGGCAAAAAACTTTCACGAGGACATGGATTTTAGTTTTGGGCAGCGATGTGTATCAAACATAACTCTTTGTTAAAGTAAAAGTATTTTTTATCTCTGTTTAAAAATTTATTACAAAACTAACACGAAACATCAATACGTTGCCGGAAAATTATAATCAAAATTCCAAAAATATTGTTAAGTTAAATAAAATCAAACTTTTTCAAAATTCCAAAAATATTCCAAAAAATAGAATGAAATCAAATATTTAAACTTTTTCTAAATTACGATAATATTCCAAAAACTCTTAAAAATTCAAACTTTTCCAAAATTCTAAAAATATGGCAAAAATAATTACAAAATAAAAAATTAAAACTTTTTTCAAAATTCCAAAAATTAAAATAAAAACAAAAATTAAAACTTTTTCAAAAAATTCTAAAAATATTCCAAAAATTCTTACAAAATGAAAAATTGAAACCTTTTTCAAAATCCCAAAAATATTCCAATAATTAGAATGAAATCAAATATTTAAACTTTTTCTAAATTCCAATAATAATCCAAAAATTCTTAAAAATTCAAACTTTTTTAAAAATTCTAAAAATATTGCAAAAATTATTACAAAATCAAAAATTAAAAAATTTATTCAGAATTCCAAAAATTATAATAAAATCAAAAATTTAAAATTTTTCAAAATTCTAAAAATATTCCAAAAATTCTTACAAAATCAAAAATTAAAACTTTTTCCGAAATTATTCAAATATTGCAAAAATTATTACAAAATCATAAATACTAACTTTTTTAAAATTCCAAAAATATTTCAAAAACTATAACAAATTCAAAAATGTCCAAGTCCAATTTCATTTCCAATTACATTTACGTCATAAAACGGCTACATTTTTTTCCAAAAAAATGGCTACAAAATAAATGAAATCATTTTTTGACACACTTGACAACATTTTTTTGACAAACTTATAATGCCATAATGCTCAATAATAATAATAAAATTTCATTTCAAACAAACAATTTTATTTTTTTCCAAAAAATTGGGTAAAAAAAATAAATAAAAATCTTTCTTTTGACACCCTTGACAACATTTGTTTGACAAACTTGTAATGCCATAATTCTCAATAATAATAATAAAATTTCATTTCAAACAAGCAATTTTATTTTTTTCCAAAAAATTGAGTAAAAAAATAAATAAAAATCTTTCTTGAGACACACTTGACAACATTCTTTTGACAAACTTATAATGCCATAATTCTCAATAAAAATAACAAAAATATGGAGGGGCTGAAATCTCACAACTCTGAGATATCAAGACTTCGGTCTGGGTTAAGGATGTGTATATAGTTTTCGGCAAAAAACTTTTATGATGACATGGTTTTTAGTTTTGGGCAGCGATGTATATGTATATGTATAACTCTTTGTTAAAGTACAAGTATTTTTTATCTCTGTTTAAAAATTTATTACAAAACTAACACGAAACATCAATACGTTGCCGGAAAATTATAATCAAAATTCCAAAAATATTGTTAAATTAAATAAAATCAAACTTTTTCAAGATTTCAAAAATATTTCAAAAATTAGAATGAAATCAAATATTTAAACTTTTTCTAAATTCCAATAATATTTCAAAAATTCTGTTCTAGACAGAGTTGTGAAAACTTGACCATTTTTGATTTTCCTGAAACTTGGCATATAAGTAGTATGGACAAAATAAAAATACAACCTTTTTTAAAATTTTTGTAAAGTGCATAGTTTGAGCATAGGGGGCACCCCAACATGCATGAAAAATGAAAATTCTGCCAATCCGATGTAACTTTGAAATTGAATTGCTCAAGAACGGCTATACCGATTTCATCAAACCTTTTTTTGTTCGATAGATGATTAATTAGTCGTTTAAAAAAACTTAATTTATTGTTTTTGTAATAATTTTTAAATAAAAATATCAAAAAAAACTTATTTAAAGATGGCGCTAGGGTCAAAGATCAATTGGAATTTAATTAATTTTTTTTCTGAAAATAGTTCTATCCTTACTCTAAAATATTTCAAATTAACAAAGAGGATTAAATTCTTGTTCTTGAGATACTTCATATTAAAGATTTTTAGTCATTTTAGAATTCTATTTGTTCATTATTTTTTCGAACAATTTTTATCATCTAAAAATTTTAACCACTGAAGCTCGAGAAAATAATGAACAATTCGAATTTTAATCGGCCATACATACATTTTTTTTTGCTTTTTTAGAATCAGTAAGTCCTAAAACGTCGAGAAATGCCAAAAAAAAGTGGGTCTTTCAGACCGAAGTAAATAGAATTGTAAAAACGTTTATTTAAGGACCTGAATGAGTTAAGCGTCACGAAGAACATGTTTTTTCTAATTTTTTTTTTAACGGCGTTCATGCTCCATGTAGGAGCGTTGCCAGACTAATCAGCTTTGAACATTCACCACGGTCATTCGCAACAGCGACATAATTACCATGGCAGCCGATTTTTTTTAAGTACGTTTATTACGTCAGTTTCCAAGTTTTCCATTGTAGTCGTGGTCTTCCTCGCGGTCTACCACTCCCTGGGGTACTAACGTACATTTTTCTAATCATTCCAGACTGTAGAACATGCCCAATCCAAGCAATCCTGTTGGAACCGATACAACCTATTATATCAGGACCCTCAAGAAGGTCTCTGATCTCAAAGTTATACCGGGTTCTATACTCTCCATCGTCTGTCTTAAGTGGACCAAAAATATAGCGTAGGATCTTACGCTCAAATACAGATAAATGCAATTCGTCATTTTAAGTAAGGGTCCACGTTTGTGACCCATACATCACAACCGGTCTAATCAATGTCTTGTATAAATTGAGCTTGGTGTTAGTTGATACATATGGCGATCCAAGGAGAGGTTTAATTGAGTAGAAAGTTTGATTACCTGCAGCGATTTGAGCTTTAATATGTATAAGTAAGCTGTTGTTTGAGTCAAGCATTGATTCCAAATATTTAAATGATACAGCTCCCTCAATTCGATCATCGCCGCACATCAAATCCTTCTTCTCAGTCTCTCTTGGAACATTCATATGTTTGGTTTTATTGTAGTTAATTTGAAGACCAACTTTTCTAGCACCACTCTCAAGCGACTTCGGTCGAGGATGACAACATCATCAGCGTATGCGATCATCTGTACTGAGTTTATTGACAAGAAATTGTTGTTAATCGGTAATTTCTTTTGACGGCACACATATTTCAAGGCTAAATTAAAAGTATAGAAGAGATAGCATCACCTTGTCTTAAACTGGAGTCCATTTTAAAAAACTTTGATATTTCGTTCTCCACTCCCTTCATAGCATTGAGAGTTCTGTACTGTCATTTTGCATAGTGATACCAGTTTAAAATGGATTCTCATTGACACCGGAGCAGACCATAGAGTCTCTTATTCGAGAGAGTCGTAGGCCTGCCTGAAATCAATGAAGAGTTGGTGCACAGGTGTTGAACTCTCGATACTTTCCAGAAAATCATCCTTATCGAGAAAAGTACACCGGCGGTACCTCGGCCCCACCGGGAGCCACACTGATATTCTTCAAACAGTTGTTCAGCAAAGGGATTGATTTTTAAAAGCAAAATGTAGGAAAAGATCTTATGTGCTGTGCGGAGTAGAGCGATTCCTCTGTAGTTTGCACATTCTAGGCGATTACCTATTTTATGAATTGGTATCAGCATAGCTGTGTTCCAGTTATGTGGCATTTTTTTAGTCCTCAAGATCATTTGAATAAGTTCAAACAATCTTAAGGATAGAATTTCACCACCATGTCCAATCATTTCGGATGTCATATCATCGATACCAGGTGCTGAAGAAGTGTTATATAATTATCGGTATTTCCTTTGATCGTTTTCATCCTTAATATTTAAATTTTAATAACGGCTCCTATAACCCTGTCTGTAATTATTTCTTTTCCTTTTTTTATTGTCATTTACCTTAGTTGCTAATCAGTAATTTTATAACAATAGTTTTGTTAAACTAAAAACAATAGAATAATAAAAAAATAAAAACAATAACATAATAAAAAATAAGAAACTCACACTGAAATGTTTATGATTAAGGATTGATTATATTCTTGTCGTAAAACCTTTTTGCCTTTTTCTTTTTGTAAAAACTATATTGTTTTTGTAATTAGGTATATTTTTTGTTTATATTTTAGTATTTAAGAGATAATATTTTCGTAAGAAGGACACTCTTGTTTTAGAAATCATTCATTCTGAATCTTTTAATAATTTTCTAATAAAAATAAATATTCTTTAAAACATTAAATTCGTGTTTTAATATATATTTTTAATTCAATGAATCTTGAAACACGACAGAAGAATAAAAAGCAAAAATAATCCAGTTATATCACGATGATCCAATTACAGGAGGTCATACAGGCATAAGAGAACTTAATAGAAGATAGGAAAAAAAACGGGGGGGGGGGGGACCGAAGCCCGCGGGATACCCCCTAGTGTTAAATAAATTCAAACAAATGTAATTCAATTAAATATACGTAAGCTCGAAAAAATGTCTAGAGTCCAAAATATTTCTGAATTGGTAACTAGTCGAAATACTAAAATTCGCTGACCAGCTTAAGCTTATATCAAATAACGCGTACGTTATTTTTTAAAAATGGAGGTGTAGTGACCATACGGGTGGCACTCGTACAAACACAATTTATTAGAATATAATACAATAACCTGAGCTGCACGATCAGCAACTTTTAGTTATGCGAAGCAAAATACTATATGAGCAATTTTCACGCAAGTTCAGCAAATTTTTGGGAAATTTTGACTTGACCCCTTTAATTTTGATTATTTTTTGTTTATAGATAGTCTTTCATAAATAAAAATACAAGTTCTCTTAGAATTTTTTTTTCGACCAGGGGTCTTCACAGGGTGCCCCTCAATTTTTTGTTATTTTGTGATGTGAGTGAATTTTGACGAGCGATTGTAGAAAAACTACTGAATCGATTTTCATAAATAATATGTCGTTGAATAGGTATTAAACAAAGTTTTTGAAAATGTACATTGTTAATTTTTTGAAATAATTTTTAACGGTGTAACATAAGAAAAAAACGGTTGTAATTGAAGAAAGATGGCATAGCCTCTTTTTTTTTTTTTTTTTTAAACAAAATTGAAGCTTATTTTATATCTAACAATTTGTGAAAGTTTAGGACCAGCATCATTTTTTGTTTTAGAAATAAAATTCGTTGTGCATATGACTGTCGGGAATCAGTTTTTTTTGTTCTGAAGGAAAATTATGAAAACGGCGATTTTTAGATTCAGATTTTTTTTTATGTTAAATATCAAATATTTTATTATTAAATGAACTTTTTAAAAAGCACTTTCAGTCAAGTTCAGCAAAATTTTGCGACATTTTAATCGAAACACAATAATCGAAATATCTTTGGCAAACTTGGTCGTTGATCTGGCAACAATCAATAGTCATGTTTTGGTTGAGTTAAAATTGAACATATTTCAGTCACCCCAATTGGAAACTTTCAGGCTATCATTTACATTTATGGCAGAGTCTCTCCGGGCGGGCTTTATTCGTTCATGCCTTTTCCCTTTTAAAGATAGGAAAACAAATGACTTGTACAGTGTACTATCATCTGAAAAATTTTTTATTGGGTTGCTGGTGATTTTAATTTAAAAGTAAAAAATTAAAATAAAGTGGTGACAAAACTAAACCTTGTGGTACATCAGCGTTAGTTAATTTAGACGCAGAAGAAAAGCCATCGATGGATACCGAATGTATCGGTCGGTGAGAAAGTTTTGAATAAACTACAGAACTGCGGGGGTTAAATCCGTACGCTACGCGCTTGTTGATCAGGTTTTCAGCCCAGATCCGATCAAATGCAAATTGACGACCCAATTGTAATTAAAGTGGAAAATATTATTGAACTTTGCCTTAAACAACAGAAAATTACTGATTATTAACTTATGCCACCATAAAGAAGACTTTAAGGTTGACGCTGAATGGCATTTTCATGCTACCAGCCATGGAAAGGGACCTTGTGATGGAATTGGTGGTACACTGAAGCGTGCTGCACACCGTTATAGTATGGCGAGCGAAGATAATATTATTGATACACCAAAAAAACTTTTCGAATGGGCTTTAAAATTGGAATCTACCATGAACTTTGGATACGCGGATAAAAATGAATATCAATTAACAAAAGAAAAATTACAAAATCGATATAAAAATGCGATTACTATAAGTGGAACTCAAAAATTTCATTCTTTTGTACCAGTAGATACTAAGACAATAAATGCAAAAATGTTTTCCAACTCAAAAGAAACTTTTGAATGTAAAATAAGTAAATAATTTTTAATAACTATATTTATTTTCACATATATAATTTGTATGATATTTTAAAAAGTTTATTCAATAATAAAATATTTGTAATTTAATGTTAAAATACAGTCTTTTACTTTATGATTCCATAATAACATAATACGAACATAATGCTTCTCTAGTCAAACGTTCCTAAATAGATTTAGTTATTTATACGGCTTTTTTGTTTGCAGTCGAGACTGTCAAATTATTTTTTATAAGAGTGACAAGTGATTACTAAAAGTGATAAATAAACATTTCATTTTTTATGTTATCTAATACAAAGAAAATAATTGCAGAAGTGCTTTCCTATTCAAAAGAAACTTCTGTTTGTAAAATAAGTAAATCATTTTTAACAATTGTATTTATTTTATTTATTGTACTACATATATAATTTTTATAATATTTTAAAAAATTCATCTAATAATAAAATATTTGATATTTAACATAAAAAAAAATCTCTTAGTTTATGACGCCATTTTTATAATTTTCCTTCAGAACAAAAAAAACTGATTCCCGACAGTCATATGCACAACGAATTTTATTTCTAAAACAAAAAATGATGCTAGTCCTAAACTTTCACAAGTTGTTAAATATAAAATAAGCTTCAATTTTGTTTTAAAAAAAAAAAAAAAAAGAGGCTATGCCATCTTTTTTTCAATTACACCGTTTTTTCTTATACCTATTCAACGACATATCATTTATGAAAATCGATTCAGTAGTTTTTCTACAATCGCTCGTCAAAATGCACTCACATCACAAAATAACAAAAAATTGAGGGGTACCCTGTGAAGAACCCTGGTCGAAAAAAAAAATTCTAAGAGAACTCGTATTTTTTATTTATCCAAGACTATCCATAAACAAAAAATAATCAAAATTAAAAGGGGTCAAGTCAAAACGATGTTGAATCTTCGTGAAATTGCTCATATATATAATGCGAGGTAATGCTTCGTGAAATTGCTCATATATATATTGCGCATATATATAATGCGAACGCGCGCGCCGCAAATATTTACGGCACATTCTACGTAGTGTAGACGTATGCGGTGTACTGAAAGGACGCAAGCATTTTTTTCACATTCAACACACACGATCCGTAGCTTGTCGGTTTTTTGACCAACATCAAAGATATTCGCGCCGCATGCTGTTTTTAGTGTGGTCGCTTTCCACAACTTAAAAATTTATTTAGTTCATATCCATAATTATTTATTTGAAATAAATATTATATTTTAATATAAAATCAAAAAATACAATTTTAACCTGGAAAGTACAAAAACCTCGACAAAAACAAACAATTCAGAAAATTAATACAACATCTTCTCGTTTTCACGAATGGCTTGAGCGGAGTGACGTAAAAATTTACGTGAATAAATATTTGTGTGATAATAGTATATTAAGAAACAAGTTTCATAATCGACGATTTT
Source organism: Diogma glabrata (assembly GCA_963693315.1). Lineage (NCBI taxonomy): Eukaryota > Metazoa > Arthropoda > Insecta > Diptera > Cylindrotomidae > Diogma > Diogma glabrata. Next base: position 248,027,916 of record OY856186.1, read on the forward strand.
CTCACACGCAATCTGTTTAGAAAACGACCCGCGCAGCGTAGCGAAGCGGGGAGTTTTCTAAAGGATAAGTGCGATAAAATGTCTTATGAAACGAATTTTTTATACTATTTTTTCTATTTTGCATTTTTGTCTTGAAATTTAAAAAAATGCGTATTTTATTAAAAAATAATTTGAAATTTTGTGGTGTTTGGTAACACATTTGATACTTGAAACAATTGAAATTAGAAAAGTTTGTGTCAAATTGAAATTTTATTCGTTTTAATTTTCACTGACGTTTGTATGACCAATGTGACCAACCTTGAAAAACAAAACTTTGCGTATCGTAATGAAGGTCATTACGATACGCAGTTGGGTATCGAAATGACTTTATTTTAGACGCAAAATAGAAAAAAATTTAAAATTAAATATTTTGTTTATGTTCACTTTTAAATCTGCCATCATTAATTCAGTGATAAAAGGTGACAAAGAATTTCCCATGGATATGTCAGACGTTTGTGAGTAAATTTTTTCATTGAATTGACAGTAGCTATTGTTCATGCACATTGTGACTGGATCTTTATAAATGTTGTGCTTATTGGTCTCTATTTGATTGGAAATTAGCTAAGTTTTGATTAAGTGTATCGCTTTATCAACTAGAACACTCGGAAAAGTGCAATGACATCAAGAGCGACTAATATTTTCATTTTCTTTTAATTGCAACAGTTGGTACTAATTTTTACTAGGTTTTTTTAACCCATAAAAGTTAATTTGTCTGAACAATCTTATTCTTCATGAATCAATGCATCCAATACAACTGATTGTCTTTTTTTTATTCATATTTTCTCTTCACCCTGTCCGGAATGACAATTTTGATCTCATGTTGTATGTTGTTGGCTCATGAAATGTTTTTGATATTTCCTTGGAGTGAATTAATTAGTTGAATTAAGGTAGACTACTTAATAAGAAACAAAGAAATTTTATGTTTGTTTGTTGTGTACAAATGTACAGCGGAATGAGTTGAAAGTTGTATATATTTTTTTTTGTAACAAGAAAAATATTCAAAACCTTCAAATTGGTGTATGAAAAATATTTTTTTTCGACAGATTGCATTATTTAACACAATTTCCAAAAATTAACCTATGGCCATTTTCAAATATACGTTTCTTCTTAAGTAATATCAATACCATGTCAGTCATCATATATTTCATTTCAGGCATATAGCCATTGTCATTAAGTTTAAAGCCAAAGCTTATGTTTAACTCTTTAAGGGTGTTCGTCAACCTTATAATATCAACCCTTTGACCCTACTACCAACCTTTTCTATGGTAACATAACCTAGAACAATGTAACAATTATGTGAGAATCAAATATGTCACGTTTATCAAAAGCTTTACAAGAACTTTACCTGACAAATAATAATAATGTCATTTTTATGATTGTTTCTTCTTGTTTTATGTCCAAAACTTTTTAGATAAAAACTTAAGAATTATTACTGTCATCGTTTGTTGTTGTTGCTAGTTTAACAAAATAAGTTTTTTGTGTTTTGTACTCAACAGAAAACATAAGTGTTGTCACGAGTGTAGTAAAATATTAAATTGTCAAAGAACATGATTTAATTTGAACGAAAATGTGATTATTATGTAAGAGTATTTTTTGTTGCTGTAGATTTTTTTTACTTTATAATTTTCATTCAAGAACGTTAAGCTTGAAATTTGTTATCATTTTTTTCGGTCTTAATACCTTAATTTTTTATATCCTTTTTTTAGTTGTTTCTATTAAACATTTTAATCCTTATCCTAAGAAACATGATTTTAATTATTTTTATAAAACGAAATTAATTATTTTGTATAAGATATAAGGTTTTGGAGTAGACACAAAAAGGAATTAAGATGAAGTGAAAAGATTAGTTGGGTTAAACTCTTATGTAAATTTACAACTGTTTTACAATATTTTTTTGTTTTGCACTTAGATGTTCTATTAAATTGTTCATCCCAATTACTTCCATTTTTCTTAAAGTTGTAAATAAATTTTGTCCAACAATCGACAACGACAACGATATATCTCTCCCATCTTATTTAATATGCATCAAGGCAGTCATTCTTACAATGTCTTATATATAAAACTACAAATCATTAAGACTTTTGTAGGCGAGAAGAACAAAAAATAAGTAATTATTGTGGTTTTATTTCACTCTATTGGTTTTTGTGGCTTCCTGTTGACATTTAAGAAGAAAGAAAGCAGAAAAAGCATAACACAAAAGACATTAATAGCATGAGAATGATATTTAGGCCATTTCGAGAGTTTATTTACTTTAAAAGAATTAAATTTCTATTTTCTTGTAACTCATGTTTGGATCGATATTCTGGACGTGTTGTTGTTTTATCCTTAGTTTTATTATTTGCTTTACTATTGTGTTCCTGCGGTTTTAACAATAACATTTATATATGTTAAGACATTTGTCAAGATATTTTCTAAATTTAATTTAATTGTTTTTTAAGGATTACGAAGTAGAAATGATGATGTAGGATTATGATTTTTATTTAAAAATGATGATAATTTCCAGTATGTGCCTAACATTGGGTTGCTTGGACCAAGCTTCATTTTTGAAAAGAACTGGTTTTATTTATTTGAAGATTAAAGTCAGGCTCACAACATCGCATTTTTACATCGCGATTGCAAATGATCAACAAATTTTTTGGTGCATAAGTATTTTTTGTGAACTTTGACTATCATTTATATATAATTACGAGTTACGACTATAGCTAAATAGACCAATTTCAATGATATCATGAAATGATATCATTTCTTCTCATGAAATTATAAGGTGAAATGATGGTAGCACACGGTACGTGTAAAAATAAATTCATGTCGTAGCTGTTTTACCTGTGATATGTGATCCCAAAATACACGTTGGTAGTTTTTTACCAGTTGGACATATGTGTTAGAATAGAAAACGAAGTCTGTATATAGAAAACGAAGTCATTTTTACGCCCAATTAATTTTCCTATCTTGTGGTTTGTTCCTAAATTTAATGCTTTTCGTGTTTGGTGTTTTGAGTTGTCGTCTGTTGAGGTAATTTAATTAAATAATGCTTACATTTAGGGTCAATTAGAAGTGAAATACAATAAAATAATTAAGATTTATGATATGCGTTTTGATGTGTTATTATTAATGCATGAGGCAACAAAGAGCGTTGAGACATGACATTGTCGACAGAATTGAACCAGAGTTTGTGTAAGCGCCTAACGTTGTTGTGAAAACTTTGCGTAAAACGAAATCAATATTTCATCTTCCATAGAGAATTTTAGCGATGTATCTTTGCAACAATAAATTCTGATATTTTTATAACGTTCGTATATTTATAGTTTAGACTGACTTTTGCCTTCAATCATGTCAGTTTCAGTATGTAGAATACATTTTGATATATATTAGGGACAACCAATTAGATGTTTTATTCGATAGTGCGCAGACAACCAACTAATATGTTTTTGGCAAAGCGTGATGTGATGAAGCTTGATGTTTTAGTATTCTCAATTAAAGCTTGGACTTCTTAATTCTGATATCAGTAATAACTTTTCATATGAAAACGGTTAAAATAAAAATCTAAACCTTTGCGCCGGACAATACGAATTCTGTTTCGAATCTGAATGATAACGCTAAATGTCCACAAAAGTTTGATGATTTTATGTTTTTAAAGGAAGTATAAAAATTTGGCAGCACGAATCATGTGAATTTCTTTACTTTATTTAAATGGATATATGCATTTAATAGCAGCAAATACAGACAAAGCTATAAAACTGGCAACGTAATAGACGATGCTCAAGTTCAAGACTACCCTGGCGAAGAAATTATAAACTGTTTGATGCAGATTCAAAAACCGATCATACTAGCGAAGATGAATTTGAGACAGAACCGAATCTTACTCAATGTAGAGTAAAGCCAGCCATATATATATGATTTGTCTTGTTAAATATACTTTCGAATTGCAAATTTAAAATGTTTTCCCTAGTTTTTTGAGTTAAATTTTCTCATAAAAAAGAGGAACAGATTCCAAAAAATCGACAAAAATAATTTTACATGAAAGATCTATCCAATTAAGAGTCCATTCATTACATTGACATCTTTGTGACATGGTGAAATATTATTTGAAGACATGGCTAAATATATAATTTACATAAATGTAAAAAATATATTATGATATATTATATATATCTGAAACCGGTCTGATTTTTATATTTAATAAAAAGTTGTTAGAAAAATAAAACATTTTTACTAAATCAACAAATTTAATAATTATTTAATTATTTGAAGGACTATGTAAATTGTGATTTCAATTCTGCATCTGATTTTGGCCACTCATGTAGCCAAAAACACCACACTGGCATAGTGGGAGCGACACCAGTTAAGTGGCTAGATGTTTTCCTTTGACAAAATAAACTTTACGAAAGATCTATAGATAAAACCGATCTAGTGAACGAATCAGGTTCATGGATATTTTCAGTGGATTTTGATTTATCATCGATTCTAGATACAATAATCGTTAATTGATTGAACGAGTTATATACACCCAACCTAAGATAGGTGATACGCCTGATGTTTTAGCTGATTCGAATTAGTATTAAATTGCATATCGGCTATAGCTAGGTTGATATGGCAAAGTAAGGATACGGAAAACTGAAACAGTGACAAGAACAGATGTGTGGCAATTTACAATTATAAAATTTGGATTTTCTACCCATCTATATTAGAAGTGGGGTACATTATTGAATAGGGAGTTATGAATTTCTTCCCAGAATTACTAAAAACTGCACAAGGTTGACGAGGGAAAAATTTCGACTCGAAAGTTTGCCGGAGCCTTACTTCAATTTTGAGTATTCGAAACGCCAAGACTACAACCCTACATTCACAATCTGATAGAGTGATAGAATGATAAAATTGTGCAGCTCTTCAGTTCAGGCAATGTTTGAAAAAAAATCTGAAAAATTAAAAAAAATTCTGCCACTATTCCCATGGTATACCGATCTGCCTTTTAAAAAATTTCATCTCAAATACTAGTTGTCATGATGTTCAAAAACATGATGTTCAATTAAATCTTAAACTCACCGTATAAAATCCTTCAAAAGTATAATGTAATTTCCAAACATTATGACAGTTGGTATTCGAGATGTAATTAATTAAGCGACAGATCAGTATACAATTGGAATAGTGAGGATGACCAAAATTTGCAGCTGCTTTACAACGCTTGTCGGCTCCACGTCTACGCGTTTTTGCACTACACGTGCTTCTTACACCTTTTATAGCATATCGTGCACGATATGATTACCTTACATGATGTGAAATCAAATGATCTAGGTGTGAGATGGACAACACTAAATGTCTAGCAAACAGGCAGGATCAATGGTATCATGAAATCCGTATCGGGAATCTGTCAGGCTGAGGCCCAGTTCCATTCAAAAAGCCTTGTTCCAAAGGACTCACTTGGATACCAGGTAGCCTTCAAGTGTATTTGCCTTTTTAGTTATTAGGACTCTGACATGGTCGATCTAAATTCCCAGATACTAGTAGGAAGTAAATTAATGCATAATCCACCGTGTTGACGGAAGTAGATATTAGAAGTGGGAGGGGCAAGAGAGAGCCACCTTATCACATTGTAAATGTAGCAGTGGCAAGTAAAGCTGCTGTGCTGGGGAGCAGAATAGCGTCGGTGCCGGCAGAAAATTGCACTGTTGAGGCAAAGCTATTACCAAAACTGTGATTTAAAAATAATATCAAAAACTGAGTTCTTAAAACTATTAGGCTATTATATAAAAGACAAAATTGCAATTTAAAAGAATAAATTAAATTTTTTGTTAAAATTTTCGTACACTTATTTGTGAAATATTAAAAATTAAACTAAATAATTTATATAAAGATATATGAAATTGTCAAAAATTTGATAAATAAATAATTATCTTATCTTATCTTATCTTATCAAAGAGTAGTAGCGCTCCGGTGAACACCATGGCAAAAAATAAAACGAGGATTAGAGAGCATTAAGCTCCATCTCTACCACCTGTGGGTCAATATGAAAGGCTGAACGATCCACTGAGGCGAGAAATTAATGGAGCTGGTACCAAGGACTTGAGGTTTTTCTTGAATTTCTTCAGAGAACTCAGAGAGAAAGGCTCTGGAACGCAAACGGAACACCTAACTGTTGGAGTAGAAAGCATGAAGAAGGCCAGAGAGAAGAAATGTAGGAAAAAAGGGCTGGTGGCATCTTGCTAGAAGAATTTCAGATACCACAATTGCTCAAGAGCAAACCGCAACCTTAAGGACACCCAATGAAATGGAAAACATAGTTGTGGACGAGAATTGGGATGCTGCTGCAGAGGATTATAGTAGCATCGAGGACATGAAGATCGAGGGAGAGAAGTAACTCTTAATAGAGAGAGGGGCAGATACGCAAATCTCCGATAACCTCTATTAGAGACAGCAGGAATCTTGCGTGTGACCCAAATGAATGTTTAACACGACAAAGAAGCGTCAGCGGTGGCCGCCATAATATTCAATAAGAAACCCCTATCGCTGATACTGGAACCTTTGATCCACAAAATAGGGTGAAAAGCGTTGCTAATAGTGATGGATAAGTGGTACGAGAGACTAATGTCACCTAAAGTGTGCACTATAAATACGAAAAATATTATTTACTTGATGGTCCTATCAATTACCATCACACTTAGGGGCATTTGCCATCAGCTATTAGCACAATTGGCACACTCTTCAAGGAGACGGAATGTTGATACTGCCAACAAAGTAAAAGGGACTGGCAGAATGGTGAAACAATAAAAAGTGACCTTTTATCATCTGATGTGATGCAAATACTCACAACGAGATATGGAAAAGTTCGAACACAAACCAGAGAGGTGAGTTTCTGTTTGAATATTTTATTGAAGATAACCTAAGCGTGTTTAACATTTGGAATACACCTATCTTTTGTACTAGGACAAATCTTGTGTAGGATTATTTGCCTCGCTGGAAAAGCTATAACAGAGGTAACAGAGGTAATAATCACTAAGGTGTTTGAATTACTAAGATTAACAGAAGTACAGATGCTCTCTAACAAAGCGAAACAATCCAAAAACTGGAAAGATTATACTTTGTTGCCTAAAATCTATAGTAAAAAATCAGAAAGGCTAAAAGGGGTAGCTTCAGAACCTTTTGTGATAATATCTCTGCACCATATGTAACGAATACGTTGCACAAGCAAAGGACGGTGCCGGAATTAAAAATTCGCAAGGAAGTTCGGTTGGAACGCATACGGAGAAGGAGTAGCACAGAGTTGGTGTTCTTCTAGAAACAAACTTTCCGGGAGGCATCAGTGCAGGATACGCGAGTAAAAAGAATAGTAAAAGAAAAAGCCTAGAAACTGCAGGATGGCTGCCAAATTTGTTATTGAGGACCGCTTTAAGTGGGCCATAATCACTTTTCAGTTATACAAATTACTCTCCTACAGAGGAACAAAATTGACTGTTACAGCACTTCCTGAAAATTTACTGAAACATTCTGGCGTTCAACTTATCGGTTTGACCTGGTTCATGTTAAAACGATAGAAAAGGTGATCGAGAACTACATACAAACTATTACCCTGTTAAGATTGTATTTGAAACATATTCAAAACGCGTAGAGAACGGGCAGATCAATCGAATCCGCGCTCTTCAAGTTGATGAAATAATTAGGAGGAGAAGGAGAGGAGGGGAGCATAACATGACAAATTAGCCACTTTGTATATAGAAACTAAAGGAGAATTTGACAACACGGACAACATGGAGCGATCAAGAAGAAGTGAGGAAAAAGTTAACAGCACCACAACTGACTAGATGTGTAGGATGCTGAGAACTAGAGTGGCAAAAACGAAGAATTGTGATTGTAAAATTACCCTTGGCAGCACTTGGAGCTATTCGTAGGGTGGGGTCCTATCGTGGCATGCGGAGTCTAGTTTGTTGGTAAATTCTATAGCTATCTTAAGTAGTCAGGACTTTAAACGTGGGTACGCGGATGACATTGTCATTTAAGCCTGAGATAAGTGCCTGGAGACACTCTGTGATATTTTCCACAGGCAACTAAATCTGGGTTCACACTTGGTTCACATCTATGGGACTAAAACTCAATTTGAGTAAAACGACGGTGGCCTACTCAGCAGGAGAAGAATGCTCAGCATAAAACTCATGATCTTGAGAGGCTACATAGTTTAATCTACACAGGAGACAAAATATCTGGGACGAATTTTCGGTAACAAACTCCTGCGGAGAAACCGTATGAAAGCACTGGTAAACAAAGCAATAACAGCTTTGACGGTATGCAAAAACCTTGCGGGTAAAAAATGGGGATGCTACCCAGGTATCCTAAGGTAGATGTAAACTATGATAATGTTACCAGCCATAACGTACGAAGTAGTCATATTTTTTTTAAATAAAAAGTGTTGTGTTATAGGGTTTACAATATGTGCCACAATAACACATAAATACCTTTTAAGACGTAGGTCCCACAACAACTTGTTCTCTAAGGTGTTGATGAACGCTTTTTTAAACCTCTGCGGATTGAAACCACCTGAGACTATGGACTCCGGCAATCTATTCCATTTCTATGCAGTTCGGATATGGAATAAAAGAGCCTATCTTAACGCTGGGAAAACAGAGTTTGAAAAGGTGCAGAGTTTGGTTTGCATCTGCATAACGACAATGAAAACATGTTCTACCACATTAATGCTATTGGGATTGTTTCCCCTGCAGTTTAATAATAAAAGCAGAAAACCCATACTAAAATTTATAATGCAGAGTAAAGGAAGGGAAAGATTATCGAGAAATTCTTTCAAGGGAGAATCCCTTGCTTGAATTTCCTAAAATTTTGAACGAAAACCAAATATTTTGAGGTTAGGAAACTCAACCCAGTGTCTTCCATGCTGATTTGTATTCAATCAAAAGATGCGCAAACTTCAGCTTAGGAAGAAATAATTAGAACAAGAGAATTGCCATCTTGTTGGACAATCAAGTAGCAGTTAAGACGCTTAACTAATACCACATTAAATCCAAAATATTTGGAGACTGTGTAAGAAAACTAAACAAGCTTGGCAATGTTAATGATAAAACAGTTTACTCAATGTAACAGTTTAATTGATCCACAAAAGGATGATGGAAGTAATTATCCCGAAATGGTCTAAAGCTGGAATATTGCCACGGGTTTGAGACAGTTCAATGAGTTAATTGGGTCGTTCAATCAAAAGAGAGCATTAATATGCTCTAGGCTGAACAAGAACAACCTGAAAATACTGACAGGTGTTCTAATGGGGCACTGTAGAATTAGAAAATATTTCTTTCCATATTATGAAATTCCTAAACGAAGCTAGATTGGAGAAGGTGCTTTTAGTATTCACGGGGAGTAGACGAGACACTACAATAGAACAATTTATTTGCACTGCAACAGATCACCCACCAACAAATTCAACCTAATCTTATATGAAATCTTCAACTACAAACCAATCAGCGCATTTGATTGCTTGCATAAAACAAAATGAAAACACGATATACCAAATCAAGAAAAATCTCACCAACATATCATACAGAATTCAATTCACTCTACGAGTAAAACCAAAAAATACACATGCTGATCCCTTAAAAGGAAGCATATTATATCACTGGTATAATCTTGACAGAGATGATCTAATTGTAAGTTGGGGAGATTCATATGTGGAAGGGATACATAGTGGGAGAGATACAATTGTTAAATTGAAAAAATAGGTCAATTCAGGATTAAATGTGTTTATCTTAGAAATGTTGAGCCAATCAGATAGACAGACAAATAATGAACGAAATTTCATCATAAAGTCTCTTCAGTTTACCTTACCATAGCACAAAATCTAATTCCGACAAAATCAATAAGAGAAAACTTTTAATAATCTTTTATATCAAAAAAAAAAATTTCATTCTTATAAACTTTGTATTCTTTCTATTCATTGTGTTGAACAATTTCCATTTAGACCTTTTATTCTATCGTTCAACAAATATTTTCTTTATAATTTTCTTCTAATTTTCTAAAAATAGCCATAATTCAATCTTCTATATATTGTTGTTGTTTGTTTTGTTTTATTTATTTTAGTTTTGTTATAATTTTATATGTTGAGTTAGATTGCTGTCCATGGAATACATAGATAGAACTTTAAGAGAAATAGGGTAAAAGCACAAAACAATAAAGAACTAAATATTTATTTCTATTGCCTCATTTAAATTTGATCACGTTTAGAACTTAAGCACAAAGTTTAAAAAATTAATGAATGGTAAGAGATAAGAATTTTATTCAAATTAAAAGGTTTAGGCTGTAATTAGATGGTTTAACTGGAATAAGGAAATAAATAGAACAACGCGATTGGAGTTTTGTTAAGGAACAAAACGAAAATTAATGAATAAATGGTTGTTTTGATATTTAAGTTTTAATTTAATAAAAATAAAATTGTCTTACCTTGAAATTCCTTTCGTGCAGCACTAACGGATGTTACAATATTAGCAACATGTCCTAATACAGTTGCGAATAACATTAATCCAAATAATAACTGAACAATAACAAACACATATTCTGATTTTGATCTCGGTTTCGGTAAATCACCAATAGTTGTTAATGCTAATGTACACCAATAATAACTTTGTAAATATTGTCTTACAACGTCGGCTGATTCTGAATCATGAAATACCCATGACTTGGAACCAAAGCCATTATTTTTATATATAATATGATATAAACAACCATTCCAATGGAATATTACTAAAAGATAATGTATTAACGATGTTGAACGAAATACATTTGGATAATTTGTGTGACGTTCCGTACGATCCATAAACGCCCAAAATCGATATATTTTCACTAAACGAAACGATCGTAATATTGAATTAAATCCAATTGATAAATATAAAAAATCTAATGGCAATAAACATAAACAGTCTATATAAAACACAGTTGAGTTCATATAATGTTGTCGTAGTTTTGTTGAATCAGTTTGTAATACACCGTCCTCTAAATAACCCGTACGAAAATGAAATAATATATCCACTAAATATAAAAAGTCTGAAAAATAGTCTAAACAAAACCACACAATTATTGTTTCACCATTGATTTCTTGAAATGCAAATCGATAGATTATCACCCAGAAATTATATAAAAATGCCAATGATACAACCATTGACCAATAATAACATAAACGTCCAGCTGGATCAAACACAAACGTCCATTTTGTTTTTGCTTTACCCGCCGGACAACTTGTTGAACAACCAGATCGACGTCCAAGTCTGAAAATAAAAATAAAAACGAAAACCGAATTAGACTTGATATTTTAATTTGAAATAGTGGGAATTCCAGTAAGCAAAGTTGATAATATGGAAGAATTCACTTCTAGTATTCTAACGGTAGCTAGTAAAAATAATATCACCAAAGCAGATATTCAAGATTGTTTCTATATTAAAAATAAAAACTTGGATAGACCTGGAAAAATTATCGTTAAGCTGAAAAATGAAACTATTTGTAAAAATATCGTCTCTGGATCCAGAAAATGCGGCCCTCAACAAATTAAACGTTTTCTCAACGAAAGCAGTCCGTTCGAAGATAATAAAGTCTACATCAATGAATGTCTTACATACAACCGTCGGTTACTGTTGCAAAAATCCAAAGAAGTAAAAGAGAAACTTAAATATAAATACTGCTGGTCACGGAGTGGTCGTATAATGATGAGAAAAAATGACGGAGGTAAAATAGTTTACATCAATTGTATTACAGATCTAAATAATTTATAAAATTCTTTTAATTTTTTTTAGATATACAGTTATATAGAATAATTTTAATTTAATATGTGTAGTAATATTGGTCTGTATAATGATAGTTCTGTCTCTTCTCATCATAAATTAAATAACTCTGTTTCCTCAGATATATTTTCATCGAATTTTTGGATCTTACAACAAAACGTTCAAAGCATTCGGAAAAATTTAGATAACCTCTTTTGTAATCTAGACTGTTTTGCTATACAACCCTCCTTAATATTTTTGTCCGAAATTTTTGTGAAAGATTGTGAACTAGATAACAATAAAATAGATAATTACAATCTTTTTGCAAACTGTAACCCCTATAACAAAAACGCTGGTGTCGCGGTTTATATAAATTCTTTTATTCTGCATACTATTTCAAAACCTTTCTTCACTAGTGCAGATGTATTACGGGTTGATTGTACATTCGATAAAGAAAGTATTGTGTTCGTTTGTTTTTACAGACTGCATGCGTACGATCTTAAAGTGTTTATTGATGAATTAAAAAATTTTTTGCTCACGGTAAATGTAAAAAATCTTATATTGCTTGGAGACATCAACATCGATTTAATGGTAGATACGGTAAAAAATATGGATTATAAATGTGTTATGGCCTTCAATGGTTTAATTTCACTAATTAATCAGCCAACTCGTGTGGCACCTACCTCGAAGACTTGTATCGATCATATCTTTGCTAGGCTAAAATTAAACTCAAAACTGGAGTTGGACGCACATGTATGCAATTTTAATGTGTCTGATCACTATACCACTTTGTTGAGCTTTGCCACTAAAAACCAACCGATTTCACAAGCCGTAAGTAACAAAGAAACAGAAATAAGTGCCATTGATTTTTTTGTGCTAAATCAGTTTTTAGAAAAAGAATCATGGCTTGACGTCTTCAATGAAACATGTGTGAACAATGCTTACAACCTTTTCGTAAAAAAACTTCAAAAGCTGATTAGTAATTCTACTGTTTTTCGACGGCACAAAAACAGAAAACACAAGTTAAAGGAATGGAACACAAAAAGTTTATGCAGGTTAATAAAACTGAAGAATAAAATTGGAATTAAAAGTAATTTGCATCCCTCAAATATATCACTGAGAAATCGATATAAACAGCTGATAACAAAGGTAAACAAAAATATTAAGTTGGTTAGAGGAGAATATTATACGAAGACCTTTGAAAAAGCTAAAAATAACCCTAAAGCTCAATGGCAAATAGTCAATAAAGTTGTAGGTGAACAACGCAGAAAGGAACCTAAGGAAATTAGAATTAAGGATAACTCGAATGTGATTCAAAAAAATGGACAAGTTGTAGCTAACATGTTTAATCAATACTTTGTGTCACAACCGATGTCCATGATTAATTCAAATTTTTGTAACTACAGTTATACTCGAGACGAATTGGAACTTCTCAAGTTCTCCAACACTACGGAACTAAAAAGTTGTTTTTTTACACCTGCCACTGAGCAGGAAGTTTTAACTTTAATTATTACCTTGAAAAATTCCAATACATCCGGTCACGATAACATTTCAAACCTCGTAGTAAAAAATATTTTTGATAAAATTATAGAGCCGGTTACGTACATTTGCAATTTGAGTTTATCCCGTGGTATTTTTCCTTCAGAAATGAAACGTGCAATTGTTCTTCCTCTGCATAAATCAGGATCTCCAACTGATATGATGAATTACAGACCAATATCTTTACTGCCTGTATTTTCAAAAATATTGGAAAAAATAGTTAAAAAAAGAATGTTGAACTTCCTGGATTATACAGGATTTCTAAGCAATTTGCAGTTTGGGTATCGGGAAAAAACTTTGCACGGAAGATGCTCTTTTAGAGTTCTCTATCAGTATATATCAGGAGCTAAATAATGGAAAAAAACCAATGGGTCTTTTTATAGATATCGAAACGGCTTTTGATACGGTAGACCACGACATTTTAATTGAAAAATTAGAACATGCAGGCCTTAGAGGAATCGTATTGGACTGGTTTAGGTCATATTTATCTTCAAGAACACAGCTTGTGAAAGTCAACAATATTTTAAGTACAGAATTGACACTGACGGCAGGTGTTCCTCAGGGGTCAATTCTAGGTCCTATTTTGTTCTTGGTTTATGTAAGCTCCTTATGTAAAACAAATTTTTACGGGAAGTTAACAAGCTTTGCGGATGACACTGCTTTTACTTATTCTTCTTTTACATTGAAAGAAATTTCGGATCAGGTTCACTCCGATTTAATTTTACTGAGGAAGTGGTTAAACATTCATCACATGGTACTGAGTCCAAAGAGTAAATTTATAAACTTTATGCCGAAAGTGGATCCTAACCAAATGGAATCACCACCAGTTGCTTTCATCAGTCATTCACTGGACTGCTCCCAAAGTAAATGTAATACGAATTGTATTACAATAGAGAATGTTTTGTCATACAAGTACCTTGGCATATTAGTAGACGAAAACCTCAAATTTAAAGAACATATTCTAAAATTAAAAAATAAGTTAATGTCCACCTTTAGGAAGTTATACATGCTTAGAGCTGTGTGTCCAAGTAAGCTACTGAGGTCTTTATATTGTTCATTGTTCCATTCACGACTTGAATATGGAATTAGTATATGGGGTGGTAACTACTATAATAATATTTTACCAATAGGCATTGCACAAAAGTATGCTCTCAGAGTAATTTCTTTCAAAAATCGATTTGAGCCTTCTCTACCACTTTTTAGATCAGCTAACATTCTACCGCTGCGGTACATCTTCATTTATAAAGTTTTGAGAATCTTTTATTCAAGTGGCGGCCATAAAGTGGTGAAAAGAAGACGCGATAACTCTTTGCGAAACTGGTATCATTGTGAAGTTCCTTTTACAAAAAAGGAATATTGTCGTCGTTCTTACTACTTTATGGCCCCTTACATTTTTAATACGTTACCTAAATCTATCAAAACATCTAACGCTAGTAAAGAATTTCTCACAAACTTAAGGTTGTGGCTTTTCAGTCTGGATAGCATTGAATTTATTTATAATAGAACTCAACCTGATAAAAATATTTTTTAACAGGTTGTTTTGTCTATGATTCGCTTTTTTATGCTTTTTATGTATTTCCTTTTCATTTTCATTCCGATCCAAAAACATATTGAATTAGAGTCGATTTTCTCTTTACTGCTTCTAAATTATCAAATTTTAAATTGTTTTAATTTAATTATTCCATACTTTTATTTAATCCTTCACCTCACATGTTGGATTTCAATTTTTGTATAGTATATTTGCTGGTGTTTTTTACACAAGTGTATTTTTCACTTCTAAAAACACCTACTATTTTATTCTCAACTATAATGCGATGCCTTTTCATGTTTTATTAGTGTACATCCATAGATTTTTAGTGATCAGTAAGTTTTCTATTCACGTAATTATTTAAGTACTGTTAGTTTACGTTAGAAATTGTTAAAAATTTTTTAAATTTGTTTTTCAAAACTAGTATAATGATGATGTGATTTCTTATAGTATGTTCTTTGTGTTATAATAAGTTATTGTGATTTATGTAAGGCTTTATGTAAAATTTATAAAATATAGGAATAAAATAAAGAATAAAGAATAAAAAAAAAACAAAAAATTTACAAAAGTATATAATGACTTAGTAGAGAATAAGTGTGGTAACCTAAATATAGCCTTCAAACCTTTGTTTTGTAATGTTTGTACTTTTTTCATCCTAGTTGCTGTAGCAGTGCCATAAACAATAAGACCATAACTAATTCGTGAGTGAACAAATACATAATAAATGTTAAGCAAAACAAAGGTTTGAACGAAAAAACATAGTTTTGTGATTAAGCCTACAATCGGTGCAATATTTTTATTGACAACGGTAATATGCTCCTGCCACAACATATGTTCATCAAAAGTTACGCCTAAGTATTTAAATGAGCTAACTCTTTCAATCACAATGTCAGCCACTTTAAAAGCTGGTAAGGAAATCATGGTCTTATACGGAGAGTGAAACACCATAAATTTAGTTTTAGATACGTTAAGGGAAATTAAATTGGATTTAAAGTATTCTAACAGCACACTAAGATCATGTTTCATATCATCAAAAACAGAGGCAGGTGCAGAAGTTTTATAGAACAACGCTGTGTCATTTGAATTTGAAAATTCAAAAAATTTGAAAAAAAAAAATATAATTATTTATTTGTATGACATGAAATGTAATTGAACATGAAATTGTTAGATAATGGATTATTTGTATATGAATAATTGAAATTGCTGAACGCTAAATGGAAAGGTTTTTGAGTAGTTTGTTGAGTCTATCATCTTTTCACTATAAACTATGTTAATCTATGTCCTATGATCTGTTATAATAACGGTAACGTATTGATGTTTCGTCTTAGTTCTATAATAAACTTCTAAGCGATGTAAATTAAACATTGTTATTATGTTGAATAAACATCGCTGGCCACAACTAAAAACAAGTGCTCATAAAGCCTTTTGCAAAAAACTATATACAAATCCTTAACCCAGACCAAAATTTTGATATTTTAGAGCTTTGAGATGTCAGCCCCTTCACATTTACTGTTGTATTCACTCAGTTTTTTATCATCAGTTTTAGAGAGTTTATTTTCCAGGCGAGGAAAGTGGTTTAACAGTTTTGTAGTTAAATCGCGATAAAAAGCAAAATTTTTTAACTTGTAATGCTAGGTTGGCAGCTGCAGATTCTCCATTATATCAGTTAAAAATACACAGTCATTAATCCATTGATCATCCTTTAATTCCTGATAGTGTTTTTCTTTGAAAAAATTTGCTGATAGGTGGAGAAGTAGTTAATTTTTTGCTTGTTTTAATTAAAGAACGTGATGTCCTTTTTCGATATTTTGGATTAAGTGCTGGTAATTTACTGGTAATTTAATTACAACTTTATTACAATTTTAGCAAATTTTTAAATGTTATTAAATTTTTTCATTTCTTTTCGAGAGCCGCACTCGTTCACTCAAAGAGCCGCATGCAGCTCGCGAGCCGCAATTTGACCATGTGTGGTCTATACTATAATGTCTCATTCAAGTCACTTAGAAATATATGTGATCTGTAAAGGAACTTTATCAATAAAAATGGTTTCAAATGGTCACGTGCTCCTGTTCTATTTCTACGATAAATGAGTCATATTTTAATAGGTCTTAATAGATTTATAGTGTATTTCTACTATATATATTCAATTCATGCAATCCTCCGTCAATGACCCAACTGGTATTGAATTTCTTCTACCTTTTACCGCCAAGTTCTTTAATTTTATATTTGATTTTATTCGAGTTACTTTAGTTTTCGATGTCCAAATAAAGTTTAAAATTAATTAATGGTTTTACTCTTTTGACGAGCTTGCATTTGTATTTTTTACATTTAATCCAAAAAAAGTTTTGTATTTTTTATTTAGAACCATATAGATTTTTATTTAATTCAACTGTTCATATATCACTTGATATTCAATTTAGTTCAAAATTATTATATAGATACATATATACATTATACATATAATATTAGTCTTCTGATATGAACGCCATATTTGATTTTTCATTGTTTCATAAATATCACATATTAAACAGCATATACAATGCTTTTATGTAATTATAAACTTTATACGAAATATAAATGATTAGTTATTTGATATTTTTTAACTAATTGGACATTTTGAACAGTTATTTCTTAAATAATGCTTACGAATATTGTGACGCGCATTGTTTCCATATTACTTTACTTTACTTGAATTACGCGTCATTACAATAATAAACTCTGTCATACTTAAAATAAAGCGACGCTTACTATATTACTCATAATAAAAATAAAATGGATGTCAAAGTTCTCGTTTTTGCCGCATATAAAAATAAACGTACTTTTGGGTAAATTACCCAACAAGAACTTATTTGTCGTAAATTACCCAGTAAGATATAAAATAAAGAGAAACACAAACTTTGTCGTTTTCCACGTCACAATATTTAATTAGTCAACCGGTTTCGCTTACAACAGCATTATCAAGACTAAAATTATAATTACAAAATTTGCAAAACAATCAATAAATAAATTACAAAAATAAATTAACAAACATACGAACTTAAAACTTAAAAAATAATAAAATAAGTATGACATGGACATGTGTATAAGAGTGAGCGGTAATTGATTGAGGAGAGAAAAATTTATCACTAATACATTAGTAAAAATAGGAAACATTAAATAAAAATATCACATATGTATATAATACAAAAAATGTAACAAATAAAATAAAAAATAAAAATAAAAATAAAAATAGTTAAATATAATAAATCAGATTAAAACAAAACAACAACTCATACAATAAGAATTCACAATATTCACAAAGTAAAAAGTTTTAGAAAACTTTCAAAAAAGTTTTAGAAGAGGAGAGTTATTGATATCCAATTGGTCATTCAGACAAGGGGCAGTAACGTTTCCAACACGAACCCTATTGATTTCCAACGACTCCAAAAGATTTAACTTAAGGCCTTTACTTTGGGTATGCAAAACTTTAGGCAAATAGTCAGAAGAGTTTCTGTGTCCCGAGTCCATCAAATGTCTAGAAAAATTAGACTGGGAGGAAGCAGAGAGTCGCATATGTTCCTTACATCTTAGGGCAATCGACCTACCAGTTTGTCCCACATAAGAGGCTCCGCAAACTTCACATTTCTCTTCTAAAACTTTTTTGAAAGTTTTCTAAAACTTTTTACTTTGTGAATATTGTGAATTCTTATTGTATGAGTTGTTGTTTTGTTTAATCTGATTTATTATATTTAACTATTTTTATTTTTATTTTTATTTTTTATTTTATTTGTTACATTTTTTGTATTATATACATATGTGATATTTTTATTTAATGTTTCCTATTTTTACTAATGTATTAGTGATAAATTTTTCTCTCCTCAATCAATTACCGCTCACTCTTATACACATGTCCATGTCATACTTATTTTATTATTTTTTAAGTTTTAAGTTCGTATGTTTGTTAATTTATTTTTGTAATTTATTTATTGATTGTTTTGCAAATTTTGTAATTATAATTTTAGTCTTGATAATGCTGTTGTAAGCGAAACCGGTTGACTAATTAAATATTGTGACGTGGAAAACGACAAAGTTTGTGTTTCTCTTTATTTTATATAATATGAATTTCCACAAAATTTTATCTATAGACAACATTAACTTTACCTAGTAAGAATTTATTTACTGATAAATATGACTGATACACAAAATGGACACCACAGATTATTATGCATTCAATTTCTGGATAACGTCATTGACGTTCAAAAGCTATCACCATAATTCGTAGCTCAAACGACAATTCCAATATTATCGCTGTATAAAATATCACATTCCGTTTAACTGATTTTGTTCTGCAAAAGGTTAGATTCGGTTCGGTTCGATTCGTGAATAATGAATAAGGTTCGATTCGTGAATAATGAATTTTATTCTCTCGCAAATTAAAATTCTCGCTCGTGCCTCGCTCAAATTTTAAGCTTTTGCTTGAGAATAAACTGCTTCATTATTCACTCATTGATTAAACTACTATTGTTAAATATGAGCGTCTGTGCTAAATATTTTAAAAAGCACACAGGTAGTCAAATCGTGCTTTTGATTAATGTCTAGAATATTTTAGATTAAATTTTCAGACTAATGCCGTCTTGTTTTTAATGTATTTTATTTATTGTTATTATATATTTATTTTTTCCAAGTACTATTGAATAGTGTTTGATGACGATACTTTAATATTGAAATCGTAGCATTACCCCCAACTTTAACTTGTTCGTCCTGAAACAAACAAACAAAATTTGCTACTAGACCCCTGCTCATTGAACCCAAGGAATTTTTCCTCGTTATTTTACAATTATGTATAATAGTGGAAAATTTTAAAAAATTTTATATCGAAACAAAAATAAAATTAATTTCCAGAACTATAAATTTTATGTAAAGTTTTTTAGATACCAACATCCGCCTTCTTCTCTAATCATCCAAAGAAGCGACATATAAACAAAGATGGAGAGCAAAATTATGAATTCAAAGTCCGTTAACTCTAACCTTGAAGTAATACCAATATAAAAAATTTTGTTCGCATGGAGAGTTCAGTATTTGTTGATTGTCTAGCCTCAACCTCAAAATATAAAAAACAATTTCAAATGCATTTCTGGCTAAGTTCGGTATTGGTTCAGGTTATGTTCAGTCATCAGTTTGATTTTATGCGTGTTTCATTTTACTGTAGACAGTACAATAAGACTACAGTGTAGAGGGTGTAGTTTGAGTAAAGAAATATTTTTTTTAGTTTAGTTTTATGTTTTTTATATTTTTTTGGGTATGGTATGATCCTCCAGTTTGTCCTTTTTAGAATCGCCAAAATCAATAATCATCGTCAAGATTATGGACAACAATCAAAAAATTATCTATCTGGAAATAGATTGAATACTCCATGAGATGTTAATTAATTGATAAATTTACTATCAAGGTGGTTAACGGCTTACCGCTAAAGTGATCGAAATGGTATGTAGCCAAAAAGAGCTGAAATTGGTTAATATGTTTAGTTTATATAGTTCAGTTTTCTAGATTGGTGACGCTTGGGTGAGTATTCTTCAGCTTCTGAGAAAAATTTGAAATTTTTTCAACATATAAAATCAATTGTCACAAATCACATTTAGCACAAAATGTATTCACAAAACAACCATTTATTTAAATAACAAAGGCGGAAATGGAAAATGGTTCAATGTAAAACAGATATTAAGTGAAAAACTATTAAATAAAAATGGCATTAAATATAAAATAAAAGTACGCGACATTAACTAAATATATTATTGTATTGCATCTCTCAGTTATGGTTTTTGTCCATTAAATTTTATATTTTACAAAAAACAAAGCAGAAGCAAGAAAAAAAGGGAAAAACAAAAAGCTTCTGTACTATTTCCATTTACATTTTCATTTATTTTATTGTTTATGCTAAAAAGATTAATTGTCATTTGTCATGGAACCGGTAATTATGTGGTTTGCGGTTGGATTTATTGTGAAAACAGATTGGCTAAATTAATAAGACTTTTGGGCAAATAACTTACACAGGATCAAAGTAAAACGAAATGGAAGTATATTAGTGATTTAGTAGGAAATGTGATAAATTTGAGGATTTGATTTTTATATTTTATAGGCAAATTTTGTTTCACAATTAAGTTCATGTTTTATTTTATCCTGTAATGGTAATGAGTTTTAAAAGTCTTGGAAGTTTTTTTGTACTAATCTTTTGAATATATTTGAAAGTTTTAGTTTTATTTGTTTTATAAAATTTTTTTTATATATGTGAACGGGAACCAACAAAAATTTGTTTGTCTCTATATTTTGGGGATTGGTCCCCTCCATCAGAAAACAACTTTGGAATTTTTCTTAGATTTTGGCTAGCCCTATTGCCGTCAGTGGCGATTACAATTTTGAATTTTATTCTAGAACAACAAATGCTTTCATTTCGTAGGCAATTTAATGGGTATAAACAATTTTAAATAAATATGAGTTCCTTAGCGTTTTCTTCGTAGAATACGTTAAAAATAATTTAAACACATTTTGAGGGTAGTTTTCTCCTCTATTTTGGGGCTTTAAAGTTTTCTTTAAATTTTTTTTAAACTTTAGTTTAAAATATGCACTTTCAAATAACTTTTATCGCGTGATGGAAGTAGTATCGATCTGAGTGCTAAACGGTTAAAATCCACCTCCAAAACCAGCTTTCACGTTATATTTTGTGCGGTAAAACGAAAATAAAGTTCTAAGAATATTTTATAAAATATTCACGGTAATTTAATCCAATCCGTATCAAATTATTAAAATTCAAAATGGCGGCCAATAATTTTTAAATTGGCGAGTTTTAAAAATCAAAACATATATTCGTAATGTAGATAAAACTTTAAGTAGAAAGTGTCATAAGCAAAATTTTTATATATGGATCTATTTGCGAGAAAAAAAACTTCACTTCATTATTCCTTAAAACTTTATCTTGGAATTTTAAACCTTACCATTTGTTGTATAATTTTGAATAATGACGTTTTATTCAAGTCTAGGTAAGAAGCTCCGAACCTAACAGATCGAAAATTTTCAAATGCATTTGCATTGATAGAAACATTAGTAAGGTTTTAATGAAAAATATATAACAGTGTCACAAGTGGTCAAGTGGGGTGTCATTTAAAAGAGCACCTAATTAAGGAAACAATGCATTTTTTTAAATGGGAAATATAAAGACTTTACAACACAACTTTTTGTCAATTATTTTTGATATTGCCGATGTCTGATGTAATTAATTTATTTTGGAACACATAAAATCACACCAAATTGTTAGTAATAATTACAGAATTTAAACCAATAATATATTTATTATAAAATAAAATATAATTCTTAAAATAATGTTTATAATGTTAATATATCAATTTTATTCACTGTATTTTTTATTAAATCTTCGCAAAAAAACAAAATCAAATTATATAATAATTGAGGTGGATATTAATTCGCGAGAAACGAAGTTTCGAGCGAATTAAGCACCGAAATGGAGAAAATTTACTTCACCGAGGTTTATATACTATTTTTTTACTACTTGATATAAAAAATGCACTAAAACTCTCAATTATTCACAAAATAAAATAAGCAAATGGTGAATAAATAAAAATTTTGATTTGGTGAAATATTTTTTATCATATCATTGGATTGCGTATTGGATATTTATTATTCTGGGCTGCATAGTTAGAAATTTATTTTCAATGAATTTTCTTAAAACTATATAAAAATCACATATGCTTTGCATTAAAAAATATAGCTTTTATTTATTTTTAACATGAAATTGAAAATCTATTCAATATTGTTGAGCCAAATTTAGAATTTTTTTAAGTCTACAACTCACAACTAAACTAAATTTCAACAGGATTCTGTTTAACACGAATTAAAATTTCAAATAAACTAACCTATAGTTGCAAATAAGTTTTTATTCGCCTATATATTAAAGTGTTACTTTATTACTGTGATTTGCGGCTTTAAAGTATCACTTTTCAGCTATTTATTTTGTCGTCATAGCTACGTCCAAAAAAGTAAAAAGCATTTGTATTTGTTTAAATTCTGTGAAAAATAAATTTTTTTATCAAAGCAACCCGCAAATTCAAAATTTCATTATCCAATTAAAATAGTTGTTATCATTTGTTGTCATAGAATTTGGAAAA
The DNA here is from genome assembly GCA_963693315.1 of Diogma glabrata. Lineage (NCBI taxonomy): Eukaryota > Metazoa > Arthropoda > Insecta > Diptera > Cylindrotomidae > Diogma > Diogma glabrata. Next base: position 248,050,919 of record OY856186.1, read on the forward strand.
AATAATAAATATTTTTTCAAAGGTTACTTGTTCCACATATTTTGATTTTAAAATTTATGACAATTTGTAATTTTAATTTAGAATAAACAACTTTTCTTAAAATATTTTGCTTGCGGCGAATAAAAAATAGTATATGATGCACGGACGTAAGCTATTTTGGACTTAATGTGGGTGCAAATCTCAGCTAGCGCCTCGATTTGCAAACTCCACATCCGTCCAAAATCTTTAGCTTTACGTCCTAGCATCATAATGTACTATTTTGCATTCATTCATTTTTTATTATTATTAAAATAAAATCAAAACGCTTATTATTTTTTAATTTATTATTATTATTTTCGGAAGAAACTAAAAAAATTCAAATAAGAACTCAGTTAACAAACGAACAAAAATTATATTTTCATTATTTGCGAAGGTGCTAAAATACTTATTATTAGGTGTGGGGAATAATTATTAGTAACCATAGCTGAGAAAAATAACTTTTGTCTTGGGTTTTTGAGTAAATAACTGAAATATCTCATGCAAGTAGTAAAAAAAAATAAATCTGAACTTCAGTTTGTTCAAGCTTGAACAATTGTGTTCTTTTACATTCACGGAGCCCTTGGTGAGCAAATGTTATTGGCACTTGTGTGACTCTTTTACCTGCAGCGCTCTCTAGTGCTTACATCGATTGATCTCGTGGTGCTTTGATATAAGCTTATTGTTGTACACTTGTAATTAAATTTTTTGTCACTTGTAATTAACCAATTTTAAATTAATTTTCAATTTTATTTTCACACTTAAGTAAAACAATATTATTATTTTTATTTTGAGTGAACAACAAGTTATCTCGATTTATTTTTGATTACTGATTTTTAGAGTAAATTAATCGATTTCCAATATAAAAGGGATACAACTATATAATATAAACACATTTATGATTTCTAATTTAAAAATATAAGTATGTTGATGTATTTTGTGTATATTTCTTTTTACATTAAAGGTAATTTGAATTTCTTTTAAAGTCACCACACATCGAAACTACTTTCATCACGCAATAAAAAATATTTTATTATATTGTAAACTAAATTTTAAAAAATTTTTTAAAAAACGTGTCATGTAATTCGAAAAATTGACGTTAAACCTTAAAACCCTCAAAATAGAAAACTACCCGTAACCCAAGTCGACAACTAGTCTAGTTAAAGAACTACGATTTAAGTAGTAGAAACTCTTAAATGATCCTATTCAAGTTCTTTTCATCCTTAATTACATGGAAATATGAAACTTTTTCTTTTCGATAAACTTAATCACTCCTACAAAATTTAAAAACATACTATGTATAACGTCTAATTAGAATCTCAAAAACTATTTACAGATTACTTATTCTTAAAATACTACTTTACACCTAAATAAGATTGTTTTTCAACAACTTACTAAGCACTTATCTTATCCTAAGAACATGATAAGTCCTATCAATTCTATCAACGTCCAAAATTAACATCTCATATGAATCTCCAAAAACTTTTTACGATTCCGATCAATCCCGCATCAAACCCGACAAACATTCTTATACATGAAGATAGCAGTCGTATATTTGAGTTTTAAATTGAAAATGTATGAGTATGATTGTATTTGTAAAGGACAAAAAATCAGAAATCAGAAAATAGAATATAATACTAATTTTCCATAATTTTCTCAATATATGAAAAATTAAATTAAAATGTCAATAAATCGAGATGAAACAAATAAAATATATTAAAGAAGTATAATAACTTTTTTAAATCACTAAAATTAATTTTTAAAAGGGCCCGTTTGCTTAACGAGATTGTTTTTATTACCTTCATTAAAAAATTTCTTCGCACATAATTTTATATGCAAATAATAAATTAAAATTATTTAATTTAAAATTAAACGATTTCCTAAAATGTTAAATAAAAGCAGACATGTTAGAATATCTAAAAATATTTTTTCTTTTCTTATTCTTTTTTCTTTTGTTTATTATTATTATCATTTCGTTTCTCTTTGTTTTTTAATATTACAGAAACTATTTAACAACTCAAATTGGATTTTTTTCCGGTACCTCGCTGTCGACACTTGTCAACTATCAAAAAACTCAAATAAACTAATTTAAATTGCTTATGTTAAAAAACATTTAAATTATCTCAAATTCAAAATAAAACTAATTTTTTTTTAATAAGAAGTGTTGTGTAGTAGGAATTACAAAATGTGTCACAACAACACATAGATACCTTTTAAGACGTAGGTCCCAAAACAACATGCGTCTTGAGGTATAGGTGGACGCTTTTTTCAAATCTTTGTGGATTAAAGGCACTCGAGACTATTGATTCGGGTAAAGCATTCCATGTGTACGATGTACCCACAAAGAAATCCCTTTGCATTCTATTACTATGACAGTGAGTAATCTCGACAGTCCGACCGCCCGTTCAAACCGATTGATGAGTAAAACGGGGAAAAACATATGTCTGAGGCATTATGGACCTGATTTCATCCGAGCACTGCTGGTGACGATATTTATAAAAAACAACGAGATCAGCAACAGTGCGACGATGTTGTAGAGAATCAAGATCTAATGTTAAATTTCGATCACCAACAATTCGTATAGCTCGCTTTTGAACAGAGTCCAAAAGAGCCAGGATAGTAACAAATTCAGCGCCCCAAACTTGACAACAATACTCCATACAAGGACGAATATAGGACTTATAAATGTGGAGTAATTGAAGCGAAGTAAAATATTTTTTACATCTATTGAAGAGGCCGAGTTTTCTCGACGCGCTCTTTGCCATGGCCGTTATATGATCGTTCCAGAGTAGGTCATTGGATATTGTGACGCCCAATAAACGAATGTTTTCACATGCGTCTATTTGGTCGTCACACATATTAATTGAAATATCGTTGGGAAACTTTACTTTACAGATTACAGTTCTAAAACTCAAATAGATCTAAAACTCAAATAGATTAATCTAAATTATTGACTGTTTAAAATATTTAAGTTGTCTAACATTCAAATAAATTAATTTACATCGTCTATTGTTAAAAATATTTAGGTTTCTAAAAGTCAAAAAAACTAATTTAAATTCTTCATGTTTTAAAACATTTAACTTATCTAAGATTCAATAAATTAATTATAGTTGCTATTATCTAAATTGTCTAACAATCAAATCTAAAGTAGTTGTAATTATTCAGTAGTTAACATATCTATAGCATCAAAAGTATTTTTAGTTTCACCATATTCTGAAAACGAAGGGCAACATTTAGGTGTTTAATTATATTTTGAGCAAAAAACAGTTCACGTTAAATTACTTGTGACTCTGCTGTCGTTTTCAGAAATGGCGTTTTAGCTATAAATACCATAACATTGGTTAAGTTGTTTTCTATTGTGTAGTTTGATATCATTAAAAGTTGTATGAAAATATTTGTTAGTGTTTTTACTAAGTGAAGTTTTGTTCCTGAGTTCATCAACGACATGTTGAATTTATATAAATCATGGAGTGTCGATATTGGCAATATATTGTAATTTTCCAATAGCATGAATAATTCAAGTCGTACATTTCAGATACAAATGCAGCTGCAATTTTGAATATTTTGATATTAAGGAATTTGCTACAGGACTTTGGAGTTAACTGATATTCATCGTGAGGTTGAGGTTATGTTCGTCATAGTATTTTGATTGCTTATCGTGTAATTATCGAGGATATTCCACCTATAATTGACATTTTATATTCATCGCTTTCCGTGCAACTGCAAGTGCAGTCTAATGATTTGTTGCAGTGATTATGAAGATTGATTTGCACACTCATCATATTATTGTATTATGCACATATGTCATCGTTCCTGTTAGTGCATATGTACTGCATAAAATATACCGTCGTTCCTGAGTTTTGCAGTTATCATTGTACCAATTGATTTATCGTCGTATTATTGTACTATGCACATATCATCGTTCCTGTTAGTGCATATGTACTGCATAAAATATACCGTCGTTCCTGAGTTTTGCAGTTATCATTGTACCAATTGATTTATCGTCGTATTATTGTACTATGCACATATTTCATCGTTCCTGTTCGTGCATATGTACTGCATAAAATATACCATCGTTCCTGAGTTTTGCAGTTATCATTGTACCAATTGATTTATCGTCATATTATTGTACTATGCACATATATCATCGTTCCTGTTCGTGCATATGTACTGCATAAAATATACCGTCGTTCCTGAGTTTTGCAGTCATCATTGCATAGCTATCATTGTGCAGAAAATTATCATTGTGCAGTTTGAGTTCTCATTGTATTATTGTACTATGCATATATATCGTCATTCCTGTTAATGCATATGTACCTACACAAATATATCATCGTTCCTGAGACTTGCAGTTTTTCATTATAAAGATTGATTCATGTTAATGCACATCTACTATTCTAAAAAATTCCAAAATTGTTTACGGATGGAGTACTATCAATCCCCAAAGTTCGGAGGAAAAATAAATCTTGTTTGTTCCTGTTCACGTGGAATGCGAGATCCTAATCATACCTAATTCTAATCTATTTTTATTTCAAAATGGCTAGATGGCTTAGTATTAAATAAAACCCAAAATCTTAAAACAAGGATCATAATATCGACCATTTTTTCGAAGCAAAACTTTTGTGAATTTCTACTTTTACATACCACCCACATTTACTGTTTCAATATTGTCAATATAATTTCTTATCGATTTGTCTCTCCATGATACACAATCAGTTCAATGGTTGTTTCTTTTTCATATTTTTTCTCGCGCATTTTTTTAGTTTTTTTACATATATGTTAGTGTTAATTACCATTATCAAACTCTAACAAGTTAATATAGAGGAAATTAGTGAAGAAGATTTAAGTAAAAATCTTCACCGGCTTAGATAATATATTACAAAATCTTATTCTAATAAAACAAAGATTCGCATGTTCACAAAGATTCGCATGTTCACAAAGATTCACCTTGTTAATTGAGTGAAAATGAGCTGAATTAGTTTTCCTACCAAATATTCATAATGAGAAGAAGTGAAACGAAACAAAATTTTGCTAGTGGGTAAACACTTTTCATACTTGTGTAAATATAATATAAAATAAATATAATATAAAATAAATGGCAATCTCAACTTAATGTTTGTGACAGCGTTGCTGATCAAAGTTTTTATATTATTAGTAGTCCGACGTGTGGCTGGTCTTAGAAATGAAATTGTTGTTCATTGTTGCAACAACTTATGCAACATGTAGCACCATTTAACATATTCTTATTTTGGACTAACCTATTTAATTCTTTTTTTTCAATCCTGTTGTTTCTCTAGTTATTTCATTTTAATTATTTGTTTTAATTACGAGTTTGATCGATTTTTCTCCCACCCATATTTTTTATAAACATATGATATTGCGTTTGGAAGATTATAGGCTTAAATAAATTTTATTCCGAATATAATTTTAGTCATCTTTCCTTGATTTTATTAAATACAATTTGTCAAATAAAAATTAAAGTAAATAATACGGTGCTTTATGTTAAGTGTTAAGTGTTAAATTCAATTTCCGAGAACGTGAAACATTTGAAGTTCTACGTGAGCGTTATACGAATACGATTCAGATTGTTTCAGTTTTAATAACAGGTATGTTTCGAAATATTTGGAACCACTGAGTTTCTATGGCATGTTTTATTTTTTTTCTGTAGTGTATAATCGCGAATCAAACAGCGAACATAACCCGCATGTTAGGAAATTCAATTAACGGATTTCAACGGAACATTTTTAATGACGTTCATGTAGATGTTCATATAGCGGACGTTCTTGTTAATAATAGAACATTTTTTGCAAAGGTCAGGGAAAGGGGACACCAAATAAGAATTTCGTTTATTTCTTTAATAAAATTACATAATAACAGGATTTGGAATTACAATATTTATATCTTGTTTCCATAAATTATAAATTAATAATTTTTTTGTGTTTTCACGAACATTTAATAATTTTTGAAATTTTCTAGTACAAATTAATATTTAAATAGTGAATTGTATTATCCTTTTGACAGAACATAAAGAAAGTTTAGTTCTGGTAAGATTATATTATAATATTATTATATTCTTCTACATTTGAATCGATTTATGTGTATACGAATGTTATTGTGCTTGTTTTACAGAGCCTTTTTTTGTGAGATATCACGTTTCAAGATAATTTTGATCATTTGATAATATTTGATAATCTAGAAATTAATACTTAAATAGGAATAGTATTCTAAGTAAGTTCAAGGAATATATTTAGATATTTTGATTGTTTTCAAATTTTTTTAGAAGAAATATACTGTTGAAATGAACTGCTAAAGTTTTATTTGAGTGAGTTGGTAACGTACAGACGTGAAGCAGGCAAGATAACTTCCATTCTCCAGCAAGCCTCCTATTTTCCCAAAAAAAAATTCAGCAGCTCTTACAAGATCCTGAAACGATTGGACAAGACCCCCCCAAAACATGAGCTTAAGTCGGCAAATCGAGCTGTGTCCAGCTACAACTATTTTCAGGATTCTGATTCTGTGCCTGATTCTTTGAATCTGGTAACATGACATGTTTATAAAAAAAATTGTTATATTTGTCCGTTCAATGAATTATATTTTTAAATAAATAATTAAATAAAATGATGAATATTAGTATATTGCTTAATTATTTGGCCAAATCTGAGCGAGATATTTGACCTTGAATTACAACATCTGACTGTCACTGAACCACTAAAACATATCTAAGGCCAGAACAAGTTCTCGACGAATAACAGCTGTAAATGCAAGATGGTATTAATTAACGCATCTAATTGGGTGGATAATCCATCTAACTGAATTTGTTTTATAATTTGTTTAGCCTATTACTTAGGTGGGCAGTGGGCACAACGATTTCAATGTAACGATTCTTCATTGATATTCAACTATCGCCTATACATTGGAGTAACTATTGTTATTTTACGTACTATAGGCTACTCAGCATGGTTGGCTAGAGAGGAACACAGTGAAAAGTGAGATATGTGTAATGTAATGTGTAATGCAAGGACAGATGCGAGGACGAAAGGGAGGACAGAAACAAAACTCCAAAAACATCCAAAAACAATACAAAACCAAGTCGATTTGATGGAAAACAAATTCAAAAAATACCTAGAAACAAATACACTTCCAAAAAAGATTTAAAATTTACTAGAACTAAATTTTGAAATATTAAAAACTAACAAAATTCTAAATAAATTAAATTGGAGAGTTGGAATGACGTGATATATGTCCATAATATATGTTTAACATGTGTTTGTTAATTCCAAAAACCCAACTTTTTATTAACTTATAGTTAACGACCGGTTCGATTTTCAAAAAATCATTGCCAGGTTTGATTTGCAAAATAAATTCTAAATACTAAAAACATTTTAACTTTTCAAAAAAAATAATATCTTCTAAAAATTCCAAACAAAGTGAATACAAAAATGTTCAATACACAATTTCAAAATTCTGAAAAGAAAGAATTTCAAAATCTTAGGAAAAATTCAGAATTATCAAAAAAATTCACACCAACAAATTTTAAAAACAGATTTTAAAAAATTCAAAACAATTTAACAAATTTCAAAACCTCAAAAATTTAAAAGAATTCTTAACAAATGTAGGTACTATTCAAACCTTCAACCTACTATTCAAACCTTTTAAATTCAATATTCATTTGACATAATTTCACAAAAAAAACTCAAGATATTATTTAGAATTGGGAGACCTTAGAATTACTAAAAAAAAAACAAAAGAATTATTAAAGAATTAAAAAAATTCTGAAAATTTAAAATAAATATTTCAAATTGAAAAGAGAAAAGTGATGGGAAAGAAAATGGAACAGTTAGGCTTTAGAAAGGGAGTTAGTACAACAAAGCGCTCGGTGTAGCTAAATCTGCTGTGGAAATATATGGAAATAGACAAGGAAGTATACCGATGTTTTGCAGACTTTAAAAACTCTTTTGACTGTCCTTTGTGGGAGAAACTTATGGAGATTTTGAAACGAAAAGAAGTTTATGGGAGAGAAAGGAAACTAATTCGCAGATTATATATTAACCAGAGAGTAGCCATAAGGGTTGGTTCAAACAGGACGGATTGGTTTCAAATGGGAATAGGTGTTTAACAAGGATGCTGTTTATCTTCAACACTTTTTAATATGAACATGGACGAGATGGTAAAATTTTTGATTTTATTATAATTTTTCTAATTTTGGTAAAAATTACAATTTTTGATTTTGTTATAGTTTTTGTAATATTCTTAGAATTTTTAAAAAAACTTTTAATCTTTGATTTGTAATAATTTTTGAAATTAGTTTTAGAATTTTCTTTGAAAAAAGTTTGAATTTCTGATTTTATTTAATTTTTACAATATTTTTGGAATTTTGAAAGGAATATGAATTTGTGATTTTGAAATATTTTCTCGAAACGCTAAATGGAGAGGTTTTTGAGTAATTTACTGATTGTATAATATTTTTACTAAATTATGTTAATATATGATCTGTTATAATTTTCCGACAACATATTGATGTTTCGTGTTAGTTTTTTAATACATTTCCAAACAAAGATAAAAAATATGTGTACTTTAACAAAAAGTTATGTTTGATATACATCACTGCCCAAAACTAAAAACCATGTCCTCATAAAAGTTTTTTGCCGAAAACTATAACAAAATCCTTAACCTAGACCGAAGTCTTGATATCTCAGAGCTGTGGGATTTCAGCCCCTCCATATATTATAATTTGTAAAGTAAAACTAGCTTAGACTATAAGGCCCATGAATTTTACTTTGGGTAGTGATATTTTATTGTTATTTTTTAAGTAATATGTATTGTGGAGTAGGTATTATAATATGTGTCACAACAAAAAAAAAATCTTTTAAGATCTATGTCCCACAACAGGATGCGTTCTATGGATTCTGATGGACTGAAATGTTTTTTTATATTTTTTGTGAAATCAAAAAATAAGTAACTAAACAGCAAATCCTATAACATATAAATTATGACATTGATCTATCCTCTATCACATATTAAATATTATTTCATGATAGGATAAAAAAATTAAAATAAAATAAGAGGTAAAAGGCCGATTTGTTTTAAAAATTTCCTTGAATTCAACAAAAAGGAGGCTACCAAAAATCCAGTTAGTAGTATATTCGTTGATTATGCAACGCACTTTTTTTCTCAACGAGTCCAAAAATAGATTTATTTGATGGTTCGTTTCTTTGAGCAAGCAATAACATGCCATCGCCAAAAAATATGTCACAGCTAAGATTGAAGATGCTACCGTTGAATGAAAACAGTTCATCTGCCAGCATTTTATTTATTGACTAATATTTTATTAAAATGTTTGTTATTTTTTCAGGAGATGCGCCAAAGTGTAATAGGAAAAGATGGTATAGGGGCTTTTTTCACCAAATCGGAATCATCTTGGAAGTCTAAACGATAATTTGGGTAAGACTAACCACTTTCTCAAGTGGATGTTCACCAAGCTGCCTTAGATCGGGCACCCTCCCGTTTTAGGACCTTGTCCATTACAGAAGCTCTAGGAAAGAGAAACAAGCTCTTGTGGGGTTGACAGGTTTGAATCACAATCCAGTTTAAACCAACTCATTTAAAACAATTATCGGACTGAATATAGTCTTACCTACGTTTGAAATAGGTAGGCATTGTATTTATCGTCATAATTACTGGAAAAAATACCGAGAAATCTTTCGTGTTGCTAGCACAACAAAAAAATGAAAAACGGTTTAGAACTGGGCCGTTCTAGACCTACTTAAATAAGCATCAATGTTGAGCTATAAGAATAGAAAATAATCCAATTTACTACGTACCTTCTGAGCGATTATGTAATCAAATGGTACGCCGATGGTTAAAAAACTGAGGTTCAAAAACCGAGGTAGATGTTGAAGCAAAAATATCTGAACTGAGAACTAAATATTTGGAGTCTGAGAGCAATTAGGCCAGTATACTCTAGGCTGAAATTTAAGCCATCAAAAAATTTACAGACTTAAGCCTGAGGTAAAATTATCGGAATAACAAGATTTCCGTCTCTTAGAATAGCCGAGTATTGAATAGTCAATGCACTAGGCGCATTTGAATTATAACATCCAAAATCATTAAAAACCATGTGAAAAAATTTAACAAGCTTGACGATTGTAACATAACATAACAGTGTACTTGAAGGTCCCAATAAGTTAGCAAGGAAGGCTGCAATGCAACCTATTGTTGGCATAAACCTCTTCAGAGAACTGAGTACAGGAAAATATTAGAGTAAGAATGAATGATCTAAGGGCGTGAGCAATACCACAAGTCTAAGACAGTTCAAAGAATTAATTGAGATTTTCAACCGAAAGATTTTCAGGCAAAAATATCGCTAAGATTGAGTAGAATCAACAAACTAACAAATATTCTAACATGACACAGCATATTAAGAAAATACCTTAACAATATTAGGATATGGGCGAAAGATTTTGATTTTGTCAGTCGGAGCAAGTGTACATAGCTCACCATCTCAATACATTGACTCATAAGAGAAAGATTGGCCGTACTGTATTTGGAGCAACCTCCATACATTGAACCCTCTCCATATGTTAAAATTCCTAAAGAGTTTGGATTGGATTTGAGGGAGTGTTCAGATAGTAGTTGGGTAGATAATAATACATCTGTTGAAGAAAGAATGGGTCAGCTTTTTTTAAATCGATTAATCATGGTGGAGAGAAATAAAAGCAAACGTAAAATCTAAAATTTAAGAATTATGTAAGATCCTAGAAGTGCTTATAGTTCCATCTTGTTGATACAAAATAAATTAAATAAAACCGTTCTAAATTGAAAACCGTCCATTTATTTCTGATAATCTCTTTCAGGCAGCGAACAGTAACTTAACAGTTAACAAATGCAATAATTGAATGGTAGCAAAATCTACCTATACCGTCTCACCTACCTACACCAAACATCTATTTGAATGAAAAAACATATAAATCGATTATATTTCTGGAAGCAAATATTATTCATAAAACTATCGAATTCACTAAAATCATTGAATTTATATATAACAACAATAATAACAAAAATTAAGCATAATATCCTGCAATAGAGATCCTAGCATTCCATTTATGAGTAGGAAAATATAATTGGATAAAATAATATCGTTTGACCACAATCAAAAATATTTAACCGAATTCTATAATAAATTCAATAAACTGATATGAAATATTAGAATATTTATTCAATTTGAATCCTACATATTTCATAAAATTTATTAAAATTAATTAACCCAAAATTTTACCACAATAGAAATAATTGTTTTGAAAAAGATCGTCTCCAGAGTCACATCTAACATAATAATTTAAATGAATTTTGGAGCTAATATAAAAATAAGCAAATTAATAGTAAACCAAGGAACAGAGAACCATCTTTGGTTTTGGGTTCAACTAGAAATTTTATTCCTAAAAAGACAAAGATAAAATTGATATGCAATACAAGGAACATATATTAGGTTATGTTGCGGTACTACAATTCCACCAGGTCCAATAATTTTATTTTATTTATAATATATTGAAACAATTTTCTTTTATTCATTTTCAATTCTAAATCTATCAATTATTCATGAATTTAAGAAACAAAAAAAATAATCATAAATATATAAAGGCATCTACCAATGTAGATAATTGATTAAAAAAAAAAGAAAATTTCTTCTGTTTTATTTCCCAATGTTCATATAATTCACTTTGATGTGAGATGAAACATCGATGGAACAGATGTGATATTGATCATAAATTGAAAACATACAATTATTACTTCTTGGAGCATTAAAACACAAATTTGCATTTTTATGGGGGTGAGGTCTTATGTGATTTGAAAAAATCAAATGATCCCGATAGATATAATTAAGCTTAAAGTAAATTGAAGAATTGGACTAGAAGTCAATCTAATTTACTGTATATACCGAGAAAAAAAGCTTAAGGGATTTGGTGAGGACAAGTGTCAAATAAATACTTAATTACTTTTTTATATAGGAAAGAAATTTTTCTTGAAATATAGAGACTCCATTAAACCTGTATTAATGAAATGAAAACTTTGATCCTACTAACAACAGAATGTTTTCCACCATATCGTTGGTAAATAAATATACATGCAAATTCTTTTAACCATAATGTCATGACCAATTCGGAATCATAAGATATTTTAATTGGTTATTTGGAAACCAATTTGGTTCGGATAGAAACACTTGGGCCTGAATGGATGTTGATGTATTTTAAAGTAGAGAGTTTTTTAAACTGGTGTATGGAATTAGGGTATAATTACGACATAAAAGTATTAACTGTCACCTTTTTCTTTCTGAAAAATAACAATAAACAATTAAAAGTTAGTTTTCCATTATTTGGTATTTTACTAAAATTTATGTTTGTTTTCGGAGCGGGGGTAAATTCATTTCTTAACAAATTGTTTTTTGTTTGTCTTTGCTTAAGATCATTTTATTTATTTTTCGTAATAAAATTTATTTTCATATTTTAAATAAATATATAAACTTAAAAAATTTAATTTATTTTCTACAAACAATTTTAATTTATCTCCTGAAACGAAACCTACTTAATCTAATTAAATTTATATTGAAAAACTCAAATATTGTTCAGTTCAGTTCAAGGCGAGGGAATAATTGACAAAAATAGGAGTTTCACTAAATGAAGCGATTTTGAGTAAAACTACTTCAACCGAACAATAGATATTATAAAAATCACAAATTATTTTTTTTAAATAAAATAAAATATTTAAGAAGATTTGTTTCTCTTGACAGTTCAGGATGTTGGGTTTGTTTCAATTGTTTTGTTTGTCCAACCACTTGTTTAACCCATTTCGATCCTCTGTTCGTTTCATCGAACAGTGAAATTGCTTTTTTTCTAAAATTTTTTTATCTATGATGGTAATAGTAATTAATGGTGAGCTTAGTATGGTTAGCTCCTTTAATGTGTTGTGTATTCGACAGAGAAATTCTATGGTGGCTCAAGACTCCCCTTCCTACCACAACCCCTCTTGCAAAACACCCTTGTTTTAGACATATTTTTGAATAATTATATAAAATACTAAACGAACAAAAATCGAAAAACTAATGATGACGAATTTGTGCCAATGGATGAGATTACTCATAGAAACAGTTTTCATATTTATTGGAAACATTGGGGTGCTTCCAGATGTACGTTAAGTTAAGTGTTCGTTTCATCGAACACTGGCACGAACCCTAGAATAATCAAATTTTGTACTAAAATTGCTTTTCATCATTTTTATGAAATTTTTCTCATTTGGTATCGCTATTTTGAAGAAAATAGACGTTTATTAATTCGTGTGATTTTGTTTTGTTAAAATTGAGTATACATAAAAAAGGGTAAGTAGAGATTTTATACAGAACATTTGTTTTAACGTTCATTCTTTGCATCGTATGTTTATTATTTGTAGTTATATAATGTCGCGTCGAAAGCTTTTGACAATGCGTGAATTGCAACAAATTATTGATAACTGGAGTGACGGAGATGAAGAAGTTGATAATATTTCTAATATTAACATTCTTCCACCTGATCGGGTTGATGAATTAAGCGATGAAGAAGATATTGATGATCATTTTATACTTTTGAATCCTGATGTTAATTGTAATATTTTTGGCGATGTGGCTGGTGTGTTGAAGTTGAAACTCCAAAAAATTCTGTTGAAGATACTGAAGAAAGTGAGTTCATCGTTGAAGAACCCCAACCTGGACCATCTAATCATCAAGAACCAAGAAAAAAGAAAGCAAAATATGATTATAAACCATTAACTTCTTTTGGTAAACCAAAATGGTTCAGAAACCGAAACCGAAAATAATTTAAATATAATATAGCACCTAACTCTGCACCTTTAGCTGATATGAAAACCGAACTAGGTGAAAAATTAAAAGATTTATCCCCTATTGAATTATTCAACAAGTTTTATGATGATGAAGTTTTGCTGCCCAGCAAACCAATTCTTTTTGGCTACAAGCTATGGTGTCCTGGCTCTGCTGAAAGCTACCTATTCAGCTTTATACCTTGTTGTGGACAAAGTGACAAATATAATACTTATGTTGGACTTGGTGCGGATGTTGTGTTGAGATTACTTCAAAACGTAGAGTTTCCTGAGAATCACGAGGTGTTTTTTGACAATTACTTCACAAGCTATCATTTGCTATGTTTATTGGCTTAAAAAGGAATATGTGCCACTGGAACTGTTCGTAGTAATCATGTTGGAGTTGGAGGAAATAACTTAAAAACTGGAACAGCTTTACCTCGTGGTCAACATGACTATAGGTTTGATTCGACTAATAAAATTAATTTGTGTCGCTGGCAGGACAACAAAGAGGTCACAATGGCTACAAATTATTACCAAATATTACCTCTACGTTCTGTTATCCGCTGGAAAAAACCAGAGACAAAAAAAATCAAATGAGAAGTCAAAACAAATACACTACGATCAACCGGCAATGCTCTATAACTATCATAAAGGTATGAGAGGAGTGAGCCTGCATGATTTTGGTGTCCAAAACTACCGTGTAAACATTTGTGGTAAGAAGGGGTCTTGGCCGCTATTGATCTCTACACTTAATTCTTCAATGGCAAATGCTTGGAAGTTGCACTGTCTCATCGTAAAATTTAAAAAGGAAAAAACATTAAGTCAAATTGACTTCAAGGTAATGGTCACACAAAGCCTTTTATTAACAAATGACTATATGGAAAATATGGACGATGACCAGGAGTTTGAGAGACCACGTCATTTACCAGACGTTTCTGGTGACCACATTATTGTGCGTCAACGTGAAAATAAGCCTCGTAGGTGTCAACTAAAAGGATGTGGCAAACCCACAATTTTCATGTGGCAAACCCACAATTTTCATGTGTGAAAAATGCAATAAGCATATACATGTACATTGTTTTAATAAATACCACTTTATCTAAATCTAATATAAATAAAAATCTAAATTAAATCATAAAATTATTTAAAACAAAAATTTTTGGTGTGTTTTTATATATGTAGACTCAGCGCCAGCGTTCGATGAAACGAACAGTAATCTTTTCCATTTTCCAGGAAAACGGTAAGATATTATTTATTTTATATCTCAGATTCGGGCTTGGGAGCATCAAATTACTATAAAAAAGCATTTGGTTTTGTTCGAGAAAATAGTTTCTGCAACTCGGTTCGAAATGGGTTAAGAAAAATAAAAATAAACAAATTTAAAGGAACTTTAAATTTTCTTTTCATTGATGTTGAAATGGGCAAAATAATTTGTGTCAACCGTACTTCAATTCCCCGTCCTCTCTACATTTTGTAATATACTATAGAGTAGCTTGAAAATGTATACAAACATTTTCAAAAACTTCTCAACCCACTTGTTTGCAAAAACAAAATTATTCAAAAAATTTCGAAGTACATCTGAGTTCTGACACTTCCGGAAAGAAGGTCTCATTATTTTGCATCTATTTTTGATTGGTCAAAGGGTTGGATTTGAGGAAGATAGAATGGTTTCAAGTTGAATTATGTTAGATTAAAATTAAAATTAAATTTAGTTTTGGTTTTAAATAAAAGTAGAAATCAAAAAGTGTCAGAAAATTAAAGTTAAAGGTTTTTTTTATATGTATATGCTCAATTAAGCCTTTTTTTTTTATTATAGTAAAATATAATTTTAACATAAGTTACTCTAGTACTAGATTTTACATTTTTTTTTAATTTTAACGTAGTAACTAGTAACGTATGTTAAAATTATATTTTACTTTTTGTTTATTGTTTTTATAAAAATGTCAAATGCCTTTTTAATTTTTTAATTTTTATATTATTGTTATATTATATAATCCTGTGATGGGCCTTGCTCGAAATATATCGATTTTTTAACAATAAAATATTTATATTAATTCAAAAAACGGGTTTAATTGAGGGTATACAAATAAAAAATAATTAAAAGAAATCCCGGAAATACAACTTTGTAATATGTATTGAAGGTTTTCATGTATTCTTGTTGATTTGTGGAACATAAATGGTGTTCGTGTAAATTTATTTAAAAGTTGATATCATAAAATTAATTTGTTAAAAAACCATTTTGGAGTGTCCAAACCGGTTGGTTGGTGGATCGAGTTGTTTTGTTAAACCTGATAAAGAAAATAGTTGGCAGCAGAATACCACAAAATGTAAGTACGACGTAGAGGTGGCAGCAAAATCAAACCTTTTGTTTGGTTCTTCTAACTACGTTGTTTGGAGTACAATAAAGTGATTAAATGTACATTTCAATCGAAATATAAGTTGGGATTTGCTTTGGAGCAAAATAAAGTGATTACCTAGGAAGTGATTAAACCAAATTTTGCGATGTATAGCCCAGTGTGTTAAAACACTAGTTTATACATTGCTAGGGACGACGGATCGAATACAGTCAAATCCAATATATGGATGAACTAAATTAGAATTACAGAACCGAGAAGTATTGATATAGTAAATAT
Source organism: Diogma glabrata (assembly GCA_963693315.1). Lineage (NCBI taxonomy): Eukaryota > Metazoa > Arthropoda > Insecta > Diptera > Cylindrotomidae > Diogma > Diogma glabrata. The sequence continues at coordinate 248,067,412 of OY856186.1, forward strand.
CCTTCAAAGGACAGTAAATACACTGGATATATCGATACTAAAAAAAAAGCTAATTAAGAAATAACCCGGGTGATGTTAGCGGGCAGCATTTCAATTTGATTTGTGAATTTAAAATTTTTTTATAAAGAGGTTGTTCGGAAGAACCTTCACTCAAGTTTGCTAGTGATGTGGTGTATTTCGGGTGCATCGAACAACTAATGAGCCTTCATGGGCCACTAGAGCAATCTGCCATTACAATGTTTCGTATGTTTCAAATGTTCCAGGTTTTGCTTTTCTTGGTTTAATTCAAATTCTAATGCACATTAAAAATTGATTTTTCAATAACTGCAAATAAGTTGGCCGCTCTGAAATACATGTGTGACTCTGACTCAGACTCAAACTGAGACTGAGACTCACACTAAAATTAAAACATAAACTTATACTCTATCTCAGACTCAGACTCAGACTCAGACTAAGACTCAGAGTAATACTCATACTCAGACGCAGACTCAGACTCAGACTCAGACTCAGACTCAGACTCAGACTCAGACTCAGACTCAGACTCAGACTCAGACTCAGACTCAGACTCAGACTCAGACTCAGACTCAGACTCAGACTCAGATTTAGACTCAGACTCAGACTCAGAATCTGACTCAGACTCAGACTCAGACTCAGTCTCAGACTCAGACTCAGACTCAGACTCAGACTCAGACTCAGACTCAGACTAAGACTCAGACTCAAACTCAGACTCAAACTCAGACTCAGACTCAGACTCAGACTCAGACTCAGACTCAGACTCAGACTCAGACTCAGACTCAGACTCAGACTCAGACTCAGACTCAGACTCAGACTCAGACTCAGACTCAGACTCCGACTAAGACTCAGACTCCAACTCAGACTCAGACTCAGACTCAGACTCAGACTCAGACTCAGACTCAGACTCAGACTCAGACTGAGACTCAGAGACTCAGACTCAGACTCAGACTCAGACTCAGACTCAGATTCAGACTCAGACTCAGACTCAGACTTAGACTCAGACTCAAACTCAGACTCAGACTCAGACTCAGACTCAGACTCAGACTCAGACTCAGACTCAGACTCAGACTCAGACTCAGACTCAGACTAAGACTCAGACTCAGACTCAGACTCAGACTCAGACTCAGACTCAGACTCAGACTCAGACTCAGACTCAGACTCAGACTCAGACTCAGACTCAGACTCAGACTCAGACTCAGACTCAGACTCAGACTCAGACTCAGACTCAGACTCAGACTCAGACTCAGACTCAGACTCAGACTCAGACTCAGACTCAGACTCAGACTCAGACTCAGACTCAGACTCAGACTCAGACTCAGACTCAGACTCAGACTCAGACTCAGACTCAGACTCAGACTCAGACTCAGACTCAGACTCAGACTCAGACTCAGACTCAGACTCAGACTCAGACTCAGACTCAGACTCAGACTCAGACTCAGACTCAGACTCAGACTCAGACTAAGACTCAGACTCAGACTCAGACTCAGACTCAGACTCAGACTCAGACTCAGACTCAGACTCAGACTCAGACTCAGACTCAGACTCAGACTCAGACTCAGACTCAGACTCAGACTCAGACTCAGACTCAGACTCAGACTCAGACTCAGACTCAGACTCAGACTCAGACTCAGACTCAGACTCAGACTCAGACTCAGACTCAGACTCAGACTCAGACTCAGACTCAGACTCAGACTCAGACTCAGACTCAGACTCAGACTCAGACTCAAACTCAGACTCAAACTCAGACTCAGACTCAGACTCAGACTTAGACTCAGACTCAGACTCAGACTCAGACTCAGACTCAGACTCAGACTCAGACTCAGACTCAGACTCAGACTCAGACTCAGACTCAGACTCAGACTCAGACTCAGACTCAGACTCAGACTCAGACTCAGACTCAGACTCAGACTCAGACTCAGACTCAGACTCAGACTCAGACTCAGACTCAGACTCAGACTCAGACTCAGACTCAGACTCAAACTCAGACTCAAACTCAGACTCAGACTCAGACTCAGACTTAGACTCAGACTCAGACTCAGACTCAGACTCAGACTCAGACTCAGACTCAGACTCAGACTCAGACTCAGACTCAGACTCAGACTCAGACTCAGACTCAGACTCAGACTCAGACTCAGACTCAGACTCAGACTCAGACTCAGACTCAGACTCAGACTCAGACTCAGACTCAGACTCAGACTCAGACTCAGACTCAGACTCAGACTCAGACTCAGACTCAGACTCAGACTCAGACTCAGACTCAGACTCAGACTCAGACTCAGACTCAGACTCAGACTCAGACTCAGACTCCGACTCCGACTCCGACTCAAACTCAGACTCAGGTTATCTCCCATTATTATTTTCCTAAGATGCTGTTAGGTGCAGAAATCTAGAACTTGTAATACTTGTGTCCTGATCTATTTTTCAGTCATTTAAGATCAAGTATTTGCCATAAGTTCAGCAAATAAACTTCATTAGTAAATTGTTTGACGTCAAATAAAGCAGATTGGAATATGATCGAGAGGTAGTTTGACACAAGGAAATACATGATGTGAAGAATGAAACATGAAGAGGAAAGATTGAACAAAAGCAAATAAGAAAGATAGAGGACTAGGACGAAAGTGGTTAGAGAATTATGCATAACGCATATATGAGAAAAAGATGAACGAAAAGAGAGGAATATTTAATTCATATTTAATTATTTATTTATATTTAATTAAGACCAATGTTTCTGGGCACGTCCTAGGGTTTTGAATGCCAACGTCAAAAAAATCTGCGGCTTATAGAGATTTTTATATAGCAACTCGGCCGATCACTATTACATACTCATTTCTTTTCCGAATCTTCTCGAGCCGGATTATGGTGGCATACGTACAAGACCTAAAAGATCAACCCAGGTTCCAAGTCTAAAACTTCAGATGTAAATTTTGTATATTTACAAACATCAAATGTAAAGATAGTAACCACAACCAAGTTTGTAAGGTGTTTTAATTAACTTTAATTAAATAAAACATTTCCGTACTGTAGCCGTAATAATAGGACGCAAGCACAATAGGATGCATATATGTGCGTTTTGTTTCGGAATTAGGATGGGCTCTCAAAGTTTTTGTGTGGCGAAACCAAATATCATCCATTGTGGTAATTTAATCAACTGTCATGTCACAGTGTTACCGCAGTCGTTTTAAATTCTTCTCAACCCAATGGACCGAGTTGATAACAATGGTCCATAGGAATCTCTGGAAACGGTCAAGCTCTATTTGGGAAATCTCGGAAAATATGATTTTCTTAATTTTTTTATTAGGCCTGTAAAAATTCTGCCTTTTCAGTGTAATATTTAAGGATGGGCCGAATTGATGACAATGGTCCATACTAATCTTTAGGAAATATATTGGGTCAAGTTTTATGTGGAGAATCCTGGCTAATTCGATTTCCTATACATGTTTTAGGAGCATTGTAAAAACGTGTTTAATTTAATGAGTTATGTCTGCAGATGGATCGAATTGATGACAATTGGCCATAGTAATTTCTGGAAAAATATTGGGTCAAGTTTAATGTGGGAAATCTCGGAAAATTTAATTTTCTTTATTCTTCAAAGTGTTATATCTGGAGTTGGATCGAATTGATGACAATCGTCTATATTAGTAATCTGGGAAAATATTGAGTCATGTGTTAAATGAGAAATCTCGGAAAATTCGATTTTCTAAATTTTTTTAAGTCAGAGTTATAGGAGACGACAGTGATTCATTTAATATTAAGTTCTCTAATAGTTTACTGACATTATATTACTGACGTTTGGTTGCAATTAATCAGTCAAAACTTTACTAACTGTCAAATAGAACTATACAGCTTTGGATCAATAATATTTTTTTCCGATCATAAATCAGACGGTTTAAAAAAAATAGCCGAAAATTTCAATTTCAATTAACTTATTTGAATAAAATTTAAATAATTCAAATAAAAAATTTGAAACTCAAATAAATAGAATTTTGAAAAAAGAAAAAACTTAAACTGACAGTTTGTCCAATTTGTTAATATTTCATCTTAAAATTATTAAATTAAATATAAAAATAAAATAAAATTACAAAAAAAATTGTCTATGAAATTTGGCCATCGATATGCAGATTTACATTAATTATAATTAATTTTATTGTAACTGTTTATCTAAAATCTAGTAAATTTAATTAATAAAACATTTAAAATAGAGAAATTTGAACTTTTGGAGGAGAATATAATTGTTTAATTGGTTTTTCTAATTTCAACAATGTTAATTATAAAATTAAATAAATAACAATTTTTTTAATCGAATCAGATTGAAGTTATTAGATTTAATTTAAAAATTATCAAACAAATAAAAACTACAATTAAGGAAAACTTCTTCTAATATACAAAAAAATTTATAATTTTATTTTTTACATTTTTTTAATTAATTCTTTTATTTTGATGTTCATAAATCTAATAATTTAGATTTAATTTTATTTAAATAAAAAATATATTAAAAATTATTAAAAAAATAAAATAAAAATATCTTATTTTGAAATAAAAATAAAATAAGCAAACTATTTGCTGCCCCAATTTGTTTATAATATTTTTTATCTTAACTTAACTTATTTTTTTTTTAAATAATAAAAAATTGTTATTAATGTTTATTTTTTATTTTAAAAAATTAAAAAACTAAAAACTATAAAAATATAAAATAAAAATATTAAAAAAAAAATTAGAAATGTTTATATTGAAAAAATTAAACAGATAATAATTAAATTATTTGAATAAACTTAATATTTAAATAAATTCAAATAAAAAAATTTGACACTCAAATAAATAGAATTAAAAAAACAATTAACTGACTATTTTTTCCAATTTGTTTTTGCTAATAAAAAAATTTAGAAAATCGAATTTTCTGAGATTTTCCACATGAAACTGGACTCAATACTTTTCCCAGACAATATTATGGCCAATTGTCATCAATTCAATCCATTTCCAGACATAAAACTTTAAAGGCACGATTTTACAGTGGTAATAAAAGAATTCAGAAAATCAATTCTTCCGAGATTTCCCACATGAAACTTGACCCAATATTTTTTCCCAGAGATAATTATGGACCATTAATCATCAATCAATTTTTCGGCTGATATTTGCTAGAGTTTTTATTTTTTTTTAAATAATTGAATCTGCATTATCAGCTGGAAACTTTCGGTTAACTTTAACATTGTCGGCTGAGTTCATTAAAACGAAAGTTCGGAGACCGATTTTTTTTATTTTCGGCTAACTTTAACAGTATCTTTTAATCCGGCTTTTTATTGCTACAACTAAAACTTTCACATACACATTCACCATACACTATCACTGTTTTTGCTTGAATCGCATAATCCTATCTCTTCAGTTCGTAAGTACGTAGTAAAATAAAATACCATCCAATTATTGTCGCGAATTTCCATTTTCCGTTTAACATCACTTTCAGTTAATAGTTTTAAACATTTGATATTTGTTTTACAGTAAAACTTTTTCATTTCCTTTACTTCATTTTAATTTGAAATTTTCCAACAAGTGCAAATGTTTTTCTCGTATAAATACAAAACTGATATAAAATTTCATTTAATGTCGTTTTTTTTACATAAGTGGAAGGAAGATAAAAATTATCATTAACGTCATCGATGTTGTCATTGCTGCATGTCATACGACTGATTAAGTGTTTTCTGTTGTTGGAATTGTTGTTTTTTTTGTAATGAAAATATATACATTTTCTTCCCAAAATGAAAATATTTAAATAAATAAATAACATAAAAAAATGCTGTCATAAAAAATTATAAGAAAAATAATGAAAACAAATAAATTTAAAAGATGGAAAAAAAATATGAAATTAGATTTCATTCGTATACATTTAAAACGACAAATTGAAATGTTTTGAGTAAGATATTATAAGATGGAAATCTTTTCATATTACCTAAAATGAATATTTAGAATTAAATTTATTTTTATTGTGAACAAATTTGATAAATGAACTTTCTGGGGATTATGATAATTTTCTTGCAAATTTAAATTCAAATGATATGAAATGAATTAAATATAAACTATTTAGGTCATGCCAACCAGGGCAGTTATGTTTGTTCTATAAAGTCATTAGTTTTGTTACAGAAATTTTATACTAGTGGGTATAATTCTTCATTGTAGTTACTCAATGTACAAAATATTCAAAACTTTGAATCATTCATATTTTTGAAACAAAATTCTTGCGTCTATTGCCAAATTGTCCCGTAGTTTGTTAGTCAATAATATTAGCAATTTTATGTTTAAGACATGAAAATTTTTATATTTACCTATCTGTTCCGTTACAACTATTTCCACTATTTAAATGATTACTAGATGCTAACGTTCCAAGCGTATTCGCATTTGAACACCTTCCACCACCCGTTCTATTCCAAGAACCAAGTAGCGGTTGTTCACCAGGTTTTAAACGTCCACGTTCTTTTCTTTTATTTTTATTATTTCTACTTAAATCCATTTCAGATGCTGTTGCTGATACATGTGAGTGTTGTGATGTACGTGTAACACATGGTGCTGTTAGACTATCACGTGATGATGAAAAAAAACCTTGTTGTGATATACTTTGACCTAATTGTGATGGTCGTGACATACCAAACTTTGAGCTAACTATGTCTGCAAGAAAAGTAAAAAATAGGAAACAAAATTAATAAAAAAAAACTTATTTTCTTATTTTTAAAGTAAAATTTTATTATATTCAATTTTTTTTTCATTGTTATAATAATAAATAAATTTTAGTTTATTTTTATTTTATTATTATTATTATTATCATTTTATTTTTTTGCTTAAATGAAATTTATGAGCTTTTATTTTATATTGTGTAATAATAACTTTATCATATTACTTTTTTTGCTTGTTACGAAATTGCTTTTTTTCTTATTTCTATTTTTATTGTTGCTTCCTTGGGTGATAATTTCAAAGTTTAGAGTTTATATATTTTGTTTTTATTTTTGTGTTGATGTTATGTTAAAAAATTCAGAACAGAACTTAGTCAAGATTAACGCAAAATAAAAAAAGAAATGAGATGGTTATATATCATAGATTTTATGAGGTGATTTAATGTTGCATGGTATTCAAATGAGAAGCTTTACTAGTTTTGATTACTAAATGGATAATAAAAAACAAAGCTAAGCTACCTACCAACAATTTTTTGTTGATTTACTGAAGTATGTGAGATAGTTCGATAAATGTGTTGAGTGCATACAGATGTAGATTGTAGAATAGATGTGAAATCAACAAAAGTAGCTTCATGTGGTATAGTTACTGCGGGTTGTGTTTGAAATGTGGTTTCATCTGTTAATAAGTTAATTAATTTGTAAGAAAATTGAATCAAAACTTACAGAAATTGATTATGAATATATGAATATGAATGTTAAATTGATTTTTATTTCAATCAGTCAATAATGAATCTACACTCGTGACTTAGGATGTTGATTGAATATAAATGTTCTCATCCTATAAATTCACACATAGCAATGTCTAGAAATTCAATTAAAAAAATGCAAAACTCTCCTCGTTCAAATTTGACTATTTGAAAAAATTCGATAGTGAATGAACAGCATATTTAGTATACTATATTTATCGACGTGAGTGTTTTATACTAATAATGAAACATGTAAGGTTTTGTTGTGGAAAACGCGAATATTTAAGTTTTTTGACCATCAAACTACAAACGACGTAGATGATTGTAGTAAAATGGTTATGTTTGTAGTTGTAATAAATATTACTCAAATTATCAAAATAGGTGAATCCCCTATACACAGTGATTATTTTGATTATCAAAGTGTTCAAGATTGTTCAAAATCGTTTGTTGTATTTAACAGTTATGAAATTTATCCAGAAATAAAAAAAGTACAGTTGAGCAAAAAGTTGAAATATTCTTATGATCTCAAAAACTACAAACGATGTTGATGATTGTAGTAAAACTTTTTTGTTTGAAGTTGTAATAAATATCACTCAAATCATCAAAACAGATGAGTCGCTTACACACAGTGATAATTTTGATAATCCAAGTATACAAGATTGCTCGAAATCGTTTGTAGTATTTTGTAGTAACGGTAATTATTTTTAAAAAAATTTTTTTCACTCAAATAATAAAAATATGTACAGTTGAGCAAAAAGTTTAAAAAAGATTTTGATCTCAGAAACTACAAACCACGTATATGATGGTAGTAAAAATTTTTGTTTTTAGTTGTAATAAATATCATTTAAATCATCAACACAGGTGGGCTACCTCCACTTGTACTAATGATAAATATTTGAAATTTTTTTTTTCTCTCGAAAAATAAAAAATGGGTAGTTAAGTGAAAAGTGTAAATTAAATATTCTTTTGATCTCAGAAACTACAGACGACGTTGATAGTTGTGTTAAATATTTTTCATTTGTAGCTGATCACTTTTTGGCATAAATTTATATTTTTAAATTTTGTGGCTTTATTTTTTGAGTGAAAAAAAAATTTTCAAAAATATTTATTATTACTACAAAATACTACAAACGATTTTGAACAATCCCGTGTACTCGGATTATCAAAATTATCACGGTATATAGGGGAATCACCTGTTTTGATGATTTGAGTGATATTTATTACGACTACAAACAAAAACTTTCACAACAATCATCTACGTCGTTTGTAGTTTCTGAGATCATAAGAATATTTCAACTTTTTACTCAACTGTATTTTTTTTTATTTTTTGAGTAAAAAAATTTCCTAAATATTTATCATTACTACAAAAAACTACAAACGATTTCGAACAATCTTTTATACTCGGATTATCAAAATTATCACTGTGTGTAGGGGATCTACCTGTTTTAAGGATTTGAGTGATGCTTATAACAACTACAAACAAAAAATTTTACTACTATCATCTACGTCGTTTGTAGTTTCTGAGATCAAAAGAATATTTCAACTTTCTGCTCAACTGTTTTTTGAGTGAAAAAAAAATTTCCAAAAATATTTATTATTACTACAAAACACTACAAAGGATTTCGAACAATCCTGTATACGCAGATTATCAAAATTATCACTGTTTTAAAGGTTCACCTGTTTTGAGGATTTGGTGATATTTTTTACAACTACAAACCAGATTTTTTTACTACAATCATCTTTGTCGTTTGTAGTTTCTGAGATCAAATGAATATTTAAACTTTTTGTTTAACTGCAAATTTGTAAATTTTTATTTCTACACTAAAATTTTTTAAAAATATTTATCATCACTCCAAACAACTACGAACGATTTTGAACAATCTTGTATGTATACTTGACTTATCCAAATCAACACTGTATTTTATGATTTGAGTGAAATTTATTACAACTCAAATTTTTTTTATCGATAGTTAACTCTCAGTTTCTTTTCTCTTAATTATGATAAATTTAACAAATAATGAGCATGTAATCGTTTACATCACAAAATTTACAATCTCAATGGAACAGCTGATATTCAATAAAAAGATATAGATAAGGAAAATGATAAGGATATAGGTCAGAAAACTTAGAGTGTTCGAGCGAACAACTCGGGGATGTATCAGAGAGATTGTTAAGTTATTCTAATTGTGTTGTTATTTTTGTTATGTTTGTGTTGTAATTTGTTTCAAGTTAATTTAACTTTGTGCATTCTTTTTGGTTATTTGTTTAGTTTATAATTTAGTTAGTGAACCAATTAAGATTAAACTTTAATCTTTTGCGTAAGGGTTTTTGTTTATGATATAAATTTGTAGAGATGTATCATAAAACTGATCTATAATGTATATATGTATACTGTCCTGTGTTTTCTTTTCCTCTATTTGTGTTGAAATAAATAAAACCAAAGAAAACACTAAGCGATAGATCATTAATTGCTTATTTTGTTAATTTATTGCAAATATTTCGAGGTTTTATGACCTCCTCATCAGTGCACTATTAATCGAAATGAGAACAGAATTTAAAAATGTTACAAAATATTAAAATTAATATAAGCTTACATAAATAGCAAAATAGCAAATTTTTTGAGTTTCTTAGCATTTCAGTTTTTATACATATAAAACACCATTAAGTTTACGTCTTTTCGATAAAAGTAAAATTGTAAAATTGTATACAAACAAACCATTTAAATAAATTAAGACCATTACAAGAACAGATTAAAAGAATTTTTCTACAACTAAATTAAATTAAATCGAATTAAAACAAATTAAAAATTTTTTGTATGCTAACAATAACACTGTGCGACAAATGGTAGGGGTCAGTGATCCGCTGGGGTTCTGACTACCGGAAAAAGTTATATCGGTAAAAAAAAGTCATACGTGTCCCGGCGTTTCGCTGGGTCACGTCTAGGAATCGAGATATATCGATTTGAAGTTAGTAGGTATCATATAGAGGAAATAGTCACGTTTTGGGGATATAACTCGAGAACGACTAGTCCTATTTTACTGAAACAAATTTAGAAAAATTAGGAATTACAATTCCTTTAATCTACTATTACTCTATTTCTTTACACAATCAACAGTTTCGCAGTTATAAATAAATTTATGAAGAAAAAAAATAATTTTTTGCTTAAAAAATAAAAAAAATTGTATTTTAAAAAATCATGAAAAATTCAAAACGGGAAAAAGTGTCAAGTCTTATTACTTTGACGTAAAGCATAAACATAATCTGTGCACAAAACGAGACATAGATCATGAAAATCGACGAACGCATTTGGCTTTTATTCACAATTAAGTACAGGTATCTCATTTTGCAAGAATATTGATTTATCATAGAAATTTTTTTTTAATATTTTTACTGGAATAAACTTCAAAATTTATTGTTTTAAATGTATTTGGACTGTGTCTATGTGGCTTTGTGTATTAATTTTATTTTTTTTTTACTTTTTTATTTTATTATTTATTATTTTTTTTTTTTCATTTTTTTATCTTTTATTTATTTATTTTATTTTATTATTTTATTTTATTATTTTTAGTATAATTTTTTTTATAGTTTTACATTTTTATTATATTTTATTATATTATTATTATTATTCATTATTATTATTATTATTATTGTTTATTATTATTATTATTTATTATTATTATTATTTATTATTATTATTTATTACTATTATTATTATTATTATTATTTATTATTCATTATTTGTTATTATTATTTATTATTTATTATTATTTTTTATTGTTTATTTATTATTTATTATTTATTTATTATTTTTTTACTATTTATACATTATTTATTTATTTTTTATTTTATTTATTTATTAATTTTTTATATTTATTTTTTTTGATATTATTATTATATTTTTATTTTATTATTTTTATTATTTTTATTATTTTTTTATTTTACTTTATTATTTTTATTTCATTTATTTATTTATTTTATTTTTTTTTGTATTTCTTATTTATTTCATTTTAATTTTTTTATTTGTTCGTTACTTTTTCAGTATAGTATATCAGTAGATTAAAGGAGTTGCAATTCTTAATTTCTAAATTTGTTTCAGCAAAATCGGACTAGTCGTTCTCGAGTTATGTCAAAAAAAGAACCCCAAACGTGACAATTTCTCCTATATGATACTTGCTAACTTCAAATCGATATATCTCGATTCCTGTCACGTCTAGACGTGACCCAGCGAAACGCCGGGACACGTATGACTTTTTTTTACCGATATAACTTTTCCCGGTAGTCAGAACTCCAGCGGATTTTGGCTGTCACACAGTGTAATCTAAAAGTGTGTTTTAGTAACCAATTGACTTTTTTGATCGGTCAATGAACTGAAATTGAAATTGAAACTTTAATCTTTTGTTTTTTTGAGTTTTTGTCCATAGTTTTGTGAAAGAAAGTTCTGAAATCTGTTAAAGAAAGTGAATATACAAGAATGCGCAACGTGGGACTCTGGAATAGAGAGCAGACCGGCATTTCATCCATAAGAACACGTACACCGTAGCATTCTTAAAAAACTGGAACAATTCAAAGGATTTTTTTTTGGATTTTGGCATGGTTGGAGAAAGATCCAAGAATTAAAAAGAGCAAGTTATATCTAATTTTATATTTTATGCATTTCTATTTTATGAAAAAATTTAAATAAAAACTTAATAATGTGCTGCAGAATTTGTGTTTTTTTTCAATGCTTTCATTCACAAAATCAAGATAAATTGAAATTTTTAATTGTAATTTGGAAAACCATTTTTATCTACTATTAAAGGACCCGTACCTAATAAAAACTTTCGTTTCTATCAATTTTTGTGAGCAATTAAACTCAAGAAACCAAGAACATGTTTTGAATTTCTCAATTCGGAAGTATATTTTTGAATTTTCTCAGAGAAAACTCAATTTCTTTTATACGTGTTTCGGTTGGGATTTGAACCCACCAAGTGATATCCTTCTCTCTGGCCAGATTGAGGTGCAATAATCCCCATACGCTCTTGGTACATAAACATCTTGTCTGATAATGATGTATCGTTAATTTATTTCTAAGTTATTAGTATTTGTTTTTGATTATAAAAGTTATGTTTAGTCTAGAAAACGTAACAGATTTGTGAGCATATTTTTACCATTAACTCACTTATATACTGTCATTTAGAAATTTAAAATTTAATGGTATAGGTAACACTAGATGGTTCGCAAGAGGGCATATAAGCAAAACTTTTGTTGTAACCAACACCCCTTCCTTATTTTTTACATTCATTATGGAAAAACCATTAATCCAACATAAAAGAACAAAGGAAAATTGAATAAAATAAAAATGTTATATTAAAAATAAATTTCAATTACTGTAATTATAATAAAAATTCAAACAAGCAGATCTGTTCTGATGACAAGTACAATGTTTTACGATTAGAATAACAAACAAACAAAAAAAATGTATATTCAACAGACGGAGTAACAATACAATTTAATTCATGTCCAATAACTTCACACGATATGTTGTAACGTTGGATTATTATTTTCAACTTGTTGTTGTTGTTGTGTGTATTTGATTCTATATTTTTATTCATGATAAACAGACAAATAATCGGAAAAACAATGTGCTTGCTGAAAAATAATTTTATGAACATTTTTTTTTGTGAATAGAAAATTTGTATTTGAAAATTTTCTTTATGTTATTGAGTTTTTGATGTCATTTTGGTTGGCAAAAAGGAGTTCTAGAAAAAAATGTTAAGCTTGGGTTGGGTTGTTCAGTATAGCAGCAATAAATATGTTAAATTAAAATTTATATTGATTGTTCGAGCAATTTGGTTAATGTCTAAAATATAATTTTATTGTTGGAAAAATTTATTGTTTAAAAGCAAGCTGAAAGATATCCACTTAAATATAAGAATTTGTTAAAGTAGAACAATGTTTTGAACGACGAAAACGAATTGTACCAGCGAATATAAAATATGAATATGACAACAGTGGGTGAGTTTTACAATATGAAGCTTTTCGTAATCAATTTAATTTTTACACTAAGTTATGGTTAGGTAATTAGTAGGTTATTAGATAGTAAACGATAAAACGTTTATCATTTTTCTTATTTCCAACAATATATTATAGAAACTGTCTTATCAAAACTAATAAGGAGGTAGAAAGATGCGGAAACAGTAGCAAAACTTTGAATAAAAACAGTTGAAAAAATCTCAAACTAACTCCAAATTAAGGTTGCTATACATTTTTAAATGACCAAAGGACACCTTTAATGAGCAAGATATTTCTTGTCAGTCGTATTTCCATTTCCCATGTTCATTATCTATACTAATATACTAAAGGGATATTTGAAAATAAATATATAACAAGTTCAACCAAACTTCTCATCCCATATGTGTGTAAAAACACAATTATTTATTTCATTTTCTTTTTTTTCTCGCCTAATTGTAGAAAAAAACTAAAACAAATTCACAAAGGTATTAAATAAATAGTTTTGTACAAAAAAATTTAAGCTGACAATTTGCTTTTTGGCTCGTGCCATGGCGTTTTAATTTGTTTTTTTTTAAGCTAGTGAGTTGGTTGGTGTGGACGACTGGGCAGTTATGGTCTAAAATTTAATTAGAAAATAAAGTTACGGAATATAACTTTGTTTTTGTGTAATATGTCACGAGTGAATATTGATTGTAGTATTATATTTAAGTTAATAATAAAAAAACAACAACCTACAAATAGAAAGATAAATTGAATTTAAAATAGAAATAACATTTTGTTTTCAGTGAAAAGTTTCAGTGTGTTGTTTATTTTTTTGATTTTCCACCAAACCAACTCTAAATGGACGACTACATTCAACCACCGCATATTATATGCAAAGTATAATTACTCAGTGAGATTACACTCTATGTTTGATTGAAACTCACAAATTCGGAGTAAATTTGGGACATATTACTTGAATATTGGCTTGCTGTAAGAGATAATATTTCTTGAATATCAGAACTTTAATCATTTTAACCATTAGGGAAGGCATTTTTGATATTTCTGGTATATTTACATTAATCCAAAAAATAGTAGATTTTCCTACAAGAGATTAAAACATTGTTTTTTAATCGAAAAATCGGATTTATCTCGCGTAGGAAATGCAATTTTTTCTATGATACTAATATATAATCGATATTTACTATAAATTATAAAGTTATAAATCCACAACAAAACATTCAAAATTCATATTCTATTTTTTCATGGTTACGATGTTTAAAATACTTTGTAAAATTATATGAAAAACCATAGCAACTATAATTTGTTATTTTTTACACTAGTGAGTTTACTTTTCGCATAGAAAATAGTAGATTGTTCTACAAGTAAAGAAAAGTGACATTTTTCCACCGAGTGAAATGTTTAATTTACGAGCGTAGCGAGTAAATTAATTTTAAACGAGGTGGAAAAATCACTTTTCTTTCGAGTTGAACATGCTATTTTTTCGTGTACCAGAATAAAATTTAAAAAAGAAAAATGAAATAATTTCTAAAATTGTATGTATATAAAAATTAATGCATTCATGTTTATCAGAGTTGCCTTTGAACTTTTTTGTTCTAACTTTTCATTCGAAAATTTATAAACGATTTGAACGTCTCAATATTTTTTTGATAAGCGGATAAATAATAAATTCTGTGAAACAAATTTCAAAAATGGATCCTAGTGTTATGAAAGAAGCAGAGGAGGCTATTTCGAATTTACTTCCATCGAAATCTAAATCGAAGTTAGTCTTAACAGAAGTCTTAAACAGAATATAAATTATATATGTTTTATTATATTTCTTTGTAAATTAAATAATGACAATCGCGTTGCTAAGAAGAAAAGTGTTGCTAACTGGAAAATAAACACTTTTCTTTACTGTTTTGAGTCAAAGAATAGTAGGCATTTCCACATGGTACACGAAAAAAGCTATTTATTCAATGATTGGTTAATGTAATTATAATTTAGGGAGGTTTTTGGCCCGTCAGGGCAGCCGCCTATCGAAACTGGGTGGTTTTTGATGCATGCGTTCTGTTTTGATTTTTAGATTTTCTTCTGTGTAGAGGTTGGTTAGTAGAATTAACACCCGCTAGAGCTAGCACAGGATGCATATAGGTTTGAGTGCATGACCAACTGGTAGATCTTTATGGTTTACCACACCTTCTACTACACGCCATTCTCCTAGTTCCTTAAATAGGATCTATATGTCGAGAGTATTATATTGTTTAATTTTAATTTTTTTAAAAATAACATTAAAATTATTGTTTTTATACATAAATACATAAAAATTCATAAATACAAAAAAAAATAAATACATAAAAATTTTTTTTGACAGGCAGTGCTAAAAATCAGACAGCAGTGGTTTTCCGATCATTATTTTCCATAATTTCATTCCCGTGAAATAAAATAACGAAAAACAAAAACCATTTTTCGAGCATGTAGTTCTCTTTCAATATAAGTTGACATCTTCATCACAAAAGACTTATTTAAACATAATTTAAGGCTGCGGACAATCTACGGTATTTAAATTTTTCGATAATGTAGTTTTTTAAGGTTATTGCTAGCACAGTGTGACGTCAACATGAAATAAAATATAGAATGAATTCAGGGAATTTTTATGACATCTATAATATTTTCTTCAGTTTTGTAAAAGAAATGTTTCGTGGCTATTCCGTTTTTTTATATTTTTTGTTTTGTTTTTTCATTTATTCTATTTTCTGTTGGTGATTGTTGTACTATTTGTTTCAATCATTTAATCAATTAATTAATTTCCATTATGAAGGATACAACTTGTATAGTTTTTTAACATTTTCAATTAGTATAGTAAATTCTAAACACCCAATTTTGTAAGGACCAAAAATTCCACTGACAGAGAGAGAAATACAGACACTATTAATGAAAGATGGGGATGAAATCGGAAAGCAGATTAAGGGAAAACTTTCTTTATATATAGAACGATCTGAGTGTTTTTCTGTATCTCTTGATTTCAAATTTGATTCAAATTTTTGTATTTTTCTTATGGCATTGTAAAAGTACAACTTTTAAATATGATATACCAACGAGCGTATTTGTTTAAAAAATTTAATAGAAATGTAAGAATCAGAAAAATTTTTATTTAATCGATTAATCAATTAATCGGAGTTAAAATTTTCATATTAATTGTTAATCGATATGTGGTCCCAATCGATTAATCGATTATGCCCTAGGTTCAACGCGATCCTTTATTCACATTACATTACATTATTTCTTTTTATTTATACCCGGGTACTCGATAATCGGTATTAGATACCTTATTGATACCGTTAAGCAAACTGGTTCGAATATGTTCTAATAATTTTTTTGTTAAACTTAAAGAAATTTTTTATTTACCAAGTAAAACTTTATTTAATTAAAGTAGTTTCCGTTTTAATATACAGTCTTTTCCGTCTTCCAGGTAAAAACGAGTTCTGGATTCGTTTATTCTGTTTGAGAAAAACTCTGGATGCTTGGACATTCAGTCAACGACCCAATTTTTGCTTTCGTCAAAAGAGCGAAACTGCTGCTCAGCCAGTGTTGATTACATAAACTGAATCAAATGGTTATAGGACGGTACAATGTCTGATGCCTACAGCGGATGGAGTAAAACTACCCATCGCTGTCATATTAGGTAGTTTTCGACACCAAAAGCAACATATGGCCTAGAGTTGTCATGTTAAAAAATTAAATTATCGGCACGATTGCAATTTATGTGCCATTCATACTATTTTTTGCTTACAGTTTGCTTCAAACGCATCAGTCGAGGTCAGTAACGTCTCAATAACTTCATTATTTTGCCTGCTTTTAACAGTTCATAATCCCCAAACCTCACTGGATCCAACAAATTGGACCATTACCTACAATCCAGGGATATTTAGCTATGGCGTCGACGACCCGCACTCGCCTGGCTTGCACCATGTCAGTGCATGTTTCCCATGAACTATTTGCGGATAAACTTTGTCCTTCATCTACAATTATTTTTGCCAAATAATGAAAAAGTGTAATCTCCAGCAAATTCTTATTATTTTGGACGTAAATCGATATTGTGAACGCGACAAAAAATAAATTTGTTTACACTTGAATCAATTGCTTGTTACTCAATTTGATGGCCTATATATTGAAATTTCTAGCTTTAGTATCGCCCTAACATGAAACAAGCAATAGCGATGTCAGCACCATTAATTGTAAAAACGATTAGAACTTATTTGTATACCCAAAATGCAGATCATCTTGGTGATTTTGAGTCGCAATAAGTCCTAGCTTACTCGTAAGAGTCTTATCAATTCTAATCTTATATAGAAAACTTAAAAAATAAAAAAAACTTCATGAAATATGTCATAATTTACTATCAAATAATTTTTCAATAATTATTGAAAATAACTGAAAAACTGTGTTGGTACACAAAATTGTTACATTAGGATAAAAATTCTTTTTTCACACTTCCCCACCTACATCCCTTAGAATTCAGATGTAAAGCTATATGACACTTCGCTAGAGTTTTCGTTGAAAATTTTTGGCCGATCAAGCATCGGCATCTCGGAAGAAGAGACATACTTATAAGCTCTTTTTGCAATAATTCATAAAGTGTGCATTACAAAATTGTTAAAAAGAATTCAATGGTTATTAAGTGCTTTTTTAAATGACTTGACCGGGATAAATAATATTTTTACCCCTTCTCATTCCCACCCTTAAAAAAACTCAATTCAAATACTCGACAAGTTGGTATATTTTTCAATAAAATCTAACTAATTTTTCTACCGTTGCAAATATTTTTAAGTTTTCGACCTACTAGGTTCGAAACTGAACTAAGCGAAGAAACAAAACATAGGAAAACGATATTACTTAAAATTTATACAAAACATCTGTGGTGTAAAACTCTAAAATGAATTTTAAGGAAATAAAGGAATCCTGAAATAAAGCTCTTTGACATGATATCCTACTTGAACCTGTACAAAAGTGTGTTTTCTTAAGGCCTCACAGTCACATCGAAGCAGTCATGCCATGCATAACAAACGAAAACAATTTTTTTTATTTTTGTTTCAATCTTGTATGGACTAGCTAGTGTTATACGGATCATACAATACAGTGTCATAAGATGGATAGTTTAAAATAATGATCATAATATGAGGAAAATACGTTTAACTCTGCCACAAATATTTTGACAGTCAAATAGTGATATAAATAAAATAATAAAAAAAAGTCGGACAAGCGCGAATAAAATTAGCTCGCCAAGGGTTCCGTGAATATAAAAGTACACAATATAAAAAATTGACATATAGTTGTGTTGTAAACTCTTTATATTACCAAATCATAGTCCCACTACAAAATAAATGTTTAATCGTACACGTGAATAGTAAATTACAATCACATCTTCATTGATCATAAATTTCATAAAAGGGTTACTTCAGGTTGAATCTTATCCACAGCTGTTTATGTAAACTAAAGAAAGATTTAACCGGCTTGTAAATTGTTTAAATTGGAAATATTTTTTCTGTAAATCAGCGGCGAAATTAGGGGAGTAGGGTACATACTAAAAATATCACTTTTTTAACAATAATTCAAAAATTATGCTTCGCAAAATTCTAAAAATAATTGCAATATTTCTTAAATTAGAAGCTCTTCCAAAAGACACCTCACTCATTTAGGTCAAAAAAGAATGTTTTTATCCTCCCCACTACCATCCCCTAAATTTACCAAATTTCCTATCTCTGTGAATTTTTTCAAATTTTTCTGTCAATCAATGTCGAAACGTAGGCGGTCTGACAATTGCACTTTTTTGACAATAACTTAAAAACAGCGCATCGCAAAATTCTAAAAAAATTTCAATGTTCCTTAAATTAGATGGACTTTCAAATGACACCCCATTCGCTTGGGTCATAAAAGCTTTTTTTCACCTTATGCACACCTTATACACTCCACCTTATACACTCCCATCCCTTAAAAGCACAGATATATAATTATTTGAGACTTTGCTATAATTTTTGTTCAGAGTTTATCAAACTTCCTGTCTCTATGATTTCTTTCAAATTTTTCTGTCAATTAAGCTCGAATTAAGCACTTTTTGTGGCACTTTTTTGACAATAATTCAAAACCTATGCATTGCAAAATTCTAGGAAAAACGGATTCTAGGAAAATGCAACGTTTCTAAAATCAAGTGCTTTTTCAAATGACACCCCACTTGACCTGGTTTTAAATGTTTTTACCCCTTTTCATTTCCACCATCTTAATAGATATATTTATGAGTATTTGACTCTTCTCTATATAACTTCGGTCTGAAAGACCTAAGTATTGCATTCATGAGCCATCTTATATGGATAAGTTAGTTTTATAGACACCTAAAATTAAGGGTTTACGAGATAATCGATATAATGCGAAAAACACGTTGTGCTCTCACCAACAGTGTCCGTTATAAAAAATGGAAACCTAAAAACGTAATAGAAACTAACATTAATTTTTCATAATTTTCTTAATGTTATGAAAAAATATATTAAATATCAGTATACTGACATGAAATAAGGCCAACCAAATATATTTAAAAAAATGTTTAATAATTTTTTAAATAACTTAAATTAATTATTTTGGATTTTTGAGATCGATTAAACTCAAGTAAGTAAAGAAGTAATTGGAATTTTTTCAATTCAAAGGTATGGTTTGAAGTTTCTCAGAAAAACACTCCAATTCACATTTTTCGTGTTTCGGATGGGATTCGAACCTACCCTCGTCAGTGCCCGGCTCGAATCCTTGGGCAAACACGCTATCGATTACGCCGTTGGTGCGATGACAATTTCAAAGTTGAAACTTCTTCATCACTTATTTATTTTTACTTAAGTTGAATTTTTCCACTGTCATTAGACTCCATATTATGGAAATGTATTTACATTATATGGGATTTTTTGCATTAAATTTCTAGACAATACTTTGTGAATTCATAGAATGGGGAACATTTCTATTCTAATTAACCTCCTAAGTCACGATTGTAAAGTCATTATTGATTGTTTCCAATCAATGTGAAATCAATGGCTGACACCTGGTCAATATGTTTTAAATTAATTATTTTAAAATCCCGTCTGATTTTGTTGTTATTTTCATTACTTTCACTAAAACTGTTTAGACTAGTTCAGTTGAACTTATCTTTTAAATAATATTATAGTCATATTTTTTCACAGAAGGTTATATTAAAATTTGTGTTTGCACTTCGCACTTAACACTGCGTTTGCACTTCGACTATGTTATTAAAACCTTAAAATATACTGATGATAGACTTCCGAAATTCCTCACAATAGAATCAATCAAAAATAAATGCTTTTGGGCTCCAACTTTAATAGAATTGGCAGAAAGATGCGAAGTTAGTCTTAATCTAGAAGATATAGTAAACAGTGAAAGCGTGAAAAATTTAGAAAACTGCATGACTTTAATCATGACAAAGCTTAAATTGTTACAAAAAGCAGAATGCATTCGAAGAGCGCGGAAAGGAATCCTACACGACGAATACCCGTCGTTAGAATACGAAAATATACCAAAGTACTTTTCGGATGAACTTAATAGGCATACAATTATGGTGATTTTCAAAACAAGAGGGGGACTCATCGATGTAAACGCGAGATCTTTTCAAAGGAATACAACAGGTAGTTGCTCTCTATGTAATATGCAAGAGTCGGAAAATGCATTTCACTTTGTTGTAATTTGCCCAGCCCTCAAGGAATTCAGATTTCAATTCTTAAATGAAGGAGAGTGATTAGTAGATGAGTTTCGATCGTACTTGAATGGGAAGGATTATGGTAGAATTTATGAATATGTTTGTACGGCTGGTAAATATCGGTTTGATTTAATCAGAGAATTGAATATTTAAAGGTATCAGTATGATGGAATGTGGTTGCTGTTCTTGTGTAATTGTGTCTTTTTCCAATTCAGGCAGGTTTCAATCAGCGGTATGATATATAAACACTATACCTTAATTCTTAATTTAGAATATTTTATTATTGTTAGTTTAATTCAACCATTATGCTCACACCAAACTTTGTTTTAATATTAAGCTTATAAAATATATTTGCTTATTATGTAATATGTTAATTTTAGTCTTAAGTAAAAGCGAAGGAATGAAATCAAAATAAATCAACAAATATGTGTAAGCCAACTGGACCGACGGCTTGTGCCAATAGTCTATGATGTTTGAAATTACTATATAAGTATATCTATTATTATTTTGTTAAAATTTCTTTTAGCTTTATTCGTTTTCTATTATATTATTATAGCCTACTTATTGCAGCTAGATATGAATTTTTACAGATTGTAATGTGTTTATCACATATATTATGTATGGTATCTAAATAAATGTCTTTATTATTATTATTAGTTTATTAAATATTCCCCTAACAAATTTTTTTTTTTAGTTATACTTAACTAAATGGTTGAGGCGGTTAGCCTATATCACCTTCTTAAACTAACTTATGAACTACCCGACACCAATACTTAACATCTAAATCGGCTCTGTAATTCTAATCCATAAAATCCATATTGGATTGGACTGGATTCGAACCGTCGACCCTAACAATGCATAGACTAGCGCTTTAACACACTCGGCTATACATCGCCTCCCTAACAAATTGAAAACCCCATTTGTTGGTAGTAATATAAACAGGTTAGAACGAGAACAATACATATATAAAATATAAAATAAAAACTTGTTTTGTTTTTAATGCTATCTTTGATGAATGTATTTCAAAATCGTGATACAAACTCTAGCAATCAAACTGGAAATTAATCGAAATATTTTGTAGTCGTGGATAAAATAGCATCTTGTATTTGTATAGGATGATGACAATTCTTCACTCGGATGATTCCCTCCACTCGCTACGCTCGTTTCGGGAAACTTCATCCTCGTGAAGAATTGCCATCAAACTCAACTCAAACAAGAATCTACTAATCTCTTGTTTCGTTAGAGTAAATGTAAAACTTAGCACAACTAGGAATCAATTTGACAACAATAGCTTACGATCAGAAGTCTGCCAACGACATGGTTAAGACTCATATTGTTCTCCATTTATATTTGCAGGTCGCAAAATAACGTTGTTTCGTGATCGTTTATAGTGGTCGTTTAAAAAACAAATAACTAAAATTTAGAGCGTGGGGACAATTTCTGAAAAATAAATAAATGAAAAAGTCTTAATATATTCATTAAAAAATTTAAAGCGTTTTTGATTCTCGATAAAAATGTGGATCTGAAAAAATTTGCTTTTTCTTTCTTGGTTTTGGATTCAAGATCTAAACTTTTTCAGGGTAATTATTTTACATTTTTTAACCATTTCTCAAGAGACGGTCTATGTTGCCTTGTTTAGAACGACAACATAAAAAAAATAAGGAAAAAAATATACTAATTAGACTATCTATTAATGAGAAAAAACGTATTTTTCAGTGTCAAATTTTCATATATAATATAGTATTTTATTGTGTTAGTGTTGAATGATATATTTTATTTTTCGATCAAAAGTTTACAATGCGAGCGAGAGATTTACGATAGAATATAATTCATTAAAAACGAACCCAATACAACGTTTATCCTTCCTGTAGCTAGAGTTTTGTATTATTTGCAATTGAGTTATTTTAAAATTTATTGATAAAAAAAAATAAAAAATATAGAAGAAGAAACAATGAACTTTTCTGTAGTTTTTTATACCATTGATCCCGAACAAATAAATAAATCTTTTAAAATTTCAATACCATTTTGATTGTTTCGTATTTTGAAAATGAAATAGCCTACAATGAAAGAAATCAACTTTTAGACTAATGAGAAAGCAAAAAACAGTCATACATAAAATCGATTTTTTACATTGAGGAGCCTTTGCCTTTTTTATTATTAGAGTAAGGTACATGCGCATTGGTATGAATTTTTTTGTATATGTAATTTTAAATAAGAGCAATAATGTTTTGTTGATTTTTTTATAAAATACAATCAAAATATTCCTAAAATATAATTGCTTAAAATTCATAAAATCTATAAAATGTAAAAAATTATATACGATTGATTGAAACATAAGAATTTGCAAACAGCTAATATATTTAATTCATTTCTAGATTAAACTTTGTCATTTATGATATATGTACCACCCTTGAAAAGAACTTGAAGGTTTATAGTATCACTTAATTGATACGATCGTAGTTTTGGCATCGGCAACAATATATAAACCAAAACTTAATTTAAATAATCATAAAAAATGGGCGTTACCGTTTAAGAAAAATATTAACTATTTCGAACAGATTTTAAAAAATCCCAGCGGCAGGTATATCCGCTAGAAATAGGTAGATTTCGGAGTCAGACGGTTTTGTGTCCAAATAAAATTAGATAAGTCAGATTAGTTTAAATAAAAAATATAAGTAGAAACAGAATAATTCAAAAAAATTATCGAACCAAATTAAATACATTATCCGAACTAACTCCATCAATACAATTTCGGAACAGTTTTATTTAAGTTGGTTTAAACGACTTTTAATAACATATTAAATCCACCAAAGATCATATGAACTACGTCACAACTACAATTATACCATCACACATAATTTATAATCAAACATTATCAAACAATTTTATTTCAAAATCATATTTTGTTGTTGTGTTTTTTTGTTCTTATTTAATCTTTTTTCAAACGGTTACTTAGTAAAAAAAATAAAAACAAAAGACATTTTGATAGTTTTTCTATGGTATTAAATGGGTTGATATTTTCCTTGTAAGGGTTGCATTATAATGCTTATAAAAATGGAACCTTTTGGCTTAGAAAACTGAAATTTTTTGAGGCTATAGTTGAAAAGTATGTTTAAAAGCTAAGATGAATTTAAATAACATAAACTGAAACATGATGAAAGCATTGCCTTTTGCGTTTGTTTTCATTTCAACAGCCGTAGGGTCTCAACCGTTAGACTTAAACTATTACTTTTGAAACTTTTGGAAAGATTTATATTTAAAGTACGTGAAAAAAAGTTTTCAAATATGAGCTTGGCCATTTCAGCTAGATCAAGGGCAGCAAAGTTTAGTAAATTTTTAAAACAGCTGATTTTTGAGGAACCTGGAACGCCAAAGTGATCATCTGGATAAAAATGATAGAAAAAGGTTCAAATATTTAATATTTTTAAATTTTATTAAAATATTATTATTCAAACGGAAGTTATAGCGCCCTAGATTATTCGACTTTTTAGGCTCTAGCCGCTTAACCAATACCCGGATATGGCCAGTTCACGAACTTGTCCAAGATATTATTTGCCGAAACATACACAGAAAATTATTTTGGTGTAGGTCGAAAAATGCGACCGTGAGAGTGCCGCTAAATTCCGTTATACCTCATATCGTTATATATATATATATATATATATATATATATATATATATATATATATATATATATATATATATATATATATATATATATATATATATATATATATATATATATATATATATATATATATATATATATATATATATATATATATATATATATAATTTTTTTTTTTTTGTTTTTCCATCTCCGCTTATCACATATAGTCGTTTGGCATCAAAATTTTTCCGAAATTCCGAGATGAAGCCCATTGCAATAGGTAGATTTTTATATGAAATCTACCTAAAAGGGGATGTAATTATCATCCGTATCCGTCAAGCCTTTTATTTTATTTTATATCTTATTTCATATTTCAGGTTATATTTTATTTCAAGTAATTCGCGTTTAATTTCCATTTTTCAGTAACCTGTCTTATTATTTTTGAATTTACTTCATTTATTTTATATTCTAATTGTGCATTCTGCAACATTTTATTTACATGAGAAAAAGATGTAGCTTTTATATGTTTCTTGGATCTAGTATCGAACACTATTGCGGTTTGACCAATGTATGTTTTGGAGAAATTTATCTGAAAATTTTTTGTCTTAGTTTTATTTTAATTTAAACCAATGAAATTCTATAAAATGTAATGACATCATTCAATTTTACCAATTACATTTGAATTATACTAATAACAAATATTTAAACATCTGACCTACTGGGATATTAAAAATTATCAGTTTTAATTTCCCAAGGGCGGTGATAATTCGAAATAATTTTTTGCCAAAAATTTCGAAAGTATATTGGTAAAAGGACGAGGCCGTCGGCCGAGGGCTTTTATCAATACCACTTGCTTGAGGAATTTTTCAAAAAATTACGAGAATTATCAACGAACGAGGTGAATTCGTTTAGAAATATTTTTGCCATTTTCCATTATTTTTTTTATGAATTATACGTTGGCCTACTGTGATATCAGATAATCATTTCAAAATAAGATTGATAATTTTTAATATCCCAGTAGGCCAGAAGTATAAATATTTGTTATTAGTATACATAATTCAAATTTTATTTGTGAAATTGAATGATGTCATTACATTTTAGAGAATTTCATTGGTTTAAATTAAAATAAAACTAAGGCAAAAAAATTTCCGTTGTAATTTCCCAAAGGCGGTGATAATTCGAAATAATTTTTTGCCAAAAATTTCGAAAGCAAGTATATCGACCAAAGCACGAGGGCGTAGGCCGAGGGCTTTTATCAATACCACTTGCTTGAGAAATAAATTTTTTGCCATTTTTCATTATATTTTTTATCCTGAAATCCTGATATTTTATTCTTATAAAATGATTATATATATATAATGTATTAGATTACTCGTTGAGAGGATTCTTAGTCTGGATTAAACGTCAGATGTTGTGATGTATAAATTGTGTTGACGTTAGTATTATATTTCACTTTTCATATATTTATTTGTTTTTGATATTAAATTTATTTCCCTTTTTTTTAGTTATTAATTCTCTAATCTGCTGAGCTATGCTAAGGCATAGCTTGCAATTTAGTATGCTATGATAGAATTCAGCTGCCGCTGGATCAATTTAATAACAATTCAACTTTTCTTTACACATTTGCTTGAATAATTATGAACTAAGTTTCTTGCAACGACGATGTTTGACATTTTCTCGATAATCGAGGACGAAGCACATTCTTACTCTAAACGATGGTTGTCCAAAAGGTGGATGCCTCTCAAAAGTCAAAGCACCATAATCTTCTTATATGTCGTTTCGTAGGTTATATTTGTAAGGTTGTAGTTTATCTTTCTTAATCTATGTGTTATGTTTTTAAATTTGTTTTACTGATTGAAGGTTTAAACTGTCTAATTATCCATATTTTATTTCTTATTATTTTAATATAAAACGAATTAAAATCGAGAGCATCTAACAATAAAAATATTCCACTTTAACTTCCCTTTTACGCTTATTTTGGTTTCGAACTTTTCACCTACATAGGTTTTCATCTCCATTCGTTTTTTCTAATTTATTCTATCAACAAACTTTTGTTTTCAATTTTTCCATACATATTTCATTTTTCCCAATCGTACCATCGATTGATGTTTTATTCAGTTTTTCGTTCAATTTTCAATTCTATTTATTATTTTAGTTGTTATTGTTCTGATTACTGAGAATGACTTTGGAATAAATTTCAGAAGTTTTGTTGTTGTTTTTGTTTGAAAGAAAATGCTACGCGATATGTGATAACATAAATGGATTAGAAAATATTTTAACTTTATCTGTGTTGATTTCGAAATCTGATTTTATATATATCAAAATATTGGATTTTTGTTCTGAGTTTAGATGAGAATATGCTTTGACTGGGTTATGAAAAACTGGTAGTTAAATTACTGATTATAATTCTTGTTTGCTTGCTGTAATTACCTAAAACTATCTATAGAGGACAACATTCCAGATAAATTTTTATTTTGATCAAAAAAATTTTGCGTGTTTTGTGGATAAAGTTTGATATAATTCCATTTTTCAATTTAATTGATAGTTCTGAAAACCAATTAAACATCAAGTTACACAACATTCATTAAAGATCCATTTGAATGAAACCATAATATGTACTGGTACTATTTGTAAGATAAATGCATTTAATACAAAAAATCAAACCTTGTTCCTTATTTCCACATTTCAAACAAATTAAACTTTTAGAAAATTCGACCACAAAAACCATTTTACCATTTGTCACTGGTTAAACTAATTATTTTAAAAGCTTTAAAGAAATGGCAGGGATGAATACAAAATAATTTTTGACTAAAATTTTTGTGGAAACAAGTTAGTTTTGAGTTAAACTTGTGTCCCAACAAACATAATGTGCATGATGCACGAGTGCTTGGACATTTCGTGCACTTTTATATTTACTAATTTTTAATGTGTAAAGAATTTTTGGGCATAAATACAAAAATATTTGATGTATGACTTTTATAACTAAGATTTTTGAATACGTTTTCTTCTATACGTCACTATGCCAAATGGAGATTGAGATCGTATTTTTATTGCATTTGAATTAGTAAATGCGTCCTTTTTTCAAAATTCAAAAGATTTAAATATTTGACTTGCATATAAAAAAAATATTAATTTTCCATAATTTTCTAGATATCATAAAAAATAAATTTAAATATCAGTAAGCTGACATAAAAAAAGGCATACAAAAACTATTAAAAAAAATTAAATAATATTTTTAAATCAAGTCAATTTTTTTTTAAATTTACAAATCAAGTAGAATGGTGATTATTCAAACTTTTGTACTATCAGGATTTCTAAAAGTAAATTTTTAAAATAACCGAGTAGCCGACGAAAAAAAAATTAAAACAAAAAAGTATTTATAATTCACAAAGAATTTGCCGGTTAATATATTTACTAATTCCCATTACTGGACCAGTATGTCTTGCAGTCATGGCTTACGTTATTCACCTATTGCTGTAAGAAAGAACTCAGCAATGGTTTGTTGCTGGGCTGTTTGTACAATGAGGTTTGAGATACATGTCTACTGTTAACCTTTGATGTGATGTGATTTGATTTTGACATGTGTTAAAAAATTGTTGAAACCCGTATAAATTGGATATTAAATTAGATATCATTCAATTAAGCTTAAAGTAAACTAGAAAACCTATGAAAATAATCGTTCTGAAACGTGAGATAATTTTAGGGGTCTTGTTCGACGACTGTATTCTGCACACGAAAGAGGATGTTTTATGTTTTTGATTTTTCTAGAAGACACATCATTAAAGTTGTATTTATAATTGATGATGAACTCCATTATATTTCTACAGTGAGACAAGGTGATAAGTTGGGCATTGTCTACCAGTCATATATATAGTCTTTCTTGCCCAGAGTTTTTTGCCCATGCTGCCCATTCAACAGATTCAACAAATTATTCGAATATCTTAGCTAGATTTTATTATTGTGGATACATGGTCTGATGATAAAAGGGCCTGGTCCACTTTATCTGCATTGTGTGTATCAGAAACATGTTCAGCAAATTGTTGTTATGATCAGTATTTATCTGATGTTCTCGCTAGATTCTCTTTCGTTTGCTTTAAACCATGATAGTCTGCGAGTATAAATTCCTCAGGTCTGCCTACGACGTTTTTGCGAGCTGAGTATTTCAACCACTTTTTATTACATATATTAAAATCTCTATGAATTACGTGTCTTGCTTTGGGATAGTCTACGATAATTTTAACTATATTAAATGATGGTTTATCGAAAAAGAAACAACTTGAAGAATAGTTTGGGAATCTGTAGATTCCTTTTATAAGCATTAACATCTGAGGTCCTCAATGCAAAATAGATGTAGTGAGAATTCAATTTATTAAACCTAATTCTCGTACATTATACTAAATTTAGAACAAACACGATGTTTGTTATAAAAAAATGCTCCAATTCGTAACCGAGAATTTGTTATTCATCAAGTTATAGCACTGATGTTTTGCCCTTAAAAATAGTTTCGACAAGATATAATACGTCTTAATTGTTTCATTCAATGTTTTGAAACACTTCATTTACATTTGTATTAAGAAATCGATCCATTGGTTTGTGGAATCGAAGCAGTTAGGGACAGCCGGAGGGATGAAAAAAACAGTATTTTAAATAATTTTATTTTGCCGGTAATTCAATTCATTTTATAAAACCAATAATATTAAATTATGTTATATATTAATATGACCTAAATTTGAAAAATATATAAATTTTATATAAAGCTATGACCATTTGTGTTAGACCCTGAGTGTGTTAGAGCAAAGCGCTGCACTTCCTTCCCCTGGATATGATATCTGACCTTAAATTCACTATTTTAGTATTAGATCGTTGAGTATTGAAGATTATTTCTGAAATTTTTATTTCGTTTGCCAATTTATATAATTTATAGAGCTTCGTGGCAGCACTTTTATTGACGCCTATCAGATATTATATATTTATACCTTGAGAACATTGGCACTGGTATCGGTATCGGATGGTATCGGATTTTCAAAGAAATTTACGTCGGGTTATTTTTCCAAAACTCTTTCCAGCTTCTTCAATTCCGCACTGCTAAGTTTATTCTTAACAGATGTCAAAATAACCAACTTTCCCGGCACCAAATGTCCTATTCATTCCGTTTTTTCCAAACGAGTAAGGTTTCGGTCAAAAATGTATATTGACGAACTCCAGATGTGTAAGTTTTTACTACATAGTTTTGGTTGCTTCTTTTGATCTTTGCGATCTAAAGTTAGTGTAAATTCTTCGCAGACTAATGTTCTGCAGAATAGAATACGGCATTAACCCACTATTCCAACGAATTTAAATTACATCTGGTGGAAATGGCAAATCGAAGATGTAACGGGTTGTGTGGCAACGATACTTTGATATAACAAGAACAGCTTTCATTTTAGCTTCTAATATCTTTATATTTGACCTTGAGAAACTCGCCGACAATCGGTTCAATCCTTGATACATGGATAAGTAATGTACTTTAAACACAGAAACATTTACATCTGCTATCTTAAAACATTTACTAGCACTTGATCGTATAAAAAAAGCAAAACTTTGTAGTACGGTATACAGGGCCTGTCAAGTTATTGTCAAGTGTGTCACAAGAATGATTTTCATTTATTTTTTTTCCAAATTTTTGTGAGAAAAATAAAATTAATTATTTGTATGACATGAAATGTAATTGAACATGGAAACTTTTGATTTTATTATAACTTTTGAAAGATTTTTGGAATTTTGAAAAGAAGTTTGTACTTTTGGTTTTGTTTTAATTTTTGCAATATTTTTAAAATTTTTGAGAAAGTTTGAATTTTTGGAATATTATCAGAATTTTGGAAAAAAGTTTCCAGTTTTTATAATTTTTGGAATATTTTTGGTAATAAATTTCTAAACAGAGATAAAATACTGATGCTTTTACAAAGAATTTTATTTTGGATATACATCGGGTAGCGATGATCGGCTAGCGAAAACTAAAAACAATGACCAAAATCTTTAACCCAGACCGAAGTTTTGATATCTCAGAGCTTGAGATTTCAGCCCCTAAATATTTATCCTATTGAAATTTTGAATCAAACAGGACTTAACTATTTTATTTCGTTTGAGCACTAGACATCGTGTTAATATTTATTTTCAGTTAAGAACTACATCTTTAACTTTTAAAAAATTACCGTGATAAAGAGAGCTTTGCTGTCGAAATTAAATGATAAATAAAACTTTTATAGATATCAAAACCTATTATTTCTTTAACTCAAAATACACACAAATGAAATAATAATACATTTCTTTTGTATTCACTTCCTAAATCGACTATAGTTGGAAGAACAAATATTTTGATTACACTTTAAATTTGGCATTTTACCGACATTTTTTATTTTTACCGGAATGTAAAGTTATATTTCACTAGCCTAAAATTTCTTATATGTTATTCACTATTTGGTTTTTATTAAATATTTCGTTTTTTATTAGAAATAAAATTTATTTCGGAGTGACTGGAATGAGACATTATTGTTTAGTTGTACATTTTTAAACTACAAATTCTTGAACTATTCGTTCAAATTAAAATTGTAATTTTTTTTTTAATTTGAGAATAATTGGAGAATGTGTAATCAAATCTATATTCAAACAATTTCCTTCATTTAGACATTCCTTTTTCATTTAGCAATCGGTAGAAATTTAAAAAAAAAATTCATACTAATAAATATTTAAATGGATGTTTCTCGAAATGCAATAATACCGTTTTTCTGTATTTCAGCAGGCTTCCGGCAAAATTAATGTAATTTAAATCTTTAAAAGGTAAAATGATTAAAAATTAATTTTATTTCATACTGATATCTAAAACGACATTTTTCGGATTATTTATGGTACAAAAAGTTGAACTTTAATGTCCTAGGACTTTATAAAATTTTATAAAGTCCTAGGACGTTAAAGTTCAACTTTGTGAGTAAAATTTAAAACTCATTTCTTTTTATTTTAATAAATTTCCCGTATGAAATAAAATTTTGTATTTACCTCAAACAAAAGTGTTTTTAAGGGTAATCACTAGTAATTTCGACCTCGGCTAGACGCCTCGGCCGTAAAAAACTATCTCGTACTTTAAAGTTTCACTTTTCGTTCTAGATAAATAAATAACTATTAAATAACCATCTTTCAATAACCATTAATAAAAATAATAAAAATATATGAAAATACAGTTTTTTGTGTCATATTTCCCCAAAGTCGTCTAACCTTAGCAGCTTTTAAACAAAAAAATGTATTAGTTCGAGTTTTTCTTGCCTTTAAGCTTGAAAAAAAAACAAAATAAATTTCAAAATAAAAAATCCCAGCGGCAGGTATATCCGCTAGAAATAGGTAGATTTCGGAGTCAGACGGTTTTGTGTACAAATAAAATTAGATAAGTCAGATTAGTTTAAATAAAAAATATAAGTAGAAACAGAATAATTCAAATAAATTATCGAACCAAATTAAATACATTATCCGAACTAACTCCATCAATACAATTTCGGAACAGTTTTATTTAAGTTGGTTTAAACTACTTTTAATAACATATTAAATCCACCAAAGATCAAATGAACTACGTCACAACTACAATTATACCATCACACATAATTTATAATCAAACATTATCAAACAATTTTATTTCAAAATCATCTTTTGTGTTGTGTTTTTTTGTTCTTATTTAATCTTTTTTCAAACGGTTACTTAGTAAAAAAAAATAAAAACAAAAGAGATTTTGATAATTTTTCTATGGTATTTAATGGCTTGATATTTTTTTGCAAGAGGTTCATTATAACGCTTATAAAAATGGAACCTTTTGGCTTAGAAAGCTGAAATTTTTCGAAGCTATAGTTAAAAAGTATGTTTAAAAGCTAAGATGAATTTAAATAACATAAACTGAAACATGATGAAAGCATTGCCTTTTGTGTTTGTTTTCATTTCAACAGACCTAGGGTCTCAACCGTTAAACTTGAACTATTATTTTTGAAAATTTTGGAAAGATTTATATTTTAAGTACGTGAAAAAAAATTTTCAAATATGAGCTTGGCCATTTCAGCTAGATCAAGGACAGCAAAGTTTAGTAAATTTTTAAAACAGCTGATTTTTCAGGAACCTGGAACGCCAAAGTTGTCATCTGGATAAAAATGATAGAAAAAGGTTCAAATATTCAATATTTTTAAATTTTATTAAAATATTATGATTCAAACGGAAGTTATAGCGCCCTAGATTATTCGACTTTTTAAGCTCTAGCCGCTTAACCGGTACCCGGATATGGCCAGTTCACAAACTCGTCCAAGACATTATTTGCCGAAACATACACAGAAAATTATTTTGGTGTAGGTCGAAAAATGCGACCGTGAGAGTGCCGCTAAATTCCGTTATACCTCATATCGTTATATATATATATATATATATATATATATATATATATATATATATATATTTATATATATATATATATATATATATATATATATATATATATATATATATATATATATATATATATATATATATATATATATATATATATATATATATATATATATTTTTTTTTTTGTTTTTCCATCTCCGCTTATCACATATAGTTGTTTGGCATCAAAATTTTTCTGAAATTCCGAGATGAAGCCCATTGCAATACTTAGATTTTTATATGAAATCTAGCTAAAACACGAGTTTATTCTTCTTAGGGTCGACTACCGAAGTTTTAAGAAAATCAGAAATGGTCGGGTTCAAATTTTGTATTTTATCAGCGTCTTGGTTACATTTTTCCATCAATAGTGAAATTAAATACCTCTCCGCCTCTGTTTTTAGGCCTTTGAGAGCGTTAAAGGCACCCAGACTGAGTGCAAAACTTGCCAATTTGCGGGTACGATTTTTTTTGAATTTCTGTTTTCAATGATTAATTTTTTGATGGACTGTTGGATGTTGTTAACTGGAAGCACAAGCCTTTTAAGATTTTGTTCTTAATACTAATCTTGTAATAAATTCTACTAGCTCCACCAACGAGGGAAATTATTTAGCACATCCATGCAGAAAATGTAAATCTTGTGAAGTTGGTGATTGATTTTAGATTATAATGATCTACTTTTGGGTCGATATCTGATATTCAAAATAATATCTAATTATTTAAAATAAATCACCAAAAAAAATAATCTTTTGACATAAATCCTATATAATTACTAACAAACAAAATTATTGCCTCGCGTTATCATTCCATAATTCTCTAATTTATAAAATCTTTATCCCAAAATGATTTATGACATTAATTTAATTTATTTTTTTTCCTATTTTATTTTAATTGGACTGCCAAACAAACATAACAAACTTCTTGTAAATTTAATTTTTTTTATTGTTTATTTTGAGTTTGTTAATCAAAGTTTTAAATAAATTTAAATACAAGACGATTTTGTTATTGTAAAGAAAATTATCATAAATTATATTTGTTGAATTTTTAGTTTAATTATTGTTGTATGATTTTAAGGCAAACGACAAAAAAATAAAATTAAAATTAAATTAAAAGAAGCAAGATAATGAAAAGTTTATGGATTCTGAAAATTTGTTTGTGTAGGAGGTGTGTAATTATTATATTCAATTTTGGCGCTTTGTTGCGCACAATTACTTAATTTTGCTTAGTGTGCTATTATTGTTTAATTTTAAAAAATAAATTAGATTTAGATTAAAATTTTTTGAATTGGAAAATTTTCTGAAAGTTCTTTTTAGTCTGGTGAAGCAAAAGCAAGATAAATTGGTAAGACTTTCTAGCATGAAAAGGAAAGAACAATAATCTTTTAAAAACTAAAAAAAAAGATGAGGTATCCCAACACATGTGGTATTCTCAAACGACAGCTTTTTAAAGTGATCCGAAATCATCAAGGGGCGTAAATTATAACTATGCGAGTAGCAATTAAAAGGTCGTTTTGTTTGTTGCTGGAGAGTAACCAATATGACATTATCATGGATCTGGATAAATAATTGGCAAAAAATATAACTAGTGAATACTGATGTGATTATTAATCTTTAAATTGAATAAAAGTATTTATCTTCTTAAAATAGTTGAAACTTGATTAAAATATTGCAATTGTGATTATTTAGTATAAAAAATGTAAAAATACTAAGAAATTGGAAGTTTAAAATTATTGTAATGAAGAAAAAATAAAGTTTTTAGATATTGGCCAATCTACTAACCGAAGAAATTTAAAATTTTAGAAAAAAAATCGCATTTCTTTGTGAACAGTGACGTTAAATTTTTGATCAATATTATTATTCCCTGGGCCCTCGCCGATTTCATTTGATGATAACCTCATACTTTATAGTACGTGAGGCACCTGTCCTTGTTGAATGCGAAAACTTTTGTTCTGCCATTTTCTTCGATACAGTTGCTTTTTTGTTCGACAAGCTCCGAAAAAATGACGATTGCTCGAGATCTCAATGAAATTTGTTTTAGAACACGAGGATAACCTTGTTCAACAAAAATTTGTCTGCTACTGACGAGTCCGACAACCCAAACATGCCAAAAATGTCAATTGTCGGACTCTTCAAAAGAAGACACATTTTTGTCGGACAGAATTACCCTCGTGTTCTCAAACAAATTTCCACCTCCTTTTATAGTTAAAAAAATTGTGGTCGCAAATTTACAAGATCCCGGGCAATCGGCCTTTTTCGGAGCTTGCCGAACGAAAGGCGGTCGAATTGAGGAAAATAGCAGAACAAAAGTTTTTAGACTCGTCAAGGACAGGCACCTCACGAAGCTTAAAATATGTGGTAATTATCAAATGAACTTGAAGTATGTAAAATTATTAGAGAAATAAAGTCTAACGCAATAGGAACAGATGATAACTGAGGAACTTCGTTATTTTATTGCTACCAATCATATCTAAAGTTGTGACACACATTATAAATACAGCTATAACAAAATCCATTTTCCCTAAAACTTGGAAGGCTGCATTTGTAATACCCGTACCCAAGAAATCTACTCCTGAATATATTCAGGACTTTAGGCCGATAAGCATTTTGCCTTGCTTATCTAAAGTCTTGGAAAACATTTTGAAGAAACAATTGTTGGCTCACCTCAATAAAAATAACATGATTCATCAATTTCAGTCTGGTTTTCGTGAAAGTCACACTACAACCTCTGCACTAATAAAAATAATAGATGACTTGAGTACATCCATCTCTGCAGGTAAAATTTCCTACCTTGTTTTGTTGGACTTCTCTAAAGCTTTTGATTCAGTGGATCACATTATACTACTAGAAAAACTACGAAGTCAATACAATTTATCGAACAGTGCTTTAGCTCTTTTTCATTCTTACTTATCTGATAGAGGTCAGATAGTACGAGTTGGTGATACATATTCTGGCATGTTGTACACATCTGCTGGAGTCCCTCAAGGTTCTATTCTTGGGCCGTTATTATTTATGATGTTTATTAATGACATTCATTTATCTATTAGTGATGTATCCTTCCACCTCTTTGCTGATGACCTACAGTTATACGACTCAGCATCGATAGAAAATAATATTGCCTGCGTAAGTAGAATAAATGCGACTCTGATATTGATCTCTGAATGGGCGAAAAGGAATAAAATAAAAATTAACCCAGCTAAGTCTCAAGCAATGATTATTGCTAGCAATAAAACTAATATAAATAACTTAAATGCAACTCAACTTTTTATTGATGGTCAAGTAATCCAACTACATAATAAAAAAAGGAACTTGGGCCTGATTGTAAACAATTTTCTTAATTGGGATGACCACGTTTCAAAAATTTGTTCCAAGGTTTACATGACTTTGAGCAAACTTCGCTTGTGTGCAAGTTATACGCCCTGTGATATTAGATTAAAACTAGTCCAATCATTAATAGTTCCGCATCTAATATTTTGTGCTCCTATTTACGCTGGATGTTCAGAGGCCGGCTGGAAAAAACTTAATGTTGCTTATAACTCTTGTGCTAGGTATATATATAATAAAAAGATGGGTGAATCGATTTCACACTATTCTAAATTGATTTTGAGTTGCTCTCTCCGTAACTACCTAGATTTTATTTCGTTGCTTTTTTTATATAAATTAATCAACTTAAAAAAACCGAACTATTTGTATGAAAAGATAAATCTATCTAGATCGACCAGGACACTAAATATAAATTTACCAATTAATTGCAATTCTAAAGCCCGACAATCGTCCTTTTTCGTTCATGCTATTAAAGTTTGGAATTCATTGGATCATAGCATAAAGTCTGCTGGCTCTTTTGGAACATTTAAAAGACTGTCATTTGAATTTCTATCTTCCAAAGCCTAATCCAAACTGTAACTTTACTATCGGAGTCAGAATATAATATATCTAGTTACTCTTTGTCGAGCATAAATAGATAGAAAATTAAATAAATAAAAAAATTAACAAATAAGTACTTATAGATGAATGTCGATTAATAGATAAATAGATAAAGACATGAATTCATTAATTAATAAATATAAAATCACACATGATCTGGGAACCAACTAATCATATATATGGAATGAAAAACAATTGTATGTGCCAACTGAGGGAAATAAGTGATGGTGAAGTATGAAAACTATATTTGCAATTATCGTTTATTTTAAAATTGCACTAATTATTAATTATTAAAATAATTTAATTTAATTATCATAAATAGAGCTTAGCTTAGTTTTTTTTTCGGTTCTATTGTGTTTATCTTTTTCATTAGTTTAACCTGTTTTGCTATGTAAATAAATTTTAAATGTATTACGTTTTGCTGGTAATTTTAAGTTTACATTACTTTCTTGTTTATTAAGTATACAATTTACACCATCTTGAATTCTAAAAATATTATATAATTGAAAATATACATAAGAAAATTTACTTGCCTGCAAGTAGATTGTAAAAAGGCTACGCCTTAGATGTATATATGCTGATTTAATTTGAAATAAATAATAAATAAAATAATAAATCGGCAAAATCAAATTTTATGTTATGTGAATAAAAATATTTAGGAAAAAAAGATTTAGTGAGTTAAGTGTTAAAATGGGGTCACAAAAATAAGAAAATGCTATGATTTTATCAAAAAGTATCCAATTAGATGCTGATAGGGATTATTTGTGTGACTTTATGAATTCGGTGAAATACTATGTTGAAAATTGTTTGCTTTATTTTTATTTAACCCAAACGACTTCTCTAAAATGTAATGACATCATTCAATTTTAATTCAATCACATTTGAATTATACTAATAACAAACAATTATACGTCTGCCCTACTGCGATATCAGTTAATTATCAAATTATTATAAAATAATTAACTAATATCGCAGTAGGCCAGACGTATAATTCATAAAAAATATACATATAAAGAAATGAAAAATAGCAAACATTTTCTAAACGAATTCCCCTCGTTCGTTGATAAATTCTCATAATTTTTTGGAAAATTCCTCAAGCAAGTGGTATTGATAATAGTTATTGGTTTACGGCCCTATTATCAATACTCTGTCTTTTGACATATTTTCTTTTAGTCTTTCGACATTCCTTCATTTTTCAATTAAAGTCAGTGACTTTGCCCATAATGTGTTGTAGTGATTTGAGTTCACCGCTCTGTTAACCCATGAAGTAGAAGACCACCCTATTATATTATATAAGTATATTATCACTATACTTGCTTTCGAAGTTTTTTGCAAAAAATTAATTCGAATTATCACCGCCCTTGGGAAATTGTTACTGAAAAAGGAGGTACTGCAAAAAATGCAATACGGCGTATTGAGAGAGAAATAAGTGATCTAGAGAGATAAGGTAGAAACACAACACGGACGATAACGTCGGACGATGAAAAAAACGTCTACAACTTCGCTGTTGTAACCACAACAAAGGCGTCAGCGTGAAAAGCTGTCAAAAATAAAATTGCAAAAAACAAAATACTTTGTTCTTTGTCAAAATGAATTTCACAAATTTCGATTTTGAAAATAACTAATTTTTACTAATAAATAAATAATAATAATTTTTCTACTAATAACTAATTTTAAAAATAAAATACAAAACACAAATTATGAAAATATATAAATGAATAAAACCGAACTTTGAACATAAACTGAAAATTCAATTGATAACTCAAAACAAAACAATTACAACCTCAGAAACGCGAAAAACATCAGAAAATCATATTTTTTAGTTGGCGTGCCTGTCATAATAACATTAAAAACTACCCTTGCAGCCAAATAAAAATAAAATTGATATCTGGCAATAATCATCGCCGACGATAAATTAGAAATAGAATCCAAATTTTCTCCGATGAAAAAAACTTTTTCGTTTATCGTTGTAGTTATGTTTGAAATGTGTATATTCTGTGTATTCTAATGTTACTAACGTCGTCGTCGGACGATTTCGCCCGTGTTGTGTTTCTAGCTATATTGTCAAGCCAATCCAAATAGAGTCTACAAAGAGTGCCAAACAAATCCGTTACGAAAAAATAATGAGATGGGATTTCACTAGTAATTGGTTAAGCAAAGAAAAGGGATTACTTGAATAAAATCTAAAATTTGATAAATTGACAATTGCATACGTTAAAGCTAGTGAATCTAGTGTACTCCAAGATTATAGAAAAACTATAAGGTGTGGATTATGGTGGATAGAGAAATGGTAGATTATTATATTCAGTGACTTATAAGATATATCTGTTAAGGGATAACATGAATTCAACGTTAGGAGCTAACGTGAAATATGTTAAGGGATACAGTGAATTCAAAACCAAATAGTGTGGCTGATGCTAAACAAGCAGTTAAGTGTTACAGTTTATATCTAATTATCGACCTCCAACTCGAAATTTTTGTTTTAAATGTGGAAGAATTAGTGATATATGACTAATTCTTTCACATGGTTTAGTCTAGTAGTAAATGTCCTATGTGGCTAAAATGGAGATAAGGTAAAAAAAAACAATACGACCATAAAGAGATGGTAGGTCTGACAAAGGTTTTGCACCCCTTCGATGACAGTTTTTAGCTCCCAGGAAATAAGCTCAAAGATTAATTAAGTATAAATCTTGGATCAGAGAATTAGAGAATGCAATTCCAATATTTGTTAGATCGTGTAGATTACCATAGTCACAGCGAAAAAACAAGGAACAAGTTGAGAAACTATAACAACGAGGTTATAAAGTAGCTTACCGTGTAATGTACTCTTTTTATTAGTAAAAAAGAAAACTGATACCAGCGGCGCTCAGAAGTATAGATTGGTAGTAGACTACCGCAAACTCAATGACAAAACCATATTCAAGATATTTATATTTTGCCCAATATTATAGACATTTTATATAAATTAGGTAAAGCGAAGTATTTTAGTGAGCTATTTCTAGCTTCGAGATATTATCAGGTGGAATTAGAAGAAAAAGCTCGAGATTTAACAGCTTTTACTACAATAGACCAAAAATTTTATTTTACGAAAACACCAATGGGATTGAGAAGCAGTCCAGAATTTTATGTCAGTATCAGGAAGCGTTTAAGATATTGAGAAATAAGCTCGTAAATAAGCGCTTATTTTGAAAAATTCAAATTTGTATGAACATTTTATCGTTACGAAGAATGCATCTCAAGAAGCTATTGGAGTGATATCAAGTCAAGTAAAATTGGTAAGGACTTGCCAGTTGCTTACGCAAGTATAATCTTAAGCAAAAGTGAGAAAAACTTATCTATTATTGAAAGAGAGTTCTAACTCTTAAGGAATAATGTCGGGTATTAGACAGTTTTGACCAAATATGTACAGAAAAAATTTGTTATTGATCACAGACCATTGGAACCATAAAACCGTGAAAAGTCCAAATAGAAAATTTGTAAGATGGATAGATGAAATTGCGGATTTACAGTTTGAGAAGATTTATTATAAAAAGAGGATGAAATACAAATGCGAATGCATTATTGAGAGTTTTAATGGTTGAAACAAGAGCGCGAAAAGCAGCATGTAGCAAAAACAAGTGAAAAAATTATAGTGATGATGAAGAAACAGGTAGTGAAGGTAAAACCGAATTTACAGGAAAAAGTTGCTGAAAGTACGATGAATACAGTTAAAAAGTTTAAAGTGAACAAAAGTGAGGTTAAAATAGAAACAATGATGAAGAAAGTGAGCTAAAATGCAAACTGTAGGATTAAGAGAAAAAACAGTAGTAGCTTGACAAACATGTTGTGCATGGTGCACGAATCTATGCACATTTCCTGCAAAGTTTTATGTTAATATTTTTAATTTTTTTTTTAAATTCTAATGTATAATTTAGTTGAAGGTTAAAAGTGTTTGAGTGCTAACATCATACCTTTTTGTTTTAATTCATCATTTTTAAATCAAGTAAACATATATTCAAAACGTGCATAGAACTTTTTGTATGGAAAGTATTTGATTTATGACTTTTATGACTAGGATTTTGTAATAGGTTATGAATTTTTATAAACTAAACTAATATGTTTAAGTTGTAAAATAAAAATTTATGAGTGAGACTGCATTTGTAAATGAGGAGTTAATTTCGTTCACGTTACAATTTAAATGAAAAAAATCAGCAATCAAAAAATTTAAATGTTTTGCTTACTAGGTTTGGCTATATAAAACAAATATTAGTTATCCACAATTTTCGCCATATTATAAAAAAATAAATTTAAATATCAGTAAACCGATATGAAAAAAGAGAAACAAAAATATTAAACAAATATAATAATTTGTTTTAAATCACTAAAATTAATTATTGAAAATGCACGTTTTTTTGTGTTGTTTCATTACTTTCACAACAAATTTTTTCCGCACATAATTTAGGTAAATTTTATCAATTTTATATTATGAAGGTCATGTTATCTCATATACAATTAAATGAAACCAGTCATTTTAGAAAATGTTAAACTACTTTTTGACTCTTCTTTTTTTTATTCTTTGTTTATTATTCGTATCATTAAATAAATTTCGTTGCGTTTGGATTTTTATAACGTCTAAGGTGTTTTACGACATGTGCACGGTATGGTGCACATCAATGACATGTATTTTGCACAATTTTGTGAATGGAAATTCTGTAACAAGTACACATAATGTTATGAAAAAACCTAAAAAAAATGCCCAGCGGAGTTTTTTGATCCATTAGGCGGGCATAGAAGGTTCAAAACGAAGGTTGTCACTTAAATAACATTTTTTAATCAAATAATAACATTTTTTAATCAAAAAGGACCCAATAATAATAACAGATACTTCATTGAAACCTATTCAAACGTTATGTATAGATGTAGTTGGTCCATTGCCAGAATCATTGAAAGGACATCACTTTTTATTGACAATGGAACAAAATGAAACAATAGCAGGAGAGCCACAGCTAAAGTTGATATTTGTGATAATGATGGGGCGAAATGTAGAAATACTAACTGCCTTTAAAGAATTAATGATTATGATGAAAGTAAGCTTGCTAAATATTTCAAAAATGATGGAATTGTTGTTCATCAGGAATTAAATGAGAAGAGAAAGTGGAATTGTATTCCACAACAAATATTTTAGTACTATTGTTGGTCATATTCGGTTGTTGGCATCTAAAATTTTATTATTTTTCCATGGGCAGCACTATCACAATC
Organism: Diogma glabrata; assembly: GCA_963693315.1. NCBI lineage: Eukaryota > Metazoa > Arthropoda > Insecta > Diptera > Cylindrotomidae > Diogma > Diogma glabrata. Next base: position 248,109,742 of record OY856186.1, read on the forward strand.
AATGTGATCAGTTTTTCCGATAATCGTGCAGAGATCCATAATTCTTGGGGATGAGTTACTCTTATTTCGATACCAAAAAAAAAATAGCATCGAAGAGTTGAAACGTCGATATGTTCTTAGTGTATTGTTCAATCAACTAAGTGAAACCATTCATTAGTAGAGGCGAGTGTACATCTTTTTATCTTTTTCCGTTAGCAAGTTGATCCAAGATGAAGCAAGGGTGCATTTTATCTTTTGAATATCTTTATGATAACACTGACGAACTTTACAAGCCTGTATTCATATTGACGACCCTTTGTGTACTGCCTGCGAAATTGGTATCCTTTACCGGATCATTGTCAGTATAAGGTCAATTTTATGTTGACAAACCATAGCTTTCTTTAAACCGCGTTTTATTAACGAATAGGAGGAGTTTTTGTCTAGTTAAAATATGTAGAATCGTTCAAAGTTTAACGCGTAGTATTTGAGCTCGTTGAGTTCTCATTGAAACAACTCAACAATCACCAAAGGGGTAGTACTAAACGCATTTCAAAAACAGAAAACTAAGTAAAGAAATCTATGAAAGCAAGTAAAAAAGTATTTTTGAAAATACCATGTGGAACTAGAATAATACTTACATTTGTACAGAATTTAGGGTACTTTTAGCCGTTCTGTTGCATGGGACATGTTTTTAATAGGAAAACTTTAAACTTTAATATAGTTATAGCTTCTTATGTTTTTAAAAAATGCACTTCCTAGAAATTTCAGAACTGAAAGTTGTTTAAGCTCCACTTTAAAGCATTCTTGTTCTGGACTTTCAGTTTGGTTGAAGATGTCTTTGAGGGAATCATATTTAAGTCGTGGGTGATCGGTTTGGCCTTTTCCGTCATTATTAAATAACAAGTTGAAGAGTTTTATTTATCGGAATTCGAAACTATCCCTACCAAATCCAAAACATGTAATGCTACGTTCACATTGCCATGATTTTAAACAATTTTTGATTTCAGCTCGATTATCAGCTTGTTTTGATTAATTTTTCCATACAAAACTAAAATGATGTCGAAAGTTGATTTAAATCAAATCCATTCTAAATCACGCTAAGCACCCCTGAATATTTGATTTTCGAAAAAAAAATACAGCCCTATTTCAAAAGTGACATTTGATAAATCAAATATTTTGTTTTGAATTCAAGTGAAAAGATGGCTATTGCAAAATTTCAATAAAATTTTGAATCATACAAAAAATTTTTTCTTTAGATGGAGGTTTAAACTAAAAAAAAAAGCCAAAAAAAACAGACAAATCTATTTAGATATCTTTAACGTAGCAGAAATTAAAATTTTTTTCACAGATTTGGAATATGTGCAAATAGATTTCAAACTTAATCATGTGAATGATAATGTGAACAGTTTTTTGAAATCTTTAATTTTGGGTGATTCCGAGCTTGATTTCATCGTAATATGAACGTAGTATAAGGCTTAAAGAGGCAAATAATTTTTTTTAACAGTTGGTCCTGCCCAAAAATCATTTTCTTCTTCTTATAGGTGCTCTGAATCATTAGTGTGAGAAACTTTACTGAACATCTCTCCAGACTGCGTGCACAGCTCATGATGTTATTGTGTGGCACTGATACTCTGGATTAAGTTTGAATTTAAAGTTCTCGGCTTAGTCCTTCTCTCAAACCTTTCATCTTATCCAACATTTCTGGTCGGTGATTCTTCTTGTCCTGCTTGAGTAAAAGTCAGAATAGGGTTTATTGATTCTTTTCGTCCTGCTAAGTATAATGCAAAGTCAGGATAAGTTATCTCTGAACACAAAAGTTCTGTAACAGCTTGGAAAAGCACAGGGTAGGCAGTGCTCTATCTTGTAAAAAGATTATTATCTACACTATTACACAAACAAATTGAAACAATGGGAACTTGAATTTTGCAACATACAACACCTGTGTATTAGTGGAATTATTGGTCATATTTTATTTAATATACTTTGCTACTCTTTTCAAGTCCCCAATCACATTTAAAGGGCCGTCTCATGAGACGGCATTTATTCGTTGGATCATTTGCCAAGCTTTCCGTACACTTGTGTCTAAATTAGAACCATACGAATGTCATTTTCGTGCAAATGCGTAATAGCTTAAGCAGGTGATATGTTGTCTAGTCAGAGAACGTCGTTTAGGTTACATCCTTAAAAATATTTAACGATTTTGAGTTTAAGATTATTAATGCTAAATAAATAAAAAAAAACAGTTAACCCACTGCTTTAAGCTGTAGCTGCATGTCCTGCTATGCCAGCAGACAAATATATATTTGTCAATATTAGGGTTTCTCATTTCCCGTAGAAATTCAAATCCCGGGAAGCCGGGACAATTAGAAATTAAGAAATTATTTTTAATTAGAAAATTAAATAAAAAAGAATACATAAAAACAAAACAAAAATAAATTCATAATACTAATTTTTAAACAACTTTTCAAAAAACTAGGTTGTCAATGGCGCCATCACTCAATTTTGTCCGAATTTTCGTGACGAAACGTCCATTGAACAATCCATTGAGCCATCCGTCCAAGAGAACCATTAAACATAAATTAAGAGAAATGAAGCGCAAGTTTTAGGTAGATTTCTCAGAAAAATCTACCTATTTTAAGTTTGATTGGTTTTAATTTGTTGTGTTTATATGTGTCAAAAAAACCATACAAAAAAACCATGATAACATATGTGTCAAAAAAATATTTTTCTAATTTTGAACGAAATTAATTACTACAGAGGGAAAAGAATTAAAAACTACTCGATTTTCGAGTGAGAAAACTTTTAATATCTTTGAAAAAAGTACAAAAAAATGTTAATAAAAATTAGCGTGATACCCGGTATCCCGGGGTGAAATCCCGGGAAAACGAGATGAAAATTTACGCCCGGGACCCCGGGGAAAGCTGGATCCCGGGATCCCGTTTGAGAAACCCCAGTCAATATGGATTGAATATTACTAAAAGAGTACATTATTCTTACAAAAAACATTTATACAACACATTTCACAATATAATGTAGATGCTTGAGGCAAAATGTTGCAAACAACTTACAAGAAATATTCAATGAGGATCATAAAACCTAACTTCTCACTTACTTATTTTACCGGTTTCCTTCAAACAGGTTTCGGAATCTGTCAAATCCATAGTAAAAAAATAAATAGATCCAAATCATACAAACCAACAAATCTAATGTATTTTCTACTGGAAACAATTAAATGAGGACTCATATCCCTAATGCGTGTCTTACGGTATATGAGGTCACATAAAATGATTAAAAGCAATCAAGAGTTCACAGATCTACAAATAGGATTTTTGAATCATTAGAATTCTTCAGAGTTAAAAGTTTTCACCAAGATACAAAACTAAACTTGTATCGTCAGCATAAATAACTCGAACTGAACTAGTAAGTTTGTTAAAAGATGTAAAAAAATGTTGTGGAGCAAACCAAGCAATGTCATCGATGAGGGGTCTTTTAAATAAAAACATTCATGAAACACAATTCTTCCGGATAAAGTTCTAATTAAACTGACAGGTTCAAGACCATCTAATAAAACTAAAAAGAAAAACATCGAAATACACCATCAAAATCGTATTTTTATTTTACACTTTTTAATCCAATCCAAACTATTATAGTTCACTAACTCCAATTTAATTTTTTATTTTAATGAAATACATACTCTTAAAAGTATCCATCACAACTATTCAATAAATCTAATTCAAAATCCAGAAACAAAAAAACACTTCAATACCTCAGATATATTTATATTCGTTCCAGTGATTTCACTTGTATCATGATTTTCATTTAATACAGGAAATTTTTATTTTATTTCCCACATTTTTATACTTTTCCGATTTTGTCGAGGAAAAACATACAATATATTCGTACCCATTTTGGAAAACAACCCAACCACCAACCTTCATTATACACATTCGAAGAAGAAGACAACTATGGAAAGAAAACTGTTCAACATCTGTTTGGATTTTTTTTTTGTTATTTATATATATATATATTTTTTTTTCTTACTCAAGCTTTTCTTTTATTTTTTCACAACTGAAAAAAACGTAAATGATAAGAAATCGTTCAAGTATTGTAAGTAAGATAAGGGAGGAATAAGAAAATATGTAAAAATAAAATTTTTATTTTTTTTGGAATATACATATTTCCGTTTATTCAATTTACATCGTTACTGAGAAAATGTATTTATTTTTGTGGAAAATAAGAATAAAAAAAAACAAAAACTGGAAAATTATAAGGAAGATAAATTGAAAATTCGTTTTATTCGTTAGTGTTTTTGAATTCTTCGATGAGCAATTCGATTTATTTAATTTTTGTTTATTTTTTTGTGGAAAGGTTAACTATATTATAAAATATGAAGGACCGTTAAAAATTATTGGCTTTGATTCACAGAATATTTCATTTTTTTTGCTTCAAATAATTCTGATTGTAATTAAAATAGTTGCATTGTGCTTTTGTACAACAATACCTTTTTTTCAATTTTGGAATTTAAGTAGTTGAAGACAACATCCCACAGCAAAGCATCACCACGTGATAAGAGAAAAGATTTGCTAATCTCAAGTCTCGACTCAAACAGAAAAAAAATATTTATGTAAATTTTATTTAGATTTATGGTTATTAACGTAATTAATATAAAACTGGTTATATTGGATCAATCTGCTTAAAAGCCAAATTTTTTTTTATGATAATTTAAAATGGAAATTTTGAAAATATTCCATATTTCATCCGCATGGAGGGATCAGTTTTTATTTTTGTAAATTCTACGGGTGGACCACCTCGCGTACTCCAGTCCCTGTTATTGACATACGAGTTAACGTGAGATATCATAACATACCCCTGGCTAGTGTTCCTGATTTCTCGACTTTTAAATTTCTCGAGAAAGAAAACTAAAAATACATATTTCTCGAGAAATCTCGAGATCTCGAGAAATATATTTTCTTAGAATTCTTTGTTTATAACGTCAAATTGAAAAAAAATGTATCTTTACACTTATTTTTTAGCTATGCATATTAAATTAAACAATTTTTTTAATTGTAAATAATAAATTTAATAATTCCGAACAACTTCCATTTACAGGGATTGAGCCCAAATTATCCGATTCAGTGATATTACAATATATTTGAAGATCCATAAATCTTTTGTTGTTGACGTCAATCCATTCGTTTAGGGATATGCTAAACTTTTTATTACTGTTTTTAATAAATTAATTTTATTTAGCAACTAAAGCTTTTAGTTTCGAAAAGCTTAATGATTAGTTCTTTTACATTTGAAGGATTTTTCAGAAAATTGTTTGTCGAATAAAGCTGTGTTTTGTAATTCTGTGGAAAGAAAACCCATCAACAGCCACTAATTGAACAATTGCTTCACTCATCGACGGAAACTGCCTTGACATGAATTTATCGATATTTTGCATACCACTGTTGATTTACATATCACTGAATACTTCTTAAACCTGTGCCCGACTCTGGCTGTTTTCTTTTCAAAGAATGTATGGTATTGAAATGTCGATGAAGATCAGTAGTAGCAGATCCTTACATAATATCGTTTTACCACAAATATTGCAGTTTTAATGAATCCTTATTGTTTTTGGTAAAATGTTTCCAAACATCATCGTATTGATTTGGGTTGAAATTTAATGAAAATTGTTAAATTTTTTAAAACAATTTTACTTACTATATATATATGTTATTTCTTGAAATTTTTTTGTTTTTGATTGTTTTGCATTTCATACAAAATGTCAAACTATTTAAAATGCAATGGTGCATAAATCTACCTTACCGTAATTTTAGTTCTCTTTTGTTCCGAAAAGCGCAAACATTTATATTTTTGATTGTTTTTAGTAAATTCCACGTTTAATTTTTTAAATAAAGGAAACATATTTTTTCTCCGATAGACAGCAAATATAAATTTTGCAGACTTATTTCAGTCAGCAAAGTGGCACTTTTCCTGCCTAGGCAGCAAAGCAAGTACTTTGCTGCCTAGGCAGCAAAATAATTAGACTTCATAGAAATAAACAGATATTGCGATTAAAAAAAAAATTTTTTTAATCGATTTTTTTTTTCATTTTTAAAATTTTGCTTTATTTTTAAAGTAATAATTATTAAATTACATATCATTGTAATTAGTCGGAGTAAAAATTATATGTTCAACTCGGCAGCAAGGTAGATTGACTGCCTTGGCTGAATTCCTAGCCTCGCTCGCTCGGCTATGAACTATCAGCCGCGGCAGTCAATCTACTACTTTGCTGCCTAGTTAAACAAATAACTATTTCTCGAGAAAAATAAAAATTTTCTCGAGAAATGGAGAATAAATTTTTGTTAAATTTCTCGAGAAATTCTCGAGAAATATTCCTCGAGAAGAAACACTACCACTGGCAATAGCAGTGAGATATCACTAGAAAAGGTGACATCTTAGGAGGTGGTTGTGGATGAAATGTATTCAGTCAACGATAGCACCCTCAACCTTAGCTTTGAAATAATCCTTGATGATGAGATGCTATTGCTTCCTCGAAGGAGTAAGCCTTCATATAACTATGTGTGGGTTTTAATCATTAAGAAATACAGTGCCTCACAGGATCAAGGAATATGCCACCGGTTGGATTATTGGCAACTACTTTTTGTTTCATTTCAGCAAATGTTTGTAAACATTTGCTATTTACTTTTGTTTTCTCTATCCTATCTTAAAATATTGGTCTATGTCATATTTTGTCAATGATAGGTTTTATTGTTGAGTTATCTATTCTTTAGCAAAAAATATAAAAAACAAAAAAAGAAAGACTTTATGTCCATCAACACCTTTAAACGTATGTTGTTGTGGGACCTTGGTCTTAAAAGGTTTTTATGTATTGTTGTGACACATATTGTAATTCTTACTACACAGCACATTAAAAAAAAAATATTATAAAGTTTCTCTTAATCGATCATTCTTCATTCGATGAGATTAAATTCTATAAGAGAATATATTAAACTTTGAAACGTAAATGAATTTTTTTTCTAATGCAATATCTAAAAAAAACTTAAGACATTAGCATGTTTTTTTTCCAATTATATTAACCTCATACTATATATATTGTACCCCATCTAATGGACTTGGCACTTTGGCGCAATTAGGAGCTATAACGGTAGGGTCACCCATGCCGTTAGGCACTCGGTGAGAATCGAAGCCAAGATCAAGTCCAAAACCCAAAGCTAAGGTAGACACGTATGCTGAAAGCTTAGCATGGTCAAGGGGGTGCTTGATTACAAGTACGGAACTCTGGATACCGGGCGTCCTCCAGTTTCAATAGCCTTACCACAGCACAGGGCTCTGTTGTGGTTGACCAATGTACCTCCCTATTTTCTCCATAAATATTGTATGGAAAACAATAAAGTTTTATATGAGAGCGATGCTTCTCCAAACGAATCACATAAACTAACATTAAAACTGTGACCATATCCTACTCTAGGATCGTGCCTGATTTATCAGCTTATCTCAAACCAGACAGCACACATGCCATGTCTGACTCTAGGATCATTCCTGATTTATTAGCTTATCTTAATTCGGATAGTACACACACCATGTCTGACCATAGGGTAATGTCTGATTCACCAGCTTACTCTAAGTCAGACAGAACACCTGTACGATATAGACAAACATCTCTAGTACTTAAATTAAGTTGCGTTCAGATTAATCTGCACAGATCAGAAATGGCTTTAATTAATTTGAACCGGTTAAATGAGCAGGATGCTCGCGATCTTGCGTTCATACAGGAGCCGTGGGCAGACAGTAAAAGAATAAAAGATCTATCGTCAAACAAAAATACAAAACTGATCTATTTCTCAGATGTGGAAAGACCACGAACCGCGATTCTTTTCAACAAACCTCTGAAAATATTTCCCTTGAATGAATTTATCTGTAGAGATCTTACAACGGTCAAGATAGAAATTCATCTTCCTCAAGGTGGATTTAGTAAATTCATTTTAGCTTCTGCATACTTCCCGGGGCAAGAAGTGGTAGAGAAACTCATCGAGTATTGCAACGATAACCAACCACTATAACCTCATAATAGCGTGTGATGCTAACGCTCATCACACCGTGTGGTGAAGTAGTAACATTAACACAAACGGTGACCGTCTGCTTCAATTTTTGTATACAAACAATATGTTTATTGCCAACAAAGGTAGTGAGCCTACCTTTAGAAATGCAATCAGATGTGAGGTCCTTGATATTACTTTAACTAACATAAACGCTACTAACCATATTAAGAACTGGCATGTTTCGAAGGAAGGTTCTATGTCTGATCATGCTTATATATGTTTCAACATAGAACACTACCCAAAGAGCATCCAGTACTTTAGAAACCCGAGAAAAACCAACTGGGAACTTTACACAACATATCTTCATGATAATTTAAATGGTTGCGTGAATCAACTCTGCATTTCAGATTGACTCTGCAGCAAATAATATGCAAGAAATTATCACTGAGGCATACAACCTTAATACTCCAATAACTCAATCCAAAAGATGCAGAGATGTACCTAGGTGGAATGGTAATTTGGTGAGGAAAAAAAATAAAGTTCCCAAGCTCTTTAACAGAGCAAAAAGAACAAATAATTGGATAGAGTCCCGAGTAGCTCCAACCAATTATAATAAAGAACTCAGACAATCAAAAAGAAATAGCTGGAAAGAGCTCTGCAATACGATAGATAATCTGCCTGCTGCAGCTCGACTCCAAAAATTGATGTCGTCTGATCACACAAACCCTTTAGGCTAGGCTCAATCTGCAAACCAAATGGTATGTACACCCCCAGCTGCATTGAGACACTAGATACTTTTCTTCAAACCCACTTTTCGGGCTCAACAGAATGGAGCACGGAAGATAATGCCAACGAAGACGCACATCTTCTAGATCCTGCAACTAAGAGTACTGCAGATCTTTTAGCTAATACAATTTTCACCCCCAATAAAGCGAGATGGACTATAGAATCTTTCCGTCCGTATAAATCTCCAGGAGGTGATGGAATTTTTCCGGTATTTCTGCAAAAGAGTCTAACAATCATTCTTCCATATCTCATGCGTTTGTTCAAAGTAAGCTTTCACCTTGCTTACATTCCTCAGATATGGCGAGAAACTAGAGTTGTTTTTATATACAAGCCAAGAAAAAAACTAAAACGAAGCCAAATCATACAGACCCATAAGTCTTACATTTTTTCTATTAAAAACAATGGAAAAGATGTTGGACTATCACATCCGTCATGTATGTCTCAAACAAAACCCTCTCAACTCTAGCCAGCACGCCTATCAGACCGGGAAATCTATTGAAACGGCATTGCACAAAATGGTGAAAGAAATTCAGAGCACCCTTAACTATAAGGAGACACTTGTATGCACATTTATAGACATACAAGGAGTCTTTGACAATGTCCACTTCAATGTTATCATCGAAATGGCCACAAAGAAAAATATAAACCCGCTTATCATTGCGTGGATTATCAAGATGCTACAGAGTCGGAAGATAACGGCTACACTAGGTGATTATTCAGTGACTGTTACTGCATCTAGAGGCTACCCACAAGGGGCGTGCTCTCTCCGTTGCTTTGGCTAATGGTGGCTGATGATCTCCCTCACTAAGCTAAATGATTCTGGCTTCAACAACCGTAGGCTATGCCGACGACTTGGCAGTCATGGTAAGACGGAAACATGACTCCATTGTCGCTGGTCAAACCCAGACAGCTCTTAATCTTGTATCAAAGTGGTGCAACAGATTGGGACTGTCAATCAAACCACGAAAAACAAGCATTGTCGATTTCACAAACAGGTGAAACTTCAATTTCGTTTCTCTTGTTCTAAACGGCGATCCAATACAAACATCAAAAGAGGTTAGATATTTAAGTGTGATCCTGGATAGCAAACTAGCTTGGAATCCTCACCTGAAATATATCTTTGATAAGGCAAACAAATTTTTCTTCACATGCAAAAACCTGTTTGGGAAAACATGGGGTCTTAGCCTAAAAATGATTTTTTGGTTGCACCAAAGTATTATAAAACCAATTCTAACATATGCAGCTTTAGTTTGGTGGCCTAAAACGCGCAAATAACTGCTCTAAATATGTTTACAAAAATACAAAGGCTTGTGTGTCTTAGTGCTACAGGTGCTTTCAAAATTACGCCAACGTCAGCAATGGAGATTCTTCTAAAGCTTTTTCCATTGCACCTACATGTTAAATCTGTAGCGGTGTTGAGCGTTCATAGACTGCAGCTCACAGAAGGGTTTAAGCCGGGAAATCTAACCGGACACCTTAAAATCCTTTCTGAATTACAAGCTGAACTGCATGCATACCATATTTCGGGTTGTATGCCAAAAACAATAGATTTAGACAGGCACTTTGATGTCAAGATATTGGCCAGAGATCGCATTCAAAACTACATACGATCGCTGCCACATAACGCCAGCATCTGGTAGACAGATGATTCTCGAACCGATATGGGCACGGGAGCAGGAGTGTTTGGACTTAGAACAAAACAAACGGTTGCCTTAGGCACCACAACAACCATATTTCAAGCCAAAGTTTTTGCCATTAGCAGTTGCGCTTTGCTATGTGCTGAAAGAAAATACCAAAATATTGATATGTATATATATTATCTCTGACAGCCAAGCAGCCCTCTTGGCACTAAAATCTACGCGCTTTGATTTAAAACTGGTATGGAAATGCTACCAAAATCTATTAAAAATCTCCAGCAATAATATAGTAACACTTGTGTGGGCACCTAGCCACACAGGAATACAAGGAAATGCTATCGCTGACGCTTTAGCAAAGCAAGGTGCCAATAAAAAGTTTTTAGGACCGGAACCATGCTTCGGAATGGCCAAGAGCTCGCTCAAAAGCGCAATCCAAACATGGGAACAGGAACAAAATGCCAAATTATGGAGAAGCAGAGAGGGACTAGTGCACTCCAAGAAGTTTCTAGCTAACCTCTCTGTTTCACCCTTAAAAACAATCGACTTAAACAGAGAGTCTCTGAGAATTTTAACGTGGTGCGTTACTGGACATGGTCCTTTAAACCACCATCTTAACAAAATGGGTCTTGTTGTTTCCGACAGGTGTAGATCCTGCTACTCGGACGCAGAAACGATGGAACACGTCATCTGCAGCTGTCCAGAACTCTCTTGGTATAGATACAACCAACTTGGTCATAGAAGACTAACACTTCCATTACCACAAAACGTCAATCCAATTTAGCTAATTAATTTTATTAAAAGTCTCCACTTGGACGACAGAATACAACCAGCAACGGCACAGACGACGACTGACTAATAACACAATCAGGGTAAGCACAATAGACCTTCAGGCCACAGTGCTACTTGAACTGTAATTCTCAAGGCCCTCCAATAAAAAAAAACATAGAGGAGCCTAAATCTCACAGCTCTAAAATATCAAGACTTCGGTCTGGGTTAAGGATTTGTAAATGGGTAGTTCTACACACGAAGGAAGAAAATGGAGAAAATTACGGCACGACATGTTTTTTGCGTATAGGTTCTGGCAACTAGCTTTAGTTAAAGTTGATGACGTTCTTTCAACTTTTCTGAATGTGGCCAGTCAAAATAAAAAAAAACAAAAAAAAAACAAAAAAAAAAAAAAAACAAAAAAAAACAAGAGTCAAAATTAAAAAATATCCTTCTTAATCCTAAATAAACTCAAAATTATCTCAATATTATCTCAAAATACGAAATAAACATTTATCTAAGTCTGCCCGCTTTTGAATCTTCCGGGGGACGGAGAACAGGGTGGTTATTTTGTAGCGTTATCTCACTAGGTTAGATAAACAGTGAGATAAAAAAATTATGTTTAAATGATTTCTTTTATCTAATATAATCGATCAAAGACAAATATTTTATCTCACTTTTTATCTCACCTAGTGAGATAACGCAACAAAATAACCACCCAGGGGACAGATAATTTATCAGTATTTCGCTTAAAAATGACAAATTTACGTCTAAAAAAAAAATTAATGGATTCTATACCAAGGCAATACATATTCACGACGTATAAAATTACAAAATTACCTGTAATTAAAATACTTTTTACGAAAATACTTGCCAGGGGACTGATAATTTGACTGGAAAACACACGATCTTGCTACTAATGATGACTGTTTTGAATGATAAAACCTTGGACTAAATAAAACACTTGCAATATTATATTTATTGAACTTTAATTAATTCCTGTGACGAGCGATAACTTGATAGAAATATGAATTTCCAATATTTTCAATGTGTTTTGATTGGGCAGGAGAATAATAACAAATTGGTGGGACAAACTTTAATAGGATATATCTTATATGAAATATAGGGTAATTTTATGATTATTTACAAATTATTAAAGCATCATTATTCAAAATTATTACTACAGAGTAAATTTGTCCCTACACACTTAGAATCATTGATTATTCAGTTTACCAGCTTTGAATTTCAAGGTGGAACACGCCAGGGGACTGATAATTTGAAGTTTTGAATAATTTTTTCTAAGACGTATATTTCGAAACGGGTTTATTTTGGGTGACCAGCTAGACATAGTTAAGGTTTACAAATTTCAAGTGAAAAAATTTTTTTTTTCATATTAATATACGAAATAAAAAAAAAAAAAAAAAAAAAAAAAAAAAAAAAAAAAAAAAAAAAAAAGTTTTTAACAGTGTAGTAATCACAAGTGACATTTCATACGCTCCGTAAAAATTATAAAAAAAAGAATAATTATAGGCCCGCTAAACTTATTATATCTACTCCAACTTGTATATAAGACTATCTAGTTTACCTGGAATAAATAGATCTTGTACAAAATTGTCTAAATAAGCAGAAAAGAGAATAAAATGCCTTTCGTTAAAAATGGCGACGACATCGTCATCTATCATCACTGCAGTAGTAATATAAATCTACAACAATCATATTTTCAATGTGATTCCTGTAAAACAAACTTCCACCCAAACTGTAAAGGAATTTTAGGTCAACACATAAAAAGATTGGCCCAACTGCCTACTTGGCATTGCTCTACGACATGCAAATCGGATAGTACTACTCCAACATCATCAGCTGCGACTAATTCAGTTGTAATTCCTACAGTAATTCCTTTATCTTCAGTTGCAGCTAAACCAATTGAATCACATGCAAATAACCTGTCAGATAAGGTATTAGCTGATATAAATAATAATTTTGCAGAAATCAAGAATATGCTTCAAGAATTGAAAACATCGCAACACCAAATGTCAAATCAATTCAATGATATTAAAAATGAATTTTCGGAACTAAAAAAACAATATAGTGAGGTTTTAAATCAAAATAAAAAGCTAATTGAGCAAGTGAAATATTCGAATGATAGAAATGATCAACAGCAAGAGCAAATTTACGTTCTGGAAGCCAGTATAGATGAATTACAACAGCTCAACATAGAACGAAACTTGGTGATTGCCGGTCTGCCGAATGAAACTGTTGCACCTCAAAATATTTTGCAAAATATATTGGCTGAATTGGACTATTCTGAAGCAAGCAAGGATGTTGAAAAAATTTCCTATATGCGATCTAAAATTTAACCAGATCATACTGGTAGGCCGCTGGATATTAAGTTATTGGTAACGTTCAAATCTATCGAGACGAAACACAAACTTCAACATCTCAAAAAAAAAAAAGTTTTACATACAGGTCAAATTGGATATGACTCGACAAATGAAAAGCAAATATTTTTCAGGGATCATCTCACTCAATATAAGTTAAAGTTGTATCGAGATGTACAAAAACTGAATAAATTAACTAATAACTACTACAAATTTCTCTGGATAAATCGATGCACAATCTACTTTCGGAAAATTGAAAAGGCTCAAGTTATACGAGTTACTACGAAGAATGATCTGCACAAGCTTTTGGCTGAACATGGAATCACCTTGGATACATTTCGTACAAAATAACACATCAAGGTATCTGTTTATAACTTTAATCAATTTAATTAAGTTCACATATAAACTAAATAACATTTTAGATATTAGTATATTTTTAGTATGGTTAAGTAATTTTCGACATTTTATCCACGTTATATTATATCCTATTATACAAAACATTATTCATAACATTAAATTGTCCAATTTGTTAGACATTCCAACTGTTTTCCAATGGATGGAACTATGTTTAAAAAATAAAGATTTTATTAGATTTATAACATCAGATGTTCCTAAAAGTATAAAAACAATTTTCGTATATCAAAACAAAAATTATATTAACTATTTGATTATAATCAAAGTCAAAAATACCTTCCTTATCCTCAGAGGCGTAGCTAGGGGGGGCGAGGGGGGCGGTCCGCCCCGGGTGTCACCCGTTTTGGGGTGACACCCGAACGTAAAAAACTTAAACAAACCATCACAATGTTTTCAACGATAAATCACTTCGAAATTGTTTTGGGGTGACACCCGAATGTAAAAAACTTAAACAAACCATCACAATGTTTTCAACGATAAATCACTTCGGAACCGTTTTGGGGTGACACCCGAACGTAAAAAACTTAAACAAACCATTACAATGTTTTCAACGATAAATCACTTCGAAACCGTTTTGGGGTGACACCCAAACGTAAAAAACTTAAACAAACCATCACAATGTTTTCAACGATAAATCACTTCGAAACCATTTCAACCAGGTTATCCATTTAATTTCAATTTATAAATTGTGATAGCTTATAAATGTGTCCTATTGGTTCTACTTTCTACTTTCTACGGTTCTACTTTCTACGGTTCTACTTTCCTACTTTTTAAAATTCTTGAGTTATTACTTGAGTTATTATTTGGGGTAGTTTGTTGAACGTCTTTTTATGTTAGTACAAATCCAAAGACATGCTAAAAATTTCAGTTTACTTTTTAAACTAAGAAGGATTAATTAAACATCTAAACTAAAGCAAAATTAGATTACATTTTAGTGTTCCTAGGTCTTGATGGTTTTACAAGATATATTTCGTTTACGTTCTTGGCTATATTAGTAGAAGAGAATAGGTACGTTCGATTTGACTGAAACAACTTAAAAAACAACAACAATTGCATTCAATTTATCAGTTGTATCAGTTGCTTCAGTCAAATCGAACACGGCTTATATTAGTAGAAAAAACGAAATTTCAGGATGCAAAGTTTAGGTTTTTGGGCATATTATTATTATTGAGGATGAAGCTGACTTTAGTTTTTTCAATTCATTTTAATTGTAAGTTAGAATTTTATGATGCCAATTTTTGCAAACTTTTCATTTATTTTAATTTTATTGAAAAACGGTTTCGCGATTTTTAAAACAACCCAAAATGCAATAAAAAGTATAACCCTTTGCGTTAAAAAGCAATTGTTATAGAATTGCTTTGCATTAAGCAATTGATAGTACATATATCAAAACTAAAGTTTTACTCAGCGTTCTTTGGATTACATAGCTATCATATATTAAACATTCAAAAAAATTATCAGTAGTAATCATCCAAGGGCGGTGATAATTCGAAATAATCTTTTAAAAATTTCGAAAGCAAATACATATATTGATAATAGCACGAAGCCGTAGGCCGATTGCTATTATTAATACCACTTGCTGTAGGAATTTTCCAAAAAATTATGAGAATTTATCAACGAACGAGGGGAATTCGTTTAGAAATTTTTTTGCCATTTTTCATTTCTTTATATATTTTTTATGAATTATACGTTGGCCTACTGCCAACCATATCAGTTAACTATTTCAAAAATTATTTGATAATTTTTAATATCCCAGTAGGCCAGAAGTATAATTATTTGTTATTAATATAATTCAAATGTTATTGGTGAAATTGAATGATGTCATTACATTTTAGAGAATTTAATTGGGTTAAATTAAAATAAAACTAAAGCAAAAAATTTTGTATTTTATTTATTTAAAAAAAAAATTAAAATATAAAATGATTTTGGTCTCCAAGTTGTTTTTATTTACTAATATAATAATTTATTTGAACTAAATTTATTTAAAAAATCCTTGTAACATAAATGTAAAGCCTTCAAATTTTGTTTAAAAGTGGTGTAGTTATGATTGTTATTAACTAAATGGTTTGACTTTAAATTTAAAAATAGACTTTAAATTTTGATTATTTTTCTTCTTAGATTTTTAGACAATATTCCTTAAATCAGTCTTTAAAACATTTTCCGGTTTTCCAGATGTAAAATTTTTCAAAAGAATCACAATTAAATTTGTAAATTATTGAGCATGATTCTAATTGGATATTTAATTTTGGTTTCAATACTTTATATAAAATTCTAAGAGATGGATTTTATATTTATATATTTTTAAATGGTTCCTAATAATATTAAGCATATGATTTGTATATTCCATTTTATTAAATATTGTTTAATATAAGTTGTTGCAAGGAATTTTAAATAAATTAATTCTGGTAGTGTATTTAATCGTTAACACAGTGTACTTATTATGAAATAGACATATGTATCCTACAAATATATTTAGAATTATAGGCTTGCTGATACCTACTATAATTAAAAATATTTTTTTAGATTTCGTCTAGCAAATATCCCAACAAATAAATATGCCACGAGGCATATACTTCTAAAAGAAAAAGCGGGCTCCAGCAGAGAAAGACCAAACAGGCTAAAATAGATGATGTTCAGAGCATATCTGGATCGATTTATAAATATGTTACAAAACCTGATGATAGCCAAAGCTCATCAAAAGAAACTGATTCTCACGTAAATGCAACGAATGTTTCAGAAAATATTGGCTCATCTTCAGAAAGTAACAGCGACAACACAGAATTAATAATGATAACCCATGATGAAGACGAATCAGAAAAAAATACTGAAAATGATAGTGATAATGCTGCTAATGCACCTACTATCGAAGACAGTATTTGTATGAGTGAATCACTTCAGGGCTTAAGAGATGTATCACATTGGAATATACCCGTCTCTGATAATGTTCGCATTGAAATCATAAAAAAAGGAGGTGAACATTTTCAAAATAGAGAAGGGCCGTTTGCTACTGTATCTAGACCCGGGTTAGACACAAAAGGTAATGTTCGCCATCTTTCTAAAGAATGGTTTTATAAAGTGATGCCTTATATGGAGAAAAAATTCTGCGGTCATGGATGGTTTATTCTCCTACAAATAATAGCCTGTACTGCTTCTGCTGTCGTATATTTGCTGTCACCAATAGTTGTAATATAAATTCAGCATTTACGACTGAATTTCAGAAGTGGTGGAAGCTAAATCCCAAAGTAGTAACCATGAAACTTCAAATGAACATCTGGAGAATTTTGAAAAGTGGAAAACTTTGGAAATGAGGTTGAAATGTCATAAAACGATAGGAGACTCAGCCTTACAATTAATAGATAATGAAAAACAGAAGTGGAAACATCTTTTATCCAGATTATTGGATATAACTTTCTTTTTATCTAAACAAAACCTAGCATTTCGGGGACATGATGAAGGACAAAGTTCTTCAAATAAAGGCAATTTTTTAGAACTAGTCATTCTATTGTCAAAGTATGATGTAGTGTTAAAAGAACACATTTTGAATTTGGAGCATGGTAAATCACCAAAAGTATCATATTTGTCACCAGATATACAAAATGAGTTCATAAATGTTTTAGCGAACCACGTAAAGTTTAAGCTTGTCAACGAAATTAAATCAGCTAAATATTTTGGAATTATGTTTGATAGCACACCTGACATTTCACATATTGATCAAATGTCTGAAGTGATTCGTTATGTGAAAATTGATGGTAGAAAAGTGGAAGTCAAAGAAGTATTCCTTGGATTTTTTTCTTTACATGGAAAAAAGCCGCTGATTTAAGCGATGAAATTCTTAAAAACCTTAAAAATGACGGTTTAGAGGCAATGAATTGTCGTTCCCAAGGTTATGATAATACAGCTGTTATGAGTGGTATACATGGAGGAGTGCAAGCTATTATTAAAGCAAAAAATAACAAAGCAATTTTTGTGGGCTGCATAGATCATTCAATTAATTTATGTGGCCAATACTCATTTGCACAAAATGTAGCTTGTGTAACGTTTTTCGGAACAGTGGAGGCCATTTTTACATTTTTTTCTGCTTCGACTAGCCGCTGGGAAGTGCTTGTTAAACACAGCAAAACAACTGTTAAAAGACTCTCAACAACGCGTTGGAGTGCTCATTATGCTGCAGTAAAAGTATTGGCCGAAAATTTTGATGAGATTGAGGCTGCAATTGAGAAGCTAAGTGATCAACAAGAAAATGTAGACACTAGAGGCGCTGCACACAACCTTATGCATGCAGTGTGTGATTTTACGTTTCTTTGCTTTCTTTTGTTTTGGAATGATGTTCTTAGGGAAATAAATTGTGCTCAGATTGGATTGCAAAGCAAAGGCTTAAATATTGATCAATGAATTACAAAAATAGAGTCACTTCGTCTTTATATTGAAGAAAAACGAAATGACATTGTAGAACAGGCAATAGATCTTGCTGCGACGAAATCGGAGAGCTATGACATTCCAATGGAAAGACGAATTCGTCGTAAAAAACGAATGGCTGGTGAGTTGGCTCCAGATGTTGGACTGACACTGAGAGCTGAACTTAAAAAGGACATGTTGGAATGTCTTGACCGATTCAGTGTTGAACTCCGAACAAGACTGAAGTCAGTTCAAGATGTTGCTTCATTGTTCGAGGTTGTTCAGACAAAGACTTTGCTTTTGGCGAACAGTGAAGAGTTGAAATTATCTGTATCAAAATTTACCAGTTTTTATGATGCGGTATCGGAAACGGGACTCCTCACAGAGATACCAAGGTTGAGGAGGCATTTAAAAGCGACCAATGTTACAGTTTCTAACTGGGTGTGCCTAGACTTTTTGAAATTCATCGTGGAATGGGATTTTACAGAATCTCTTCCGAATCTTATGGTCGCACTAAAGTTATTTATGACTATTTGCGTATCAGTGGCTACGTGTGAGAGGAGTTTCAGCAAATTAAAATTAATTAAAAATTACTTGCGGGCAACAATGACCCAAACGAGGCTTAAAAATCTTGGCATATTAACCATAGAACATGAGGCAGCACAAAATATAAATTTTGAAGTTGTGATTTCTGAGTTTGCAGCTGTTAAAGCTAGAAATAAGAGATTTTAAGTGTATGTATGTAATATGTATGTGAGAGTATATTAACTCTACTCTTATTTTTCTTTTACTATACTTTCCAGGGTTGCCACTTGTATACATTTGTATTAATTTGGATACATTATTTAAAAAATTTGTTAAATGGATACTGGGTACCAAAAATTCGCAAAACTACTGGAATGGATACAATTTATTCGCAAGAAAACATTGTGTATAAAATGCATTAAATGCATTTGAAAATGTTAATAAATTGTGTTACATTGTTCGTCGTATTCTCTTTTAGTAGAAGATAAAGGAACAGAAAATTGGCGAACAGTGTAGCAAATATAAACAGTTGTGGAAAAACGATAACTAATTTTTGTAAACAGTTCTGAATTGAGTGCATAGGCTTAAGGTTGCATAATACCGTAACCGTTGTAGTGAAAAAAAGGAATTCCAGGTATATTTTGCGCTGAAACCGCACAATATACGTCGTTCTCAAATAAATTAGCAACATCCAATAATCATGTATACATTTGGATACTCTTTTTTTATACAACTGGATACATTTTAATTTTTTTGAGTGACGACGCTGATACTTTCCTAAAAGATTCATTTTCATGCATCAATATGAAAGAATGTATAATAAAACAGTACTTTAATTATATATAACTTATTAATAATAATGCTCATTTGCATTAATTAAATAATTTGTATTAATTAAATAAAATGATAAATTACGTATATCGGCTTTTTATTAATATTGACAGTTTTCATTCTTGGGGTGACACCATAATATCCGCCCCGGGTGTCACCCATGCTAGCTACGCCACTGCTTATCCTTATTCTTAATGATGGAAAATGACAATGAAATTGAAAATAATATTTGTTTACAAAATGTCATATTATACACTTGTGAAAATGACCTTAACAAAATTGTAATAGATCAGGCAAGTTTACGTATTCTGTATCTCAATAGGTGCGTTCGATTTGACTGAAACAACTGAAAAAACAACAACAATTGCATTTAATTTTTCAGTTGCTTCAGTTGTTTCAGTCAAATCGAACACGGCTAATGTTAGAAGTTTGCGTAGCAAGTTGTATGATATTGAGATGTTTGTCAACAACATAACATATGATATCGATGTATTGGTTTTCACAGAAATATGGTTAACGGAAGAAGAAAACAAGTTCTTTAATTTGAAACATTATAATGCATTATTTTGCAATAGAGTAGGTGGTTATGGAGGAACGGTAGTATTCGTGAAATCTGATATTAAAGCATGACAGTTACGTGAAATCTGATATTCTGACAGTTACAACTTTATGCCGATGATGCTGTAATTGTGTATGAATCAAATGATTTAAGATTACTCTTGCTCCAGATACAAAAAGACCTCACAACGCTTAAAGAATGGTTTAATTTAAATCATTTATTATTAAACCATGACAAAACAAAATACATGATATTTGATAACAAAAATTTGGATATCAATATTCTACAAGCTCATCCCATCACGTATGATTCTTATGTAATTGAAAGAGTTAATAAACATACATACTTAGGATTAGTGATAGATAGCAAGTTGAACTGGTCGGGTCATATAGACAAAGTTAAAAAGTCAATTATTCCATATTTGTTTGCGTTAAATCGAACGAAATACTTACTACCAAAGAAAACACTTCTCCTTTTATATTTCGCGTACATCCAATCTCGTTTGGTTTATTTAAGCCCGATTTGGAGTGGATGTGCAAATTATAGAATAAATGAATTGGAAGTATTACAGAAACGGGCTTTGGAGTACGTAATACATGCTCCAACGCTATACCCAACTAGTAAACTCTTCGAACAATTTCAATCATTGCGATTTCTAGTTTTGCGGGAACTTCTGATCTTGACATACAAAATAATAAATAACTTAATTAGGCACAATTTGTTATTGTTGAGATTGCAAGATAGGCATTATCATGAAACGAGAAGGCGGTCATATTTCATAGGTGAATTTCTTTTGTCAAAAGCGTCAAGTAATAATATCTTACATCGGGGTCTTCATGAATATAACAAACTTCCATTCAGTATTAGACATTTGGAATCTCTAAATAAATTTAAACTAAGTTTGGTAGAATATTTGAAGAATGAGGGATACAAGTGAAACAATATCTAGAGGATAAGAAAATTGTGAAATGGATATAAGAAAATGAAATGTTCTTTTCTTTTTTGAATAATCTTTAATATAATCTTAAATATCAAACCAAAAAATTTGAATTAATATCTAATTATAAATCAAATCAAAAAATGTTTAATTAATATCTAAGTTAAAAACGATTTTTACAATAAATTTTTAATAAATAGTGAAGTTGCGCTATAACCAGCTATGGTTCGAGCAACAGAATTGTAGACATGCTAATTAGTTCAGGAAATTGTTAATGATTAGAATCAAATTAAGTCAGTATTCTTAAAGACTAATTAGCATATGAATATGTAATAAACTGTAATATATATTTGTCTAAAATGAAATAAAGAAAAAAAAAATAAGCAGAGCCGTCCAA
The DNA here is from genome assembly GCA_963693315.1 of Diogma glabrata. Taxonomy (NCBI): domain Eukaryota; kingdom Metazoa; phylum Arthropoda; class Insecta; order Diptera; family Cylindrotomidae; genus Diogma; species Diogma glabrata. Next base: position 248,131,393 of record OY856186.1, read on the forward strand.
AATTCCTATGTTTGTAGAACTACCCATATAGTTTTCGTCAAAAAACTTTTATGAGGACATGGTTTTTAGTTTTGGGCAGCGATGTATATCAAACAAAACTCTTTGTTAAAGTACAAGTATTTTTTATCTCTGTTTAAAAATTTATTACAAATCTAACACGAAACATCAATACGTTGCCGGAAAATTATAATCAAAATTCCAAAAATATTGTTATATTAAATAAAATCAAACTTTTTTCAAAATTCCATAAATTTTCCAAAAATTAGAATAAAATCAAATATTTAAACTTTTTCTAAATCCCAATAATATTCCAAAAATTCTTAAAAATTCCAACTTTTTCCAAAATTCTAAAAATATTGCAAAAATTATTACAAAATCAAAAACTGAAATTTTTTTCAAAATTCCAAAAATTATAATAAAATCAAAAATTTAAAATTTTTCAAAATCCTAAAAATATTCCTAAAATTCTTACAAAATCGAAATAAGAAAATTTTTACAAAAATCTAAATATATATACATATAAAATTCAAAAACTCTAATTTTTTCAAAATTCTAAAAATATTGCAAAAATTATAACAAAATCAAAAATTCAAACTTGTTTCAAAATTCCAAAAATTAGAATAAAATCAAATATATAAACTTTTTCTAAATTCCAATAATATTCCAAAAATTCTTAAAAATTGAAGTTTTTTCGTAATCACTTAAAATGAACGTTTTTTATGCCAAAAATATGAAAATTTGCTATTTTTGACACACGTAATGATTTTTTTACACACTTCAAAGACAGTCATACATTTTTTTTTTGCTTTTTTAAAATCAGTAGGTCCTAAAACGTCGAGAAATGCCAAAAAAAGTGGGGGTAAGAATTTCACTTTTGGCTCATGAATGTAATACTTAGGTCTTTCAGACCGAAGTAATACATATTGTATTAAATTTTGTGAGTTTGTCTAAAATTGTAATAAAATACATTGATATATACTTACATAAATAGAAATTTTCTTGTTAAAAAATTAATTATTTCGGTTTTGAAAAAACCTAAGTATTGCATTCATGAGCAAAAAAGAGAAATTCTTACCCCCACTTTTTTGGCATTTCTCGACGTTTTAGGACCTACTGATTCTAAAAAAACAAAAAAATATATGTCTGTTTATCGGCCGGCCGGCCGTCACAACCGACGAAATCTAGAAAACCGCTGGATGGATTTCAAGAATTCTAATAGGACGGATTTCAAAATTCCAAATCTAAAAATAAGTTTACTCAATGGGAAGAGCGATGGACGATGTGTTCGATTACTGTACCGGAAGTGTGTCAAAAAATCGTCAAGTGTGTCAAAACAAGGAAATTTGCATATTTTTTGCTTTAAAAACGTTCATTTTAAGTGATTATGAATAGAAACATTGAATTTGAAGAAATCTTGATGGTCGGGAGTTAGGCTTACCACCTATACGTTTTTGGAGCGTATAATACGTTTTTTTTATCAAAAATATTTGTGAATACGCTATACGTACGTTTTTTGAAAATATTCAAAAATATACGCTTTTTTGGTTATAAATAGTTAAATTCAGTTATTTTCATAAATACGTATCCTAAATGAAGTTTTTCACTTATTAACTGTAATGAATTGCAGAGAAAAGTGGACTGAATATTTTAAAATCAACACAAACGCACTTGAATGACTTAAAATTTGCAAATATGTGTTTGCAGGCCAGTTAATAATTTTAATTGTTTTGTTGAACGCATTTTTAGCGTGATGGGAAACATATAGACTTTCAAATCAAAAAGCTTCATACCGATATGGTAAAATCAGAATTATTTAAGCATTTCAATTACAGATGAGTTGCACTGAATTTGCAAATTTTATTAAGAAAAACGATAAGTCTAACAAAAAATTGATCGAAGCAGCAAAATCGAACAAAAAATATAAAATTAAAGCTTTACATTAAAAATTTGGTTCATTCCTATACCATTTGGTTACTATTTATAAAATTTTTAACTATGTTATTATATGTTATTTAGTCAATTAAAGTAAGACATTTTTTTAATATATTTATTTTGTTTATATTGTTATCGTTTTACTTCGGTCTGAAAGACCTAAATATTGCATTCATGAGCCAAAAGTAAATTCTTACCATCACTTTTTTTGACATTTCTCGGCGTTTTAGGACCTACTGATTCTAAAAAAGCAAAAAAAAAATGTATCTCTCTTTGCCGGCCGGCCGTCACAACCTACGAAATCTAGAAAACCGCTGAACGGATTTCAAAATTTTTTTTCCAAAAATAGGTTTACTCAATGGAAAGAGCCGAAAGGACGATATGTTCGATAACTGTACCGGAAGTGTGTCAAAAAATCACATGTGTGTCAAATCAAAGAAATTTGCAATTTTTGACTTAAAAAACGTTCATTTTAAGTGATTACGAGTTGGAACATTGAATTTGGAGAAATCTTGATTGTCGGGATTGGTATGTGAGACCAAAATCTAAATTATTGCATTATAAGTTTGTCAAAAAAAGATTGTTGTCAGAAGATTTTTATTAATTTTTTTACCCAATTTTTTGTAAAAAAATAAAATTGAATATTTGTATGATATGAACTTTTATTATTATTTAAACAAAGAAATATTTTTATCTGACTCCTAATTCTCAATCGATGCTTTGTTTATTTTTAACCTTGGATGGAGTCCTTTTATTTAAAAGGATAAATAAATAAAAGGACTCCATCCAAAGTTAAAAATAAACAAAACATCGGTTTTATTATTATTATTGAGAATTATGACATTATGAGTTTGTCAAAAAAATGTTGTCAAGTGGGTCAAAAGAAAGATTTTTATTTATTTTATTACCCAATTGTTTGGAAAAATAAAATTAATTATTTATACGACATGAAATTTTATTATTGTTATTGAGAATTATAAATTAGTCAAAAAAATAATGTCAAGTGTGTCAAAAGAATGATTTTCATTTATTTTTTTTGGAAAAAATAAGATTAGTTATTTGTATGAAATGAAATGTATAATGAACATGAAATTATTATTAAGAATTTTATTGCATCATAAGTTTTTCAAAAAAATATTGCCAAGTGTGTCAAAAATATGATTTCATTTATTTTTTTAGATAATTTTTTGGAAAAAAAAATTTAGCTGTTTGCTTACGTAAATATAATTGAACATGGAAATTTTTGAATTTGTGATAGTTTTTGAAATATTTTTGGAATTTTTAAAAGTTTCAATTTTTGATTTTGTAAGAATTTATGGAATATTTTTAGAATTTTGAAAAATTTTAAATTTTTGATTTTTTAAGAATTTTTGGAATATTTTTAGTTTAGAAAAAGTTTTTTGATTTATAATTTTTGCAATATTTTTAGAATTTTTTGAAAAAGTTTGAAGTTTTGAATTTTTAAGAATTTTTGGAATATTTTTAGTTTAGAAACAGTTTAAATATTTGATTTTATTCTAATTTTTGGAAGATTTTTAGAATTTTGAAAAAAATTTTGTATTTTATATATATTTTTAGAATTTTGAAAAAAGTTTCAACTTTTGATTTTGTAAGAATTTTTGGAATATTTTTAGAATTTTGAAAAATTTTAAATTTTTGATTTTATTATAATTTTTATAATTTTGAAAAAAGTTACAATTTTTGATTTTGTTATAATTTATGCAATATTTTTAGAGTTTTTGAAAAAAGTTTTAATCTTTGATTTTGCCATAATTTTTGGAATATTTTTAGAACTTTATTTGAAAAAAGTTTGAATTTTTGATTTTATTTAATTTTTACAATATTTTTGGAATTTTGAAAGAAATATGAATTTGTGATTTTAAAATATTTTCTTGAAACGCTAAATGGAGAGGTTTTTGAGTAGTTTGCTGATTGTATAATCTTTTCACTAAATTATGTTAATTTATGATCTGTTATAATTTTCCCCCAACGTATTGATGTTTCGTGTTAGTTTTGTAATACACATCTAAACAGAGATAAAAAATACTAAAGTACATGTATTTTTAACAAAAGTAACAAAAAGTTATGTTTGATATATGTACTGTACATCGCTTCCCAAAACTAAAAACCATGTCCTCATAAAAGTTGTTGCCAAAAACTATATATATCAAAATTATTAACCCAGACCGAAGTCTTGATATCTCAGAGCTGTGAGATTTCAGCCCCTCCATATTTTTCCGATTAAGTTATAATAAAATATATAAATAAATAAATAAAATATGTGAGTAAAAAAAATTCTTTTAATTATTTTATTTCAAAATATATATGTATACGCTTTTGGAAAAATTCAAAGGTGGTAAGCCTATCGGGATTGTGAGACCAAAAACTAGATTTTTGCATTACAAGTTTGTGAAAAATGTTGTCAAGTATGTCAAAAGAAAGATTTTTATTTATTATTTTGCGCAATTTTTTGGAAAAAAATAAAAATAATTATTTGTATGACATGAAATTTTATTATTATTATAGAGAATTATGGCATTATAAGTTTGTCAAAAAAATAATGTCAAATGTGTAAAAAATTATTTCATTTATTTTTTGAAATTGGACATGGACATTTTTGAATTTGTTATAGTTTTTGAAATATTTTTGGAATTTTGAAAAAGTTTGTAGTTCTGATTTTGCAATAATTTTTGAAATATTTTTAGAAATTTGGAAAAAGTTTTAATTTTGTTATAAGTTTTTCAATATTTTTAGAATTTTAGAAAAAAGTAGAATTTTTGAATTTTATGTATATTTTTAGAATTTGGAAAATCGTTTCAATTTTTGATGTTGTAAGAATTTTTGGAATATTTTTAGAATTTTGAAAAATTTGAAATTTTTGATTTTATTGTAATTTTTGGAATTTTAAAAAAAGTTTCAATTTTTGAGATTGTTATAATTTTTGCAATATTTTTAGAATTTTGTTAAAAGTTTGAATTTATGAATTTTTAAGAACTTTTGGAATATTATTAAAATTTAGAAGAAGTTTAAATATTTGATTTTATTCTAATTTTTGGAATATTACGTAAATGTAATTGAACATGGAAATTTTTGAATTTTGAAATATTTTTTAAATTCTGAAAAAAGTTTGTATATTTGATTTTGTAATAATTTTTGCAAAATTTTTAGAATTTTTGAAAAAGTTTTAATATTTGATTTTGTTATAAGTTTTGCAATATATTTAGAATTTTGGAAAAAAATAGAATTTTTGAATTTTTTATATATGTAGTTTTAGAATTTTGAAAAAAGTTTCAATTTTTGATTTTGTAATAATTTTTGGAATATTTTTAGAATTTTGAAAAATTTTAAATTTTTGGTTTTATTATAATTTTGGAAATTTTGAAAAAAGTTTCAATTTTTGATATTGTCATAATTTTTGCAATATTTTTAGAATTTTGAAAAAAGTTTGAATTTTTGATTTTATTTAATTTTTACAATATTTTTGGTATTTTAAAGAAATATGAATTTGTGATTTTGTAATATATTCTCGAAACGCTAAATATCCGTCGCTGACCAAAACTAAAAACAATGTCTTCATAAAAATGAAATCAATAATTTAAATTAATAAATTATTGTTAAATTGAATCACCAAACAATCTTTTTAGTAAGTATATTTATTTATGACGCGTTTCGAATATTAAATATTCATCATCGGTACAAAAAATATGACTCATACGAAACGCGTCATAAATAAATATACTTACTAAAAAGATTGTTTGGTGATTCAATTTCACAATAATTTATTAATTTAAATTATTGATTTCATTTAATATACAACAACTTGGAGATCAAACAAAATACCTTTTTATTTATTTAATTTTTTATAATAAATAAAAATTTATTTGAAACATGTCTCTTCATAAAAGTTTTTTGCTGAAAACTATATCAGAATCCTTAACCCAGACCGAGGTCTTGATATCTCAGAGCTTGAGATTTCATCCCCTCCATATTTTCAGTTTTGATTTTACAAAAAAAATTATTCAAGTAAAGTTGTACATCTCAAAAAAATACATCGATTTTCTTCTTTGTTTATATATTACTTCGGTCTGAAAGACTTAAGTATTACATTCATGAGCCAAGAGTGAAACTCTCACCCCCACTTTTTTTGGCATTTCTCGACGTTTTAGGACCTACTGATTCTAAAAAAGCAAAAAAAAAATGTATGTCTGTCTGCCGGCCGGCCGGCCATCCGTCCGGCCGCCGTCATTACCTACGCTGCAGGGAAAACCGCGGAAGGGATTTCAAATTTTTTTTTCTAAAATAGGTAAACTCAAGGGTCAGGTCCGAAAAGACGCTGTGTTTGAAAACTGTACCGAAGTGTGTCAAAAAATCATTATGTGTGTCAAAACACAAAATTTTCATATTTTTTGCTTAAAAAACGTTTATTTTAAGTGATTACGAGTAGGAACATTGAATTTGGAGAAATCTAGATCCGTGGTAGGGATTGGTATGTGAGATCGAAAACTAGTTTATTGCATTATAAGTTTGTCAAAAAAATGTTATCAAGTGTGTCAAAAGAAAGATTTTTATTTATTTTTATACCCAATTTTTTGGAAAAAATAAAATTAATTATTTGTTTGAAATAAATTTTTATTATTATTATTGAGAATTATGGCATTATAAGTTTGTCAAAAAAATGTTGTCAAGTGTGTCAAAAGTAAGATTTTTATTTATTTTTTTACTCAATTTTCTGGAACAAAATAAAATTAATTATTTGTTTGAAATGAAATTTTATTATTATTATTGAGAATTATGGCCTTATCAGTTTGTCAAAAAAATGTTGTCAAGTATGTCAAAAGAAAGATTTTTATTTATTTTTTTACCCAATTTTTTGTAAAAAAATAAAATTAATTATTTGTTTGAAATGAAATTTTATTATTATTATTGAGAATTATGGCATGATAAGTTTGTCAAAAAAATGTTGTCAAGTGTGTCAAAAGAAAGATTTTAATTTACTTTTTTACCCAATTTTTTGGAAAAAAATAAGATTAATAATTGGTATGAAATGAAATTTTATTATTGTTATAGAGAATTATGGCATTATAAGTTTGTCAAAAAAATAATGTCAAGTGTGTCAAAAAATGATTTCTTTTAGTTTTTTAGCCAATTTTTTGGAAAAAAAAATGTAACTGTTTTTATGACGTAAATTTAATTGAAAATGAAATTGGACATGGAAATTTTTGAATTTGTTATAGTTTTTGAAATATTTTCGGAATTCAAAAAAAAGTTTGTATTATTGATTTTGTAATAATTTTTGCAATATTTTTGGAATTTTGGAAAAGTTTTAATTTTTGATTTTGTAATCATTTTTGGAATATTTTTAGAATTTTGAAAAATTTTAAATTTTTGATTTTATTATAATTTTTGGAATTTTAAAAAAAGTTTCAATTTTTGATTTTGTAATGATTTTTGCAATATTTTTAGAATTTTGGAAAAGTTTGATTATATATAATTTTTACAATATTTTTGGAATTTTGAAAGAAATATGAATTTGTAATTTTGTAATATTTTCTCGAAACGCTAAATGGAGAGGTTTTTGAGTAGTTCGCTGAGTGTATCATCTTTTCACTAAATTATGTTAATTTATGATCTGTTATAATTTTCCGGCATCGTATTGATGTTTCGTGTTAGTTTTGTAATAAATTTCTAAACAGAGATAAAAAAATACTTGCACTTTAACAAAGAGTTATGTTTGATATACATCGCTGCCCAAAACTAAAACCATGTCCTCATAAAAGTTTTTAGCCAAAAACTATATCAAAATCCTTAACCCAGACCGAAATCTTGATATCTCAGAGATGGAAGATTTCAGCCCCTCCATATTTTTAATGCTTAACTCAAACAACAGCATATATACAGAAAAAAACGCTAAATACCTAAAATGAAATTGAATTACTTCGGTCTGAAAGACCTAAGTATTACATTCATGAGCCAAAAGTGAAATTCTTACCCCCACTTTTTTTGGCATTTCTCGACGTTTTAGGACCTACTGATTCTAAAAAAGCAAAAAAAATGTATGTCTGTCGGCCGGCAGGCCGTCTGTCCGGCCGTCATTACCTACGCTGCAGGGAAAACCGCTGGAGGGATTTCAAAAATTTGTTTTTCTTAAAATAGGTATCTTCAAGGGACAGGTCCGAAAGGACGGTGTGTTTGAAAACTGTACCGAAAGTGTGTCAAAAAAAATCATTATGTGTGTATAAAATAGCAAATTTTCATATTTTTGGCTTAAAAAAACGTTCATTTTAAGTGATTACGAGTAGGAACATTAAATTTAGAGAAAACTTGATGGTAGGGATTGGTATGTGAGATCAAAAATTAGATTATTGCATTATAAGTTTGTCAAAAAAATGTTGTCAAGTATGTCAAAAGAAAGATTTTTATTTATTTTTATACTTAATTTTTTGGTAAAAATTAAAATTAATTAATTTTTTGAAATGAAATTTTATTATTATTATTGAGAATTATGGCATTATAAGTTTGCCAAAAAATAATGTCAAGTGTGTCAAAATATGATTTCATTTGTTTTTTTTAGCCAATTTTTTGGGAAAAAATGTTGCTGTTTTTATGACGTATGTGTAATTTCAAATTTTTGAATTTGTTATAGTTTTTGAAATATTTTTGGAATTTTGAAAAAACTTTGAATTTTTGATTTTGTAATCATTTTTGCAATATTGGAAAAGTTTGAATTTTTGGAAAAGTTTGAATTTTTGAATTTTTAAGAATTTTTGGAATATTATTGGAATTTAGAAAAAGTTTATATATTTGATTTTATTCTAATATTTGGAATATTTTTGGAATTTTGAAAAAAGTTTAATATTATTTAATTTTTAAAATATTTTTGGAATTTTGAAAGAAATATGAATTTGTGATTTTATAATATTTTCTCGAAACGCTAAATGGTGAGGTTTTGAGCAGTTTGCTGAGTGTATCATCATTTCACTAAATTATGTAAATATATGATCTGATATAATTTTCCAGCAACGTATTGATGTTTCGTGTTAGTTTTGTAATAATTTTCTAAACAGAGATAAAAAACACATGTACTTTAACAAAGAGTTATGTTTGATATACATCGCTGTCCAAAACTAAAAACCATGTCCTCATAAAAGTTTTTTGGCGAAAACTATATCAAAATCCTTAACCCAGACCAAAGTTTTGATATCTTAGAGCTGTGAAATTTCAGCCCCTCCATATTTTTCTACTAGATTAAAATTCTTCTGGGATGACGTACGTAATGTGTAGTGTGCTAACATCAAACTCAAGCTATGTTATAAGAAATTCATTAGACTGGTAGTTTTGAATGGGTTACAAACGTAAACGCTTACACAAACTGGCCAATCACATTTATCTGTACTTGAGTGTAAAATCCGAATTATTTTTGGAACATTTAAGAGAGTCGATGACAAGTATAAAACCTGGTATAACTTTTAAATCAGACTGGAATAATTGAAAAAATATACGTTCGTACCTCTGGGAGTGAATGATTCGAGGTAGACCATGACTATAAATAATTTGCAACGAATGTGACGAATAGCTTTTATCAGTTGGCCACAGTAAATAAGCCGCTGTTGCAAATGACCGTTGGAAATATCAAACCACGGCTTCATTTCCACATATGTTACAAACTTTACAAATAAAAATACCCCAATTTTTATACGGCTGTTTTTCATTCTGGAAGTCAACCTGTTTTTATAGGATTTTGAAAAAGTTTCTCAAAAGTCAGTGAAAAAAATTGTATTGATGAAAATAGAACGGTGTAAACCCCAGATATGGACCTATCGAAAGCCAAGAGAGCTGCTTTCGTATATTACTGAATATAATAAACTTTCGCAAACGAAAAAAAAAATATGAATAAAAAAATTAAAAAAAGAATAATAAAACAATATACAAAAAAATAACGCAATTGTCCTGCGGATCTGAAAATCAATTTATCACAGACAGACAAGTATTTTGACCTTTTAATCCCAATATCACAGATCACAATTGACATAAGGATCTGAAAATAACAAAATATGAATAAAACAAAATATGATATATCTTATCTACAGTCAGACAGACAGACACACACGGACCGGATTACAATTGCATAAACTATATCCATAACTTTCGATCACATTGCTGAATATAACAAATTATCACAAAAAAATAAAGAGATGTTGGCCTAAAATGCCTGTGTACTAAATTTGAGGTCAGTCGTTCTTACTAAAAAACTAAAGTAAAAGAATAAACGGTCAAGCGATTACTGGGATATCTTAAATTGCAATCGCATAAACTATCTCAATAGCTTTCGTTAATTAATAACTTATTTACTATATGTAGAATGTTTAGTTTATCAATGTATTGACTTTTATATTTTGTAGGCGCGTTAAAAAAAATGAAGTCTATAGTTTCCCTTTACTACAAGATAGTAATTTTTTTATGTAATTAAGAAGGCAAATGCTCAGTAAGATTATGCAAAGAATCGTCCATTTCTTTTTGTTTGTACAAAAGTTTACCCCAACACTTTTTTCATACATAACACTCTTGTTCTCTAAAACGTACAAAAATTCCTTACTACAATAAAAAAAGAAATTTAATTCAGAACATAACTTTGAAAACAAAACTTCAAAAGTTTCACCTTATTTCACTTTAACTTTTCGTTTAAAAACTACAACAGTTTTATTCAAGTGATTCACATTAGAATCTCATAAGTAGGGTTTGCAATATTTACACAATTTGTTGTTACTGTAATCCAAAAGTTTGGGATGGTTTCAAAAATCTCATTATCTTGTCAATACAACTTTTTTTATTACAAAAGTTCACATTAGTTAAACATTAAGGGAATTAATTTGATAGGAGAAATGGGGATTACGTTAACTTATTTGTATGCGACGCAGATATATACATTATTTTAACGTGGTTGAATTGAATCGTTTACCAGAGGACTGGTTGGTTAAAAAACAAGGTAAGATGATCATTTAAGATTCAGTTTGTCATTAAATACTTTAAGTTGGTAAAAATTTGATAAACAAAATTTATTAGTTAGTGTTTTTGTTAAACTGATTGTATAGCTCCAATAAAATTTAAGGTAAGTTTACCTAATTAATGTGATGATATGGTTAGATGCAAACACAATACGCAAAATCACCTTACCTGAAATGATAAGAAAAATAAAATATTAAAACATTTTTATTTATCGAATTACATATTGCATTAGGGAGTATATTATTTCTGTTAGAGATAAAATCTTATATTAAGGGACTGTCACTTTACAGCAACAGTAAATTTTGTGAACTAAGATTTTAAAACGACAGGATCGTCGTAAGAAATCTTTACTGTCGATTTGTATTGATATTTCGATCGCAAATTTTAGTCTTTTACTGTTTTATTTTCTGTTTTAGTTGTGGTGACTATTGTCTTCAGTTTGTTGGTTTGGTATTGTTATCTTGTTTTTTTCGTTATTTCCTCTTCTTCTTCAACAGTTCCTCGCTGTGTTCATTTCCCTTTTTCTCTTGTTTCTTTTCTCTGCAGTGTTTTCTTTCATTAAGCTTTTAAATTTCTAACATTGCTAGTAACTTGGCTGCTTTTATTGGTCTTTTACTATTTACATCACTCAATTTTCATTAAGTTCTTTTTGTCAATATATATCGTCTGTTCTGTTTAACAGTGCACAGCTTTATACATTTCTGCATTTCTTTATACATTTCTGAATTTGTTCTATTAACTTCTGTATCCTACTTTGTTAAACTTATTTTATTTGGTTATTACTTTTTGTTTATGTTTTATAAAAGTGTCGATGTTATTTGATCTATTTGTTTGATTTGTGTTTTATTTTCACTTTTTTAATTCTTACTGTACTATTTTTTGAATGTATTATTTTTTGAATCATTAGCTTTATTCTTTACAATTTTTTATTTTGTGTTTCGAATTCTTTTGAAAATCTTTGTGTTCTATCTATATAGTTTTCATTTCTTTTACAGATCTAAAGCTGCTTCCTCAGTTTTGGCTGCGTTTTGTTTTTTCTATATCAACCTTATGGTTTCTTTTTTTCTAACAGCTAATCGCTGAAAGAAACTTTTTAAAAGAAAGGGAGACCGACGCTGATGGGAAAGTACTCGGTTTCCAAAAAAAGTATCGCCAGGCGGTTACGAAGCGGTGGTTTCTAAAATACTTTCTATTATCTGCATTGAAATATTAATTTCACCAATCGAAATCTGTCGATGTAATCTTCTATTGTTCGTTCTATTCCTGATTAGAACAATGAGTTCAATGGTTTTGGTATTTGATTTTTTGTTCAACTTTTGTTAATTAATACGATTATATAATGATATAAAAAATATATGGTTCTCGACAGTTCGTGAAGACTTTTAAAGAGCATAAAAACAATTTGGTTTATTATTTTACTCTAACAAGTGTTGGAGAATTCAGTTTCTTGTGATAAAATGTAAACAATAAGATTTAATATATTTACTTAGAAGCTAGGACGATTAGAAAAATCCGTTTTAGTAAAATGATAGTAAAATTTATAGCTGATTGGTAGTCTCGGTTCTTTTTGAATTTTTGGCCCCTTGTTCCCTCAGGGAACTTTTTCTTTGCACCTCTCATTCAGTCCCCTTTTAAAAGTTATCGCATGCATTTCAGCATGTTCACTACGCTGAGGATAAAATTTACCAAACCTGAAAACTGAAACTGGTCGGTTCCAATTTCTAAGAGCCGCTCGTTATAAGGCAACCGATAGAAATTAAACATAGCAAAAATAAGCAATTAAGCAAAAAAAAACAACAAATCAGCATAGCATAGAAAGAATGAAGTAGTAAGCCTAACACGGTTAAGTGACTCAAGTGTTATATTTTATATAATCTAAACTGTGGGGCAGTTAATTTCACACATGTTACCTAAGAAACAGTTACTGAGTAGATCATCACATCCAAAATAAATGTAAATTGTGTGGAGAACCTTCAGATCCCATACATCAATACATAAAAAGCACAATGCAGTTTAGAAAATGCAATGAAGAGAAACAGAAATGACTGTATAGATAACAAAATAAGAGAAAGAGTATCAAATTAAAAAGGTTTTCAGATGGTAAAAATATGTATAACAGATATAACAAAAAACTATATACTTACGTTGGAAAACATCGAACAATAAATTATAAACAGTACAAATACGATAAACAAGAAGTTAAAAGAGTTAAAACAACAGAGATTCTTTAACCCATTTTTTCTGAGCACAACAATATAGAAAATTCAACTTTGTATGGAAACATAATAGTATGGAAACATAATTCTTCAGCGATGTTGATTTGAAAGAGTTTTGAAATATGTTTATTTTTATTTCAACTATACTTGTAAGAAAATTATGTAAACAAATTATCTTGGGAGCACAAGGAAAATAAATCAATCTCAAACTGCGCAAAAAAATTAATCAACTGTTAACTCAAAAGACCTCAATTATTCAAACCTTTCAGACTTATAACACACCATCACTAAGCAATATTCATCTAACATTTAAATTCCAAAACCAAAGAAATAACCACAATTTCAATATAATAAATTAAATATTTCGAGTCTCGGATAGACCATTACTACCTCATTCCAAAGAAAAAAAAATTTTATCTGCAACAAATTTTTTTTTATAAGCTAAAAAAATTTTCATCGAAAATGCCGCAGTATCTTCTTTGAGATGTTTTTTTTTCTAAACCAAAAAAAAATGGAAATATATTTTAGTCGTTTTGATCGAATCAACTAGTTGCTAGGTTTTGATGATTTGCAGGATGGTGGGTATGACATTAATCCCTTGTTAAGATTTTTTGGAGTAAAATTATGAAAATTGATGGATAAAGGATTCTTTGTTTATGGATACCTAACATAACTTTTTCTCATTTATTTATCTTCAATGAAAGTATTAATCACACGCCGCATGGCGTTTTATTCAACGGTCAAAAATAGTTATTTTTTCAACTTAAGCTTAATCATTACTGAATATGTAACGAACACAAATTTTCACAGCTAACATGAGTTTACGTTCAAGACGATTCAATATAACTTTTTCATAGATTTTTTAAAACTATGATAAACATCATTCAATAACTTTTTTGGATATGTGAACGAACCCGCTCTTGAACTTTGGTATAATAATGCTATTTTTTTAACGTTGGGAAATACTTGTCTTGATGCGCTTTGTGCAGAATTCGTTAAAACTGATTCAATTTTCAACCAGTTTTTGAACTAAACTCCACCAAATTCCACTATCGCTCTAGTTCATCCAAAATTTAATATCACGATGAGTTTTCTAATATGAGTTATAATTTTCGAGATAATTCAATATGAATCCCTTTAGAATAGATTGAAGATAAAACGAACAAAAAATCGCTTACCCAAACTTTCAACAAAATGATAAATGAGGACATCGATTGTCGTATAATATTCAATTCACTCAAACTAATCTCAACTTTGTTTGTCATAACATAATTTTAAACTTTTCAAAACTATTTCTATTGTTTTTCGAGAGCTTTATGAATTACATAAATCAAAAAATTTAAATTCAATTTCACAAAACAACTTTTGACAACTATTTTAATATTCATTGAAAAAATTATTAAATCATTTTGAGTTTTATTTGATTTGATTTTTGATTACATCATAAATTTGATACGACCGACTTGGACCTCTTTCGATATTGTTTGTTTGACAATTTTGTTATGTCAATGAAAAAATAAAAGTTTGTAAGATTTTTAATATACTCTGGTTTTCCTTTTACATAAGTGGGAAAACGATCGAATGTATTCTTAGTACTTTACGGTTGTAGGTGAAATTGGTTTTAAAGTAGGATGTCAATACTTTTTCCTCAATACTGTTAAATTTTGGCAGTTTTCCATGCAATTTATTGTTTGATTGCTGATTGCATGGATTGTTAATAAGGATAGTTGGATTAATAATAAGGATGTTGGATAAGGATTGTTTCACCATTGGTTGCATGGAAAGATAAGGTTTGTTTCAATTGTAATTTTTTATGGAAGTCAAAACTTCTTTAGGCGCGTTTTTCAATTTTGTATGGGGAAACATTTATATATTAGAGTTATCATTTTTACAAATCACGAAAATATTTTTAAATATAAAATACCTCTATCCGTTCCTAACGTTTCAAATTGCAATATAGACATCGCGGTCGACTGAGGTAGTATAGGTCGTGAGTTAAATTCTTGGAGTAGTACATTTTTTTATTGTTTTTTTTTATTTGTATTAAATACCATTAAAATTATTTTTGTTTATTCATAAATTCATAAAAATCATAAAAATTTCTTTTTACGAATTTTAAAAGATTGATCTATAATGCAGTTTTTTAAAGTTATATTGCTACTGTCATATGCATTCGAGTCATCGTGCTAAATAAATATTAAATAAATATTGAATATATATTAAATTGAAAGTATGTCTGTTTGTCCTTTATGCATTAATACACCTTTATGCATAACACAATACGAAGATTTGGGAAGTTGTTGTGCTCACTAGCCCAAAGGTAACTGGCAAATTTTCTATTTTCAAAAATGCCACCTCAGGGCCCTTATAATTATCTTAAGAGATGTTGCCTAAATGTTGATAAATATTTAATTTGGTTTATATGTAAACATCGTTTTAAACAGTAGTTTGCTTTGATCAAAGTTTTTTTGGTTGAAAATAATTTTTATGAAATTAACCTGAAACAATTACATTTGTATATCAAAATTATATGTATTTGAATTTAACACATCACGGTGTTACAAATTTTATCATCTACACCAAATATGTTATTGGTTTGGAATGGTATGTAATAAATGTTTCTAAAATTAAGTGAAGACTTAATACTTGTAACTTAATACTTGATAACATCGATTAAATAGATTTAAAGCTCAAAATTACGAGACGGAAATCGCACAAATTCTATACAAAGAAGCATAGCTTATGTATGATTAAACATGGATGGCAATCATGAATAAACTAATAAAAACTGGTGGCGCTTAGCCGATAATGATTTGCAAACGGCAATAATGCGCATTAGTACCAATGAATTTACCTAGCTTTTCGCAGGAAGATTTGTAAAATTTAAAATTGTTTATCTATGGGTGTGACAACCCGCGTATTTTAGTCCCTGCTATTGGCATATGTGTTATCTTGAGATATCGTATACCACTGGCAATATCAGTGAAATCTCATTAGCCAAAGTGATATCTTACGGGTGCTGGCGGATGAAGTATTTTCAATCAATGATACCATCCCTTAGTCTTAGTTATGGAATATTCTTTGATGACTTTTAAGAACAAAGCCCCACAACAAAATGATTCCTAAGGTGTTGATAGACGCAAATTTTTATATGATATTTTTTGATTATTTTAAATATAAAAATGTATGTAATAGTTGCTTGGAATGCTTATAGATGTGCAACCCAGAATAGTTTTAATGATTTTAATTTAAAAATTCTGAAATTTTAATTTGCAATGCTACAATAATTGGAAGATACAAAAAAACACCGCTATTTCACAGATTTAAGTTTTCACTTCTGTTGGCACTTCAAGACTGCCTTCTTTTGATTGTTCTACGGACTACCCCGCGTACTCCTGTCCCTGATTTGACATACGAGTTAACGTAAAATATCACATACCACTGGCAATAGGAGTGTCTATTACTAGCCAAGGTGATATCTTAGGGTTGATGGAGAGTAAATTATTTTCAATCAACTGTCGCACCCTCAATCTTAATTTTGTAATATGTATTAATTATCTTAATTTTGTAATATGTTTTGTATTAATAATATAATATGATGATGTCACATGATCGCTTTGCTCAATGAGACGAGCATTTAACTCTAATTCTGGGATTTCATCATTGAGGAAGACCGTGTGTCATATGGTCCAAGAATATGCCATTAACTAGAATATTGGCAACACAATTTTAGTTTGCTTTTAAACCTTTTATTTTTGTTTCCTTTATCCTATCATGAAACATTGACCTATTCTAAATTTTGTTTTGTGATAGGATTTATTGTTTGGCATTTATTCTTAAAAAAAGGAAAAATAACAAAAAATTAGCGTCCATAAACACCTTAAAACGTGTTGTGGAACCAAGGAGGTCTTAAAATGTGTTTTTGAGTTGTTGTGACACATGTTATAATTCTTACTACACTACACATTTTATTGAAAGAAAAGTGAAAATCGTATATTGCTAATAAAAACTGTAGTGTTAGTTACAAAACGGGACAACAGAGGTGGTTAGTGCATAATCCTGTACGATCACAACGCTACTCGGGTTAACTCCTAAATAATCATTAAATGATCCCAAATCATACACTTTTCTACTCTCTTTCATCTGAAACCATTTTACACCCATCTCCTTTCCCTTTTCCGCAGTACTAGATCATGGAGTAATACATATCGTGTCTAAGATTCGCCAGGCTAGAGATTCAGTAAAAACCTCAGTCGCTAACTGTGTATTCAGATACCGGGCAAACTCAAGAATAACATAACTATGTCTGTACTATCCGGATCGCTCTGTACAAATAGGGTTTTGTCTCCGATACTCCTGGAAACCAAATATTTATGAGAACGAAACAATCAAAAAAACGGTCAAACTTGTAAAAATGAACGAATTTAGGGAGTCCAAAGTAACAGTGAAAAAACAAACTCTATAGCAGCTTATAGCACTTGCCCCAAACTCATTAGTTTTTGAACATATTGCAGGCCCAAGTGGAGTTACTATGGTTAAAGTGACTATAGCTTTGGTCACCAAGCTGATCCAGAATCATCGCGAAAGAGTTTCTGGCAGTGCTAAAACTAAAAGCCCTTTCTTTGAACGTAAACATGCGAATAAAAATAATCCGAAAGATTATTATAAGCTCAGAGAAACAACAAGCCTCCCTCAATTAGGCCAACAAAGTTATGAATGATGAAGCTTCGAAGTTTGCATCCATCCAAAAGAGCCTTGCATCTCGCAATAGTTAAAGATCGCAGAGTTAAATATTCAGCATACAAAAACTTTAGTGATATGCTAGACGGAAACCTGATTGTAGCAGTTTTAAATAGAGGGGACGAGAACTTATCAAAACTTATATATACGAGAACTTATCTTATCAAAAAAGGGATGGAGTGAAAATTGCGTTGGTAACAATTTCCGCTCAATCCATAAGTTGAATTCCGGTCCATCAATCAATTCTAGGGAGGATGGATGTTACAAGTTAATAGAATTTGAGGACCAGTGACCATAAACTCCTTGATTGAGCTTTGGCTGGAGGTGTCTCCGGAGGCGATCATAAAAGAAAAAAGTATCTCTGCCATGACAGCGGCTGAGCCTTCGTCAACAAAGCCTCTTTTTCTAGAGCAAGCTGTCTCAGAAACGGAGAGGCAGTAGTAAAGTTAACGCTTGAAAGTCACGCCGCCACAGACTGTATTATCGACTGTATTATCGACTGTATTATCGTCACCGTATATCGTCTTTCCAATATGAAGCAGGAGAGGGAAGGAGGTAGTGAAACTGCTTTAGTGCAAGGAAAACTAATGCGCTAAAATTATGCAAAATATGCTCCAATTCAACCTCCACCACTCCGAAGACGGTTGAGCGGCACTAATAACCCAACTTTCAAGCATGTGCGTGGGACACCGTTCTGATTCATTCATTCAATCATGAATAACTAAGAACTCAATACCTGGGTTTAGAACTCCCAATCATAAACTTCTCTAGGTGAGAAACAATGTTAAGGGCAAAACTTTTATTTTGGGCTTTGGCTAAAAATAACTCAAATATTTTATTATAACTAAACCAGCACCATCAGCGAGGATATCCACAACTCAAATTAGTTGGACTTCTCGTATATGGCGTATGATTACCAAGGGCCATTTCCATCCAAACTTCGGATGCTGTGTGACCAGAAACCCAGAAAATAAGGTAAGGTTTTGATCATATGCCGTAATATCAACGCTCATCATCTCATCTGGGAAAGCTCAGAGACAAACGAAAGGGGGTGAGAAAATTTTTCAAATATTAGCAGAAATAGACCAGACGTCCTAGATCTGACTTTGTCTTTAAAGAAATATATCATATTATGGTAAACAAGTGGAAAGTGTTGGACGAACGCTCTCTTTTCAGATCACTGAACAATTCAATAAATAGCAAATAGTTCCATAAATTTTGTTCTACTATTTTCACATAATCTACTTTGAGAGATACTATTGGAACAAACTATCGAAGAGCTGACTTATATAATGTTTTTGCTATATTAACTAGGTAAAAGGTTAACAAGGTATTATACAACATTCTGATATTATTGTTTTAAGATCAAAGACTAAAATGCTACCTGGTGTACTGTATAGGAAACTCAGCTGGAAGCCAAATATCAAGAAAAGAGCAAGAAAAGATACCGTAGAACTATACTCTTATTGCATCTCATATACCGAAACGGTTTTACACCTCTATGATCAGACTAATTTTATTGTACTATATGTTCATAAGGTGGACTGCAAGCTGCCTAATGCTATTAACATGAAATCAGTAAAAAGGTTCAAATAATGGTACTACATACAACGACCACTCGGGCGATGTGGGGATTTAGTATTCTTTACCCCTTGATGTGCTGGGTCAAGAAAAATTGTCCACTGCAGCCCTTCAACTCAGTGCTACGTCAAAACGGATCGACAGTTACGTAGAACACTCCAAAACCCTGCACGGTAAATATCTCAACTAAGAATAGATTGACAACATACCTCCTAGACTATGCTTTGAAAGAGGTTTGAGTTCTCTCATTCCAAAAATGAGTTGAAAGGTGGGACTTGGCGAAGGAGTGTAATTAATTGTTCTTGTTCACCGAGTTGTTTTGTAATAAAGTAAAAATATTAAAATTGAATAATTTAATTTAATTAATAGTATTAAAGTCAAACTCGTAACACACACCTGTTTTTACCTTTATTTGATTTTCCTGATAGTTTACAAAAACTGTATTGGAAAAAAATTGTGTGAATAATTAATTACTAAGCTAATTTTATTTTTTTTAAGCAATTTTATTCTTGCTATAATAAATTAACTTATATAAATATAACACTGAAATATGAAGGGGCTGAAAACTCTCATTGACCGGCAATTGTTTTTAGTTTTGAGCACCGATGTATATCAAACATAACTCTTTATTAAAGGACAAGTATTTTTATCTCTATTTAGAAACTTATTACAAAACTAACACGAAAAATCAGTACGTCGCCGGAAAGTTATAACAGATCATAAATTAACATAATTTAATGGAAAGATGATACACTCAGCAAACCACCTTTCCATTTATTGTTATGAAAAAATATTACAAAATCAAAAATTCCTATTTCTTTCAAAATTTCAAAAATATGCTAAAAATTATACCAAAATCAAAAATTTTAAGTTTTTTTTCAAAATTCTGAAAAAAATTCTTACAAAATCAAAAATTGAAACTTTTTTCAGAGATTTAACAATATTGCAAAACCTATAACAAAATCAAAAATTGAAACTTTTTCCAATAATCTTAAAATATTGCAAAAATTATAACAAAATCAAAAACACAAATTTTTTTCAAAATTCCAAAACTTAAAATAAAATCAAAAATTTAAACTTTTTAAATATTCCGAAAATTCTTACAAAATAAAAATTTCAAATTTCTTTCAAACTTCTAAAATTATTGCAAAAATTATCAATAAAATAAAAAAATACAAACTTTTTTTAAAATTCCAAAAATATTCCAAAAATTATAACACAAGCCGTGTTCAATTTGCACTGAAGCAACAGAAACAACTGAAAATTGTATGCAACTGTTGTTGTTTTTTCGGTTATTTCAGTCAGATCGAACGCACCCAAAATCAAAAACACAAACTTTTTTTCCAAAATTCCAAAAATTTAAAGAAATCAAAAATTTAAACTTTTTCCAAAATTCTAAAAATATTGCAATAATTATAACAAAATCAAAATACAAACTGTTTTCAAAATTCAAAAAATATTCCGAAAATTCTTACAAAATCAAAAATTCAAACTTTTTTCAAAATTCCAAAAATATATTATAACAAAATCAAAAATTTTCATGTCCAATTTCATGTTCGATTGCATTTCATGTCATAGAAATAATTAGTTCGATTTTTCTCCAAAAATTGTGTAAAAAAGAAAATGAAAATCATTCTTTTGACACACTTCACGACATCTTTTTTGACAAACTTATATTTCAATAATCTAGTTTTTGGACTCACATACCAATCCTGACCATCAAAATTTCTCCAATTTCGATGTTCCTACTCGTAATCACTTAATATGAACCTTTTTTAAGCAAAAAATATGCAAATTTCCTTGTTTTGACACACTTGACGGTTTTTTTGTCATACTTCCGGTACAGTTATCGAACACATCGTCCTTTTGGCTCTTTTCGTTGAGTATACCTATTTCTAGGAAGAAAGTTTTTTAAATCCCTTCAGTGGTTTTCTAGATTTCGTAGGTTGTGACGGACGGACGGATGGCCGGCAGACAGACATACATTTTTTTTTGAGAATCAAGAGGTCCTAAAACGTCGAGAAATACCAAAAAAGTCGGGGTAAGAATTTCATTTTTGGTTCCAGAATGTAATACTTAGTTCTTTCAGACCAAACTAGTATCTGCTACGATTTAACCAAAAAATGCTTTTTGAAACAAATAGAAAATTTTATAAAAGTCATAAACTTGAAAACAATGTTCATATAATATCTTAACATAAACTTTGAATTACAAGCTCAATAATTTAACGTTCAACAGTAATCTTACAAGAAAACTTGAAAGCCAAATTATTATCTATTCAATTTGGATTATACGACGGTTAGGTGAGAAGTTGTCAGATAAAGAAGATAATTCCTAGAGATTCTTATTACTCTTTTACTTATTCATATTGAAGTTCAAGCAGATTGCATCACTTATGTAATGAAAACTCAACATTTACAAAGTTGAATTCGATTAATTTATGAATACTTAACCCACTTCTCAAACAACAATGGTGGAGAAAAAATAAAAAGCAGTTAAAGGACTTAAATCGATTTGTTTTACTTTTGGCATTTAATTTATATTTGTTCTATTTTGTGTTCATGTCACTGAAAATATGAAAACAAAGAAGGAAACGGGGACAAAACCTTTTCTTTCTGTTTTCATTATATATATATATATATATATATATATATATATATATATATATATATATATATATATATATATATATATATATATATATATATATATATATATATATATATATATATATATATATATATATATATATATATATATATATATATATATATATATATATATATATATCTGTAGGTGGGAGGTAAACTACACCAAGTCCAATTTTTTCAAAATACGTTTTTTTATATTGTTAGAATCAGGATTTTGTTCTCTACCGAGAGGTTAATAGCACTGAGTCCTAACTAGTGTAGTTTTCGAGATGGAACAATTTTAAATAGTCCAAGTCCATAGTAAATAGTCCATTTTCAAACAGTTTTTTGGCTTTCCTGTAAAATTTTAAAAATGTGACTTAGTGTAGTTTACCTCTTACCTACAGATATATATATATATATATATATATATATATATATATATATATATATATATATATATATATATGTATATATATATATATATATATATATATATATATATATATATATATATATATATATATATATATATATATATATATATATATATATATATATATATATATATATATATATATATATATATATATATATATATAAGGAATTGTGTCTTTATTTTAAACTTTTCTTTGGAATTAATTTCAAAACAATCATATTATCGTTATCATCATCAACATAACGATGACGATAAAACAATATAAAAACGAAGTGAAAAGAATCAACTAACATTAAGAATTTTGCTTTACTTTGTAGCAATTGTTTTTGTTATCGAATTTAGTTGATAAATGTGATATTTTTATGATATTTTTATTACATAGTTTTTGCTGCCAGGATGTAGTTAGTAAAGGAATTTTGATTTTATTGTTAATGTTAGCAAAAAAAAACAACATATACGGTTGATTGAGGAAAATGGTAATAAAACTTAAATTATGGGAATGGTAACAATAAGCGATTGCTACATCATGCTGTGATCAATGTTGTTATTTTGAAAACGAGGAGAGTTATTGATTTAAAATAATCATGAAATAGTTTCGTTTATTCTTTCAATTTGGAGGACCTAAAAAAATTTGGTAAGTAGTTAACAAGACAGTTTATTTCAAATAAAGAGTTTTACAATTAATATTAAGGATAAAAAGTTGAAGATATAAATACCAATCTTAAATTGTGTTAACACTTTAAGTTTAACCAAAGACGTTAGAAAGATCTATCAGTTTGTTCATCATATACACGGATAAAGATGAAGCTGTGATTGCCGGTCATAAGTTTTGTATAAGATGTTGAAGCCCACGGGATACCCCTTAGTAGCTACGCATTAAATTTAATCTTTATGTATTTGATTTAAAACATATACAATAAAATACAAATTTCCCCCGAAATAAATAAACTAAATACATAAACACACATTCTAATTCCTCACTAAATAAAAAATCTTCATAAACAACAAATGAGCAAATCTTGCAAGTTAAGATTTAAAACATACGTATGTTTATATACAACAAAATACAAATTCGTCTCTATATAATAAAAACATACTGATATATAATTAGAACAATTAAAAACCAAATTTTAATCAACATTTAGGCAAACTCTATGAATTATACGCGCTATGAATTATACTCATTTATATAATTAGAACAATTAAAAACCATGTGTATGTAATCAACATTTAGGCAAATTCGTTGCTATGAATTAAGTACCGGAGTTGCTAGAATTCAAAAATTCTAATATGAAAACTATAAATTCTATGATTAAAAGTAGCCTATGTTACTTCTGACATTCCTTTCTTTACGTTTTTCAAGTTTCATCTAAAACAATACAGCCGTTTTGAAGCTTATCCCGAACAGACAGACAGACAGAAACTTGAATTTTATTTATATAGATAGATTATAAATGTTTATTCCTGATAAGCACTTTTTATAATATTATTGCAGTATCCATAAAGGTCGTTCTCCATTAGTCTTTTTTACTCGTCTTTTTTATTTTGTGAAATAGAAGATATGAAAATCATACTAGTGCGAAAGAAAAAAGATTAAGACATTTTATTTATTTCATGTCTTGATTTTTACTTTCCATGACTTTAAAAAAAAAAAAGTGATATACTATAAAAAGTGTTCTACCATAAAAAAAGTCTATAGAGCAAGACTTTTTTTATGGACAAAGACGACTTTTACACTGAAGAAAAATATTTAAAATTGTTATGCAGTCTATGTTTTATATGACATTGTTAAAAATATATAATAAAATTAGATGTTTATTATAAAGAATGGTGAAATGTCACAATTCCAATCCTATAAAATATTTTTTCCATGAAAAATTTTGATATTCGTCTTACTCTCTCTTTAGAAAATTAATCATGGTTTCTCGTTCTATTTTGACTAGAAAAAAATGAAAAAGACTAATTTCAGCTTAACTTTACGGCATACATTTTTATGAATTAGTCGTGAAATATAAAACGTTGGCATAAAATATTGAAAGAAACGAAACTGTGATTACTAGTCACAAACAAATGAATAACGAAATGATAATTTTATTTTATATATCAAAATGTTCATGGAGTAGATCTAGAAAGCACAAAGTGGTAATCCATTGTTGATATTTGACTTGAAGGATTCCTTTAACGTCAAAATCATTTAGTAATCTTTCTTCCAGTTGTTGAAGTTTTTTTGAACATTTATTGCACTTCAAAGTATGACAATCTTCTGTTAATTCACCACATGAAACAAAGTCAATTAATGTTTTATAATTCTGGAAAGCAGCATCAGTAATCCAAGACATCTTAGAGTGTTGAATCATTAGTTTTATATTTTGATGTATGGTACACACGCACACATGATGAACTTCTTTGGATAATTTTATACATTGTTGTGGTCAAAGGGACGTGAATTTAGTAAATCCTATTTTCACAACGGGAAACTTATTTTTAAACTCCACATAAGCTTCATTTAATGTACATAGCAATAAGCGCATTTTATGGATTTATGCTGAAATTGCTCATATTTTCTTTATTGTACATATATAATTTTTATTATATTTAAAAAGTTCATTTAATAATAAAATATTTGATATTTAACATAAAAAAAAATCTGAATCTAAAAATCGCCATTTTTATAATTTTCCTTCAGAACAAAAAAAACTGATTCCCGACAGTCATATGCACAACGAATTTTATCTTTAAAACAAAAAATATCACTAGTCCTAAACTTTCACAAGTAGTTAGATATAAAATAAGCTTCAATTTAGTTTAAAAAAAAAAAGGTGTAGTGCCATCTTTTCTTCAATTACACCGTTTTTTCTTATGTTACACCGTTAAAAATTATTTCAAAAATTAAGAGTGTACATTTTTAAAAACTTTGTTCTAATACCTATTCAACGACATATCATTTATGAAAATCGATTGAGTAGTTTTTCTACAATCGCTCATCAAAATGCACTCACATCACAAAATAGCAAAAAATTGAGGGGCACCCTGTGAAGACCCCTGGTCGAAAAATAAAAATTCTAAGAAAACTTGTATTTTTTATTTATGAAAGACTATCAATAAACAAAAAATGATCAAAATTAAAAGGGGTCAAGTCAAAACGATGTTGAATCTTCGTGAAATTGCTCATATGTATATGATAGATAAATAAGAACATTAGTAATATGAACATAAGGTTAAGTATAAGATTAAAATATAACTTTTGACAAATCGTGACCATGAGGTTTTCGGTATCTCGACACTTCATCAAAATTCAAATATTAGGAACATAAATGCCTAGTTCCATAATTAACTATTACTAAGCGCCATAAATTTATGAATTAGAGGCATATTATTTTATGAAAAAAAATTATATTTTTTTCTCTAATAACTATACAAAATTTTTACAATAAAGTTATTTCTCTGTTCCTAGCTGGTCATGTTACATACCCGATACTCATTAAATTCTAAGAATAATATTCATAAAAAGCTCCTTAGTGATTTTTTGAACAAGTATTCCTTATAAGTATAAAATACACCTGTCTTATTCACGGTTGAAAATAAACGTAATTTAAGCATGAAACATACCCTATTAAGCATAAAAAAACCTATATTTCTATGTGTGTAGTCTATGACAATTTGAGCAAGAATAATAATAAACTTCGAATTTAGGCAAATAAGTAGGTTTAATTTTTTTTGTAACTATATTTTTCGAAGATTATGTATGTTACCCAAATTTGTATTCCTTATAGAGATTGCTTTTTAGTTTTTAATTAATTTGTATGGGTTAGTTTATTTTACATATTAACAGATTATTATATTTATTCGTCATTTCACAATCAACATTACATATATCTATTACAATCTACCTTGCATAAATTTTTTCCCATTAGTGATCCATGCATGTAAGGCAAAATTTGTCTACAAGCACCAAATTTTAGCAAATCAACCTATTTCCGGTTGCTTTTCATTCGAATACTTAATTTAATCGATTATTTTTCTATACAAATAGAGAACATCTCAAGCCCTTAGTTCCTAAATTATATTGTATACCGCTACTGCATCAAGTGTGTATTTGTTATAATTGGAGCGAAGCTCGATTTTCCCCCGATTCGGATATTCGGTTGTCCGCATACTCCTCCCAAACTATTAAAGATATCTAAATGAAATTTTGCATGTAAGACGACATCTAGCCACAAATGGTTTACAAAAAAAATATTGAAAATCAGACATACCACGGAGGAATAATCACCGAAAAACGGTCCCCATAGACTTTCAATGGGAAAATTATCATCTTTTCACAATACTTAAACAAATTATCAAATTTTTTATAGTTTTTTTTTTTTTAATTTTTATATTTTTTATTTTGATATTGAAAGTCTGAAAGTCTGAAAATAAAAGTTTGCTTGTGGTTGATTTTAAAAAATTTAATACCAAACATTGATTAAGTTTGATCATGTTTTCAACCTGGAAGAGTTTTTATTTGGTTCGATCACCTTTTTTTCTTTTCCGTTTTGTTAAAGTACTTTTTATAGTCAAATTTCACAATACGATCGTTGTAGTCAGACATATCGGTTTCAAATCCGTTTAAAAAATGTTTCATTAATTTTCCACTAAATCTATGCCGGAGGTAGATGCAGCAATATTTACCTCACATTAAACTGTAGCGATTTTGTAGTTCTTTTGGATTGTAACATATCTTCGGGCATATCTTTTGGATTGGATATATCTTCGCTCCTTTTTATCATTCTGCATTGATCACCTAGTTTAGATATTTATTTTTGCACCTACTACGTACTGAGATTGATATTCAGTTAAATATTGTGAGCCGTATTGATAAGAAGTAGCACTGTGATTATTCAAAATTTTACAAATTTGTCACATGTAACACTAACTTCTAAAAAATCATAAACGTCTGTTTTTGAAATAAACATGGTTTCATTTGGACTGGTTTCATTCTTGTGTTGTGGTCGAGGTGTTGATGTTGAACATAATAACAATTTTTGGTTAATTAAAGAATGAAAGTTACAGTTCATCAATGGATGTTTTAATTTTATTATAGAATACTCAATTCACTTACAATTGATACATATAATTTTCTTTATAAATTTTCTATTTTTTTCTATTGACCCACTTATTTCTAAAATCACTGACTTATTTTAATTTACACAACTCTTTTTACTGCCACTAAAAACAATAATTAATCCAACTTACTAGTTCCTTTCAACCAACTCATTTCAACCAATCCGTAATAACTTGAAATCCCATATTTATATATTAATTAAAAACTAAAACGTTAACATAATGGTCATTACCAATTTATTTCAACAGGGTCAATTATTTGGAAAACAAAACAATACGTTTCAACATAAAACATTTAATTTCCTATATGTTTTTATTTGTGTAATCCAGTTAAATGATTGTGACAATTATTTCATTGGGCTTCTCAATATTTGAAATTTTATTTGACGTTTTGTGCTGATATTCCCGATATTAATTTAATATTACGAATTAATTTAGGTGATCTTAGCTGATCTGGTTTGATATTCAATTCGCGCGTCAACCCCAACAACAAACAAAAAGTAAAATCTCATTTTGATTCAAGTGATCGCACTAAGGATTTCACTTTTTTTTATATTAATTCTGCCGAAAAATTACAGAAATAGTATTAACTTTAGCATCTACTATACCGAATTATAATTAATATAAAGGTTTTCCTCTCTTCTTAAAAATAAGAGTAACCTAAAATGTATGACGCAGTTTTTCTATGTTTTTATTACCCTATTTAAAACTGTGATATTGACCTTAATTTTACTGGTAATTTTATACTTATAACTTATATAATAAAAATATGGAGGGGCTGAAATCTCACAGCTCTGAGATATCAAGACTTCGGTCTGGGTTAAGGATTTTGATATGGTTTTCGGCAAAACCTTGTATGGATGAAAAACGTGTTCTAGACAAAGTTGTGAAAACTTTACCATTTTTGATTTTCCTGAAACTTGGCATATAAGTAGTATGGACAAAGTAAAAAATACAACTTATTTTAAAATTTTTTTAAAGTGCATAGTTTGAGCATAGGGGGCACCCCAACATGCATGAAAAATGAAAATTCTGCCAATCCGATGTAACTTTGAAATTAAATTGCTCAAGAACGGCTATACCGATTTCATCAAACTTTTTTTTTTTTGATAGATGGTTAATTAGTCGTTTGAAAAAAAATTAATTTATTGTTTTTTTAATTAGTTTTCAAATAAAAATATTAAAAAAACTTTTTAAAGATGGTGCTAGGGTCAAAGATCAATTGGAATTTAATTAATTTTTTTTCTGTAAATAGTTCTATTCTTATTCTAAAATATATCAAATTTACAAAGAGGCTAAAATTCTTGTTCTTGAGATATTTAATTTGAAAGATTTTTAGTGCGGCTGAAATTCGAATTTTTCTTCATTTTTTCAAACAACTTCCATTAACAAAAAATTTTAAAATCAATAAAATTTTAACTTTTTTTATTTTTTAAATTTAGTTCTAACCTTCTTTTAAAATATATCAAATTTACAAAGAGGCATTAATTCGTGTTCTTGGGATATTTAATTTTAAAGATTTTTAGACATTCTAAAATTCTAGTTGTTCATTTTTGTTTCGATCAATTTTTATAATCAAGAAATTTTAACCACTGAAGTTCGAGAAAATAATGAACAATTAGAATTTTAATCGGACTAAACATCTTTATAATTAAATATCTGAAAAACACGAATTAACACCTCTTTGTAAATTAGATATATTTTATTTTAGAGGAAGGTTAGAACTATATTTAAAAAATAAAAAAAGTTAAAATTTAATTGATTTTTAAAATTTTTTTAGAAAATCAAATCTAGCTCAGTACAAAATGAAGAGCTGCAAGGGCATTAGCCAATATTTCATGATAGAGTGGAACAAAATTGAAGGTGCTACCGTTGACTGAATAGAGTTTCTCCGCTAGCACCCCTAAGATATAAACCTTGACAAGTATTTTCTAATTGCTATTGCCAGTAGTATATGATTTCATTGCGCATGACCAAAAATAAAAAAATTACAAATCAACAAATCCGGATTCCATGTTATTATTGACTAATCCCAGCAATATGACAATCCCGTAATCCTGGGATTTTCTTTCATTAATCCCGGGATTGCGGGATCATAAAAATGGATTGAGATCCCTAGATCTCGCGATTTTTGATCCCGCGATTCAGGATCCCGCGATTGCAATCCTTAGTTCATACGATTGAAAGGCTCTATTTCAGGAATTCCTGAAAATTTATTTTAGAATTTTACACTAGGCTGTGTTTTGGCTGATTTTGAATAATAGCATTTTTTCATGTTTAATGGCACGAAAAACTTAAAAAGTGTTTGGAATGATAGAAAAACTAGTAAGAGTTTTACGAAAAATATAGGAATGTGTAAAACACTCATAATTCAATTAATTAAAGGAGAAGGAATGAGAAGGCTAAAAAGACAATATAAAACACAGTCAACTGGGTTGTCATTTGAAATAGTACTTAATTAAACAAACATCGCAGTTCAATTTTATTACAGTTTTGCACAGTTTTTGAGTTATTGCCAATTATTATTTGAATTGCCAATTTATTTTCCAATGTAAAGCATTTACAACACACATAATATACATAGTGCACGAGTGTATGCACAATTCGTTCATTTTTTTTTTAAACTAATTTTTAAGTTGTTTTTAAATATTCTTGAACATATTTTAAATTTCGTTGAAGTTTAAAAGGGTTCGAATGTTAACGTCATACACAAAACATCAAAAATGTAAATTTTAGTTCGTGAAAATGGTGCAGTTTACTTTTTAATAATCAAAACTATCTACTCACTACAAAAAGAAGTGATATCCTGTGTCAAGCAGAAACGAGTGTAAAACAAAACATTTTCAAATAATTAAGTATTCTACATAATTCGAAATGCTTCCTTTGTCACTCGGATTAGAGGTTAGAATAAAACAACTTCAACTAACTACGTATTAAAACAAAAGTTTCTAGTAAAAGTTCCAAATAACAAATTTGATTTATTTCTATACGGATAAAAATGTGGGATTCGATATTTGTACGATTGACTGAATTTAGAAAAGGTCGGAACAATCACGAAACCATTATTAAACAGTAAACAGCACCATTTTCACGAACTAAAATTTACATTTTTGATGTTTTTTGTAACTGATATCACGATTTTTTGTGGTTTATTATTACGATAAGTATCAGTTAATAATTATGGATTTACAATTCTTGCGACATACAGTTATTACGACGATTGTGGTTTTTGTCATTAAAATAAAAAGATCTAGCTGGTATAACTCGATTCGCTAATTACCTCGATAGATTACAAATAAAGTAATAAATATTACCTAAGTATTACCAACACAAACACATTTCAAAATTTAACCGTATCAACATCGTTATTATTCGTTTATCATTAAGACATATCGCACACACCGTAATATTTTCAATAAAAAGAAATACTGTTTTTGCGATTTATAAACTTTACATTTTTAAAAAAAGTTATTGTACACCGAGAAAAAAAAATAATTGGTTGTAATAAAAATGGTGATTAATATTAATAAATTGGTAGTTAAAAATGACTAACTACGCCCGTAGTGAAATTTAGTTGTATTAAATACATAAGGGTAGTAATATGTACAATACTCTGTATTGAAAAGTAATAAACTTTTTAATTATTTTAAATACAAAATTTTGTAAAACTTACTTTCGACGTAGTAATTTTAAATACAAAAGATATTGGTAATTTTAAGTCGTAATTGGCTTTACTATGTTTCTTTGTAAAAATTAAAAGTACTAAATTTATTTTGTATACGATTAGTAGTATAAACAATTGTTGAGATTAGTAGTTTTCGCAACTATAAACAAAATATCGTAGTAATTTTAAAAATAACAAATATTGATTTTTTTTACCTACTGATAGTAATTTCAGTTATTGAAAGTAGTAGAAACAATAACTTTTTTTCAAAATTAATTGTTTATTTATTTTTTTAGAAAAATGTTATAAAAATACTGACACGATATTTGTAACGAATTTTTTACGAATTGTTTCTTCGACAATATCTTGTTTTTCAATTTCTTTTTTCATAATTTGAACAACACTCGTTGTCTTTTCCACATAATTAAAAAATTGTGAAATCGATTTTATTTCATCGAACTCCACCCGTGATTCTACCCATTTGTTAGTTTGGAAACTACCAGATGAGCTACAAAACGATGAAACTGTTGTAGCTGTAACAACTAAATGAGGATCCTGAAAAATAGATTTAGTTATTTAAAATATTATTTTTAACAATAACAAATCCTCACATTTTCTTTCTTCCACTTTTGTACATTGCTACGGAATTCAATTCGAGGAGCCAATTCTGTAACAGGAAATAAACCATTGATGTCCTCATTTTCGATAAAGATTAGAGAATTATATGTTAGTTTATGATCTAGAAAAAACAAATGCATTATTTAGAATATATATGTTTTTTTTTGTTATAAATTACCTATAACTCTTTGATAAGTACTAAAATCCATTTTCCTCTTATCAACAAATAAGTCATGTAATTTAAAACTATCATCTGTAAAATCAATGGTTTCGATTTTCATTTCCAGACACACACTCCGTAGACTCAAGCACAGATAAATTATTAAATCATCGTCACTTCCAAAAATATCCACATATTCCATTGTAAATATTACAATAATAAATGCAACTTTTACCTTTAACTCTCAAAAATGTAATGAGAAAACAACATGTTTATTCCTGTTTAGTTGAAAGTCAAATAATAACAGTATAATAAAATGAATTACGGTAGTACATATTTTACTTTTTTGAGTAGTTGAAGCTACTACGCTGAGTATTATTAGTGCACATATAATATATTACTATTAGTATAGGTTAGTTGCAATTAAATATTAAAAAAGTACTTGTTGTATTGTACAACATGATTTCAACAAAATTTAAACGTTTTAACGATTTTTATGTATATATTTTTATATTTATATAAACAACAAAATTATAAATTTATATAAATTAACTAATGTAAAAAATTAAAACATCGTAAAAATAATTTTTAATTCTAACAGCTTTTGAACCATTTGGCAAATACTAAATAGTACAAATGAATAGGTGAGCCATCGAAATCTTCGATATTTTTAAAATAAATTTGTTCGTTT
Organism: Diogma glabrata; assembly: GCA_963693315.1. Classification (NCBI taxonomy): domain Eukaryota; kingdom Metazoa; phylum Arthropoda; class Insecta; order Diptera; family Cylindrotomidae; genus Diogma; species Diogma glabrata. The sequence goes on from OY856186.1 coordinate 248,164,170, forward strand.
TTGTTCCCTATTATGTATGATTTAAAATGAATATCATAAGTTTTAATTTCAAAATTTTTACAATAAACATAGATATTATTATTTTTGATTAATAAATGTTCAATTTCAAATAAATCGAATTTATCGTTTTAATCTCCTTAATTCCTTAATTCCTTGATCTTGTAATGAAGAGCTTTCTCATTGGCGAACCAATGAGAATGGCATAGCAGGATGCGTACCTAGAGTAATTTTACGCCTTAACGACTAAAGCTCAGTCCTCGTGGATTTGATGGAGTAATACCTGCTGCTTCAACACAAATGCAGAAATGTACGCAATTTACCAAAAGTTACAGAAATGGAGACAAATACAAGTAGAAAATGGAGACTCTGGCGACACCGTTTACGAAAGACCTACGATCAGCGCGTCCAACCCACACAATCATTCCCAGACGTCCACACACTCACGCTTCATACATGCTAACATTCACCCACACATTCAGACGGCGAAGCAAGTCACTTAAGCTTTAAGACCCGCCGCAAGTATCGCAAGTGGTAGTTATCACTATATCGTTGTATGGCTGTCATCTCACCCATATGATACAGCTCGTAAACCACTGCCATCGCTGGTACACTGTGAATCAGATCCTAGAGCACTGGAGAGCGTCACACGCTATATTGAAAGTCTTTATTGCTTATTTCCCTTTTTATTTATTCATAACCTTTTTTTTTTTAAATCTACAAAATCATAAGTAATTCCCCAAAAAAAATATTTACAACTCAAACAAAGTTATAATTTAATTTGTAAGTTAAACAAACATGTCCAAACCAGTTTATTTCAATACCTGTAGTTTACAGTTGGTTAATGTATTATATATAATCAGAGCCGGGACGAGGGGTAGGCAAACTAGGCTCTCGCCTAGGGCGTTTTATTTGAAGGGCGCAGAAATTGAGAACACATTTTTTGTATTTAATATATTTTATACTACGGAAATTCGTTTTTTTTTTAATTAAATTAAAATATCTAATTGGAGTGGAAAATCACAAAGAAAATAGGTATCCTAAATATTGTAAGATTATTTAAAGGTTCTCTAAAGATTTCTAAGGTTCTCTTCATACTTACAAGATTCTCATGATTCCCTAGATTATCTGAAGAAACTCTGTATGTCCAAATGTACTCAAGATTTTTTGAAATTCTCAAGAGGTTTGGTAAGATTCTCAAGATTTTGCGACGATTGTTAAGAATCTTTTTTAAGCTTCTCTAGATTTCTTGAATATTCTCAAATATTTGTCCCATGCAAGATGCCAAAGAATAATTTATCGCTCAATCTAATGACATTTTTGTTTTTATTGGCTAACATAAACGTCCGAAATTTTAATTATGATAAAAAATCTGTGACCTATATTTAACCTAAGTCCCGAATGACCTGATGCATGTAAAAAATTTGATTAAATAAAGAAATAGAGTTTTTGGCGATTATAAATTACGGATTACAATATTGATATCATCCTCATAAGAATATTGGTTGGGTGAAACAGTATAATCTTTAACAAAAGATTGAAAACAACAAGATTTTGAATATGAAAGCAATATATTTTTATTTCAATTTAAAATATATATTTGCATTTAAAAAAACTCAAAACCGTCGGTTTCATAGGTGAGCAATTTCACGAAGATTCAACAACGTTTTGACTTGACCCCTTTTAATTTTGATTACTTTTTGTTTATAGATAGTCTTTGATAAATAAAAAATACAAGTTCTCTTAGAATTTTTTTTTTCGACCAGGGGTCTTCACAGGGTGCCCCTCAATTTTTGTTATTTTGTGATGTGAGTGCATTTTGACGTGCATTTTTGTGAGTGCATTTTTAAAAATGTACACTGTTAATTTTTTGAAATAATTTTTAACGGTGTAACATAAGAAAAAAAACGGTGTAATTGAAAAAAAGATGGCATAGCCTTTTTTTTTTTTTTTTTTTTAAACAAAATTGAAGCTTATTTTATATCTAACAACTTGTGAAAGTTTAGGACTAGCGTCATTTTTTGTTTTAGAGATAAAATTCGTTGTGCATATGACTGTCGGGAATCAGTTTTTTTTGTTCTGAAGGAAAATTATAAAAATGGCGATTTTTAGATTCAGATTTTTTTTTTATGTTAAATATCAAATATTTTATTATTAAATGAACTTTTTAAAAAGCAATTTCAGTCAAGTTCAGCAAAACTTTGCGACATTTTGACTCGACCCTTTTTAATTTGGTTTATTTTGGTCTATATTTAAAAAAATTCTACTTGAAGCCGTATTTTTCATTTATTAAAGGCTATCTGTAAACTAAAAATATGACTATATGCACAACGAATTTTATCTCTAAAACAAAAAATGACGCTAGTCCCAAACTTTCACAAGTTGTTAGATATAAAATAAGCTTCAATTTTAAAAGAAGTTTAAAAAAAAAAAAAAAAAGGCTATGCCATCTTTTTTTCAATTACACCGTTTTTTTCTTATGTTACACCGTTAAAAATTATTTCAAAAAATTAACAGTGTACATTTTTAAAAACTTTGTTCTAATACCTATTCAACGACATATCATTTATGAAAATCGATTGAGTAGTTTTTCTACAATCGCTCGTCAAAATGCACTCACATCACAAAATAACAAAAATTGAGGGGCACCCTGTGAAGACCCCTGGTCGAAAAAAAAATCTAAGAGAACTTGTATTTTTTATTTATCAAAGACTATCTATACACAAAAAATAATCAAAATTAAAAGGGGTCAAGTCAAAACGTTGTTGAATCTTCGTGAAATTGCTCAGGTACATATTTCAAACGGTTGATTAATAAAAACTAGTAGTCCGTATAAAATTGGATTAGGAGTTTCCTATGTACCAAGCCAAATTTATAAAAGACGCCCTCAATTCCTACTGACGTTGAGATTGATTTCAAAATACAAATTACTTTATTTCACTTTTTAGTCCAAATAAATTGGAATCTAAACAAGGGGCAGTGGTCACTCGCTTAGCGTCAGATAATTTTTTACAAAATTCATTCATAGATGTTGCACAGAACAGAGTTAATTTGGTACATAATTTATAAAATGTGGAAAATTTTAGTGGCAAATTTCTTCGACGAAAGTGATGCCGATTCATTTTCTTTGTTTTCTAAAACAATGAAATTTTCATTAAAAAGTGCATTTGGATATAGTTACACAGCAACGTAATGTAACGATGTCATAAATGCTGACTAAAAAATGGGGAAATGGGTCGCGTGGAAATGGGTTTTTGCATCACAAGCAGTGTTGCAAAATGTTACTCGTAACGTAAAAATGAAATAACGAACTTAAGTAGCGTTGTTAATAATAATTACTTTCGTATCGTTTTAAAAATTCATCTGGTGACAATAACGTAAAACGCAACGATAACATAAATATTTTATTTCGTTTCTTGAACGATTTTGCAAATATCGATTATATAAAATCCGACATATCTGCTCTTTTTAAATGTATGTGCACGCTTTAACTAAAGATTTTGGTAGTTCTAAAATTTTTTTGATATTTGTGGCAAAATATTAAGCATTTTGTAAATTTTTGATTTGATCTCACTCTGATGAGGTTACGAGTTCGAATCCCAACCAAAACACGTAAACCAGAAAAACAGATTTTTTTACGAGATATTTCCAACCATACCGTTGAATTGAAAAATTCAAATTACTTCCCTTGAGTTTAATTGCTCACAAAAATCCCGAACAATTGAAATTCCCCAAAATGTTGTCTAATATGCAAGCCAATATATGAAATAATTGACCAAGTGTCACTTATTGATTTCACATTGATTGGAAGCAATCAATAATGACTATACACTTGACTTAAAATGTGGCCTATAATATAGAAATACTACTCCTCATATGAATTCATACAATAGTGCTGTCTAGAGATTTAATCCCAAAAATAATGTTAAAATATTTCCGGAAAATAGGAGTCTAATGACAATTGACAATTCAACTTAAGTAAATAGAGTGATGATGAAGTCTCAACTTCAAAATATCATCGCATTGGTAGCGAAATGAATAGATTTGAGCTCACTCTGGCACTAAGGTTGCCACGTGTCCTACTTTCGGTAGGACATTCCTACTTTGGAGCAAGAATGGCCTACGTCCTACTTTACTATAAAAATGTCCTACTTTAGGCAAACTGTAATACAATATCTTACACTGAAAAAAATAGATTTTTTTCCAACCTATTTCTCTCAAAAACGCGTTAGCAAAATAAGTAATCCTGATTGCACCTTTACTTATATTAAATTTGTAGCCGATGATTTTATTTTATGTCGAAAGGTTAGTAACAATTAAGCAAACAATTTACATCGCTGTGACATAAGTGAATATCTATGCTTTATTGCATGATATATCCAGGTGGTAAGCCACCATTGTTTAAATAATTTTGAATTAAATCCACCGTTAAACCTCTCTTTTTTTAAATAACTTTTGTTACAAATTAGCTGTTCTTAGTATTATTAATAAAATAAAATCACTGAATTGAATTTTGTTATAAAGTAAAACATTTGGCTACAGAAAGCTAACGATTTTGAAGGAAAATATGAATATACAAAACAGAACTATTTTTGAGTAACTGGCTTACAACATAAGTTTATTGATTTTAATGAAAGTGAAGTGCCAATGAATCAGCAGACGGTATGTTTAGCTGTATTTCTGAGTCCTTAAAAACTTTAAATTTAAGTTTTTCGAGTGTTACCGCATTGGAGGCTGATAACATAAATGCGAATTTGTAAGCCATTATTCATTATAAATAAATCAATTAGCATTACAGAAATAACGAAATAACGCCCATACATTCATACTTACACCAAACCGAAACCTGATTTTTTAAAAAAATATTTATTTTATAACTTAAGTGGCAAAATCCAACGAGTTTTTTAGTTTTAAGACTGTAATGGTAGTGTGTCCTACTTTGAAACTTTTAAGACGCGGCAACCCTATCTGGCACTGATGAGGTTACGAGTTCGAATCCCAACCGAAACACTTAAATAAGAAAAAATATTTGTCTGTTCCATAACGAAATAACGTACCGCAAAAATAAATATAATGCATAAAAACGAAACGCATATAACGTTACGATTTTTTTTTCTTTTTGTAAAACTGATCACAAGTCCAAATAAATCCAAATCATGTTGTAATTGTTTCCAAATTCGTACTTATTCACAGGGCTGCCAAAATGACCAAAAAAATCCAAATCATGTTGTTAGTGTTTCCAAATTACTTATTGGCTAAGACTGCATTCATTTGCTTCCCAAGCATTTGCGACTGGTTTTAAAATTTTTAAGCCTTTTTAATCAAGTACATGTTAAGTATCTGGTAAAAATTTTAATATTTGAAATCGAATCCATCATGTTCTTCCTCAATCATATTCTTTTTCCTGTTATACACGTCAATCGGTTTGTGCAAACAGTCAAACTATTGAGGTCACTCTCTGTCATAGTGACAGAATTTAGAGGGATTCCTTTGTCCGTATATCGTACAAACGGAATGCTTTGCTGGACTTCGGAGGCGTCCAATCCCCAAAAGTTTAAAGAAAGCGTTCGTCAACATCTTAGAATGCATGTATTTGTGGAACCTACGTCTTAAAAAGCATCTATGTATTGTTGTGACACATATTGTAAATTCCTAAACACAACATTTTTTATTGAAAAATTAATGTAATGGAAAACATTACGTCAAATCAATCAACAATGAGATGAAATATGTAATCTAATTTTACAAATCTCGCACCGAATCTATAATTTTCTTTTCAGAACTAGGATGTTCCTTTTGATTCACAGTAAGACACATATTTGTCACGTTTTATTTAGAAATTAAACGAATTGCGATTGTTGGCAATCGAATACCAGATCCGCCAGCACTTTTGTACAAATGTTTTGATATGTGATTCCTTTTAAAAACTTTCAAAATTTTAATGGCGTATTAGGTGTAAATGTATTAAAAACGATAAAATACCACATTATGCAACAGTTCAATTAAAAAACAAATAAGTAACATTGCTATATTTAAAAAAAAAATTTTTGTTTAAAACATTGTTTTTTTGGAATAAAAACCAATTTGTTTCGAACATTGTTTTAAACAGTGTTTAAAACAAACCAATTCTGTAGAGGGGAAAGGAGGGTTGGGGCGTCAAATCTCATTCTTGCCAAGGGCGTAATTAAGCTTCGTCCCGGCTCTGTATATAATTAATAAACCTAAAACATGACAAGAATTTGGTTTTCTTTTTTTTGTAATACCGGTTAATTGAGAATGATTCTTGGTTTACTTAAAAATATAAATTCATAAATTTAGGCAATATAATAAACGAAAAGGTATTTGGAAAAACGAGACGTTACCTCGAAGCAAAAAAAAATATTTTGATTAGAATCATTTCCAATTCAGACTACATGCATCTTGTTACGCGCATCGCCAGCTCACACACACACACGCATCGACAGGTAAGCCCCCATTCAATCACTTGCCTACCCTTTCACACGCATTCACACCTCTATAAAAAAAGTAAATAAAATAATCAAGTTCGCTCACCCCATGCTTAAATCCTTCCGAATTCCAAGTATTACGGCCTAAGCCCTCCATCAGCGATGAACAATCCAACAGGTAATGTATCAAGAAAATTGAATATCAATGTTGAGTTGAACCTCAGTAGTAATCACACCAAAATTGAATATCAGTTGAAATATGTAAAATGTACGATAGCCACAGCAAAAATTTGATATAGATGATACGTTTCAATAAGCACACTTTACGGCAGCAATAGTAAAACTTTGGTGTAAATGTTGATTTGAAATATGTAGTAACAGCAAAAAACTGGATATAAATGATGCGTTTCAATGAATACAATATACGACAGCAATAGTAAAACTTTGATGTAAATGTTGATTTGAAATATGTAGTAACAGCAAAAAACTGGATATAAATGATGCGTTTCAATGAATACAATATACGACAGCAATAGTAAAACTTTGATGTAAATGTTGATTTGAAATATGTAGTAATAGCAAAAACTTGATATAAATGATGCGTTTCAATGAATACAATATACGACAGCAATAGTAAAACTTTGATGTAAATGTTGATTTGAAATATGTAGTAATAGCAAAAACCTGATATAAATGATGCGTTTCAATAAATACAATATACGACAGCAATAGTAAAACTTTGATGTAAATGTTGATTTGAAATATGTAGTATAATAGCAAAAACTTGATATACATGATGCGGTTCAATAAATACGATATACGACACCCATAGCAAAACTTTGATGTAAATGTTGATTTGAAATATGTAGTAATAGCAAAAACCTGATATAAATGATGCGTTTCAATAAATACAATATACGACAGCAATAGTAAAACTTTGATGTAAATGTTGATTTGAAATATGTAGTAAAAGCAAAAACTTGATATCAATGTTGCGTTGAAATATGTAAAATACACCGTAGTAACAGCAAAACTTTGATATCAAGGTTGAGTTGAGATATGTATAACCTCCGGTAGCAACAGCCAAAAGCTTGATACAAATGTCGCGCTGAAATCTGTTTTAAATACAGCACCAACTGCAAAAATTTTACATAAATGTGGCGTTTAAACAAGCAGTAATAGCAACAATTTGATATCAATGTTGCGTCGAAAGATGTATAATATGCGGCAGTTGTAGCAAAAATTATATATAACCGTTGCGCTATTAAGTTCCGTAACTTATAAAGTTAATAATTGTATTCATTATAATTCAATCCTATCCTTCTCGCAAATTTCATATAAAATGTTGAGCCCGTCAACGATGGAATGTAATATGAACAAGCACACAAATTGTATCACTCCACACAAACACCATCAACCAACATTAATTTTTTTTGGTGTATATTAATGAAATTGCATTATTCAAATTGCAAAATAACAATTAATTAATTAGAAATATGTATAAATAGTACCTGGTTTTTTTATTAAACTTTAAATTAACTTTTTGCACAGTCAACAAAAAAATATAAATACATGTATTAAAATTCCAAAAACACATTAAATATTAGTTAAGAAATTATATCACCGAAATATTAACAAAGTTAAATATTTGAGAAACCAGAATTGGACGTACTAAGACTAATTTTATAAATACACTAACAATATTTTCTATTTAATGTAAAATTATTTTCTAACATGGACCGACACGTTTTTAAATTAGACTACGAGACGTCAAACAAACAAATCAAAAATGCAATCGACTAAGAGACCGAGATAGTATAATCATCTCTTTTTATAGCAATTTTTTTAATATCGAAAAATTCGAGAAAGTGTTGCTGTCGCAAGGAAATTAATTTATATTATGTTAACAAATGTTAGGACCTTTTTCGTTCCAACAAAACCGTTTGTTATTTTGTAATACATAACATTGTAATACAATTTAACGAAATAAGTTATTTCCAACACATTTGTAAGAACTATCAATGTATTAGAATGGATTAAACGTAAGTTTAATCGATTTTATGATGTTTATGTATTACGAAATAACAACTTACAACTGTATTACAGTAAAATTTAGATCTATAACGGAAAGATAAATTGATAAAAATACCCATATAGGAAATCGAATACAAAACTGATTGTAGGATAATAATTTTAAGCTATTGCGACGATTGGACAAATATGCACAGCTGTTTGAGGTTTGAAAACATTCAAGGCAATTACAGTTAGTGTCCTGAGAATTCAAATTTATGTAGGATGGTGAAGCAATGCTGGTGAAAACGCATTGTGAGTCAATAATAGGGGATTGTAAAGGAAATATTATTGTTAATTGTTTTATGCGAAGAACAAATTTATGTAACGGAAACTGTATAAAAATATATCTATAGATCGTGGATGGATGAGAAACTATTATGAACTACGTATGGTAAGCAAAATTGTGAATTATGAGAAAACAGACATTGAATAAATCGGGAACTTTATCGCTCTACATTATCATACTCCAGTCAAGATAACAATCTCCCTAATTCCACATTTGAAACACTTCATGATTAGATTTTTTATCAACCATTTTTACACTTAAAGTAAAATTCTACATAACCTTGTTTTAGAGAAATGTGTTTCAACCCTAAAACATTCTTTTCATTCATTTATAATGCAGTTGTATTAACTATATTTTGTAATTAAAATTGTAGCAATAGTATTGTTTTATCATTTCAAATATTAATTGTTACTACCAAGTTTTAGTTAAAATAACTAGGTTTAATAACTAATTATTTTCACTATTTTTTATATTAGGAACAAATACCTCAATCATTAAAATTAGTACGCGTAATCAAATTTACTACTCACATTTGTATATTTAATAACTTAAAAGACAGTTGTAATTTCAACTACAGCGTAGTTAATTTTTTACTACACGTATTTTTCTCGGTGTATGCACGTTTTCACTGCTGTCTATATATACGCACTTTTTTCCTGTAATCTAACTATACTAGTTGAATTTATCTATAATAAATTTGAACTAGTTACAGAAAAAAACTTCACTACGTATGTAAAAGGTTGAGCCCCCAATTGTTGGATTTATATTAATTAAATAACCACGACTAAATTAATAATTAATGTTGCTGCTTAAAAATCCAACTTACAACTCATTTTTATTATATCAAAATTTCATAAAATCATACAAAAGTTATTCAAATCGAATTACGGTACAAACAAGTATGTATCTTAAAGTAATTTATAATTGCAAAATATAGTGGTACAATGTATTGACTGATAGCTTAACATAAATGTGCATTTGTTACACAATCCAACACATATATATATATATATATATATATATATATATATATATATATATATATATATATATATATATATATATATATATATATATATATATATATATATATATATATATATATATATATATATATATATATATATTTATAAAGCAAATTAAATATGTATTACATATGTATATACACCAAACCAAGAACATGAGTGTTGTAAATTAGAAATATTATTTGCAACGTAATGTGTTGGATGCATATAATTGTATGATTATAATAATTATATAAATGTATATAATTTTCATCTAAATGAGTTTGTGTGTCAACTTTAATTTTCCATTTGAATAGTAATTCTGTTTTGCGGAAAAAAATCGATCAAAGATAACTGAGTGAAAGTTGAATAGTTTATGTATAAAATATAATATACATTTAGGCATATATTTAACCATTCGGAAAATTAAAATTATTAATGGCCTTCTCCTGGCAAAATTTCAGACTCCTGTGTGCTACCGATTTCGCTGGAGAGCGCACGCAGAGAGACAAACACTGTATTTTATTATTATATTATAATTATTATTATTATTTTTTTAGAAGATATAAAAATGTATATAATAGTTGCTTGGAATGCTGATAGATGTGATACCCAGAATAATTTTAATGATTTTAATTTAAACATTCTGAAATTTTAATTTGCAATGCTACAATATTCGGAAGACAGACAAAAAACACAGCTATTTCACAGATTTAAGTTTTCACTTCTGTCGGCAGTCCTTAACACTGCCTTCTATTTTTTTGGTAAGATTACTAACTTTGTGAGAGTCAATACATAAATGAATCTATCGGTTTTTCGTACTACCACTAATTGAGAACTCCAGAAGCTTGAATATTCCTTAATTTTTGTATGCGCTAGCATGTGTTTCATAGAAAACTAGCCGAATGAAGACTATATTAGCGGAATCTATGATAAGGTGAGTTATGGTATAGTGTACAAATTAAGAATAATTGCGTTTTTTACAGTTTGTTTTTTTGCTTGCCCAAGACCCTTATTGATCGCAAATCTTGAAAAGTATATGAAGTGATTAGTATATTTTTAATGAAAAATAAACCGAATTGTAAAATACTCATGCCACAGTTTTTGAATTAGTGTCCAAAAATGCAAAATTTAGTATGCCCTATTATTTTCTGTTTTCATACGTCAACGGAATCTTCGACGAGCAAATTTAATATTTATAAATCCTTTCATTTAAAATTATCAAAAAATCCCATTATCAACAGGAAATATCAACCTGAGGTTGTTGTCAACTCTTACGCTCACCAAACAATCTACCTTTCCAAAAAAAAAAAAAAATTAAATTAAAAAAAATGTACGAATTTTTTCTTAAGGAAATTTTTTCCCATTAATTTTTGTTTCCTGTTACTTTTTTGTAATAAAATTCTAAAGGATTATATAAATTAATGCATTTATTTTGTTTTTATATACAATTCTATATTTGCTTTGCTTTGCAAGATAAAGAAACATGAAAATTAATTTAAAATAAAAAAGAATTTTGTTAACCAAGCTTTTTGAAAAAAAAGAAAGCTTTTCGTTTTTCTTTTGGCTATTATTATTATTTTGTTTTGATTTAAATTGTGCTCCTTTATGCCTTTATGTGCCGGTTTAAAAGAAAATTTATGATTAGGAAATTTTTCAAAAGATTTTAATTTGTTATGTTTTATTTTTACATTTTAGAAAACTTGATGAAACCTAGAATTGTGAGGGTGATCTGTCGTCGTAACATCAAGTAACAAGTAATAATAACATCGAGTTTTAGTTAAAATACGACATAAGGGGAACATATTGATGGAAAATGTACAAAAGACTAATTTAAAACAGAATCCATAGCATACAAACACATTCTGATTTTAATGAAATTTGGCATGAGCTGCAAATCTTCAACCAAAATTCCAATGCTTTTGATACATCATTTTATCATATCAAACTATTTACAGTAATATCACCATTAAACATGTATATCTAAGTCAATAAAATCAAATTCCTTATCATAGTACTCAAACAATTTCAACAGAAACTGCATTATTTTTTCTATCAATTCATCCACTTACGATTCGTTTCTAAATATAAAACCAATTTTTCATTTCCGGTTTTTTTCTAGAAAATGTTTTTAAGTGAAAATAAACATTATAATTAATCATTCGATATTTTATTTTTTTGTTAGCTTTCTTATTCGTCCAATTTCAATTTATCAAACGAGAAAATTATTTTCTTCTGTACAAATGAAACGAATGAAAATTTAACTCTTAAAATTATAAGAAAATAGAAGGAAAATAAAAGCTTAAATTGGTACAAGAAAATCATATTTATTCCCAAACTTGTTTTTTTTATTTAATTATTTTTTTTCCGGCTTGTATTGCTTTTCTTCTTATCGTTGTTTTTTGTGGTTGTAACTAGAGCAAGCAACTGATAAGAAAAAGTTGATTGATTATTATTTGAAATGAATTTTAATCGCTTAAACTTTTTAACGATCGGATAGTTTTGTAATTGAAGTTTGGTTTGAGTGTTTCATTTTTATACGAGTTTGAGATTTTTGTTAGAAATGGTGGAAATTTAAAGATTAGATAGGACGACCGCAGAGTTTAGACAAAATACACTTGGTGGTGTCAAGATTTGATATATCTACCTATTGAAAATTCAATCGTTACTCAATTGTTACGTATGTTATTTTTTAATACACAAACAGAGGATAAGGTAAAATAATAAACATTTTTTTTTCAATTAATGTATTAGGATGTACAATCTACAATGATTTTGTCATGCAATTGCAATTTCTAAAATGATTCCAAACAAATATAACCCATTTTTCAGCTAGCATAACTCCTGTTTTTATTATTGGTTTTTACTACCAGTGGATTTGATAAGCCATTTACAAATACTAGTACGTCTTCTAAAATCGAACCACGTCCTGTAACCTAGCCGTTTCATCTACTTGTTATAGTAATTTCGAGATTTTTGTGTTGGATGTATTTTTCAAATCAGTCATTCAACCACGTTAGTCTGGCACGGTCAGAGCGTTTGTATATTTGTGCTATTGTACTTGCAGTACTGTACTATACTATATTGAATTTTTTAACGAAAAGAAACGTTTTTCGATTATTTTCTGTTGTTTGTGATGATTCTTTATAACTTTTGATTCTTTATAATTCTGTTAAATATGTAAACAAAATAGGATTATCATAACTTCATACAAAAAGTGATTTAACGAAATTTTAATAATTTTTAATTGTTTTTCTACCGATTTTAGAAAATAATTTTAAAAAAACTGATGATTATGTGAGTAGCATGTTTCACTGATGTTGAATATAATTTTATTTTGTTTTCCGGTACGACTTTGTTACAATCGTAGCAATATTGCTGCTAAATTAATTTACTGTTCTTCTAGGTAGATATAATTATTTTATATAATTGGTAAAATATGGAGGGGCTGAACTCACAACGATTTGAGATATCAAGACTTCGATCTGTGTTAAGGATTTTTATATAGTTTTATAATAAACAGGTTTCTATTTGTACCGGAATGTTACAATTATTAAAAAAAACAAAACACATAACCTCTGGCCCAGGAAAATTCACAATAAAACTAATTTAATGAACCATTATGTTGGGACCACACTTGCGTGTTATCGCAATAATTAACGCGATAATTGAAAATAAACGCGGTTGTAGCCTTAATTTATCGCATTTATAAGTTAGCGCGATAATTTTATAGCCATAATGTTAGCGTATTAATTTTATTGTGTTAATTTTAGCGCCATAAATTTAACCCGATAATTTTAGCGTGATAATTGATTAACGCGCTAGTTTAGACGACAGCTGAAATGCCGATAAAATAAAGTTAGCGTGATAATTATTGTGAATGTTTTGCAAGTAAATGGTATTTTAAGCTTCTGTTGTACAAAAATAAACCTTACAGGAGTACTGTGTCTGTTTGTACCCTAGTTTTGATGATCTCATAAGCAACAGTTTCTATAACATAGACCTCTAATTTGAGTTTCAAAATAAGGTTGTTTCTATTTGTTCGATATGACTACGATAGGTAACTGATCTTTAAAAAATTCATTTTTCCGAGTCAAGTGGCGTATCATTTGCAGTGATGCTAATTTAGCATTCCTTAATAATTTATTTCCGAATTTTGTACCATAAAGTTTTTTGTTATAATTTAAAATATGTGCACATCTTCATGTATTTCTCGCTTTTTAGTTCTAATGCTAAGGAGACAACCAACTTCAGTGACGCATAATTTGAAAGAGAATTAAAATAAAATTTTGTATAAATTTTACACCGCACATTTTTTGATATAAGGTCAAATGCTAGTGGTTGGGAGAGAGGTACATGTTTAAAAACAAACGTAATTCAGAACTAAATAAGTCGAAACATTTTGTAAAAATTCACATTCACTGAAAATTTTGTCAATTTGAAATAAAAATCACAGCCATAGAAGCAAATGCGTATAGGTTTTGGTTTTGAGGAGGGGCTAAATAAATTTTTGACGAGCAAAATGGTATATTCAATATGTGAGTAATGCGATTAATGCAGTTGATGAAAAGAAAACATATGGCTTATTACATTATATTTCAGCATATGTTTAGCAGTTGCCAACCTTTTGGTCACCAATTAATTTTTGTCTTAATTTTTACTAGATATAAACGGACCCATATTTTTTTGCTCAGGTGTATGACCTTTAGCTGACTCTATTCGGTTTTGAAATTCAACAGTTTTTTTCATTTTTTCGATTATTTTTTTGTAGTATTTTTTATTTGTTTGTACCAAAATTTGGTCTGTTTTCTGTTCTTATTTACGCCCTTATGTGACCAGGCTTAATATTAAACCGTTCTAAAGTAATTAATACTTAAATTTACAAAAGTATCGATAGGGGCGCAGTTAGGATAAAATAAATGTTGCTAAGCTTTTCATCTGTAGCAGATGCAGTCACCACTTCATAATAAACCACCGAAAAGTTTGGTCATCAGAGGGCTTATAGTAAGAATGAAAAATAAGTTTTAATTTCCGCATGTAGGGATCAGTTTTTATTGTTTTGAAATTTTTTTTATTTTTGATCTACGGGTGTGACAACCCCGCGTACTCCAGCCCCTGCTATTGACATACGAGTTAACGTGAGATATCACATACCACTGGCAGTAGCAGAGAGATATCACTAACCAAGGTGACATCTTAGGGGTGGTGGCAGATGAACTGTATTCAGTCAACGGTAGCACCCACAATCTTAGATGTGATCCTTGAAGATGAGACGCTATTGCTTCCTTGAAGAAACAAGCCTTCATATAACTATGTGTGGGCTTTAATCTTTAAGAAAGACGGTGCGTCGCAGGATCAAGGAATATGCAACCGGCTGGAGTATTGGCAACTACATTTTTGTTTTGTTTCAGCAAATTTTTGTATAAATTTGCTATTTACATTTTAATTTTTAACTTTTATTTTAACTTTTATTTTCTCTATTCTATCATAAAATATTGGCCTATGTCAAATTTTATCAGTGATAGGAGTTTTTGTTTAGTTATCCATTCTTTAATAAAAAATATAAAAAACAAAAAAGAAAGATTTACGTCTATCAACACCTTTGAAGGTATGTTGTTGTGGGACCTTGGTCTTAAAACGTTTGTGTTATTGTGACACATATTGTAATTCCTACTACACAACACGTTTTATTAAAAACAATTCTTCAGGCGCGTTGTGCGATTTTGTATGGGGAAAGTTTATATATTCGGAATATCGTCACTTTGCAGCTATTTATATTAAAAATAAATATTAAGAGATATTGAGATAAATTCTGATCATTTGTTAATTTTTACTCTCGTTCCCTTTACTAATATTTTTGTTTTTCTTTTTTATTGAATTTGATGTTTTTCTCAGTTAATAACAGTGTATAGGTGTGGTAAAGTAAGTAAAGATTTTGTTGTATTTTTAAGCAAAATAAAAACCTGTTGTTGCCATATTTGATGTGTGTGTTTTTGATAAGAAAACGTTATACTTTTTAATTAATTAATTGGATAATTTTTTTATGTCAATTAGGCTATATTCATATTTTTTACTTGGCTTGTACAGTCCATGATATGTTTTGATTATTAAAGATAAAAATGTATATAATAATTGCTTGGAATGCTGATAGATGTGAAACCCAGAATAATTTTAATAATTTTAATTTAAAATTTCTGAAATTTTAATTTGCAATGCTACAATAGTTAGAAGATACAAAAAAACACAGCTATTTCACAGTTTTAAGTTTTCAATTCTGTCGGTAGACCTCAAGACTGCCTTCTTTTTTTTAACATTTATATCATTCAAAACATGAAATGAAAAAAATTTGATAAACATTCCAAAAGCAAAAAATTCACTCTTTTCAGACAGTCTCATACATGAAGACCAACACCAATTTTGGCCACTAGAGAGCTTACAAGTTTTAAAAGTGAAACAAAACGTATATCAGAAAAAGTTTCAATTTTAAAAGTTGGAAAGCAGAAGGTTTAAGTTTTTTCAGAACGTGTGATTTCATATTTGACCAACATCTAGTTTGGACACAGGAGGCTTACAAGTTGAAAAAGTTAAAAAAAACTTGTTTATTTTGAATTTATATCATTAAAAATTTAATATTTGAAAAGCTTGAAATTATCATGGATGAAATTTTCATACATGAATTGTAATTATACATGGTCTGGTCATAAAAATAGAATATTTGAAAAGGTTAAACCTTCCCAGTTCTGATGGTATATCAGCCTGGTAAACATAAAAATCAAACATTTAAAATGAAAAAGTTTTTTCTCATTTTTTTCAACTTGGCCAAACTAGGTGTTGGTAATACATGACATAAGACTTTCTGAAATGTTGAACCTGCCCATTTCCGATGGTATAATAAACTGTTAAATTTTTGACTTTTAATGATATAAATTTAGAATGCATGTTTGTTCGCTTTGAAACTTGTAAGCCCTTTGATGGCCAAATTAGTTGTTGAACTTTCTGAAGAGTTGGATCTTCTCTTTTTGGATGGTATATCAAACTTTTTCATGCTGTGGCGGCTTGCACTGGACTTGTAGGTTCAATGCGAAAACATAAGTCTACGGGACCAAAACAATTAAATTGGAATAAAACAAAAAGATCAATTAAAACACTCTAATAAGGAACAACATTTTAAAAGTTTAATCAAAACAAAATTGATGAAAACTCTAGACTATACCGAATTAAGAGATCTCTTCCACTGGCTTTGGTGCCTCATAAACGTTTCAGATAACAATCTTTTTGAACTGTTTGATTCATCCGGGGTCTAAAAGTGGTTTTCTATGGATTGCAAGCGTTTTCTCAGCAAATTTTTATGTAAATACCAGGACGTATCGGCATCCTCATGAATATTTTTTGATCTCGGAGAGATCATCTCAAGAACTCTTGAGATAGATTTTTGAAATGTTTTGGGAATACGGTTTTGATACTGCTCCTCAATTTAAGTGATGAGATGTTAAACGAGTTTCCATCGATTAAATTTTTGATAATTTTTGCATTTGGAGTGTTTATATAGAATTTATTCAAGCACTTACAATGAAGTGACCGCTTCTAATGAAAGCATCTCTTACGGTTTGTTTACTCAGAATGCTTGCAAATATACGTGCTATTAACAGGTCGTTCAATAAGTCCGTAGGATAAGTAAAAAAAAACAACATTTTGACAAAACTCGATTTTTTATTCAACATAGTTGCCTTCGAGGGCGATACAACGAGTATAGCGATTTTCCAACTTTTCTATACTACTTTTATAGTACGATTTCTCTTTCTCGTCAAAATAGGCCTCAGTTTCAGCGATTCTTCATCATTGGACTTAAATTTCTTTCCAGCAAGCATTCTCTTGAGATCTGAAAACAGGAAAAAGTCGCTGGGGGCTAAATCTGGAGAATATGGTGGGTGGGTAAGCAATTCAAAGCCCAATTAATTCAATTTTGCCATTGTTTTCATCGATCTGTGACACGGTGCATTATCTTGGTGAAACAACACTTTTTTCTTTTGCAAATGTGGCCGTTTCTTTGCGATTTCAGCCTTCAATCGATCCAAAAGTTCACAGTAATACTCGCTGTTGATGGTGGTTCCTTTTGGAGATAGTCGATGAATATTATTCCGTTCGTATCCCAAAATACAGACGCTATCACCTTACCGGCCGACTGTTGCGTCTTTGCTCGCTTTGGATTCGGTTCGTCGACTGCTGTCCACTCAGCTGACTGTCTTTTGGATTCTGGTGTGTAATTATGAAGCCATATCTCATCCATTGTCACATATCTACGATAGAATTCCCTTTTATTGCGGTTTAACAGTGCCAAAGACTCCTCCGAAGCATCGATTCGTTGTTGTTTTTGGTCGACTGTGAGCTCACGCGGCACCCAATTTGCACAGAGCTTTCGCATACCCAAATGTTCATGTAAAATGGTAAAAACACTACCATCTGCTACCTTTACAATGTCAGCTATTTCGTGCACCTTCAATTTGCGATCGTTCATAATCAATTTGTGGATTTTTTTTTATGTTTTCTGGAATAACAGCCTCATTTGGGCGTCCACTGCGCTCTGCATCTTTTGTGCTGGTACGACCACATTTAAATTCAGCCATCCACTTCTCTACCATTTGTCTCGATGGAGCAGAGTTTGGATAATGTTTATCAAGCCATTGTTTGGTTTCCACTGTATTTTTTTCATCAAAAAGCAATGCTTTATTAAAATTCGAAATTCACTTTTTTCCATTTTTTTTCAAAAACAAAAGTTGCTTCACACAAAATGCTATAACTCACGAATCAATAGTCAGATTGCTGTCAAATTTATACACGTATCGTTTGAAGGTTAGTACTAAATAAAAATCATATGGAAAAAAATTCTAGTAACGCCATCTATGTGTCATCCTACGGACTTATTGAATGACCTAGTATACTGGCAGATGATCAATTTGATTTCAAATGTTTCCATTTGGTCAGACCCAGCTCTGCTTTTGGTTCGATCGATACCGGAAAAAATAATGCAATTCTTAAATTATTTGATAATGCAAACTCATTCAATATAACACCTTGAAGTCGTGTATTAATAATGATTTGACAACCTTTTAGATTGTTTTTTTAATATTATTAGATTGTTATGGACAATGTTGTATATTTCTCGTACCCATGGGAAGCAAATCCTGTCATTGATCGAAATAATTTCTTCACAGTATTTTTAATACAATACAAACCTGCATCAAATATTCTAGAGAAGAATAACCACCACAGAACAAAGAGTGACCATCTAGATTCTTGAAATTGTTAGGGCTTTAAGACTGCTCACGTTACGATCCGGTCTTTAGTCTGATTCGTTTTAACATCCACTGCTATTTTTGATTGTTTTTCGGGTATGCGATGGTTTGGTTTTGTTAATTGGTTTGTTTTTTAGTTTTTCTAGTCTTAAGCCCAACATATTCAGGATTTCACAGTCAATACTAAGTCCAAAATAAATTTCAGTTGTCGTAAGAACTAATGAGGATGTCCATGGACCAGTTCCGATACTGAGCTTTATAACCCAAAACCTTATAATCCAGTAACAGATACCCAAACTTCCTCTTTTTATTTAAAAATGCATGACATTGACAAACGGTAATACTCAAAATTGTCTTTCTTTAAACTTGTTGTATTGCTTCTTTTCCTTTTTAAATTTTCAACAATTATATTTTATGAGACATTCATTTTACAACAATCCTTTCATTTTTCTAAAAACAAAACTGAATCACAGAAAAACTTGAAATTAATATTGTTCACACAATTTTACATCACATATTTCACAATGATTAAGAATTCATCTTGAGTTTTTGTATTACATATAAGAGTTTCATTTCAAATTTAATACAATAGAAATTTATATTATTAAAAAATTTTCTTTTCTTACAATTTGTCAATTTTTTTTTTGTTTTGAGTTTTTTTTCCAGAAAAATGATATTTTGTATCTCGAAAGTTAAAACTTAACTAAAATTCTAATTAAAATCGATTCTCAGAACGACTTTAATTTCTAAAATAAAAGAAATCACTTATCTCATCGTTGTGTTGTTAGTTGTCTAATTTGTCAAATAAACATTACCTATTCATTGAAAATCTGCGTATAAAAAAAAATGAAAAAGCCAAAAAAAATTTATTCAAACAAACCGTCTCACACTATCGAATCATAACAAAAATTCAATCATTTTAATAATATTGGGAAATTATTTTAGTTCAAACATCACAAAATGAAGTACCTTATTAATGATGGCAAGCTAAACACACCAGCGCAGAATCAATGTGCTCTATTTCGTTATCTGTTTAACAAAAAAAAAATTATTTGTTTCTCATAAAAAAAATAAAATAAAACAACAATTGATTATATACTGAAATACAAGATCCGTTAATTGAGTTGGAATATATTATGTAGTAATAAGCTAAAAGATGAATTTGTTGATACAGTGAAACTGTTTATACGGTCAGATATTATTTATGAAATGATCTTAGATAGTACGGAATGAAAGTATGAATTATCTGATGACTTTTTGTTTTAGGATTTTAAAAGAAAATGTCCACTTCTCAGATTTTTGTTGGTCGTTACAGTTAGTAAATACAAAACTGAATGACTTAATTCAAAACCAAAATTAAAATTTAAATACAACACAACTTAAAAAAACCTTATTTCTGTTTAGAAATGTATTACAAAACTAACACAAAACATGAATGAAACGTTTAAGAAAAAAAAATCCGAATGGCAGGTTGTCCGCTAGAAATAGGTAGATCTCGAGATCAGACAGTTTTGTGTACAAGTAGAATCTGATGTATCAGATTAGTTTAAATAAAACAAACTAATTACAAACAGATATCGAACAAATTTTAAAAAGAAAATTAGCTACATATAAGCAAAACTACGTCTATCCAATTTTGCAACAAACAAATATCAGATCTACCACAGAACATATGTGTGACAATTTATGACACTATATGAAAAACAAACGCCAACCTACTCTATATCATATGTCGTGCAACTACTGCAAAATATCAAAATAGTTTATTTCTAAGAAAAAAGAGTTTTTTTCTTCTATTCAAATCTTTTTATTTTTTTTTTCATTGACTGTTATAAGGTTTTTGCAAATTGTTTTCTTAGGGCTTGTTGCAAACTTTTTTGTTGAAGCCGACGAATCAAAAATCTCTAACTGCAGAGGTTTATGTTTATAAGAAACGGATTAAAATGTTTCCACAGATTCTAAGTTTATGATGTTTTTAAAACTTTTAGTATTAAAACGACCGTTAGAACGGATTTAAAAAATCAATTTTTTTTCTAATATAAAGCCTCTAGTTTCTTAACCGTGTGTTTGAATTAGCTGATTTACAAACCAGTCCAAGGTATTCATAAAACACATATTTTTAAAAAAAGTTTTTTGATCTGGCTTCACAAGTGCGACCGTGAGAGTGCCGGTTGTTTCAAACGCATTTTGTGTCTTACATGCTTTTTTGCTGGAGCCGCTCTCTCAGAAACTTCCGAAAGCAGAAGTCTATTTTTTTGAAAGAAATTGATTAAGAAGGCTTCAAAAATTCTAAACTTGTAAAGGTTTTAAAAATATTAGTATTCAAACGGCCGTTATAACGGATTTAAAAAACAGACTTTTTTCTAGTATAAAGCCTCTAGTTTCTTAACCATGTGTTGGATGCGGCTGATAAATCAGCTCGTCCAAGATATTTATAAAACACACATTTTTGAAAAAAGATTTTTGATTTGGCTTTACAAATGCGACCGTGAGAGTGCCAGGTGTTTAAAAAAAAATTTTTTTTGCAAACTTTTTTGTTGGAGCTGCTCACTCAGGAACTTCTAGCTGCAGAATTCTATTTTAGAGTAAGTTAATAAAACCAATTTCGAAAATTTTAAATTTGTTAAATTTTTTAAAATATTAGTATCCAAACGGCCGTTATAACGGATTAAAAATCAATTTCATTTTAGAAAAGGTGGAAAAGGTGCTCTAGTTTCTTAACCACGAGTCGGATTTTGCTGATTGACGAACTCGTCCAAGATATTAATAGAACACACATGTACTGAAAATTTTTATGATCTACCTCAACAAATGCGACCGTTAGAGTGCCGGTCGTTTTCGTTATATCTCATATTGTTTATATAAATATATATATATATATATATATATATATATATATATATATATATATATATATATATATATATATATATATATATATATATATATATATATATATATATATTATATATATATATATATATTATATATATATATTTATATATATATATATATATATATATATATATATATATATATATATATATATATATATATATATATATATATATATATATATATATATATATATATATATATATATATATATAATATATTATGTGATTTTTGGCTTGTATTATATAAATAATAAGTTTTTTGGTTAAAGCCAATTAATAAAACAATATTTTAAAATTGTTTATCCAACAATTGTTTCGGTTTTAATAAACCATCTTCGGGGATAATTTTCTTTCAAAAAAATCTTATACAAAAAAATAAACAATAACTAACATAAATATGAAAAACTTATTAATAAGTTTTTCATATTTATGTTAGTTATTGTTTATTTTTTGTATAAGATTTTTTTGAAAGAAAATTATCCCCGAAGATGGTTTATTAAAACCGAAACAATTGTTGGATAAACAATTTTAAAATATTGTTTTATTAATTGGCTTTAACCAAAAAACTTTTATTTATATATATATATATATATATATATATATATATATATATATATATATATATATATATATATATATAATATATATATATATATATATATATATATATATATATATATATATATATATATATATATATATGTATATATATATATATATATATATATATATATATATATATATATATATATATATATATATATATTATATATATATATATATATATATATATATATTTATATATATATATATTAGGTGTCCCAGAAAAATTAAAATTGTTTTTTTTTGACGCATACCCTTTAATTTTTTTCTTTTATGTCAAAACAACTGTAAATAAAATTTCATGCAATTTAAATAACAGTAACCCGTGCCGACTTGCACCTATTGCACCTAAACATTTCAATACTTGATTGTGTACTATAGCGCGCATACCTGTTTTAATGTGCTTATAATTTCAAATGTGTTGTCGGTTATACGAATTTTTCTTGAAAAATAAATATGTCTGTCGAACTACGTAGTTCTAAACAAAAAATATACCTAAAAGATAACCCAAAACTTCCTTTAAATGGACAAGCTCTCGTATAGTATTGTTGTTTAATATATTGTTTTTTAATATAATACATTTCATACGAAAACAAAGAACAATTGTTGTGCCAAAACTGAATAATTCTATAGACACGTTTGGAATGTTATTTTAGATTGAAAACCCAAGACAAAGTGCAAATTCTCTGGTGTGATACTATAACTGCTTCGAATACAAATCGTATGTGTGCGCGTTGAAAAAAATCAATATAGAAAAACTTATTTTCGCTTGCAACCATCACATGTACGAGCTGGTGTTAAAAAGTCTTTTTGAAGTGAAAATAAAACAAGTGCCTATAATAAGCCCGGGCATTCCACTTTTTCAAAAAATTAGAGATCATGGCAAAAAGTTGATCTCCATAAAATAGAATGCTATAGAGAAAAGGTAGAATGGTGCCTGTTTCCAAAATTGATAAATTGAAAGAAGATTAAATAATAATAGAAATAATAATTAAAAAGGAGATATCAATGCTTAATGCATTTCAGCTGTATCGTTCAGATACAGCTGAAAGAGCGGTCTAATTAATGCAGGACTTTCATTGTTTAATTACAATTGAGGCAATATTTGTTATGTTGCGTACAAAAGCACAAGATGTTATATCCGGACTGTAAGCAGCAAACATTGAAAAGAAAATATACTTAGTAATAGTTGTTGTAATGAAAAAAAAAATAATATTAAAATATCAAGACTTCGGTCTGGGTTAAGGATTTTGATATAGTTTTCGGCAAAAAAACTTTTATGAGGACATTGCTTTTAGTTTTGGGCATTGATTTATATCAAACATAAAATCTTTGTTAAAGCATGATTATTTTTTATTTCTGTTTAGAAATTTATTACAAAACTAACTCGAAATATTAATAAGTGCCGGAAAATTATAACAGATCATATATTAATATAACTTTGTAAAAAGATGAAACACCCAGCAAACTACTCAAAAACCTCTCCATTTAGCGTTTCAAGAAAATATTACAAAGCCAAGTTTCATGGTTCTTTCAAAATTCAAAAAATATTCTAAAAATTAAAATAAAATAAAAAATTTAAACTTTTATTAAAGTTCTAAGAACATTCCAAAAATTATTACAAAATCAAAGATTGAAGCTTTTTTCAAAATTCAAAATTTTTTAAAAAATCCAAAAATTATAACAAATCAAAAATTTCCATGTCCAATTTCATGTTCGATAACATTTCATGTCAAACAAATAATAAATTTCATATTGTTCCCAAAAATTTAGTAAAATGAAAATTATTCTTTTGACACACTTGACAACATTTTTTTTGACAAAATTTAATGCAAAAATCTAGATTTTGGTTTCACATACCAATACCGACCATCAAAATTTCTCCAAATTCAATGTTCCTATTCGTAATCATTTGAAATGAACGTTTTAAGCAAAAAATAGGCAAATTTCCTTGTTTTAAACACACTTGACGTTTTTTTTGACACACTTCCCGTACAGTTATCGAACACATCGTCTTCTTGGCTCTTACAATTGAGTAACCCTATTTTTAGAAACAAAAATTTTTGAGATCCCTTCCAGCGGTTTTCTAGATTTCGTCGGTTGTGACGGCAGACAGACTAATACAGTTTTTTTAGAATCAGTAGGTCCTAAAACAGCGAGAAATGCCGATAAATAGGGTAAGAATTTCATTTTTGGCTCAAGAATGTAATACTTAGAACTTTCAGAGCGAAGAAATATCTTTTTCTAATTCATTGGCGTTTTATTTAATGAGAGTAAAATAATTTCTCAAATAATTACACAGCAATCCCAGTAAAAGCTCGTATGTTAAAGTTTAACTACAAGTCGGGCACGGGCTATCGTCATCCAATCGCAGTAAAACTTTTAATTTAAGTTTTAAAGGTCATTGGAAAATATTTAGCGGGTATGCGTATAAAATTTTGCAAAAAACTTTTCTTCTCTATGCCTTGGACACACCCTAATATATAATATAAATATATATATATATATATATATATATATATATATATATATATATATATATATATATATATATATATATATATATATATATATATATATAAATATATATATATATATATATATATATATATATATATATATATATATATATATATATATATATATATATATATATATATATATATATACATATATAATATATATATATATATATATATATATATATATATATATATATATACTATAATCAGTGTTGCAAAACGAAAAAAAAATTCGTAACGTTATGCGTTCGGTTTTATAACATTATATTTATTTTTTCGGTACGTTATTTCGTTATGAAACAGAAAAATATTATATTTCGTTATGTTATAACGTTATAGTTGCGTTATTTTAGAATTAAGTGTTATGTTTTAAAACTAACCTATTTAAATGTACAAAAATCGAAAATCTCTAATGAACGGTTATAGTCCCTGGGCCTTCACCTACATAATTTTGTGATTACCACATATTATACTTCGTGATGCGCCTGTCCTTGACGAGCCTGAAAACATTTGTTCTATGATTTTTCTCAAATCGGCCGCTTTTATGTTCGGCAAGCTCCGAAAAATGCCGATTGCCTGCGATCTTGTAAATTTGCTACTACATTTATTTTTTTTGACTGTGGAGGTTGGAAATTTGTTTTAGAATACGAGGGTAAACTTGTCCGACCAAAATGTGTTTGCTATTGTCGAGTCCGACAACTGACATTTTGGATGTTTGGGTTGTGGGACTAGACAATAGCCGAAAAATTTTTGTCGGACAAGGTTACCCTTGTGTTCTAAATCAAATTTCCAACCCCCATAGTAAAAAAAAACAAAAATTTAAAAGATCGCGGGCAATCGGCATTTTTCGGAGCTTGCCGAAAGCAAAAGCGGCCGATTTGAAAAAATCGCAGAACAAATGTTTTCGGGCTCGTCAAGGACAGGCGCATCACGAATGATGAGATCTTTTTAGTTATCAATTAATTAAAACACTTTAGATATAGTTTATTAGAGTTTATTTAAATTAATTAATTATATTTATTTAGAAAGGTGTGTACACTTCGTTGTCTAATTAATTACTATATCTATTCTAATAATGTATGCTTTTATTTCGAATGGATTTATGAGGTAAGCATTTATATTTGACACCGCATATGCCAAATATATTATTTGTTTTCCGGTGCTCGCTTGCACACGCCAAGCATATTTTGCTTACCGTTGCATTTCATTATTAAAGAAATATACCTTGTACTTTTCTTTAATAATGAAATATAGTGAGCTCATAAAGACTCACTACACCTCCCTTCTTTTAGTGAATGATGTTCACATCATTCATGCCAATCGTCAATATGAAAATTAATTGTATATGCAATTATCGTTATTATTATATTTGAAACGGCGCCTTGTTTCAAATAGTACAATGAACGCATTACACTTATTAAAAATAACAACAGTCTCTAAATTACAAATTTTAAAACAATATTTTTTTCTATGTTTATGATTCGTTTGTATGATTTTATTGTACTTAGACACTACGTACTCTTCCCTTCCTTTTTTGGAATAGCTGAAGGCTTAGTTTAATTAACAGCATTATTTAAATTCTTAAATTAAAAAAAAATCCATAAGTTATACATTTAAAAAGAATTATCAAATTACTGAAATTCTATTTTTAATAATAATTGACTAACTATAAAAATGAAAATATTTAATTATAATTTTAAAAATAATTACTAACTGAAAGCAAAGCATTCTAATATTAATATTTTTTATATTTAGCTAAATTTGATTAATTCTTAATTCTTAATTTTTCTTTAATCGATTCTTATGAACGATTTTTTCTTTTTTTGTTATGGGATCCTCAATCACTATATTGTGTTTTGGTAGGATTTTTTTTACAATATAAGGTCCTGTATAAAAGGATTCTAGCTTATGTCTATTTTCGTTTGTTAAAAATACTCTATCTGTAATTGATACTTGTAATGGGTTAATGTTTTTATCGTAATAAATTTTTCTTCTTATCTTTTCTTGTTCTATTAATGTTTTGGCTCTTTTTAAGGCTACTTGTAATTTGAATTTTAAATGTTTTACATAATCATCTGGGTTATAAAGAGGGTCAACTTTATCATTAAAAATTTCGTCAATTGAATTAGCTCTATTACCAAATATTAATTCAAACGGTGTGTAGAGATGGGTTAAATTTGGAGTAGTATTATACGAAAATGCATATATGGACAACCAATCATCCCAATCATTGGTTTCTAAATTCATATAATTTCTTAAGAATACATTTATTTCCCTGTGATTTCTCTCTATTTTTCCCAACGTTTCATGGTGATAGGCAGTGGATATTGCATGTTTAATTCTTAGAGTTTCGCATATATTT
Organism: Diogma glabrata; assembly: GCA_963693315.1. Lineage (NCBI taxonomy): Eukaryota > Metazoa > Arthropoda > Insecta > Diptera > Cylindrotomidae > Diogma > Diogma glabrata. Next base: position 248,191,653 of record OY856186.1, read on the forward strand.
TTGATAATTGAATTACAATATTCTGTCCCTTGATCAGATTTTATCGTTTTCATTGGTCCAAAGACTAAAATAATTCTTTCTATTAAAGCTTTTGCTATTGTAATTGCCTCTTTGTTTGGTATTGGAACGATGATTACATAGTTGGTTAGTTCACATTGAGCGGTTAATGCATATCTATTATCATTAATAGTTATAGGTAAAGGTCCTATAGTATCTATTTGCACGATATCGAACGCTTTGTTAGGTGTTTCTGTAATTATTAGATTTTCTTTTGTTTTTCTTAATACTTTATTTTTAGCACATTTGTTGCAATTTTTTATGTAGGTAGCTATGTCCTTAGACATACCTTTCCATTCGTAAACTGATTTTATTTTTGCTATAGTTTTCCTTTGTCCTGTATGACCACCTAATATTGGATCATCATGATATTTTTTTATTATATTCTCTCTTTCTTCTTTATTCATAATATTTTTGCGCGCTTTTGTAATAATTATATTTAACATTTTTAAATTGATGTTGGCCAACTTAATAAATTTTTTACTATCAATGTATTTAAATATGACGTCATTAGTATATATCTTTATATTATAAATATTTAATTTGCAAGCTAAGGCCTCTAGCTTCGATAAAAATTGTCCGAAGTCAATTTCATCATTCACAAATTTATTAATTGGTAACAATTTTAACTCATTAAAATTGTACACTTCATTTTTAAATTTTTCTTTTCTGTTTTTAGGACATTGTAGCAATAGTGTTAAACATTTGTTGTTATTTGTGTCAATAAACTTAAGACATGGAATTTTAACAAGATTATTATCATTATTGTCATACAATACTTTTGTTGTTTCTACTGAAATTTCTTTGTCATTTTTAGCATTTAGTATTTTGTTAGACATCGATCTCGTTTGAATGGTTAGAATTGTTTTAATAGAAGATGTTAGAGTTTTTAAATCTTCGATTGCGATTCGCGATAACGCGTCTGCGGTAACATTGGTATAACCTCTTACGTGTTCTACTTCAAAATCGTATTCTTCTAGTTCTAATCGAATTCGTGTTAGTCTGGAGGAAGGATTCTTTAAGGAAAAGAGATGAACTAGGGGCTTATGATCTGATCTAATTAAAAATTTATTGCCAAATACGTATGGTCTAAAGTGATTTATAGCGAAAAAGATTGCTAATAATTCCTGTTCAATTGTTGACTTGTTTGATTCTCCACGTGTAAAAGTTTTTGAAAAATATGCTACTGGTAGATCATTATTGGAATGTTCTTGACTTAGAGTTGCGCCGCATCCAATCTTGGAAGCGTCTGTAGTGATTATAAATTTTTTATTGAAATCTGGGTATTGCAATATTGGAGGATTTTGTAAATAATTTTTTATTATTTCAAATGCCTTTTGGCATATAGGAGTCCAGTTGAAAGTTTCATTTTTCCTCGTAAGTTTATTTAATGGAGCGGTTGTTTCTGCAAATTTAGGAATAAATTTTCTGTAGAAATTAGCAAATGCCACGAATCGTCTGGTATCATCTGCATTTTGTGGGACTGGATAATTTTTGATAGCATGTAGTTTGGATGGATTCAATTTTAATTCCATCAGCAGTGCACTGATGTCCAAGAAAGGTAACTTCACTTCTGAAGAAGGAACATTTTTTTGGGTTTAATTTTAGGTTGAATTTTCTACAAGTTTCAAATACTTGTTGAAGGTTTTTTAAATGATGGTTTTCTGAACAACCAATTACTATTACATCATCCATATAAAGAAAAGCGCTTTCTGGTGCAACACCAGAAAAAGCCAATGACATCATTCTTTGGAAAGAATTTGGTGCTATTTTTAAACCGAATGGAACACGGGTGAAACGAAATGTTCCAAAATCTGTAGAAAAAGCTGTGCAATCTCTTGATTCTTCTTCCAATTCTATTTGATGAAATCCACTTAAAAGGTCTAAGACTGTAAAATATTTTGCCCTTCCTAGCTGATCCAAAATCTCTTCAATTCTAGGAATAGGATAAACATCGCCAATCAGTTTTCGATTCAATTGTCTAAAATCAACTACAAGTCTGTGTCTTTGTTTGTTACAACCTGGTAGAGATTTTTTCGGTACCAAGAATATAGGACTAGAATATTCAGAAATGCTTGGTTCAACTATTTTATTATCGATTAGTTTTTGGACTTGTGTTCTTATTTCTTGTTTTTGAGAGTTGGGCAATCGATAGTTTTTAATATAGACTGGGTTATCATCCATTAGTCTCAACTTTTGCTTATAAAAATTATTCGAAGATAAAGGTTCATCTTCAAGACCAAAAATGTCGTAATTATTCTTGATTAAATTTTCAAATTTGTTCCTAATATAACCATTAATATGGTTATTATTTTGAATAATATGATTGTAAATTTGGGTATTTCTGATACTATTTTCATTTGGTTTTTGTTTAAGAATTTCAAAGTCTGTCAATTTTTCAAAATTAAATTTGGATATTGGTATGTTAATTGAATCTGAATTTGTATTTAAAATTTTAACAATTGGTTTCCCAGAAGAAACTATTGAACTTGCTACAAAAACGCCTGGTATTAATTCTTTGTTTAAAATTACCATATCTTCGTTTAACAATATCGGAACAGTTCTAAATACTTCAGCTCTCGGAGGTATTGTCAGAATGTTTTTATTGAACGATTCGTTAACAGGTATTTCAACACTTTTAGAGCCATTAAAATCAAAATTTAAAGTTAAAGTCCAATTTTCATAATTTAATATACATTTATAAGTACTTAAGAAGTCTTGCCCTAATATTCCATCTGTAGGTATATTCAAGTCATTTTGTAGTACATGTAATTTTACTTTAAGTGCATAATTTGGAATGAAAATTTCTGTATTTAAGGTACCCAATGAGTTTACAATGGTATTTGTAACACCTTTTATTTCTATTATGTTTTGCTTGTCAACATTTGTTATGTTATTATTTTTAATTAAAGAAATTTCAGCACCAGAATCTATTAGAAAAGTTTTAATTCTATCAGAGTTTGATATTTTAAATTTTACGACGGTTGCATAATTTAGATTAATAGTATAAACCTGTTTTAATTTTTGTGTTAGGAGTCTTGATTTAGACTGAGGTTTTGTACTTGAAACCCCAACTCTTCGTCTCCTGTTACATCAGTTATTGCTCTAACATTTCTTCTAGCATTGTTTGCGTAAGTATTGATATTGAGCGTATTTGGACGATTTCTATTATAATATGTATTGTTGGTACTAAACTGTCTTCCACGGTTGAAATTTGAATTGTAATTTTGACGAAAATTTCTTCTATTAATATTCCTATTAAAATTACGTTCGTTAAAAGTATTTTGTCTGAAATACTCATTATTTATATGTCCATAACCTCTACCTCCACGGGTAAATCGTAGTATGTTTGCCGCTTTTGCAGTTTTTTCTGCACTAATAGCCTCGTTAAACTTGGCTACCATTTCATCTATATTATCATACTCCTGCAACATTGCTGCTTGAATGCTGTTGTTCGTTGCATAAACCATTTTGATGTTGGCTTTAACATCGCTGATTGCTATTTTGTTGGCATTTTCTATCGGCATGCCAAGAGTTTTGTATGCTAAGCATAACTCAGATCTAAGACTTATAATTTTTTGTATATATTGGTCTTTGTTTATGAGAGTTAAACTATTTAATGCTGATTTTACTTGATCAACTGTTTTACCAGAGCATTTCCTTTTTAAATTATCAATAATTTCATCTATCGTGGTAACATTATCCGGTACAGCTTCTTCAGCCTTCTCTTTTAATTTTGTTAAAATAATAGTAATTGTTTGAGCTATGTTCGCTTCGCTTGTGATTGTAGTTTTAACTACATTTAATTTTCTTAAGAAATGAGTCAAATCTGTAGCATTTCCATCGTAATTTTCTGTAATGATTTTGTTGACGAGGGAGATTATATCGACTGGTGTTAACGCAGTATTCGTCATTGTTTTGGTTTTAACTACGTCAGTAGGTATGTTAAAAAAAATTTTAATTTCGTCAGATTCTACCTTAGAGAATGGTAGGACGTTTAGAAAACTAAATCTATTATATTCTATTCTAGAAAATAAATCACTAAAAATTATAGGGGAAACCTATAGAACCAAAAAGAAAGCCAAAACACCTAAAAAAGTATTCTACAAGTAAAAAAAAATATTCTACTGAAAACAAGTGTTCTACAAGGTTACTATTGAAATATTCTGATTTCAATCAAACAAAAATTCGAACAATAATGTACTTATAACAATACTCAGTAATTTTTTATATCTTATTATTTTATAAAATGTTTTAAAATTCTAAATGACTTTATCGTTTACCATAATAAAAATAATACCTAAATGAAATCAATTATACCTTAGGAATTAACTTCATCAGCATTTTAAAAAAAAATATAACAAAAATCAAACACTAAAAACATTAAACATTTGATTAAATAAATTTCATTTTTTTTGTTTTAGTATTTATTTTTTTGTTTCATTTAACGAAAACAACAAAAAAAATATTAGTAAAATTTTAACGAAAACATAACTTTTCTTTGCTTATTCAATTTCATGTTTTTCTGTTTTTCTTTTTTTTCTAAAAAAGTCAGTAAATTATTTACTTAATCACTTATTACATAATTCAATTAAAAAATAATTCTAATTCTATATTCATTTATTAAATTTAATTTAAAATGATAACTTACAATCTTATTTAAGTGGTTTTGATCCAAATTCCAAATATGTCATCCTTCGTGTAACTTTATCCCATATGTCCCATTTCTTGATGATTTTTTGGATGAGATAATATTTCTTGATGATCTTGATGTGTTAATATTATTGCTTGATGATTTTTTTTTTGAAAATATTAAATTTGATGACATCTTTTTAGAATTGATATGAGATCTGCGTGTTGTTACATTGTTTTTATACATGATCAAGATCAATGCGAGATCTTGCAATCTCCCTTGTAATGCTTTTCTTGATTTTATTGTTAGCGAGTTGTATGGCTTTACAACAGCTAAACACTATTATTGCGATTATTATTAAAACTAAAATAACAATCAATATGCTATTTGTGAGTTGATTTGAATTTGTAATGGTGTTAATCACTTCATTGTGGTTACTTAGCCCTTGATTCTTTGAGTCTTTAATAATTGTGGGCGTTGGTTCTTCAATTTTTGAATATGGAGAGCCCATCACTGAACATTACTTATGTTTGTTTTATTTGTATAAATTGATATTGAAAGTTTCTTTTTTTCACAAAGTAACCACTTCACAAATTATTATATTCACTGTATTATACGAAGTCACGGTCGCCATGATGAGATCTTTTTAGTTATCAATTAATTAAAACACTTTAGATATAGTTTATTAGAGTTTATTTAAATTAATTAATTATATTTATTTAGAAAGGTGTGTACACTTCGTTGTCTAATTAATTACTATGTCTATTCTAATAATGTATGCTTTTATTTCGAATGGATTTATGAGGTAAGCATTTATATTTGACACCGCATATGCCAAATATATTATTTGTTTTCCGGTGCTCGCTTGCACACGCCAAGCATATTTTGCTTACCGTTGCATTTCATTATTAAAGAAATATACCTTGTACTTTTCTTTAATAATGAAATATAGTGAGCTCATAAAGACTCACTACACGAAGTATAAAATATGTGGTAATCACAAAATTATGTAGGTGAAGGCCCAAGGACTATTACTTTTCGCATGCAAAATTAGCAAAATATTAATATAAAATTAATATTTTTCAAATTTCGCATGACAAAAGTAGTAAATCGTAGTAAAATAACATTAAATAATTAAATACATTAAAAAAATTTGCATCCAGCATAAAATTATTCCTTCTTAAAATTATTAAAAACACCTGTGATGCAGAAACGGCTACCTAGTGCAGACTTAAAATTACTTGAAATATACTTAAAATTATACAAAATGCTCATTATTTTGTTACAAATATCAAACAATTTTATAATTACAAAAACCTTCAGTTCAACCGTCCACAGAAATTGAAAAACAACAGATAAGTTGGATTTTATAAAACCAATTTTTGCGCTTTTATTTGCATATAATTATACAAAAGGTAAACCAAAAAAATCGAAATAAAATATTAACGTTATCGTTACGTTTTACGTTATTGTAACACAATTTAATTTTTAAAACGTTATGAAAGTAATTATTACTAATAACGCTATTTCATTTCGTTATTTCGTTTTTCCGTTACGTTTCGAGTAACGTTTTGCAACACTGATATAGATATATATATATATATATATATATATATATATATATATATATATATATATATATATATATATATATATATATATATATATATATATATATATATATATATATATATATATATATAATACAAAAATTTTTTTTTTGTTTTTCCGTCTCCGCTTATCATATTTAGTCGTTTGGCACCAAAATTTGCACGAAATTCTGAGATGAGGCACATTACAAGAGGTAGATTTTTATATGAAATTTACCTAAAACTAAAACAGAAAATGAGTAGAAGTAATAGCATGGACTGAAGAGCAGCGAAAATTCACTCAGGAATAATAAAAAGTCGGACAAGTGCCAATTTGATATAACTCGCTCATGGAGCGTTCCGTGTATATAATATTCTACGAGAAAAGTTCTTCTCAAAAACACAATTTTAGAAATAAACCAAAAACGGCACCTTTGCAAATTACAAAAAAAAATTCCTTTTACGTCTGGAAAAAAAATCACCTTTTATATAACACCCTATTTGTGAAGGTCAAAAATAATTGTTTTTCAAAATTTTCACTCTCAGTTCCCTCCAAATAACATTTGGAGGGAAAATCATAAATGATGAGCCGACCGCTATAATTTTCATTTAATTTTTAACAACATTTCCTATGACCGTGAATTTTTTCAAATTTTTTCTTTTGTAGTAATGTTCGACGCCAGGAGAAACTCTCACGTTTTTGGTAATAATTTTTCAGTTGCAGTCGATAATTTATGCAATTTTTTTTTAAATATTTCAATCTTTTTCAATTACACAAAACTTTTCATTGAAAAAAAAGTGAAAGGAAATACAATTTTAGGAATTTTTAACGAGAAATGCTTATCTTTTAAAGGGCGAATAAAAATTCACCCGATATTTGAATCTATCGCCATATTTACTGAAAAACGTTACTCATGAAAAAATACAATGTGTTGATAGTTCAAAGGTATTAAAATGAAATAAGAAGCGTGGGAAACAACATCAACAGGTAGCGAATTCTCATCGTTGAACAATAGTTTAAAAATACTGTTATGAGTTTCGAGAACAGAGAATTAAAGTTCAAAAATGTTTGTTTAAATTATTGGCAGATTCATACAGCCAATTCTAACATTACCTACTCGTATTTTTACCAGACATTGATTTGAACGTTCTCTTGAAGATGATGAATAGTCAATTTCCATAGAGAAGATTTACGTTTCCTTCAAGTTTTACTCCTACACAATTCCTTAATAATAATAAAAAATTAATTCCAAACAATTCTGCAAAGAAAAAGTTTCATTGATTAAAATTTTAAAAGCTTCAGAAAAGTTTTTATTTTCCGTTATTAGAACTTGAAAAAAGTTCATTTATTATTCTCAAATTTATTCATAAATTCGTTTTTTTTATTGATTTAAAATAAAATTGAAAATGATTTCTTTGTTATTTTATAAATTAGTTGAATTTTGTTCAAAATAACTTTTCTATTGGGATTGCAATTACAATACTACAAGTAACGGAAGAAACAGAAATAATATTAGTTTACTGACTGAGTGCAAATGGAAAAATATGGAATATTGAATTAAATTTTAGAATTGGAGTGAAAAAAAAATTAAATTTTTTATGTTAGAAAAATATTCTTTATTCTCTTCCATTTAATTATATCAGCTTTATTTGTATGTTTTTTCGATAATTATAGTATGTATTATTGTAATGTTTTCTAACCTATAGCCTAATGAACTTAACCTATTGTCTAATGAAAACTTTCCTATAAAAAAAATTATCATTATTCAATTGGTATGATTCCAATTGGTCAAATTGTTTTGATTTCATTAAAATTATTTTCAAATGATAATCACAATTGCTTTGATAAGTTTTGTTCAAAAATCAAATTTTATATTAAATTCTCTTATTTCGTTTATTTGAACTTGGTTGATTGTATGAGAAGGGCGTTTTTTATCATCAGGGTTTTTTGTATTAAGAAATTTGATTTATCAATTAAAACAATAAAGATTTATTGTTTTAATTGAAGAAAATGTTTTTATATTTATACACAATTGTTTGTCAGAGAATAAAGTATTGTAATCGATTCGTGAATAATGAATTTTATTCTCTCGCAAATTAAAAAGAAATCATTTCAATTTTATTTTAAATCAATAAAAAAACGACTTTATGAATAAATTTGAGAATAATAAATGAACTTTTTTCAGCAAATTTAAACTTTTGCTTGAGAATAAACTACTTCATTATTCACTCATTGATTAAACTACTATTATAATCACCTGTTAAAAGTTATATTTTATTGTTAAACTGCCAAGTTCTAGATTTTTTTCAAAATATAAATTGTACTGCAAACAAAGAAGATTAAGTTATAAGCTCTACACATTAATAAAATTAAAACATTGTATCGCATTTCCAAAAAAATTTTACAAAAAAAATGTTGTATTATCTAACTAACTATGAACTATTTTATGAAGAGCATTCATTTTTAAGGTAAACAAAAAAATCAGTTAAACTACCCTAAGGATATTTTATGTGCATTATTCAAATGTTTTAATTTTGTTAAATTTATTCAAGTTATTTTTGACTTATCAAATTACATTATAATACAGTTAAAAATAAAATATTTTGTGGGGTTTTGTTCGAAGAATTTTAGTAGAATACATAATCCTTAAATGTTTTGAGCTGTTATAATTATTCTTTACTTGTAAGTTTTATGATAAAAAGCGGATGGTGCTTTCATAGTAAAACAACAAAAACATTATTATATTTCACAATAAACTGGCAATGTTGATTCTGAAATTTTTAGAACTGACGACTGATTTGGTTGATTTTGTTAGTCAACTTAGCGCAACATTAAAAAGTTTTATTTTAACGCATAAATAAGGATGCAATAAAATCCACCAAAAACTTAAGGATCTTAAAAAGGTTTAGGAGTTTTTATTTTAAGCAATTTTTGTTTCAATATTACCATTATGAGGAACGAGGAACGAATCAAAATTATAGTTTTTACTGTTGATGAGTGTTAGAGGACAGTTTTTTTTAACCCGTTACAATTTAAAGTTATCCAACATTTTAATTTGACCAACAATCCCAGGTTTTTGGTGAATTATTCCATGATTTTGAGCCCATTGAGGGTTGAAATGAATAAAGGTTTGTTAAAGGAAATTCCTCGCATGAAAGGATCAGTTTTTATTGATTTACAAATTTTTTTATTATGGTCTACGGATGTGACAGCCATGCGTATTCCAGTTTCTGCTTTTAACATATGAGTTGTTGAGTGAGTTGTTTTGACATATATGTTGTAACACTGATTGTTATTGATTTTTCAAATAAACAGTTTATGTGATCCACTCACTACCCTCTGCTCCCCTAAAATTTTGAAAATAACGCAAATTTTCGATATTCACATTCAAAACACATGTTGTTGTGCAACCATGTATTGTCGCTCAACAATTATGTGTTGTTATGACACATATTGTAATTCCTGCTGCACAACAGATTTTATTTAAAAAAAGACTATTAACTCCGACATCTAATTATTGCATATGATACATATTTTCTATTATATATTGTCACATATTGTCACAATTACTTAATTAAATAAACGTTATTCCCAAATATCATATTGGATTCTATTCGAACCGATTAGTAAAAAAAAAACAAGGTTTTGTTAAGTATTCAACACTTGTATTGTTTCACAACAACAGTCGCATTCCAATTTGTACTGTTCTTGGTTCTGCAAAAGGAATTCCATAAATAAAATTTTAATTTATTTCTAAATTATTCCAGGTAAATTTAAAATTTCTTTACAGAAAAAACTCGAGAAATTCTGAGAATATTCGACGTCATTATTATTTTGAATTAATTTTATTCTTGTTTGTTGACCTGTATTTTTTACCTTAGTATAAGATGTTGATAACAGTGATGTAAACGATCTTAGTTTTGTTATATAAATATTTAATAAGATATTTTGAGATTGAATACAATTTTATTTTGTTTTTCGATTATGATGAATTGTAACAGTACCTAACCCTGTTCTTCCCGAATATGTGCTAAATTCTTTCTTATTTTCCAATTTTGGAATTCTGTTTTTTCTTTTTAGTTTATCTTATTTTATTAAGAACGACTTGCTGTTCATGTTTATTTGGCATTACTTGCCGTTTGGTGGATTGAAGTCCTTAGGCATCATCTTCTTCTTTGTCAGCTAACCTTTATTATCAGTCTATATTATCATGATACTATATTATCATTGCTTTTAACATTCCTTTTATATATCCACTGTGTGTTTTGCATCTCTCTGCATGCCTGAACTTTTTTGTTTTCCAGATTGAAGCCTCTTAAATAACTTCATTTAAGCTGCTTACACTATCTACTTAGTTATGCAGCCGCATTTATTTCCAATTTAATTTCACCGTTTGATTAAATGTTTGCATCGTTTTTACACTATTATCTTCATCAGTTTGCATTGGTATGTCCAACATTTTTCATTTTTAATATACACATCTAATCTTGTATAAGAACCAAACAATCAAACAAGACGATTAGCACAACAAATGTACTAACTTTTTTATCCTTTGCAGTCCAACAAAAACAATAATTTAAAAACTTTGAGATTCACTGTATTCAAAACATACATATATAGAAAACATCAAGTAAATGCAAACATTGATTTAATGTTATATTTTGTTTGTTTCATTTCATAAAATTCGTTTTTGTTTCGTTTTCTTTTGTTAAACAATGCTAGCTGGTGTAGCTCATTTGCATATATTGCGTTAGCATTTCATATTTTTTTGTTAGCGGTATTTTTTGAGTTGGATATTTTACACACCTTTCCTTTAAATAAAAATAAAACAGGTAATGAAGAGTAACACAGATTTCTTTGCCTTTTTGTCGAAAAACATTAAATAAAATGCGTTTGGTAGATATTAAGTTTATTAAGTTTTGGTTTTCAACCAATTTAGTTGTGATCTTAGAACGAATTTTCAAAACGGTCAGTGAAATAAATAAAATAATTTATTTAAATTTTGTGTGAATTGTATTTATTTTTTGGTGAAACAATTATTTTCAAAATTCGTTACCAAATCAAAATATTTCATTGATGCAAATTATGTATAAAAAACCAATAAAACCAATATAAGAATGTGTAGAAAAAATATGAAATTGGTTATATCAGAAAATTACTTTTAAAAATGGTTTTGAAGATATAGTTGTAATTACTGCACTATAATGTATTTGCTGCGTGTTCACCAGATTTGATAAATGTTCAAGTTGACTAAAGAGATAATCCAGATACTGCTAGAGGCGATGAGAATTGATGAGATTGGTTTTGGACTTTGGTGTTCAGTAAATTTAACCAATGAAGCTTCCAAATTTTAAATTATACATGTCAACATTTGACAGCTCAGCTCATCAGCTTTTATGTTTATTAACAGGTATCAGTAAATGAAACAATTATGTTTGAATTATAGTTATCTTTTTAAAACTTCTTGTTAAAATATTTTCATTACTTTTTAATGTGAATAATTAAAAATAAACATACATTATTTCGTATTTGCAAATGTTTAAGGAGCACAAAATGTGAAATTACACTTTCATATTACTATTGTGTGTTTTAATTACTCAAATAAACTGAAAGAACAATTATTTAACTTGATAGGCAAAACATATTATCTATCAATTCCTGATTAAAAATATGAATTCTTAATAATTTGAAAACAAAAATCTTTAAAACTTTCTGTTCAATAAAAAAATCTACTTACTTTTTTTGAATTTTTAAAACAATTCTTTTCTAAACAAAAGAATTTTGCTTAGACTACTTAAATTTAAAATTAAAAAACAGTGTACTTTTCCAATCAATCAAAACTATTGCCAACTTAATTTTGAAAAAGTTAAAGAAACAAAAAGGTGGAAAGTAAAAGAAAAGGAAAGTAACAGACAATAACTAAAAATCAGAAGACGCGGTAGTGTCTCGCGCGCCATATTTTGAAAGACACTTATTGCATAGTATATATAATGTGCACCGGATATGTTTCAAAGGTTAAGTTTTTCATTTTGAAAATAATTGTACTTTTTCTACAACTGTTTTCAAAATTATGATTGAAAGTATATATTAATTAACCAAATGTAACTAATGTTTATCAAAAAAAAACTATGCATACTCATTTACGAAAGTTTTTAAAATCAAAATTTTCTCTTTTAGTAAAAAGCAAATATTTTTACAAATTTTTATACCAAGTTGGTAGAATTGGAATTTTATAGACTACATACACGATCCACGATATTTTAAAAGAAACTTTATACATTTATAGGGTTTCATTTATATTATTTTTGAACATATTCGTGAATCATAAGAAATGTAAAATTTTTGTAATGAATTTTAGAATTACGACATACAATTATTGCTTATTATTGCCATTGAATTTTTAAAAATTTACTTTTTTATACTAAATTCAAAAATTATCTATATATGTATGTGTCCAGGAAACCCATCAAATGTTTTATCAATATTAAATTGAAATTAGCATAATTATAAAGTTATAAAAAAATGAGAGAAAAGAAAATATTTAGAATATGCTTTTTGTGAACAGGCCTATTATTGATGTTCTTCGTAAACATGTGTTTGGTCAAAAGTTCTATTTAATCTATATTTTGTAAATTTGTTATCTGAGAGAACCCAACAAAAGTTATATCGGTAGTAAATTTTAATTTTTGTTTTCACTTTATTTTAGAATTGATTTGTAATTTAGTAAGGTAATTTAGTATATGCTTTGAAATGTTGTGTAATTCTTGATTTCTTCTGATGAGAAATAAAGAAAAGAGTTTGAGAAAACTTTATTATTATTTTAAGAGTTTCGGGTATGTACTTTCTTTTTACTACCTATACAACTTTTGCTTTAAACTTTTTTCGAAGGTCTAGTTTCGCACAAAATCGTGAAAAACCATTTTCTACCGCTAAAAACTCACCCTATTTCACCCTCGTAACTCGGATCCCATTATTTGCGCAATATTTCCTTATGCAATAGTTTTCATGCTGTTACTATTACTTTCCATTTTTTGCCTGTATTTTAGGTATCTGCATTGGTCTATAACAGCTAGATGGATCTAAAAACATATGAATGTTCAAACGAACTGCTAAAATTTTTTGCTTTAAATTACCTACGTTATTTTGACTTAATTTTGATGTCATATTAACCAAATTGAAGGAATATAAGCAGCAAAAAAAGTTAGAAACTTTATTATTAGAATTGCGAATTAACATTTTTGTTGATTTTACCGATGTTCAGTAGATCGTAGATGATGACAAAAGTTTGGGCCAAAAAAATCCTTAAGAGGGACTGTTCTGGGCACATAATACTACGTTCAGTTAAATTTTGGTGAGATTTGGTTTTGATAGAAATGTGTACAGCAACGTCAAACTTTGTAATTTTTCAAAAATCACCAGCTTTGAAGCGGAATATTTCCAATTCCGTTACTCAAATAATTTTTATTAAATTTTTTCCTTCAGACATATTAAAGGCTCGTTCTCACTCACCTAGAGGACTAAAATTTGGTATGCGAGGAAACTTCATAAGGGGCCTCAAAATTCTCAATTGTTAGAAAAATCGGGAGGGGTGAGTCGCGAGATCATGTTCATATTTACGTATATATTTATGTGGTAAGATAAGGCGAAAATAAAAAAAATGTGTCAATTTCGAGATTGAGGTCATATAAAAAAAACTGAGAATTTTAAATCTAACTTTCAGTTAATCATAGACAATGAAGTTTATGTAAGACACCAATGGTACTTGGCTGATTATAATTAATAATTTTAAATAGCTAGATCGATCGATTTCAGCTGTTATGCTATCCTCAATAGCTTTTATAAAAATGTTATGTTATTTTTTAAAATTATTAATCATAGACTATAGCTTTTATGTGTGTTTCGCCAGTGTATGGAACAATTTTATTTATTTGCTAATGCATTGCGTTTGACTTATTTTCGAATCTTTCTATTACTTTTTCATGAGTTGTTCATGTCATGAGTTGGAGACTTGTTATCTTCCCGATATCCCTAACTGTAACCTTCTATGGATAAATCTGGATAAATCACAAAAAAGTTCAGAAATGATTACTATTTACCAAAACAATAATAAATCTGAATATAGTCAGAGCGTGATCAGAATCTGGTCAGTTCAGAAAGGGCAAGAACTATTAGGACAATTTGATGTGGGCCTGTTACGGGAATACCCTTTCAGGATTAACCATAATTGAATATTTCTGGACCTCATTGCTTTTCGTATATGAACCCTAGTTGGACATCTAATCAGGGCTTGATACGAAATATCTTACTAAGGTTTGCCCTATTAAATTATATACGGTGAACTTGATTCATTGTATTAAAAGTAAATGCTTTTTGTATCAATAATCAAATACCAGTGCTTATAACAGTATATTCTGTCACTAATATTGATCAACAGTGATTTTTGAAGCTCTCTGATTCTATTTTACAAAAAATAGTCAAATCGCAGCAAAAACAACCAAAAGGCTGTAAAAACCCCGTGCCATGTTTTGGTTTAGCTTGAAACTATCGCGCCAAGGTTTTTGTTCAAGAAATAAGTAAGTGAAAGCGAGCGGTTTTTCACAGAAAAAAAATAAATTTTAATTCCTATGTTTAACTAAATTTTGATATATATGTATATTTACTATATGAGCAATTTCACGCAGATTCAACAACGTTTTGACTTGACCCCTTTTAATTTTGATTATTTTTTGTTTATAGATAGTCTTTGATAAATAAAAAATACAAGTTCTCTTAGAATTATTTTTTTCGACCAGGGGTCTTCACAGGGTGCCCCTCAATTTTTTGTTATTTTGTGATGTGAGTGCATTTTGACGAGCGATTGTAGAAAAACTACTGAATCGATTGTCATAAATGATATGTCGTTGAATAGGTATTAGAACAAAGTTTTTAAAAATGTACACTGTTAATTTTTTGAAATAATTTTTAACGGTGTAACATAAGAAAAAAACGGTGTCATTGAAAAAAAGATGGCATAGCCTTTTTTTTTTTTAACTAAATTGAAGCTTATTTTATATCTTACCACTTGTGAAAGTTTGGGACTTGCGTTATTTTTTGTTTTAAAGATAAAATTCAACAAAGCTCAGGGTCGAAAATTGAAAGTATGTGGTTTAGATCTAGATAACGATTGTTTCTCACATGGACAATTATATGTTGCGTGTTCTAGAGCTGGCAAACCAGGCAATCTCTATATCCACACAGTCAATGGATCAACAAAAAACATTGTATACCTTCAAGTATTATGAAATAAAACATCTTAGAAAGGTGAGTGTTTTGTTTTCTTTATTTCTTATATTCAACCAGACTAAGCCACGATATGAGATATAACGAAAACGACCGGCACTCTCACAATCGCATTTGTTGCGGTAGATCAAAAAAAATTTCTATACATGTGTGTTCTATTAGCATCTCGGACAAGTTCGTGAATCAGCAAAATCCGACACGTGGTTAAGGAATTAGAGACTTTTTTCTAAGATATATTGATTTTTAAAACCGTTATAACGGCCGTTTGGATACTAATATTTTTAAAAAATTAACAAATTTAGAATTTTTGGAATATTTTTTATCAATTTGTCTTAAAAATAAACCTTTGCAGTTAAAGGTTCCTGAGTCAGCGGCTCCAACAAAAAGATTGCAAAAAAAATTTTTTTTGAAACAACCGGCACTCTCACGGTCGCATTTGTAAAGTCAGATCAAAATACCTTTTATAAAAACGTGCGTTTTATAAATATCTTGGACAAGTTCGTAAATCAGCCGCATTCAACGCATGGTTAAGAAACTAGAGGCTTTATACTAGCAAAAAAACTCTGTTTTTTAGATCCGTCATAACGGCCGTTTAAATTCTAATATTTTTAAAAACTTCATAAATTTAGAATTTTTGGAACCTTTTTAATCAGTTTCTTTCAAAAAAAAGACCTCTGCAGTTGGAGGTTTCTGAGTGAGCGGCTCCAACAAAAAAGCTTGTAAACACAAAATGCGTTTGAATCAACCGGCACTCTCACGGTCGCATTTGTGGAGCCAGATCAAAAAACCCTCAGTAAACATGTGTGTTTTATTAATACCTTGGACAAGTTCGTAAATCAGAAAAATCTGACACATGGTTAAATAACTAGATGCTTTATATTAGAAAAAAAATTTGTTTTTTTAATCCGTTATAACGGCCGTTTGGATACCAATATTTTTAAGAACTTCATAAATTTAGAATCTGTGGAAACATTTTAATCCGTTTCTTATAAATATCAACCTCTGCAGTTAGAGGTTTTCGACTTGTTAGCTTCAACAAAAAAGTTTGCAACAATCTATAACTACAATTTCCAAAAACCTCATAACAGTCAATGAAAAAAAATAAAAAGGTTTGATTAGAAGAAATTAATTTTTTTCTTAGAAATAAACTATTTTGATATTTTGCAGTAATTGGACGACATATGATATAGCGTAGGTTTGTGTCATAAATTGTCACACACATGTTCTGTGGTAGATTTGATATTTGTTTGTTGCAAAATTGGATAGATATAGTTTTGCTTATATGTAGCTAATTTTCTTTTAAAAATTTGCTCGATATTTGTGTTAAATTAGTTTGTGTTGTTTAAACTAATCTGATACATCAGATTCTACTGGCACACAAAACTGTCTGATCTCGAAATCTACCTATTTCTAGCGGATATACGTGCCGCTTGGACTTTATTCAAATGGTGTTTGCTTTTTGACAATATTAACAATCTAAATTGTCTAGGTTTTTAATGCTCAAAAACGTGTGTGTTGTTTAAGTTACTTTCGTGATTTGTTTATTGTCAAGTACATCAACATACATGCCACATACACCCCCTTAGTAGTTATATTGCTGTGTTTCAATGCAACTCTCCAGAATACTTTCACATATTGTGGCGTATAATATAATGAAAATTTGAATGAATGAATGAATGAATAACTTTTAAAAAAGTTGTTTGCAGCCAATTTTTTTTGAAATATCCTAGTGACTGAAGATGGTAAATCTACTCAAATGTGGCAACGAAAGTGTGTAGTTATAGATCGAAAAATTTTGATTTTCGATTTTGTGCACGAGATCAGTCAATATTATTCGTGTGTTCTATTAATCTGCAACTACGATCTAAATGTGATTTCAGTTAGTGTTGATTATGTTTTGGTATTTTCTTGATGTTATAGACCTTATATAATAGTTTTAATTTTTAATGTTGCTATGTTTTTTTATTTCGTGTATAACCAAATAAATTAATTTTATTTATATAATAAAAATTTTGGAAGCAGAGGATGAGGTAAGGATTTGGTATTTTTCAGGATTTTGTTGATGATGTGAGGGAAAAGTTGTTGTTTTGCAGGATTTGGAATTTTTTTTTTATGTTTAGTTGCATAAATTTTATATCGTACAATGATTGTACGCGTTTGGCAAACATAAAGATTATGATGATTTTTGTATTTAAATGGTGTGCAGACAGAAATCTTAGGAGACGGTTGGAAGCAATATGTTTATGGTACTAGTCAATGGAGATGTTGCAAATGATGCTGATTTATAGAAACCTGATTTGGTCATTATTTTCCCCTTCCTGGGTGGATTGGATGGAGTGAGAGATGGAGTTAAGAGAAGTTAGTATGTCATCAATGTAAAAGGATATAATACAGCAAATGATGTGGTCAACGGATAAACGGAGAGATAAAAAGCTGATCTAAGTATCTATTCAGGACATCTTCAAGAATTGAACTGAAAGGGTGGTAGAAAGAGAGTTTTCCATGCCAAATCCTCTTGTTTGTACATAAACGCGATCGTGGCAGGTGAAAAGGGATATTTTGACGATGCAGAAAAGAATTGTCTGTTCGAATAGCAAATGTGGAATGGTGGTGGAAAATTGGATGCGGTCCCATCGGTTACATACAGCTTTCATCACGTATCTGGAATGTTGCTATATATGGAAATGACATCAAAGGAAACACGGGAGCAGTCAGGTGATATGATTTTGTTTGGAAGGAAATTATTGAATTCAAGGAAATTTTTGACGTTGACTAGGGAGACTTCAATGATTTTTTGGAGGATGTAGTTCAGAAATTCGGAAAGATGAAATGACGGGGAGGAATAGTGGTTTGTCATGATTTGAAACTTAACCGTTTCGAAAAAAAGATATTGGACCGAGATATTAATCTAAAATAAATACTGCCACTAGGCTACCTATTAAAATGCATACGTTATGCATACGTTAAGCATACGTTTTATGCATACGTTTATTACATTTCCGTGTGAGTGGGTCATCATAACCAAACACAAAAACACAACATCTACCATTTCCACTTCAAAAAACTTTTGAAATGCAAAAAGCAAATATATTGCACAATAATCATAAAAACTACAAAAAAGTTATATAAATCATTTTCCGTTTATTATAATAATTATTATTACAATTACTATCATATTTTTGTTAAAAAAAACATTAAAGTAACTAGCTTTAAGAAAAAAGCTTTTTAAAATGAGTGGTTTTTCTTTCAAATTCGTTTTTGTTTTTAATATAGTTTTATCTCTATTAATTTGTTAAGCTT
Organism: Diogma glabrata; assembly: GCA_963693315.1. Lineage (NCBI taxonomy): Eukaryota > Metazoa > Arthropoda > Insecta > Diptera > Cylindrotomidae > Diogma > Diogma glabrata. The sequence goes on from OY856186.1 coordinate 248,210,512, forward strand.
CTCTTTCTTTCTGTGAAATTTATCTCAAGTTTCTTGTTTTTGCTAATTTAATATAAAATTATTAATATTTTAATTAAAATTTTGTTTTGGTTTTGAGATGGATAAATAACCAAGTAAAAACACTAAACTGAAAAGTTTACATTAGTTTGAGACGAAATTTTTTTCAGCTTCTGTGCCCTAAAAAATTCAATGAAATTTTGCTTCTCTCTGTTTGCTTTTTCGTTGTTTATTTAATTTTTTGGTTGTTTGAGGGTAAACAACATAAAGTTTGATTAGTTGAAAATGTTTAGAGTGAAATATTGAGGGTTGGATTTTTATGTATTTTAAAGTAATTGTAGACAAATTTATTTTAAATAATTGATTATTTTTACTTTTTTATTATTTGAATTGATTTTTGGTTATATTACAAATTAAATTACAAGATAGTCTTTGGTTTACTGGATAGAGTATGAACATCATTGTGAGAAATTGAAGTCAAAATATGGTTTTTGTTTTTAGATAAGCTAGCTTCTAGAACATATTGTAACATATATTGTATCCCCAAGAACAGATTACAGATCAGCATTTAAGTTAACACATTAACAGTATAGATCGTAACCTATGAAAAAAACTAGGTCGGTACTCTTCAGTGAATTCCTATTTTTATCTGCCATATATACTAGTTAGTCTGTGTGTCGATGTCAATAAACAAAGTTGTAAAATCTGACCACAATGTTATCAATTACATTTTCGATGTGATCAAAACCGATGTGACAAAAAACCAGAGTTCCCAAATTCCATAAAGTTTTTACTCTCATAAATGAACACCAATTGTCTGTTCCAAGGTTTCATATTAGAAGTCACAATTTCCAATAACTTACTCTGGAACGATGTTTAAATCACTCGCATTTAGAATAGTTGGTCTAACCAAATTGATTTTAAAAAAGTCATCTCTCCCATCTGATTTCTCCTCTGGCAACAGGGTTTTTTTTTGTTGTTTCGCTAGCGTACTCCTATATGCTGAACATCTACTACTTTTTGTATTCTACTACTTTTGCTGGCGGGCAAAGGTTCCTGCCTGTCTAACAGTACCTCCATATCTTAAACACAAATCCATTTGTTTCAATCTTGCTAAGGGGTCATCATCAAAGCCTTTGCAAAAGTGCATCGATGTAATTTGTGATTTCTTATAGGAATCTGTAGAATACAAACTTGAAAAGGAAGCGTACCAATCTGAAGTACATAAGATAAGACAATCCTATAATTTTTGTTTTGAATTCGAGAATTCTAATCGAACAGAGCATACTTCTGATAAATATTATGCAAGGAAATCCATAAGCAAGTCTCATCAAGCCAACTCTAGATTATAAAAACTCTCTCAGTTATACTCGTCTAAGATTGTCTGCGTTTTTTGCAGAAATTTGGATCATAATCTGCAGAAAATGACTGTGTCATGATTGAAACAAAAATAATTTAGAAATAGCAAACGATGGATATGGGTATCTGTGAGCAATATACATCAGAAAACTTCAAAGAATTTGATGTTATATGCAAAACTCTCCGCATCAAATTCACAAAACGATAAAACTATTTTATTATTTGTAAACCGTAATAGCAAAATTAACGTACACTATTTGTTTGGATACATCAGAATTTGTTCGTTGACTCGGGATTTGAGATGTCTTTTATCTTTTGTGATGGTTACAATTTTCTATCAACTTAATTTACCAGCAACTCATTTCCATTATAAACGTTACTGAACGCAATGCAAGCGAAATGAATTGAACACCAAATGAAATGCTTTAGAATTACATTATAGAAGAAAGTATCTTCTCATGAAACTGTCTGCTCGAAGCACCACAAAAACTCACAGAAAATGAAAAAATGGAGAGGAGTGGCGGATTTTTGCCGACCTAATAAAATCACTTTAGATAGAAATATTTAGGACCAATTGTATTTTTTTTTAATAAAAAGTGTTGGGTAGTAGGAATTACAAAATGTGTCACAATAACACATAGATACCTCTTAAGACCTAGGTCCCACGTCTTGAGGTGTTGGTAGACGCTTTTTTAAATCTTTGTGGATTGAAGGCACTCGAGACTATTAATTCGTGCAAAGCATTCCATTTGTACGATGTACGCACAAAGAAATCCCTTTGCATTTTGTTACTATGACAGTAAGTAATCGCGACAGTTTGACTGGTTACACAAACCGATTGACGAGTTAAACGGGGAAAAGAATATGTCTGAGGTATTATGGATCTGATTCCATCTGAACACTGCTGGTGATGATATCTATAAAAAAACAACGACATCAGCAACAATGCGACGATGTTGTAGGGAATCAAGATTTAATGTTAAATTTTGATCACCAACAATTCGTATAGCACGGTTTTGCACAGAGTCTAAAAGAGCTAGGATTACAGATGTAGAAGTAATATTACCCATGGTAAAATTACCGGTACAATTGGTAATATTACGTAATATTACTTAGGCTTGGTAAAATTGGTAAATTGGAATAAAATTTGAATAATCTTTATTTGCTAAAAATTAAAGTGTGTGCTTTTATGTTGACTCCCGTATAGTTGAAAATTGTTTGCTCATTGTTGTGAGAATATCTCAGCTGATCGATCGATTTGCAGCTGAATACTCATAAATGTAGATAACTTTAACATCTCTACGTGTTGGCACAAAGTAGAGTATTTTAGCCAATCATTTATTTTATCTACTGGTGTAGATCGGTGGGTTGGAATGGGTAGTTTTTTTACTGATATTGACAGTTTCCTGATTATCCGTGTTAACCACCCTCAAAGACCGCTCGTGTAGTAATTTTGTACACCTTCCAACTATACATTGTACGATCAGTAGCAACAGAACAACAACGCAACAAACCATTATCAAACGCACGTTCATATTTAAATATTCCTTGCGTTTTTGAAGGCAAATATCTTCAGCAATTTGCGATTTATATTTTTCCATGAACGAGAAAGAAACAATGCATGAATTAGATTTTGATGTGACGTGTTGGACACGTTATTAATACATTTATCCCAGTGTCGGCCGTGGCAAGTGTTGTACGCGAAAAGTGACATGTGTAACGCCGTTGACAATTCTCAATTGCAGGAAAAGCGTTGCACCGCGTTCATTTTCTAACCACATGCGATGAATAAAGCTTGATTGCAATCCATTGCGTACAGACTAAATAAAGTAAGTTTCATTGAAAATGCTTGGATATCGGTCAATTTGCTCTTTGCATTTGAGCCATTGAAATGCATTTCCACTTCTATTCGATGTGTTATACCTAAACATTTTCGAATACGGCAGTGTTTTCAAAAACGCATAATTTTACATAACAGTGAAGAAAGCAGTTATCGTTGAAGACAGTGTGTTCAGAATTTGTTGCATTTTTGAAGCTGTGAAAATGGGGGGCAGCCTTTTTTCTAGATGTCCTGCTAACAGAACAACAGCTGAACTTCGTTCATGGATGGAGCGTAAAAGAATTTGCCGTTGTTTCATATGTATCTTCCTGTCTATGATAATCTGCGAGTGAGGATATTAACCCTCAATAATAATACATTTGATATGCATTTTATGTTTTCATAAACTAGAAATGATTGTGATAGTCATCAATTTTGAATTAAATAAAATTGCAACTATATTTAAATGTTTTGAAAAAGTTTTATATTTTACCAATATTACCAATTTTACCAATCTTACCGGTAATTTTACGGTAAAATTACTACAAATATATTTTACTGGTAAATTTACATCTGTATCTAGGATGAAAACAGATGCAGCTCCCTAAACTTGACAACAATACTCCATAACAGGGACGAATATAGGACTTTTAAATGTGGAGTAATTGATACGGAGTAAAATATTTTTTACATCTATTGTGGAGGGCGAGTTTTCTTGACGCACTCTTTGCCATGACCATTATATGATCATTCCAGAGTAAGTCATTAGAAAATGTGACTCCCAATAAACGAATGCTTTCACATTCGTCCATTTGGATGACACACATATTAATTGAAATATCGTTCGGAAACACGGTATTTGATCTGGAAACAATCAATAGCTGTGTTTTGGTGGAATTAAAATTGATCAAATTTTTGTTAACCCAATCGGCGACTTTTTTTACGTCCTCGTTTACATTTATGGTTGCTTCCGGCAGCATGCATTTTACCCTTTGAAGATAGGGGGATGAATGATTTGTGCAGTGTACTATCATCTGCAAAACTATTTATTGGGTTACTGGTGATTTCCAACAGTTCGTTGATATAACTTAAAAATAAAGTGGGAATAAAACTGAGTCTTGGGGTATACCAGTGGTTATTAATTTAGAGTCAGAAGAAAGCCATCTATAGATACCGAGATGTATCGGTTGGACAGAAAATTTTGAATCAACTTCCCGACTGCGGGATGAAAACCGTACGCAACGAGCCTGTTGATCAAGTTGGCATGCCAGATTCGATCAAATACTTTTGAGATGTCTAATGCGATCACGTACGTTTCACCACCTTTCTCAAGTATGCTATTCCAAAGATGTGCTATATGAACGTGAATAGAAGATAATATACCCTCGGATATAATGTCGTTTACATTGTATGTATCACTATAGAATAAAAAATGTATCCGAGAATTTTGTTCTATCCTTTGTTTTATTCTCTTTTTTCTTGTATAGAAAAGTGGCTAGAACAATAAGTTTTTTTTCTTGACAGGCGCATAGCAGGATAATTTTGTTTTGTATTTGTTGTTATTCTTTAATTTAAATTTGTTTGTTTCTGAAATTTTTTTTTGCTACAAATTAATAGTAAAATAAATTATAAATTAATATAATTAATTTAATAATTTTTTTAATTTTTATAATTTTTTTACAAATAATTTTTTTTAATTTATATTAAAATTTATTTAATTGGAAGGCAAAAAAAAGTATTACCACTTAAAAAAATTCTACTAGAAAACAAAAACACAAAAAATTATATCCGTCTTCATACAATTGACGAAAAATAAAATTCTCGAATGAAGAATTCTCGGTTTTTTTTCTCTCCATCGTTGTTCGCACAATCAGCCCTTAGATAGAAATAAAATACTAAACTGATGATTATGTTTACTATTTTTATTATTCGAACTGATTTTTAGTATACCGAAGTGCAGATTGTATTCCCAAGAACAAATTAAAGATTAGCACTTAAGTTAACGCAATAACATTAAAGATCGTAACGTTTGAAAAAAAAAAAACGGTCTGTTGAGAGTACACTCAGAGAATTCTGTTATTAAAAACTATCAAAATAGCCATTAGATTAATAATTTGGTGATTATTATACAGCTAATCACAACTTGTGATTATTTTCACTAATTTCGTAATTACAGGCATTATTAAACTAATATTATTTGTTCGTAATATTTACTAACAAAAAAAACATAAATTTTAAATCTAAAAACGATCGCTTTTATATTTATAAAAATTCTTATTGAATTAATAACATAATGGATTACATTCATATTAGGCATATGACATATATTATTAGAATAATAAAGTTGTTTTTGAAATAATATTATATTATCAGATTAATAATACAATCTAATTAGATTAATAAAAGGTTCTTATTAAATTAATAATAAGATGCTTTAAAATTAATAATAGAACTTATTAAATTAATAATTAGATGTTATTAAATTAATAATGGAACTTATTAAATTAATAATGGAAATTATATTTTACACTTTTAAATAAAAGAGAACATAAATTTTTTATTAACAATTTTATATACATATTTCAATTATTTTCATTTAATTTTAAAGTATTTATATTTCACAGTTTTAATTTTAAAATAATTCATAATTTTGTTTTAAAGTATTTTTAAATTTATATGTGACAAAAATTAAAAGAAAAAAAGGGAAACTATGTTCGTATATAAAATAAAAAATATAGTAAAATATATTATATTTTACTATATTTTTTATTAATTATTAATTAAAAAATAAATTTACATAGTTAAACTAATAATATATATTATTGATTTTAATTTAACCAATCAATCAACAAATTGATCGAATAATGTGCTTTTTCTTTTTCGCCTTTCAATGTATAAAAATACTTTTGGATAAAATTCCAAAATTGGTTGCTGATTGCGGATATTTTAAGTTGAATAAATAAAATATTTTGAAGCACACATCAACTGCTTTCCATGATGTATAAACTTCATACCGTACATTATCAAAACATACTAGTATTGGCTTAGTTCTAGATCCAGCAATTAACAAAAGAGGCTGAATTGGTAATTTTTGATCCAAATACTTTTGTAATATCTCTTCAACATTTTTAAAAGTTTCACCTATAATGGCCAAACTGTTTTGAGAATCTCGAATCTCAAGCTTTGTTGGTTGGACGGAGAATCCTGTGCAGTAAATACATAGTTGATAGCAGAATACCATCTAAATAATATAAAACAGAAAAACAATTATACTATAACAGACTCTAACATTGAATAGGTTTAGTTGTTTTCACTCAAAAAAAGTCGGACAAGTGCGAATAAAATTCGCTCGCCAAGGGTTCCGTGAATGTAAAAGAACACAATATCAAAAATAAATGACATAAAGTTGTGTTGTAAAGTCTTTATATCGCCAGACTATTGATGCATAACAGAATAAATATTTAATCGATAGACGTCAATAGTAAATGTCAATCACATCTATGTAGAATTTTTTTGCCCGCTAATTTTTGACAGATTCATAATGGCAGTTGCTTTTATCCACCCGTGCCTGTCGGTTGTTCGTTCCAAATTTTAATTTTAATTTATTTCCCGTTTAATGTTTGTTTTTTTATCTCTCAGACGTGTTACAATTTTATGTTGTATTTTATTTTGTTAATTAATTTCTTGACGTGTACAATCAAATGTTGTATTAAATAGTATAGTGCAGTTTTAAAAAGTGTTTCGTTCATTAAAGTTTAAATTAAAGTTTAAAAACTATAATCTATAACAAAATCTAAAACAATTAATTTATAAAAAGCGAAATTTAACGGCATTCCTTTTATTCCACTTCCTACTATACATATGCACATTCAACATTACACAAATTCACTTGATTGATATCCAAATTGCTTTCCCGTTTTTTTTCTCTTTTGTAATTTTATTGACTCAAATTTTTGCTGTATTAATATAGAGTAATTTAGTATATCATATTCATAATAAATACCGTATCAACAATTCAATTAATTAAACTCAATACAACAATAATTTTCAATTATAGGCCTCTCTTTCTTGTCTGTTTACCATTGCCGATAGGATAGCGAGAACTCACAGAATTATTACTATTGCTCTAATCCTATCCCAAGTCCCTAAATCCTAACCTTCTAACTTTCCTTTCCCAACGTTAACACGTGCTTCAAGCATTAGAGGTTTATAACCTAAGTGATTAACCTGAACTATAAAAAAAAAAAAAAAAAAAAAAAAAGATACGACGCAGCAAGAGATACAAGATGAGACAAAAAGTAAAACAGAGATGTATTATTTATTTTGGGATAAATTTGTTTTCAAAACAATTATATTAGTTAAATTTTTACTTCTAGTTCGTACCATTTGTTTGTTGTGATATTTTGTTTCCATAGGCGTCGTTATTTTTATTATAATTATTTTTAATTATCAAAATTTTGTTACATTGCCTACAAAATCATTAATATTTTTACTAGTTTTTGGTTTTCTATTATAATTGGTTGAATTTCAATAGTAATTTATTATTTTATGTGTTTTTTTTGTCCATTTCAATGGGACCCTAATAGTTTTTTTCAATATTTTAATCGAGACACTTAATGTGCAAACAATATGCGCATGTGCAAACAATATGCGCATAACAAACAAATTTCGTGTTCGCTGGCAAAAAAATTCTACTATACATTGATCAAAAATGACACAAAAATTGTTACTTATAGCGCATTTACAGTGATAATAGCAAACTAGAAGATAGTATATTAATTTGCATCTTGTCATATTTAATATGAGTTTACAGCGTAGATTGCAAAATAAATCTTTTAATCTCATAAACATATTTTAATTTAGTTTAGTTTAAATTGCTATCTGTCAAACTTTTAAAAAAGCAATAAAAATATAATAACTAGACCATTCCTCAAGTTCTTTCTCTGATTGTTGAAAAATATTTGACGGAGAAAAGAAATTTGATAATTTAAAATTTTTAGGAACAGGAAACGGTGTAGAAATCAAAATTGTTTATTTGCAATGGTGTTTACTACGTCAATATTAATTTGAAAATTATTTACTAGATAGTAAAACTAGATCTCAAATTAGTTGCAAGCTCTTAAAATAAAAAATGTTTATAGCACTGATTTAAATTACATCTACTAATTTGCTATGTCGCTGTAAATGCGGTATTAAGGTTAAATCTTATCCATAGCTGTTTATGTTAACTAAAGAAAGATTTAGCCAGTTTAAATGGTTTAAATTGAGAATATTTTTTCTATAAATCAGAGTCAAAACTTAGGGTAGTGGTGGTATACATATACTTAAAATAAAACTTTTTTAACAATAACTTAAAAACTGTTTATCGCAAAATTCTAAAAAATATTGCAATGTTTCTTAAATTTGGTGCTCTTTCAAATGACATCCCACTCGCTGGGTCAAAAAAGTTTTTTTACCCCCCTTTCACCGTTTCACCAAACACACAGAAATATAATTATTTGAGAGTTCGCTATAATTTTCGTTCAAAATATAGCAAACTTCCTGTCTCTGTGAATTTTTTCAATTTTTTCTGTCTATCAGTGTCGAAACGTATGGGGGGAACGGCATGAAATTTGCACATTTTTTAGAATAACTCAAAAAATGTGCACCGCAAAATTCTAAAAAAAATTGCAATTGTTCTTATATTTGGTGCTCTTTCAAATGACCCCCCACTTGCTTGGGTAGAAAAAGTTTTTTTCTTCCTTCCCCACCCCAATCCCTTAAAAGTTCAAAAAAATAATTATTTGAGACTTTGCTATAATTTTCGTTCAGTGTTTATCAAACTTCCTGTCTCTGTGAATTTTTTCAAATGTTTGTGTTAATTAAGCTCGAAATGCAATGGGGGGGGGGGGACCAACTTTTTGTGTCACTTTTTGACAATAATTCAAAAACTGTGCATTGCAACATTCTAAAAAAAATGTCAATGTTTCTAAAATCAAGTGCTCTTTCAAATGACATTTTCTATCATTCCAAATATATTTCAAGATTTTCGATTAAGTAGGGTCAGAGTTAATCGGGGCAATAAAACATAGAGAAAACGTCATTTTTCAAAATTATACGAAAAATGGTGAGGTGTAAAATTCCAAAATACATTTTTAAGGTATGCTGAAACGCGAAGCCCTTTCATATAATACCCTACTCGTCTCGATAAAAAAATGTATGTTCTCAAAACAAACGAACACAACTTTATTTATTTTTAACCCGTTATCTTGTGTGGATAGGTTAGTTTTATAAGCACCTCAAATCTTAAGTTCATCGGATTAATGGTTCACGAGATAATCGACATAATGTGAAAAACACATTGTACTCTCACCAAGTGTTCCGTATAAAAAACGGAACCCTAAAAATTACAAATGACATGTCCAAAAACAACTTTTTAGCTTACAGTTGGATATTCAAATACATCAGAAACAGAAACAGAATGTCATACAAATTTGACCGCAAAAAATTCTGTTGCTGTAAAATTTGAATGGAATTCTGTTTTTCAAGTTTTTGGAGCCAAAAAAAACAAATTTAAAAAACTTACTTTCTGTCGTATATTCTGTGTATTGCGAAGCTTTTCAACAATCTCTCTTAACTTTTCATCTTTAATTTGTTCTTAAAAAATGGGCTGAGTTTTCTAAATAAATGTTGGTAATTTACAACCAAAATCGCTGGCTTTCAATGTTTCCGCTTTGAAATAAATCTCTATCTGAAAATTTTAAAAGGAATATTATTATAATTAAAATGTTATTGTAATATACTAATATTGAATTATTAATTACCAGTTTATAACCAAGCGGTAATTTAAATTGCTTCCATTAGGTTAAAATTTCCGAAGCTGATTTTAATTTTTAAATGTCGCTGAGTCTCAGTTGTTTAGTCCTGTCCCATGCAGACTCAATTTCAGCCCAACTACTCTGTTTATCGAACAAAATTTCTACATGTTCTGATGAATCTGCTTCAGGAACTGAAAACCCAATTTTTTTAAAAACGAAATAGACAGCACAAAAATTTACAAAGTTTCACATACCAAACGTATGAATTCGTTTACCTGCCAACTATTTGTTTTTGTTTTAAATCAAATTTCTTATCGTTTAATAAAAGAATCGTACTTTTTCAATTTTTTTATCAACACTTTTAACTTTTCACAAAACTTTTATATATTTTTTAAAGTTGTTTATTTAGCGTCTGTATATAAACTGTGATTCTTACCAAGATTTTATTAATCTTTATTAAAAATAATAACCTAAAGTTAGAGTAATGTATACTATTATTAATCTAATAACCTACGTTTTGAAAGTAAAAACGTCAATGATTAATCTAATAAAATGGTTATTAAAATTAACTACAAAGTTAATAATTTATGTTTTTATTTTAATAGCTCTACGTTAATCACATGATTTTTTTTTTGACTGTCCGAATTCATTATTTTAATAAAAATTGGTTATTAGTTTAATCAACCGTTGTGATTTTTTTAATAATATTGACCGTATTTTTAATTTAATAAACATTTTTATGAAAATAATAACAAAATGTTTTAATCGAACGAATGTGGCAATTACTTTAATAAAAATCGTTATCAGATTGATAAAATAACTTATTACACATTTTTAAAACGGGCGGTTATTAAATTTACTAACAAAATTCTCTGAGTGTAGTAAGATAGTTATATAGTCAGTATTTTTGTCTCTCAGGGTCATGTAGCTACGGTATTATAATCTCCGCTATAAAATACCGTAAGTCAGCTGTCATATTTAGCGGGAGCGGAGACGTTTGCTTAGTCGTCTAAGTCGCAGTCTGGTTCAATGATCTACGTATATCAAACGATGGATTTGGTTGAATTTAACAAGAGAATGTACTTACCTCGTTTTTGTAACCACCTATTTTGTTTTTATTTTGTATATCTTATTATGAAATAACAGTATATGTTTAATATTAATGTTTTGGTTAAATTATGACGAAAAAATATTGCATATTTGATTCAAAACTTATCTTTCAAATTCAAAACACAACGCAAGTGAAATTAACTGACCACTAAATGAATTTCTTAAATATGATATTATTGAACGAAGGATCTTCTCATAAAACTATCTGCTCAAATTAGGTTCCAAAAACTCACACAAAATGAAAAAAAAAAAAAAGTGGAGAAGAGTAGCAGATTTTTGACGACTTAATAAAATCGCTTTAGATAGAAATATTTAGATCGAAATATGCCAAATATTTAAGAAATTCTAGATAATTTATGAGATAATTTTTATATTTTCACCGTTGACTTGGTCGAAGGCTACCATCAAGGTTTTTACTGATGATAAAAAAACAACCTGCAATACTAGCTTCGTACACTTTTTCATCAATAGCATGCCATATGGTCTATGGAAGTTTTACCAAACCTTTCAGGAACACAGTACTCACGGGCTTTAAAGATTAGAAAATCTTTATATATTTCGACGGTGAAATAATTTACGGTTGAAGTGTAATTGAACATATTGCTAGGTTAGCATACGTTTTTAAACGCTCCCGTCAATACAACTGAAAACTTAATCTAAAAATATTACAATTTGTCAAAAACAAATTAATTCAGCTAATTAAATCACATTAAAACTGGTTACGTTGTTAAACTCATCAAAATGGAGTCAGTAATAACTGTTTCATAACCTCAGAACCTAATGAATATATAATATGGCATACCTTTAAAAGGTACTACAGAATATCAAACCACTCTTCCTTTAACCAATCTTCCTTTAACCAATCTTCTAAAATATGACTTTTGTTTCTCCTGGGCATCGTTTTCTAACAAACTTTTTCCACATTTTTAAGGATAGAGATTTCGCTGTAAGAGCGGTAAGATCACATAACTTAGAAAAGCAATTGTTTGCAGTTAGCTACTTCGCTCATATGGTCGTGCAGCATAATCACGCTCTAAGATGATATTATTGAAGAAAGTACCGTCTCATAAAATTGTCCGCTAGAAGTAATCTACAGAAAATGAACAATTGGAGAAGAATAGTGGACTTTTACAAATTAATAAAAATAACTTGAGATAGATTATTCTTCTTTTAAAATATACAAGAAATTTTAGATAAACTGGAAGATAATTTATACATTCTAAACGTTGAATTGCTTAAAGGCTACCATCAAGGTTTTAACTGATGATAGCAAAACAACCCTCAATATTATTCGGATGCTGGTCCATGAAACAGGATGAATACAGTTATTTAAAAGTTTACAAACTTGAGTAACTTAACACTAACGCAGAGGCAAGAAGCATTGAAGTTAGAATAACTGAACCTATCGAACAGCTGAGCTAAGTAAGTGAAACGAGAAACGTGGTGGGGCCGAACTTCCTGCATTTGCGTTCACATTACAATGACGAGAGAGTGATTAAGTATGAATGGTCAGTCCCATTTCCCACACCAATCGCTTTAATAAGCAGACTTGGGTATCATAAAATGGAAACCCTCGAAATCAGATTGATCACGTGCTAGACACCGGACACGATAACCGACCCATAAGGAAAATCTTTAAAATTTATCTGAAATAAACAAAATTCTGTTCAAATAAATTTAAAAAAAAACTATTAAAACAATGACACAATTCGATTCGACTTCAAACAAAAAAATTATATAAAAATAAAAGATCTACATTGAACCGAATAAGATCTACAAATCAATGTAAACAAAAACAACAATCAAAAGAAATCCAATAAATTTTCTTTACAAAATTTGTATTCCCATTTGTTTTATTTTTTTCTTCTCAAGAATAATAATAAAATAAATTTTCTTGTCGAAGAAAAGCGAAAAAAACAAATATAAAATTCAAATCAAACAAATATCGGAAAATCGTACAATTTTTCTCCACTGTCATTTTTGATTTTGTTGTTGTTACATATATGTATGTTGTGTAGTGTTTTTCTCTATTTTAGTTGTCAGTTTACGTTTTATTAATAATCTTTAAGTTCTCGTATCATCAGGAACATCATAAGAAATTTTCTTTAGAACACAGAAAATTTTCTATTTTTTGAAAATATGTTTGACATATTTCTTTTATAGTTTTTCTTTTTATGATATATATTCAAAAAGGAAATGCATTTTATTTTAAGATAAAAGAAAAACTGTTAGATGATAAGTTTGCAAATCTGTGCAAAAACTATATTATTTTTGTGTCTAACTTATATCTTGTTCTAAAAAAAATCACATCCTTCAATTGATCTATGATTGCTATTAAATTTATTTCCTAACAGTTAGCTATCTAACTTTTTTCCATTCAAAAATTCAGTTTGTTGTTTTTTAATCAAATTAAACAAAAACGTAGTTGACGAAAGTTGGGAACCAAGTTTTCACTACATAAATTTTTATGAGAATATTTGCATTAACATCAAAACCAAATTTACTTCTACTCTACTACACTCAACTCTTCATATTTATGCTTTTGTGAATTGAAAAGTTTAGAATTTATGTTCCTATATTTTTTTATGATATAGTAAAAAAGGATAAACATAAAAAGCAACATGAACCAGGTTTTCCTTTTTGTTTGTTTTTGTTTGGATAGACTTTAAATGGGTTTGAATTTTGTTTCGCGTAAAAGTAATATGTAAAGGTAATATACCGTTTGTTCTTAATATGAATGAAATTATACACATCTTGAGTTTCTTGGTATTTGATTTATTCAATTAATGCACTCACAGACTTTTTTCTAGATCTGAAAAATGCAGATTTTGCTTTTCGCTAAGTAAAAAATGGCCACTCAGAATTGGTTTTACGTTTGAAGAAGCTTGAAATCGCCGAGTTCAATAAACAGGCAATGGAAAATTCGATTTTTAACCGGCTAATTAATACTATTTTACTTGTTAATTTTTGTTTATTGCTACTTCCTGATAAAATATTTCAAACTAAAACTGGGTCGTTGCAGTATTAATTCATCTTATAAACAGCTGAAACGCCGTCAACATAATTCAGAAGCTACATGCGCATCAAATCAAATTAATTGAACTCAATAAGACTGTAACAGAAATTCAGATCTAACCTCACTTTTGCTTGTTGTATTCTGTACGAAGCAGAAAGTGTTCTAATTTCCAATTATAATATTAATTTTTTTCACTGGGTAGGGTAGTTTGAGTGTGTAGAGTGCAATACAGTGCAGCTGTTTAAATAAGGTGCAAATCTTGATAGTCTATCATAACAACGTCTTTTACTATTTCAAACTATTCGGGAAAAGGCGATATATCCTCTAGACTTATGTGATGCATTGTATTTATCTATAGACACATGGCCCGTTCTAAATGCTTCTTCATACTAATGTGAAAAATGGGAAGAGTTGAAAAATCAGGTCAAAATAAAATTACACAGATATTGAAGTTTATCGTGATTGTGGTCTGTCTCTTTGTCAAATAATTAAACAAAAAATAATAATTTAATAAAAATAAATAAATAATCGCAAATCGCATTACAGTGGTCAGAAAAAAGCCTTGTCCAGACATGACGAACTGTCAATACTGCGAGTTGCATCAATTTCCTCGAAAACAGCATGACAAATTGCAGTGGAAGTTGATGTAACAACAAATGTTCATAGTGTTCAATTTTGCTTAAAAGGTCACAACATTTAAAACGATGGAAAATGCAACGTATGACAATTTTAACTGAAAGTAAAAAAAAAGATCATCTTAAATTTGATGCAGATCAAATGTCTTGGAAGAAAGAGTGAGAACTAATGCTTTTCAGTGACGAAAAACGCTTGTGTTTGGATGTTCCTAATTGCTGTAGTACGAATCTACTTCCACAATTTGCGGAAAGAAAATATCACAAAGTTCAGTCATCAAACTAAATATTGAAAACTATATAAAAATGATACAGGGAACTCTTTGGTCGTTTTTGAAGTCATTGAAGCAGCTAAATTTAATTAACCAGCAAAATAATGCACCCGTTTACCGTTTTAAAGTGGCAATCGACTAGTTTAAACAGAAAAAATTGATATTTTGGCAGGCAAATAAACATAATTGAAAACTATGCTTGAGCTTGACTCAGTCATCGTGAGATGTATACATGAATGGAATGCAATACAGTTCGCTTTTAGACATCGAAAAAACTATTTTTAAAGCTGTCGGACCAAAATTATATTAAAAATTGGGTTTGGTTCGTCATCCTGTAAAGATTATTTGAAATTGTTTGAGATAGTTTCAAACGCCAACAAGAGGGACAATACACAGTGTGCATTACACAAACTACATGGGCAGAAACATCTTTTTAAACTCTATAATGACAAAGATCTCCATAATCACGCAAAGAACTTCAAGTACAAGTTTAAGCGTTAGCACAATAGGCTTTCAATGACTGTCCAACACGCACGCAGGACAAAGTAGCTGTGCTGCAGTTCATAGATGACAATGCAGACCACAAGCCATACTCTGTATATCTGCATTGACCACTAGATAAAGCTCTAGAGGTTTAGATAGTGTATGGAACTAATTGCAGTGGATAGAAGATGATAAGACAAGTTGAGATCGAAGAACCACCGCGAAGAGAACATGATCAACAAACAAATCTGAGAGAAGGTTGAATCAAAGGATACTCTTTGGAAGATCTTATTGACCACCTAGAAAAATGACAATGGAAAAATGCTTAAACACAGAGGTAAGGATGACGTTAATTTGCGGAAAACGGCCAATCTTCGGGTTTGAGGGTTTGAGCTCGACGAGCCTCTCTAAGCCCACTGAAGGTTTTAAAACTTATTCTTTACGTCTCAAAAATAAAATTTAATTATCACCGGAGAAGTAGTGGGTGTATGATGTAAGTAGGTGTACGATGCTAGTGTATTCAGGAGTCAATGCAATACTAACTAGCAATGAACTATGAAAACAATTTTGGAAAAAGGAATTGGATCTTCAACAACCCAATATTTTTTTGAAGACAATCAACGGAGAGAAGGCTATCATATATGGTAAAGACATATTGCAGATCCGCATTGGCCAGTACATTTTCACCCATCCTGTGGTCATCGTGGATATGGTCGATGAGTTTCTATTAGGTTTGGACTTTTTAATCGACAACCAGTCTAAAATTAATCTATCTGACAACACACTTTATGTTGGAAAATGCCAAGCTAATATCAATTTTGTGCAAAACGACACTCTTTTCGACTCACTACTAGATCCCTTCTGTTTTCAGCAAAACAGAAGTAGTTTCAACAACGCCCACTTTTGCAACTGAAGTGCTTTTTGTAGTAAAAAATATTAATTTAACCTACGGTGATAGCATATTTATTATACGCTTGTTAACGTAACGCATACGCCAATTATGTAAAACAAAAAGAGAGAAAAAACATCGCAAAGTTCGAACAACCATCATCCAAAGTAGGAGATGATTTCTTGGAAACGGTATATGGCAGTGAGATTCTTTCTGACGTGCTTTCCAACGTCTTCAACAGATTTCAGCATCAATATTGAGCTTTCCCAATTCCCATCAAAAATTCATTATTGAGACAAATACCAGGAATGTTGTAGTAAAAGCAGCATTGTTACAAGTGTACAACAACGAAGAGCACGTATTCGCATATTACAGCAAAAGTCTAGGCAGAGCAGAAAAATATTGTTGCACAACGCGAAAGGAGTTGCTTGCTGTAGTTCTGTAAACTTCTACCCTTAACTTTATGGTATAAAATTTTACATCGTACAGATCATGCAGCTCGTAAATAGGTAATGTCTTTCAAAAAGTCAGGAGGAGAAATAGCAAAATGGATACAACGTCTACACCAATTAGGTTGTACTCCACGCTGTGATGAAACAATTGGATTTTTTATAGAAAAATTATTGAAACGGGGAATCGAATTAGAAAATCCCTTTTTTATAATTAAATTATATCAAAAGATTTATATTAAAAAAAACAAAATTAATTTATGTTGAAGAAAACACAAAACAATAATTCATTAAGACAAAAAAAATTATATAAATCAAATCATTATAAATAAGCTTACATTGTTAATATGTATGATGATCCAGTTAAAAATCCTTTATATTGGTGGCATCTCCTTGTAATCGCAAACAAACACAAACAAAACGACAGGATCTTTTCCACATGAAACGAAACTTTTGTTGGTGGACATATCTCAAACTTTGATTGATATCTCTTTTTATTCTCCTCATATTGAATCTAACAGTTTGTAAAATATCTTCACTAAATTGTCCATATGCCACTACATTAACAAATGTTGTTTTTCCTGAATATGGAAGACTAGCTAATGTCAATGCCATTACCAAAACAATCTCTTAATCCGATTTCAAAGTTTGATTTATCATAGATAACGTTTTGCATTTTAACGCAAACAAACGATTGAATATATATAGCAAAATTCTCCATCTCTTATTTATTCTCTTACTATCCCTTTCATCGTACATAAATTAAAAATTCCCCATCATTTCATCTCAATATAAAGTGCAAGTCAACCCAGTTCCATTCATTATCACAATAAACAATTTCTCTACAGCTACAGATAATAATTCTTTGTGTGACGCAAAAAAGCAAATAACTAAAAAATTGTCTTATGTTTGTTGAAATTTATTTTAATTAAAAGGCCGAAGCTGAAATAAATTAGCAAATTATTAGAAAACTTCTCTATATTTGACTATTCTTATTGTAGAATAAAATTTTAAATTGGCCGTTGTTACAGTGACAAAAGAGAATCAAAATCAGAGAGTTATGGAGTAAGACGAATAAACTCTGCTTAAACAGGCATTGATAACAATGAACTCATCAAAGAGCAGAAACAAGATCAACATCTGAAAACGAAGATGATGATGGTGATTCGAAGGTTTAAATTATCCAGAATTGGCCCTAAATGAGAAGAAATTGTCATGAGGGATAATACTGCTAAAACTAAATGGTCATTGTGAATTTCTATATCGTTACAAGATGGAGTGCTGTGCAAGAGTTGGGGAAGTTCAGATGGTAAAACACAAATTGACCAACATATCATTCCAAAAATCTCGTATCTGATATTATTGGAAGTGTACACGATTCATCAACCGGTGATCCTTTTGGTATAACTAAAACTTTAGCGAAAGCTCGTCAACGATTCTGCTGTACTGATTACCAAACAAAAGTAAAAAAATTTTACATTTACAAAACTTATACTATACCACTCCCTCAAAAATATGATGGAATGGTCGAAAGAATGAATCTAACAGCCCTTCAATATCTAAATAAATTTGTGGATGAAAACCAACAAAATTGGGGCTAGTTACTACCTCTTTTTATGCTGGTCTATTGTACATTCACGGAAATGCTAATTAAACATATGCATTTAAAAATATTTGAACAAGAATTAAAGCTACCTGCTGATCTACTTATAGGACGGCCACCAGAAAAAGCAGAAACTGATTACGTCGATGACTACATTTATAATTTGAAGTCCAGAATAGAAATTGTGCACCACTTTGCAAGAAAAAACCATCAAATCGTGGGCAAACAAATGAAAACTAGATATGATGAACGATTTAAACAGTTTGGGTTGAATATTAGCCATTTTGTATGGCTCTGTAACCCTAAGAAAACAGTTGGAAGAAGTTCAAAAATACGAAATGACTGGGAAGACCCTTATCGTATCGTATAGTGTTCAGAAGACACAAGTTTTGAAGAGTTTAATCAAAACAAGATCTTTACAAAACGAGTGTGTTTACCTTTTAAATTATGCTACAATATGCTGCTAAATACATAATGACATGAATATGCTGCTTTACTTACATAATGACATCTTTAGTATAAAAATAACAACAAAAAACCCATAATTATAACAAAAAAAAACAAAACATGAAAGGAAAGAGGCAGAAATATAATTTGGCGGTTTATAAGACGTCTGATTTCAGGAATTTCATTATTTGGTTGATCCAGATTGCAAACTATAGGGCTTTTCGTCAAATAGAAATTGTGAGCCTGTAATTTCATGCAAACAGAAAAATTATCAAATAATTATTTAAATTTTGAAATTGTATTAGTTTTTGTAAGCAGCAGAAATTAACATTTCTATTTATTAATGAAATTTATGGAATTTTACATGAAACTTTTATTATGATTTCAGATGCAAAGTGATTCTTTGATTTTAGTAAGTTTATGGTAAATAATGCATCTCTAAAATATAAAAAAAGAAAAGAAAGAAAAACCTACTTTTTGTAATCGCCATGTTTGAAAAATTAAAATTAAAAAAAATTAACATAATTTTTTTTCATGATAATAATTTTATAAAGCCTTACTAAACCTCTTTTAATCAGACAAATTTATTATAATCGGTTTACCCGTTCGAATACAAATTTAACTTTAAACTAGCCATGCCTCTAAAGTTTTTAACAAATTTCGAACCACTCTGTATCAATACTAGGAAAAAACAAACATACTAATAATTAATAATCGAACAAACAGGAAAATTTGGTCCTGTGAGCCGGTAAAAATTTTTACAATTTGAATGAACAACCGGCTCACAGGACCAAAATGTTATTGTTTACAAAAAACAAATTGTACATTAGTAAATATTTCAAACATAACAATGACGTTTTGGTGTTTAATGTTTTGTTTATGATCATTGTTTACCATATATATATTTGTCCTCAGTAACAAAATATGCGATAAAGAATCCAAAGAGTATGATAGACTGCGACATTAGGATAAGAGCTTGTAGCACAAACCTTCATCATTATTTCTTATATTCAATATTTTTGTATTGTTCTTTTTTAAGTCTTTCTCATTGTATAAATAAAACTGTCGTCAAAAATATGAACTAGCTAACGATCGAGCACATAAAATCAGTGTTTTCTTTTATTTTCAGCAAAACTTGATGGTGTCAAAACATATATGAGAATGCGTAGGGTGCCAAATCACTTACAAGTTAAAGTAATTAAATGGTTTGATTATTTATGGCTTACACAAAAATGTTCTGATGAAGAACGAGCCGTATCATGTCTTCCTGATAAACTTAAGGTAACTATAACAAATTTTATTATTCATTTAAAACAAACGCACATTTTTATTTTCAGGCTGAAATAGCTATTAACGTCCATTTAGATACACTCAAACGGGTTGAAATCTTTCAAAACACTGAAGCGGGGTTTTTATGCGAATTAGTTCTTAGATTACGACCAGTACTCTTTTCACCGGGGGATTATATATGTAGAAAAGGTAATAAAAATTTTTTTAATACTAAAAACAAAAATCTCATATATCAACAGGAAAAATTGTTTTCCGCAACATAAATGAGATGAAAATAAAAAAAATTTAATATTATTACTGCAGAAACTTTTCGTTTTACATAAGCCATAAAAGTATTATTACTCGTACTTTATGTTAACATATGTTTGTCAATTTTGTATATGTATATTTATTTGCATAGTTATAATAAATTTTTAATTTTTAACAAATGCATGACCTGTAAAAAATACATTTTTAAAATAATATAACAAGAATTTATATAAACTTGTGCAAATTTTGTATTACATACTCGAAGTAACAAACAAAAT
Source organism: Diogma glabrata (assembly GCA_963693315.1). NCBI lineage: Eukaryota > Metazoa > Arthropoda > Insecta > Diptera > Cylindrotomidae > Diogma > Diogma glabrata. The sequence continues at coordinate 248,231,202 of OY856186.1, forward strand.
GAAAATGTTTGTAATGGAAACAAAAATTTGGAAAATATTCTGTTGATGAAAATTAATAATAACTGTTTGTGTGAAATTTTATAACCATGGATTATATTCGTTTCGTTCGTTCGATATTATTATGAACTTTAAATTTTTATGTATGTATAAATGATAAAAAAATAGGGTTGTGCAGTGTTATTATATTCAATAGAAAAAAAATTATTATATAAAATTGCAGAAAAAGTGGAGAAGAAATTGTGGAGTTCATTTACCATATTATTGATTGTCTCTGAGATAGAGTCATAGATAGGTATTTGAAAAGCGTCTGATTAAATGTGATGAGTGATCGATTTTGTGAGCCTAATTTTACAATTTAAACATTAAGTCTATTAGTTTTTGATTGTTTTGAGTACAGATGTAAACGTAAAATTACCCATGTTAAAATTGAGACTATGACGTAATTTTACATAAGGCTAAGTAAAATTGCAATAAAATTTGTTCAATCTTTATTTTAAAATATTACATTTTTTTGTGTCAAACAAAATTACAATATTTGTCACAAAACCTAGGACCAATAACAATATGCATTCTGAGGTGTAGATGAACGCCTTTTAAACTTGAGTGAATTTATGCCACCAAAGACTATTGATGCCCACAAAGCATTCTATTTATATGCACTTTGGACTTAAACAATTCCCTCTTAATTATGTCAATATGACCGTATTGGATCTCGACTGTATACACCACACAACTAAAACTCCAGTTTTTAAACTGTTCCATAGCCATCCCATATACGTGGTTCATCACGTATTACTGATTCTAATTGAAGATATAGTTGATTAAATAAAAACTTCAAGTGAAAATGCTAATGAAAATGGATCGGATTAGAAAATTAAAACATACACAGGAACCTTATTGACAACCTATGTTCATCTAGAATATAAACGGCTCAAGAAACAAGTGAGTTAGTAATAAGTTAAAATAAGTAATTGATAATATGTGAGTTATTTTATGTTTTAATGATTTATTATAAGTCGTTTAGACCCTTAGATTATAAAATATACAGGGTAAGTAATATTTGTGAATCTACACTATAAAACTATAAAAAAATTGAAGCTATTTTTTAAATTCCAATTTTGCATTGAAAATAATTTCCACAAAAGAAAAGGCTCCTGTAAAAATAAATACACAAATACAGGGTCCCATGCAGCATTTTTATCTCTTTCAATTTATAGAAAAAAAATATATTATTATTCTTCTATTGCCAGAAAGAAGTAACTGCCAAATAATATATATTTCATTTTAATTTCATTCTAAATTAAAACAAAACCTGAAAGAGTAAACCGTATAAACAATATCCATTTCATTTTAAATTTAGTTTAAATGAAAACAAAACTAAAGCGTACATGATAAAATTTTAGTTAGGATCAAATTTTTAGTTTTAATATTATCAGTTTTATTTTAATCGAAATACTTTTGACAAACATAAAATAAAATTGAATAAGGTTGGTCATTCTCCAATCGGTAAAAATGTTAAATACAAAATTTCTACATAAGTCTGTTATTTTGTAAGCATATTTGGTCAAGCAAGGGGAAACCTCGATGATATTGAAATTTCTAGGCTACTGTGTTTTTTCAGTGCAAATACTATCACGTTAAAATCGCACACTACTTTATGTAAATAAAAATAACTTCAACTTAAAAAGATATTACTTATCCTGTGTATTTTATAATCTAAGTTTAGACCTAAGTTACCGAAATAGTAATGACATTCTTAATTCCCAAGGGAATTATAATACAATTTGAAGTAAAAAATAACTAACTTGATCAATTAAAACGCAAAACCATGCTATCAAATATTTGATAAAAATAAATGTTTTAGTTTAATAAATGTTTTAGGTAGTAAAAATTAAAATTATTTATGTATCACGTGAATTATTAGATGTCAATTACCTTGTGAAACTTACTAACCCTCGGGCCAGAGGCCCTCGGGTAGTAAACATTCCCCTCGGTAATTAACATCCTTATAATTCCCTTGATACATAAATAGCTATTTTTGCATTTATAGATATAGTCCCTGGGCCCACGACAATTTAATTTGATGATTACCACATATTTTTTACTTCGTGAGGCACCTGTCCTTTACGAGTCCGAAAACTTTTGTTCTGCAATTTTCCTCGACGCGGCCGCTTTTTCGTTCGACAATTTCTGAAAAAAGCCGATTGCTCGAGATTTTGTAAATTTGCTGCCATATTTTTTTTAATTATGAAGGTTGGAAATTTCTTTTAGAACACGAGGGTAGCCAGATCCGACAAAACTTTTTCTGCTATTGTGGAGTCTGACAACCCAAACATGCCAAAATTTCAACTGTCAGACTCGAAAATAGGAGACAAATTTTTGTCGGACAAGGTTACCCTCGTGTTCTAAAACAAATTTCCACCCCCCATAGTTAAAAAAAAATGTGCCAGCAAATTTACAAAATCCCGGGCAATCAGCATTTTACGGAGCTTGCCCAACAAAAAAGCTACCATATCAAGGAACAAAAGATTTCCAACTCGTCAAGGACATGTGCCTCGCGAATTATAAAATATGTGGTAATCATCAAATGATATAGTCCCTGGGCTAATAAAGGGGATTAGTCCCTGGGCTAATAAAACCAAATTTTATAATCGCACCTCTGAAAGTCCGGTAAAAATTGCTACTTCTACGACGCTGCTCATTATATTTTTTGATTGGTTGAAATTTTCCAACATAATAATTTGCAACATAATGCATGCTCATTTTCACCCAGTAAATCGTGATTCTAATGTTGGAAAATAATTTTAAAACAAATTCTTATTTTGCAGAAATAACTTGCCGAATGTTTGAGGCAGTGTAATTTTTCCTGAGTGTGGTGGGTGTACACCATATGATCGTTCTCTATATCATGAGTAAACGACATTTGTACACTACCTTGATCTGACTGCGTATTTATTACTTATTATACTTTAAACTTTTGTTGACTAACTTTAACACTAACTTTAACTTTTATTGGTGGTAAAATATACCACAAGAGATATTTAAACACTGCCCGTCTATACGTCCGTTAGTCCAGAACTGTCCGGCTTTTCAATGATACAGTTTGCCGAAACAACTTTGCACCAAGGAAAGAACCGTTAGACCCGTTTGACGTGCGTCAACTGAGGTCGTCGGGAGGATCAGAGAAAGTAAAACACTATTTAAATTCAAACTGATTCTGATTTTTATTTGTTCGAAAACTTTCTTTTATACAATTTTTGGATTTGCATTTTCATTTTCCTAATCCCCACTTAAATCAATCAATATATTTATTTCAAATTAATTATATAGAAAATGCAATTCTAGCAAAATGTACATATAATATATATGTCAATTTAATTACTTATTATTTTCCCCTTAATAAAATCTGTATCATCATAATTATTTACCTTTTGTTTTTATTTAAAATTATTTAAAATTAGTTTCAATATTTTGAAACATGATATATGATGACACACTTTGAGTAATGTATAATTCATAAAGTTCATAAAATTTTGCTTACTTATAATTGTAAACATATGAAATGTTGTTTACTAAATTATTATTATTTTGTTTTGATAAAAAGAAATTACGTCACGGGAATTCCTTTATAACTTATTATATGTGTTTTGATTTGGATAGGTAGATGTAGTAGTATCTCTACATGAGGTTAGAATCTGTCCTTGACGAGATCGAAATGTTTTGTTCCGTGATTTTTCTCGATTTGACCGCTTTTTCGTTCGGCCTGCCTCGAAAAATGCCGATTGCCCGGGATTTTGTAAATTTGCCACACTAATTTTTAACTATGGGGGGTGGAAATTTGTTTTAGAACACGAAGGTTACTTTGTCCGACAAAAATTTGTCTCATATTGTCGAGTCCTAAAATTGACATTTTGGCATGTTTGGTTTGTCGGACTGCATAATAGCAGACCAATTTTTATCGGACCAGGTTACCCTCGTGTTCTAAAATAAATTTTCACATTGATCTAACTATTAGATCAACCGATGCCTTTCGTTTCCATATCCAGTAATTGATGTCAGAATATTTCTCCTCATCGATCTTTTAGCTGATTGATACTCATGTTTGTAGCCGATTTTAACGTCCATACGTTTCGATATCAGGCAAACATGTGTTTCTTTCGTGTTTCAACTAGTGTCGATTAGTACATATATGCCTGAAATTTTTTAAAAGCAATATTAATTTGTTTCCACATAGTCCGACGTTTCGCCACAAATCACTATGTAACAAAAGAGCCTCGAGTGATTTTTTGTAGGCCATTTTCCATAATCCTTCATAGTATAAGTGCATTTCTGCAATCCTTTTTTCATGATGGATGCTTTGGTAATGTGGCACGTGTTACTCGTGTCGATGGCAATCTTAGAAGGGAATTAGCATTTCTTTAACTTTGGTAGCAATGTCGTAGTAATTTTGGTTAACGTAAGAGCTAAAATTTTGTCGTTTTGCAATCAAATTGCTGGATCAAGGATCCATCTAATAAGATTTGTTTTTTCTGTTCCTTCTGGTGTATCTAGGAAGAAGATTTCTTTTACCCCGTTATTGATGTTTATATATTATTCCATCATAAAAGACATTATGCTCAAGTGTAAGCCTAACAATATTTGATTCACGATGCAATCTTTTACTGAACAAAGCAGCAGAAGATCGATTCGATGATGACGGTGAATGCATCTTATCAACGCTTCGTTGTAGAATTTTGATGAAATCTGTCATTATGTTTCAATTTTTATTGCGTAACTGTAGGAAATTATATTAAGCCGAGCGCAATGTATATTCCTTCTTTAACTATTGTAAATGAATCAATGCACAAATTGTGGCCTAACATCCTAGAGTTTGTGCTAACTTGTGCTAGTTGGTGCTAAATTGTGGCCTAACATCCCAGAGTTAATGCTAACATCCTAGAGTTGATCAATCTAAAGCAAACTCAGACTTTTGCATTCACTACGGAAAGTGGCATGGATATCGCCGTCAAAATTTTCAATTGCTATAAAGACGTTGCAACGGGCACCTTCTCCAGCATATTCGAAAACCGTAGAACCGCGAACCGTCTGAATCTAGTGATCGTTATTTACATCTTTCAAATGATAATTCATTTGCATTTCATTCAAGTACAATACTTAAAAATTGTCGAATACAGCAGGGTTTTCGCTAACATACCAGAACTATTTTTTGAACTTTAGCAGCAATGAAATAAACACATTGTCCATTTTCTAGTTGTCCTGCATAGTGAGCAACAATGTATGGGAAATAAAAGAAGTTGCCATATACAGATTCATTACGGCTTATGTAGCTTCTTGCCTGATACTGAACGAATACTTATATTTTTAAAAGCTTTTATTTATAGGATAGGTGTTGTGTAGTGTCTTATACTATTTCCTGTGTGCTTCTGTATCTACGACTCTAAAACGTAATTTTCGTTGTGTCTTAGTCGGTTTAATGGCTTGTTTGTTTTTTTCATCGTTTTTGTTTTCCATCCCACGAGAGTCGGAAAAAGAAGGTCAACCTCCCCAGAGGTCCGTGTAGAGAAGTAAGGGTAATTAAAACAGGAGAGACTCTGGTATTCTGAGGTTTTATGCTGCATTACATTTTGGATGCAATTTCTAATAAATACACAGAAAGAAAAAATCACATTAACTTTAAAAAAAATAACCTTAAGATCAAAAAATATGCGACACGATTTTTCGCCAAAAGGAATTATTTTTATTTTTAAAGATTTTTTGTTTTTTATTCCAAAGTCATTTAAAAAATATTTGAATTTAAAAAACATTGTATTATAAATGAAAAACAAAATTTTAATTTAAAATTCTAATTTTTATTCAAAAATCCACTTTTGATCCTCAAAAAATTACATTTGAATTGAAAATTGGAGAATTGTGATTTGAAAAAACAATTTTTTATTAAAACAAAATCCAAAATTTTTATATTAAATGTTTCAATATTTTAGTCTAAAATTAAAACGGTAATTAAATTAAAAAATAATATTATGTATTTAAAAATTTATTTTTTTGAAAATTACAGTTTTTATTCTAATTCTAAAATTACAAATGTTTATCGATCTATTTTCGAACCGATAAGAACTTTTTATTACGCTTTAAAAACAGTATATCATTTTCATCAGGGCTAGCCGACTAGATACACTACCAAAAAACTTAACGCTATATAAACCAAAATTGGTCTACTGCTCTAGCGAAGTATAAGAAAACAAAAATCATCTTTTTGGTAGTGTGTCGGCTTTTTAAAATTTTAAACATTGGTTTTGCATTTTAAAATTTTAAACATTGAAACCAAAAAAAAGTTTTAGTTCTAAAAGTACAAATTTTCATTACAACAAACAATGATTTTGATTTATAAATATTGTTTGATAAATCTAAAGAAACATTTATTTTAAAAGCTTTAATGCAACTAAAAAAAGTTTTTAATTTTAAAACATAGATTTTTGATTTATTTACCTTTTAATTTAAATTTTAAAGGTTTTTTCAAAGATTTAACCATTAGAGTTAAAAAAAATATTTAAAAATCATTTTCAAAAGACCAAAAAACTAATGTTTTTTAATTTAACATGGTTTTCATTTAAAGTTATATGGATTTTTTTGTATTTTGGCCGTTTTTTAATTTAAGAATTCTTTTTTTTAAATTGAAAATTATTATTTCTTTCTGTGTAGTAAAATTTCTGTAAAAACGGTCTTAACAAATTTTAAACATCTTAAGAATGTTGACAAATTCTGGATTTAGTATTGAATGCAAAATTTCAGAAGACTAAAAAGCAGAAATAAAATTACTCAATACAAATTATTGTAAAACAATGCCAAGAATAAAATATAAAAATGTAGAAGTACTGAAAATAAACAAATAAGTTTTTGCAAAAATAAATTTAGGCTGAAAATAATATTTTTATAAAATAAATGATAAAATAGTACCTCAGTTTTAGTCCCTTTATACTTCGTGAGGCGCCTGTGCTTGGTGAGTCCGAAAACTTGTACTCTGCCATTTTCCTCGATTCAGCCGCATTTTCGGCATTTTTCAAAACTCGCTCTACAAAAAAGTGGCTGAATCAAAGAAAATGACAGAACAAAAGTTTTCGTACTCATCAAGGACAGGCGCCTTACGAAGTATAAAATATCTGTTAAATAAATTTTGACTCACATTAATATTTTGTTCGAAATGTGACATAGTTTAAATAATTTTGAATTAACAAAGGGCCTGAGGTCATTAAGTGTGGGCCTAAAATATATTTCAAACAAAATTTACCTTTTACGTATTTCTTCACAGTATTTCTGTATAAGCATTAAAAATTTGAGCGCTCATTAGATATTAAAGCTTTAAAATAGCAATAGTGAAACGAAGCAAAGTGGTACGATGCGATGTGTAGCGAAAACAAATTATACTAAACGAAGTGAAACGAAGCAAAGCTGTGCTGAATCAAGTAATTTGAAGTGAATTTATACTAAATGAAATGGAACGAAATGGAAAAATGAAATAATTCGAGATTGCTGAAAAAAATTTAAAATCTAATTACACTCTTCATTCTTTAATGAGCACCCAAGCTTTTATTTATCATCATAAGAAAACCGAAATACCGTAAAGAAATACGTTAAAAGTATATTTTAGTTGAAATAAATTTTAGGCCCAAAATTAATAAATTTTGTCCCAGACCCTTTGTAGACCCAAAATTATTAAAACCAAGTCATTATTAAAGCTATTTCAAAGTTTTTTTAAAAAATATATTTTTTTAATGTGTAATTTGTACACTGGATAAAAATATATTTAACTCGCATCCAATACTTATATAAACTTAAGTATTATTGTTACTGTAATTAGAAACTAACTGCATTCTAATACCTTTCCGATTGGTTCATCTGCCATATTACATTATCCGAAGTAGGTTTGTAAGGAACACTGAACCTGCTAGTGAGACTCGAGCAGAAAGGAATCGAAGGATCTGCAAGCCTGGATAAGTTATACTCCGACGAGTAATAAACATGTGAGTTCGAACAGTAATATCCTTTCCAGTTCAGTACAAATCATCAGATTTCCACGCAAATGAGACAATGTAAATGTAAAGAAGAATGAACAGAACCAATGACGACCTCAAAGGCTGAAAAAACCAAGGTCACCGAATCATCACCAATGCAGGTGTTATTTTTACATAAAAATAAATATACAAAAGCTACTTAAATGTTTCACTCACCCCATGATTGTTCTGGATCCAACTTTTCATTCAAACGAAAAGTTAATCAACCGATCATCTTCACCAACTCAAACACACGATGAATATATTAGAAAAATATTAAAATATAAAACAAAAATATGGAGTTGGTTAGAGATATAGCAACAAAATGTTGTCAGTAATGATTTAAGTTGTTGATAGTATTTCAAATAATGTAATGAAATTGCTGAATTTGTTATAACTAAAATGTGACTGATAACATAATTGATGTTGGCAACTATTTACTAACTATTACTTCAAATGATGTAAAAAATGCTATTTCTATTTTTAAAATTTCTATTTATATATTCAACAAATTTTCTGTTATGCTCTGTTGTTACGCACAATTCAGTTTTTATTTATTTTATTTACCTCAATGTTACTGAGTGGTAGTAAAATTATTCACGCAAATTACTATCAATACAATAATTTTTATACCTCTTAATTTTTGATGGAAGACCAATACTACGGTTATATATCTCACTAGTTTGTGTATTAAAAACAAATACGTATGCACAGATAACTGACCTTGAAAATCAGGTTTTCTTACGTACCATTATAATCAGCAACCTAAGAGGATATATGTTTTGAAATAATGTATAGGCTATCAAATATTGCAGCACTTTTACCCGTAATAATATAGCTTTTTTCTAATTCACCACAGTTAGAATAAACCGTAATGGCGTTTCAACGAACTGACTCACCGAATGGCAAAACAAACTATTGATTTTTTTCTTTAATTCACTAATAAAAACTTAATGAAACCAAACCAAGCTGAAGGACGCAATTTGTAATACTTAATTAATTAAAAGGAAATTAAATAAAAATAAAAAATTATTTACAAAAAAAACTCAAGAAAAACAAATACGATCAACGCATTGACTATAATTCTGATCTACTGTCTTCAATAATAGAACCAGCAAGTAATTATAAAGAAAATTCCATGAACCAACCCAAAGGAGAGTAAGTAACCCAAAGGAGATAACAAAAAAAAAACATTCCTGACCGGGTGAAGATAAAATATGAGTAAACGAAAAGCGATCAGTTGCGTTCTATATATTGATTGGCGTAGAAGACAAATGGTATGAAGAGTAAATAAGTATGAAGAAATTATCAGTTGTATTGGATATATTGTTTCACGTAGAAGACAGCTGATTAGACCAATAAACTTTTACCGGGAAACAGCTTCGTAATAGGTTCTTGTTGAAGTACCAATCTTCCTTAAAACGGGAACAGTTAATCCAAAAATGTACCGCAGTTTCTAGTTCTCCCTCGCAACTTGGACAGTAGGACGAGTCCTTAGCTTAAATCTATGTCCATGTCCTGTCAAAAACTGACTTATGTCGTAGTTTCACTTCTTCATGCTTTCTCTTCAACCAAAACTCAATACATGGTATAATACGAAACATCTATTAGGCAAAACGTCCTCTTTCTGACTGCTCTCATCTTCTTTGACATATGTGGTTTATCGTGCTCGAGATGATGTTGCACGACGTCAGAGTTAGTGTTCAATTTATATGTTAAATTTTCTTAAAACATTTTTTATTGACTTTTTTGATTTTTTTTTTAAATAAAATATGTGAATAATCAAACAACAAATCTCATCATACAACAAAAGTATGATATATGCCAATATTTCATGATAGGATGAGGAAAAAAAACAGTAAATGATATTTAAAATAAAACAAAAATGTAAAAAAATATTGGCGACAATGATGCAAAGACTAACTTTTAATGGTTAAAAGATGTAGAAGATTGCGCGGTTCCTAACACACATAAATTCTGTTGTACGAATAGAAAAAGTAAAAAAATTTTTATCGGAAGTGACAAACCGGAACGTTTAAAGGAAGGCAGAACTGTTACAAACTTACAGTAAATATAAATATTGAGAGAACATATAACTTAAAATTGTCTGAACAGAGACACAAAATCATAATCACACATATGTCATATTTAATCTTTCTTTTCTCCATTTTGATTTGTTTTTAATAACTACCACAAACTTTTTTATTACATTGTAAATTAAAAAGAATTCTACATGTTAAATACTAAAACATATTAAAAGTTTTCTTGACAGTTGTGTTAATTTTTTAAAAATGAATGAAAAGTAATTTAAATTTATTGTGTTATTTCCAGTGATTATTTAACTCAAATATTTTTTAATTTACAAGCAATACTTTCTAACGACACCAACAAATATTTAAGTTATGCAAATATTTTCAAAGTATATTACGAAAACTTGCTGTCAAACTTTTATCATTATGGACAAATTTATTTTTCTCTGATAAAATATCAAATATTATATGTTTGGTTATAATGAAATCTAAAACGTCTCTTTTTGTCTATTTCTTTTTATACAATCGCAGGAAAGGAGAAACTATGATATTTTTGTGGAAGGGTTTTTAGGGTTCTGTTTTTTATACAGAACACTATTGGTGAGAGTAAAACAAGTTTTTCACATTATGTCAATTATCTCGTAAACTAGAAATGCTATGAACCTGAAACTTGATTAGCGTATAAAACTAATCTGTCCACATGAAATGACGGATACAAATAAAACTAAAGTGGTTTTCGTTTGGTTTACAGGAGTACGATGTGAGACCATTGAGAAAATACATTTTTTTATAGATTCAAAAGGGTATCATATGTACGGACTTCATTTCAGTATTCCTTAAAAATTTATTTTGGAATTTTACACCTCACCTTTGTTGTATAATTTTGAATAATGGCGTTTTCTTCGTGTTTTCTTACCTCGATTACCTCCGAACCTAACTGATCGAAAATCTTAATGTATTTGGTATGATAGAAAAATTAGTAAGTTTTTAATAAAACATATATAAAAGTGTCATATACTCATAATTATATTTATTAAGGGGGTGGAAATGAGAAGGGGTAAAAACACTATTTAAAATGTGGTCAAGTGGGGTGTCATTTGCAAGAGTACCTAATTTAAAAAACATTGCAATTTTTGATTAGAATTTTGCGGTGCACAGTTTTTGAGTTATGATCAAAAGAGTGCAAAATTCAGGCCGCTCTCTCACCCCTACGTTACGACACTGATTGATTTTTTTAAGAATTTTTCGGTGCACAGTTTTTGAGTTATTGTCAAAAAAGTGCAAAATTCAGATCGCACCCCCACCCCCTATGTTTCGACACTGATTGACAGAAAAATTTGTAAAAAAAAAAATTTATCATCTTTGTTCCCATTGCTTCAAGGGAATAGTATGTAGTATATATATAGTACTACATATATTTATTAATTTATTAAAGCTATGTATAAGAGAAAAATATACTGTCAAAAAAAAGATACGCTAATAAGAAAACAGACAAGTATCAAGACATATACTTAAGCAAAATCTTACAGAAGGAGTTCTTTATAATCTTAAGATGAACCAATAATTATTTCAGTTTTAAATTAAATTTGTTTTATAATTTTATTTTAGTCAATTTTATTTTATTTGAGCTTTTTGTTGTTCTTTTATTTCTAGGTGAAGTGGGTAAAGAAATGTACATAGTAAATCGTGGACGGTTGCAGGTTGTAGCGGACAATGGTAAAACAGTGATGGCATCATTAAAAGCAGGTTCATATTTTGGAGAAATTAGTATTCTCAATATGGGAACAGCAGGTAAAGAACTTGGTAAATATCGAAAATCAAGCCAGGCGGACAAGCAATATTTGTTTTATCTAAAACAATTATCAATTTTATTAATTGAAATAAAAAAAAATTTAAGAAAATAAATTCGTATTTGTAATTTAATAGATCTTTTGTTATTTTTTTTACGTTTGAAAGTTTTGAAATGTGTCTCGAGATGTACATGTACGCTTTGCTTGGCGATAATTACCAAATTATATTATCAATTACAAATGTTTTTTATATAAATTAATAATAATAAATTTTCCAATAAGTAAAAGTTTTAGTAAATTTTTTTTTCCCTTAAAAATATTTGTAGTTAGAAAAACAAAAAGTTTTTAATCCTTTTCTTGTTCGATTTAATTTTTTTTTGTATTATATTACTAAAGAAAATGTCCAAGAACTTTTATTTTTTTTTTTTAATTACTGTTGGGAATGAAATCCAGAAAAGGAAGTGACAAAGCTAGTTTTCAATGTGTTTTAGATTATACAAAATTTTTTTTGTTATCCTATTTATATAATTTCTTATTTCATGTGGTTCAAAGGAAACAGTTTGTTTTTTTGTAATAAATGGAAATGAAATCGTTGGTTAAAACATTTCTCGGAGATTATAGCAATACGATTTTCATTTTAGAAATTTAAAAAATTTTCGAATATACAGAAAATATGGATGTCATTATTTTAAATAATAAACAAGCGTTTTGGCAGAAAACAATGACTTTTTAGACAAATGAATCCATATACATACAGTAGTAAAATTTCCATTCGTTCAAAATGGCGATAAATAATAGTATATTGTGCAACAAGTAGGGAAAGTTCAACTTTTCTCTCGAGTGTGGAAGTTTGCAATCAGACGAGTGAGAAAAGTACTTTCCTCACATGTTTCACACTATAATTTTTCTACAACTGCACTAAATCAAAGAATACAATTCATGTAACTTAATATTTATTTTGAAAGTTATACAAGCGAAACTAAAATATACTAAAATATCTAAGTATCCTACCTCTTAACAGTTACAAAAGATTTATTGAAACAAAATCAAAGAATACAATTCATTTAACTTAATATTTATTTTGAAAGTTATATTTTCAAAAGTATTTTCAAAATTGTCATTATTGTCACTATCCATGTCGTATTAATGTATTATTCAATAGAAATTGCTCTTATGTGTCTTCAAATGAAAACCACGTTAAAAATTCTAATACTAATTACGTATTATCTGACAGTTTTGACAACTAATTTAAAGCTGAGCAGCAGCCAACTAAGTTTTTGTTGATTCTCCGCATACTTAAATGTATATGTGTGAGCAAAGTGCTGTGAGAAATAATATTTCTCACAGTATTAGCGATACGTGATTTTGAGATTAAGTAAGCTGTGAGAAATACGCTATTTTTCATAGCAGGTGTAGAAAAAAATATTTCCAGTAGTAATTTCGCAAGAGCGGCGATAATTCGAAATAATTTTTTTTTGAAAATTTCGAAAGCAGTTTGATTGGTAATGGCTATTACGAGGTAGTTGGCCAAGGGTTATTAATTATTATCAATGCCCCTTGCTTGTGTGGTCTTCCAAAAAATTATGAGAATTTATCACCGGTCGAGGGAAACTTGTTTTAAAATTTTTTTTGCCAACATAGCCAAATAATTGAAATCATTACCGTAAAATAGCATATTCGTGGTGATATTGGAAATTTTTGATTGCTAAGAGACTTGTGATAATTGTCCTATTTGTGATAGTTTTCCTTTTACTATTGTATTTGAAATGTGATTGGTCAAATTGAATGATAATTGAATTGAATGATGATGTAAAATATTTTCTGTGAAATATAGCATTTTAATTCTATTAGTACATTTACTCAAGAACAAAATTATGCATTATATATAACATGTTCTTCTTATGTAGGCAACAAAACCAAAATAAAAATTGTCGAAAATTTTCAAACAAAGTTGAATGGGTAATTTCAACAATTTTCTTTTTTATTTTATGAGCTTCTTAAGAATAACTTTTAATATATTATGCTTTTAATATATATTACGACGGGAATCGGAACATAAAAATTGCTCTTTAGAATTTTCACAACCATGAGAGTGTACTGTAGTTGATGATATTTGTGATGAAGGCAACAGATTGTAGACTATTGGTCACAAGTAAATGTTGGAAAAATCTTTTTGTAAAAACTTTATGTTTCTCGTGCCAAACGAATTTCGTTTTTATTCTATACGCATTTCTTCTAAACGATTGAAGCATTAGACTATCTGTCAAGTGACTATGCCAAATAAGCTTCAAACGTTGCCAGTCTCGCAATTGAAATTTATCATGTATACATACGATGATAAAATCAATGTTTAATATTTTCAATTTTAGGGTTCAGATTTTTCCATCGAACCCTACTGGTGATAATGCAACGTCTTTTCACATTATATGGATTATCTCGTAAACCATAAATACTAAGGACCTAAAGTTGTGAGGTGCGTATAAAACTAATCTATCTACACAAGGTTACAGGTTAAACAATAAATAAAGTTCTTTTCGTTAGTTTTACAGGGATATAATGTGACACCATTGAGAAAATACATTTTCTATAGAGTCAAGTAAGGTATCATATGAAAGGGTTCCACTTCAATATTGCCTAAAAATGTATTTTGGAATTTCACACCCCTCTCATTTTTTGTATAATTTGGATAATGATGTTTTCTTTCCTCGATTTGCTCCGAATCTAACTCTAAAACGTCTTAAAACGTAATTAGAATGAAGGAGTAACCACATCATTTAAAACCCGGTCAAGTGGAGTGTCACTTGAAAGAGTACTTGATCTTAGGAATATTAAAATTTTTTTTTAAATTTTGTAATGCATAGTTTTTTTAATAATTGTCCAAAAAGTACAACAAACAATTGTTCCCCTTCCCTTGGATTTTGAATTAAATTGACAGAAACATTTGAAAAAATTCACGAAGATAGGAAGTTTGATAAACTATGAACGAAAATAATAGTGTTTTAAGGGGATAGGAGTGAGGAAGGATGAAAAAACGTTTTTGACCCAAACGAGTGGAATGTCATTTAAAACGTACTTAATTTAAGAAACATTGCAATTTGTTTTAGAATTTTGCGATTCACAGTTTTTGAGCTACTATCAAAAGAGTGCTATTTTTAGTATATTCGATCAATTTAGAAGAGATTGACATTTACGATGAAATATTTATGTTTTATGTGTCTATAGTCTGGCAAGATAAAGATTTGTGTTCTTTATCCTTCACGGAACACTTGGCGAACAAATTTTATTCGTATTACTGTTTTTGTATCTAACATAGACAAAATTTAAAACATTTTAAATTATGTTCTAACATTTCCACATCATTTGTGGTAAATTTTATTAAAGTCAAATAAGTTTTCTTGGATATATCATTAATCGATCATACAAATATAATATTATAAATTATCCTAAACCTTCAAATAGCCATTTATTTAGTTGTATAAGGTCGTGGCCCACGGAAACCACAATATATTTTCATAGGCACGGGGGAGTGAGGGAGGATATGGAATGGGATTGTTTGTGATTTTTTGTATAAGTGCCACTCACTTTCTGCACTGTTTTTACCACACACTGATGGATGTTCGTTGGCATCTCATGATCTTATGAGGAAGTTGTAAACTGGTTCACCTTATCAGGTGATATATCCTGCTCATCTCCTGGGAAGCACGCATATGCGAACTCCCTTCGATCTCCACTGTTGGAAGTGGTATTTCAATCTGCATAGCTGTTCATTCTCTACAAATAAATACGGGTAGTAAAACACTTTCAAGCGCTGACTGAATAGTACAGATTTCGGTCTCTTCACGCTGGAGAAGTATATCAGCTCAACTTGGATGAAGTTAAACCATTTTTTGAATGAACACCATATCGTAATGAAGTGATTCGAATTAGTTTGGTCCAAGGCCTGTTTTTTCCAGTTTTGGTTTTGTTTACGAATATGTTGGTCCAGAAGGAAACTTTGGTGGCTCATGGCTTTTGCTTGGTGCCACTAGAATAGGAAGGTAATAGTCACGTGTTCGGGAATTTCTCGGTGTCCTTCAGTTGCCAAAAAACTAGATCTAAAGAGGGCTAAATATAGTAGTAGGGAGGAAATCGAGAAATGAGGTACTCCAAAGCATTGGAATTGAAAATTGTGTTGTTGACTTGGTTCAACAAGGTCTGGCTGACAACATGCAAAAAAGACAATCATTTACCTGATCTGAGTGGTGCGCAACACAAAATGCATACACAAATATGTTGTTGAATCAACGATGAGAACAACAATGATAACATAAAATCTGAGATTCTGCAAGGAGTCGGCGATTTATTAAATTACTACAAGAAATGTACCTGCAACACAAATACAAAAAACTAAAACAACCAAGCAAAACGATTAAGGTAACGTGCTCAGTATAAAAATTCAGGTACAAAAGAAAGCACAGCCTTGGAAAATCTCATATGTTGAAGTTAGCCTTAGGCAACCAACCACCAGAAGCGTTACAAAAAAGCAAACAAAATAAGAACAAATCATTGGTAATCCACCTACGTGGTAAGGAGTGTGAAAAAATAAAAGCTAATCTCTCAACCCACGTCAAACCCGAGGCTTGAGAGAAAAAGCTATAGAAAGTATGAAAGACGATAGCATTCTGTTGATTACTAACCTAAGCTCTATTCTCAATACTATTGCTGAAAACCAGTCGTTGGGAAACCCCAACTTCCTAAAAGGTCAGCTGAAGAAATCGATGCCACGTATTATAATAGAGGAGTTCAGAGCTAGCCCTACTGAAGTAAAAGTAGCATCTTTAATTATTAGGCAAAACAGTGTAAATAGTGCAACAACAGTGATCAAACCATTATTTAAGATTAGTGGGAAAACTGGCTATTAACGCAGGACCAAGCTTCCTACAAGTATAAATAAAGTTGTTAGTGAATTAATACTTATTATACATTAATTTGGTCCATTGTTGATATGTTCTGGTATCTGAAAACAGTTGCATCATACTGAAACGCAAAATTACTAATAATTTTGTTGTTCTTTATAATAATAATAGAATATTTTTCTTAACTCACCTGAATATATTCTGACTATTGTTTATTTTGTTTGTCATTCTGACATTTAGCCATTACAATTTTTTGAGTTCAGGTTTTCACCACATAAAAAAATCTGGGCGTGGCCCATTTCTCAAAAATGCCGATGAAATTGAAATTTTGACGTTTCGCTCTGAAATATAATTTTTTGTTTTGCTTTGTTTTCTTAAACAAAAATTAAATTACGAAAATCTAATTATTGGAAAACAAATATTATTTGAATTTCAACACAATCTGTCAAAATTTACTCAAGTAGGATAGCAGAGTAAATTGAAATTGTTTAGTCGATATGCAGACTCAATTTCAATTTTAATTTTATCGAGAAATGGGCCACAGCCTCTGTCATAATTTAAATCGATAATAACATATTTGTTTGACACTTGTTTTTTACGCACGTTAATATAAATTTTTAAAAAATAAAAGATTAAATTTTATTTTTATGATTACTCTATATATTTCGTCTTTTTAGGACATCCTCAGGAGTAATGGACGAATTACGCCAAGAGCCTACGGCAAAAAGTGTAAGCTATATTAAATCGATAAAGCAGTTTGTTCAGCACTTATTAGTTCAGTTTTGGAAAAATTTGGCTCTGCTGTCAGTAAAATGCGTGATGCAATCGGTATTTAATTTGTAGTTTTTAGTCTAGAAAAGTCTTGTTACTTTTAGTAAATTAATCATGGTGGTAGCTTGTGATGTTACAAAAAAGTGTATTAAGTTTGTATTAAGTTTTATTAAGTTGTTAGTAATGAAATCTTTTCTCCTTTGGTCATTTTTAGACCACCGCCACATGGATTGCCATTGATGACAACATATTTCTTTTAGGAGGCGATGTTTAATATTTCATCAAGTTTATGCCTGTTACACAGATTAAGTATTTCATCAAATTTATGCCTGTTAGGCGAGATTTAATATTTCATCGAGTTTATGAATGTTAGGCGAGATTTCATACTTAATTGAGTCTATGCCGGTTAGGCAGATTTAATATTTCATCAGGTTTATTAGATTTACAAGATTTTATACTTCAACGGATTTATACCTGTTAGGCAGATTTCAAATTTCATCAAGTTTATGCCTGGTAGGCGAGATTTAATATTTCATCGGATTTATGCCTGTTAGGCGGAAATTCTAATCAAACATTCAGAGTTACCAGAATCATTAATGTTACTCTATTACAACTTGTTGCCCATACAAGGATAACAACCATTCCGTCAGAATTTATTCAACCATAAAGTTCACTGCAATCCTGGAGGTTGCAACACTGCCGTAGGCGTTAGCTGGTTAGTGAAGAAAAACACTGTATGCAAAAAAAATTCTGAACAAAAAAAGGACTTACATGGAGTGGACTTTATGCACGCGTCAAGCCCGTTTGCTGTTACAAGCACACAAGCTGAGTCTAACTGTGGTCACCGTTAAAAAACGTGACAAAAGGAATCAGATTGCTTAAGTAAAGCATCTTCTGTGGAGTGCGCATTTTATACATCAAAAATAAATCACAAGTCTACAAAGTATGAGGTAGTACCTGCCACAGATATATTCATGAGTTGAAATGCATGAAACATAGAAATCCCTATGAAAAGACACACCGCTACAAGGTCGAATTTGAGTCTGAAACTTTAAATTGCATTGCTGGGAGTGCAAGAGATGAGTGAATAAGTCAAATTTACAGATTCTCACTGTGTCTGTTAGAGGTCTATTGTTAATTTCGCGAGCATATCGAGGACCATAAAAATGAACTGTATATGATACTAAGACATAAAAGTCTAATCTACAACGACAACCACGAATCGTCAGTAGACATAACCTTAGAGTCGCATAATATGGTAAAGAGTATGAAACACTGGAAAGCTCATTCAAGCTGAATTTTCAGTGATCACCATACTCTCTCAGAGACGTTCTGCCTGCGTCTTTTATGTGACCAATATCAATACCAATCGGTTCAAAGTCGATGCTAACACCTGGACACTCCTTACTCTAAATCTAAAACGAAATATTAAGAAAGTTGAAAGGCAGCATCAACCTTAGTGCAACAGGGGGATCCATAAATATCGTGACAAGGAAGTAGGCACAACGTAAAGTGCATAGAATCATCTCTTTGAATGAAAAAAATAAACATTCATGGAGTACCTCTAGCAAGGTGTAACTCGACACCCTGCAACCAGATCACAGAGGGGATTTACCCAAGAATGTTGTGATTCGAATAGTAGCGCATCCATAGTTTAATTCTCAGGATGTCTCAAGTTTCACAATCAGTGAATTTATGGAGTCTGAGAGGAGTATGAAACGTGACAAAATTCTTGATTTGTATTTAATGGAAGTTTTATTTGTGTAGTAGTCCTGAAACGTTTTAGTTCCTACTTGCTTAAAACTCTTAATCAACTGCCTCAGATTTAATATTGTTTCATAAGAGTGGAAGATTTGTCAGGTCATTAAATTTCCGAAAACCGGTGAAAAGGACCTTGGATACCCCAAATTTTATCGATCAATCATGCTTTTTCCGTTCTGGGTAAAATTTTTGAGAAAATAATAAACAAAATGCTTTTAAATTGCATTATTTTTACTGGTGCATTGTTGGCTAAGCAGTATGGCTTTAGATTGAGTCGCTCTACCAAAAACTTGTCCAGTGAACCGATGAAAAGTACCTTCTTGGCATTTACGCATTTTTTTATTGAGTATTGAGTTTAAGGAGGAACAGTGTTCTAACGTTTACTTTTTTTATATTGAATTGCATAAACGTCCATAAACGTCCGGTATCCAAGTTCCGTGTTAGCATTCAAATTCCCTTTTGCTACACTCAACGAACGAGTATTGTTTTTGTCTAAGATCCAAAACTTGATGTTTTCTGCTCTTGACACTGTCGTTACAGCTTTTAAGATCATTAAGTTTAATAAGCCATATCACTGCAACAAAGTGTCAGGTTCACGATGCAAAATTTTATTTTATTTTATATCCAAAAGATTTTAAATTGATGTTCACGATATGATGTTCGCAGACTATACTAATTTTGTTTAACGGGATGAACTAATTGAATTATCTTATCGATAATTCTCAGTGACTTACATTTTATTCATAAAATATGAACCTCTTAGTATCTAGATAAGATGGCTGAATTTGGTTGGAACTAATCTATCTGACTGTAAAATATCTAACAAATATCAAATATGATATAAGCAGTTCAAAGCGTTTGAGTATATCGAGTATTTTATCGAGAACCATCGAACTCCTCCAACCCCCTTTTATATTTATTTTCAATCCATAAGTGTAGAATGTGACCTTATTTTTATTAATAACCATTTGGTTGTTCATACCCTCTGGCAAAAATAGGAATTGTAAAGTAATATTCTGTTGAATAAAATATATTAGTTAACTGTGTTATCCGATATCCATCTGTTTGAACAGAATGTTATTATTAATTGATAATAATATCAAAATATACTACACGTTTAGTTTATGTTAGTTTATGATGCTTTCCCTAAACGAATATATATAACCCCAAACATTAATAAATTTACAATGCGTCGAGATATACTTCACAAAATTAACTTTAACATCGTTTTAGGAAAAGCATATCCTCATAAAATCACCTAACAAAAAACTCTAATAAACACTTTAACACATTTATCTTCTTTAACTTGAAAATCGAAAAATCCTTCATGAATCCAACCAAAAACCAGACCAGATTTGATTTTAAACCATAAACCTGATACCAATCTTTTACGTTAATTTAAATTTCTATATTTTTCCATATACAATTACACTAAATAAAACATTTGTAACTTTAAACGGCAAAGTTCCTCCCCACAAACAAAACTTTCTTCAATAAGTAAAATTCAGATGAATTTCCTTTCATTTAGAGATAAAAACAATAACATCATAAAAAAAATTTAAAAAAAATAATTTGTTTTCCTTGATATAGAAAAGAATAAAAAAAAATGGAAAAGAAAAATTACTTTTCTGACTTAATTTAAACAAATTTTATTTGAAAGACTGATACATAGAATAACAGACAGACATAACAATGGAACCATTTACTTTTATCGTTTAAATGAACAATCATAGAAAATTGGGATAAAAATACGATCAAAAAGTTTCATTGGGATAAATCGTAAGGAAATTGTTTTAATGGTTTTTTTACAGAATAAATGTTTTTAAGGATAATTTTATTTAAAATTTGTTTTTTATCGAAAAAAAATCTAGAGACATGTAGTAGTTAAAAGCTTCTGTTAGTTATTATTCTAATATTCTAATATTCTAATATTCTAATATTCTAATATCCTAATATTCTAATATTCTAATATTCTAATATTATAATATTCTAATATTCTAATATTCTAATATTCTAATATTCTAATATTCTAATATTCTAATATTCTAATATTCTAATATTCTAATATTCTAATATTCTAATATTCTAATATTCTAATATTCTAATATTCTAATATTCTAATATTCTAATATTCTAATATTCTAATATTTTAATATTCTAATATTCTAATATTCTAATATTCTAATATTCTAATATTCTAATATTCTAATATTCTAATATTCTAATATACTAATATTCTAATATTCTAATATTCTAATTTTCTAATATTCTAATATTCTAATATTCTAATATTATTCTAATATTCTAATATTCTAATATCCTATTATTCTAATATTCTAATATTCTAATATTCTAATATTCTAATATTCTAATATTCTAATATTCTAATATTCTATTATTCTAATATTCTAATATTCTAATATTCTAATATTCTAATATTCTAATATTCTAATATTCTAATATTCTAATATTCTAATATTCTAATATTCTAATATTCTAATATTCTAATATTCTAATATTCTAATATTCTAATATTCTAATATTCTAATATTCTAATATTCTAATATTCTAATATTCTAATATTCTAATATTCTAATATTCTAATATTCTAATATTCTAATATTCTAATATTCTAATATTCTAATATTCTAATATTCTAATATTCTAATAATCTAATATTCTAATATTCTAATATTCTAATATTCTAATATTATAATATTCTAATATTCTAATATTCAAACATTTTAATATTTTAATGTTCTAATATTTTAATATTCTCATATTCTAATATTCTAATATTCTAATATTCTAATATTCTAATACTCTAATATTCTAATATTCTAATATTCTAATATTCTAATATTCTAATATTCTAATATTCTAATATTCTAATATTCTAATATTCTAATATTCTAATATTCTAATATTCTAATATTCTAATATTCTAATATTCTAATATTCTAATATTCTAATATTCTAATATTCTCATATTCTAATATTCTAATATTTTAATATTCTAATATTCTAATATTCTAATATTCTAATATTCTAATATTCTAATATTCTAATATTCTAATTTTCTAATATTCTAATATTCTAATATTATTCTAATATTCTAATATTCTAATATCCTATTATTCTAATATTCTAATATTCTAATATTCTAATATTCTAATATTCTAATATTCTAATATTCTATTATTCTAATATTCTAATATTCTAATATTCTAATATTCTAATATTCTAATATTCTAATATTCTAATATTCTAATATTCTAATATTCTAATATTCTAATATTCTAATATTCTAATATTCTAATATTCTAATATTCTAATATTCTAATATTCTAATATTCTAATATTCTAGTATTCTAATATTCTAATATTCTAATATTCTAATATTCTAATATTCTAATATTCTAATATTCTAATATTCTAATATTCTAATAATTCTAAAATTCTAATATTCTAATATTCTTATATTTTAATATTTTAATATTTTAATATTCTAATATTCAAATATTCTAATATTCCAATATTCTAATATTCTAATATTCTAATATTTTAAGATTCTAAGATTCTAATATTCTAATATTCAAATATTCTAATATTCTTACATCCTAATTTTCCAATAATTTAATATTATAATATTCCAATATTCTAAAATTCTATTATGCTAATATTCTAACAAACCATTTGTTTTGTAATAGAGTTTTAGAATCTGTCAGTTTTTTTATTAACTTAAAAATTGACTCATTATGAAGAGGAAAATTAGCCAAAAAACCAATTCTTGAAAGGATATTTTTAGAAGGTTTTAAAAAAGATTAATGTAACAATACACTACTCTTATATAAAAACCATTAAGCAGTTTACTTTTGTTTGAAAAATTTTGTCGAACAAAAATCTACATCTGTTAAAATTTTTAATTTTCCATCAGGCCATCGTACTCTTAATTAAAATGAAAGACCAATTTTATTTCAAAACTTGCTTATTCAATTACAAAAAAAATTTGAATTTAAAATTGACAAGATAAATTTATTTTTCAATTACATTTTACAATTTTATTTTTCATTAAAAAGAAAATTTGTAGTTTTCAATTGAAAATTTTAATTGAAATACCTAAGCATATGAACTCTTAAGGTTTAAAGTAAACAAAGAGATCTTGAAGGAAAAATGAAATCAATAAGATTAAAAAAAGTTATGTAATCTAAGATTCTACAAATACTAAAGGATGTTAATATGATTGTATAATGTATATATAACCTAAGATATTTATTAAAAACAATCTGCAATGTAAGTCTGCAATCTGCAAAACTAGTCGACATTCTATAAAAAGTTAATAAATATATTATCAAGCATTTATGTAGCAAATCTCTATGAAAAATTTTGTACAAAAATGTTATGAATATTAAGAATTTTAATTTAAAACTGAAGTTTAGGACTTCAGCTAAATAAAAGTAAATTGAATCTACAGTTTGTGTCTTTGTTTAAGTTGATGAAGCAGAACCTTAAGACAAAAATAAATGTTTGTTTTGGACTTTTATTTTTTAATTTTACACAAATGTACAAAACATGGCATCATCCTGAAATCAACCGATTAAATCAATATCCCAAAAATCTCCAATACAAAATTGAGTTATGAAGTTTAAAAAATTATTTGTGAAACATGTAATCAATTTTATATTGAACAAACTGGCAGAACTATTACCAACAGATAAAAATACATTTAATAAAACAAAGGTAATTATTATTATTTATAGGAACTTAATCCCCTTAGCTATTTTTATTTAATGTTGTCTTTAATGAATTCTTTAAAAAAACTCGTTAAATACAAAAAATTTAAAACAACACCGAATTTGATTTTAGTCGAACAACTAAATTTTGTACGAAAATAAGTTTTGCTAATTTAGCATTCTGCATTCTTTTTAGTTTATAGTTTCTTGTACGATATTTGGCTTAGCTTTGCAACAAAATTGGTTCCTTATAGTTATGGTAATAATTTTGTATTTAATAATGAAGCTATGTTTATTATTTGCGCAGCTTGTACCAAGAAGGAGATATTTTATTGTTTATAGAATTTTCAATGACCTTTCAGATGAACAAACTATATAGGTGCCATATATTTGATTATGTGACAGTTAAAGGGGGCTTAATATTGATCTTGCAGTATCGAGTAATAAAACAGCTATTGTATATCAAATGTAATATTTATCATATATCAGACTCGAAGGACCATAATTTTTTCACAATCTGCTTAATTAGCCAAATTAAAGCATGGGAATTATTGATTTGAAATAAAATTGAAATTGCATATAATTGGTTTTACTCTTGATGAAACAATCATTTCATAAAATTCAAAGTTTTGGTCTACCCCCTGTACAAAAATTCATTCAAATGATTGAATACAGTACAGATTGATGGTAGTTTAGCGGTTTTGTTAAATTGTTGCTGCATGACCTGGGGAAGTATGAAAGAGAAATAGTTACTTTTTGGGCGACATAGAATAAGGTATAATGAAGTCGGTTTTCATGTATATCGTTGCTTTCTTTTAATAAAAAATATATTTTATTTCTTGTACCGAATTAATTAATTCATTAATTAATTTTGTTCATAACCTTTGCACAAAAATTATTCAATACATAATATGTTACACAACCCTCAAAATATTTTTTGTTCTTCTTTTGTTAACTGTAGATTTCTCCAGCGAAATTGTAGATTTATTGCAAACGAAAAACTAAATTTTATACATCAAAATAAAGAAAAGAAAACTTTAAATCTAAAATAAAGCTCTCGTAAGATTTGTATTAAAATTAATTACTAAAACTGTTGTTAATTTTTGATCTAAGAGAACTTCAAGTACTGATGAAATAAGCCATATAACTGTACATGTAAGTTTGTTTATTGAGGAAGCCCTAGCGTCAAATGTTCGAGGAATACGCTAGTTGGATTATTATTAGGGGGTTATTGGTAACTCCTTTTTAACCTTGATCATGGAAATTTTTACGAATTCTGTTTTCTGATTATTATTTTATTTTTATTCACCACATTTCATCATAAGGCATTGCTTTAAATCAAATTTTATTATATGATGAAATGTATTGGTTAGGTATTTATTGTTCAAAAAAAAGTTAAAAATTTGGGTCCATGAACACCTCAGAATGCATGTTGTTGTGAGCCTTGGGAATGTTAAGGTATCTATGTATTGTTGACACATATATTTTATTTCGTATAACATAACACATTTTAAAAAATGTTTATCCACAACGTCAGAATTATCAATTAATAAAATATCAGTTTGATCAATCAAGCGACTGTTTAATCGCAAAATCCATTCGTGCACTATTTATAAACAATTTCTACAACATCCATCAAACGAACCTTAATATTTTATTATTATCCCTTAACACCATAGTTATAATATTTTTTTTGTACAAAAGCTCATACAAATTATAACACAATAATGCAGAAAATTGCATCAAAGTTATAAGTTTCAATTATCATTTTTACGATAAAAATATTTTCACACCCACCATTTTTTATAGTTTTTTTTATCTAGCGTTTGCTTTGTGTATTTCATTGTTCGATGATAAATTAACATGAACAAAAAAACTAAATAAAAAACAGTTAAGGCTGCATGAACTTACAACTGCACCTATTTTTTAAACATATCTGAAAAAATATTTCATTGGTTGATTTTACTGCTGAGTACGAGTTAAAGTTGTTGAAGAGAGTAATTGTTGTAAAAAAATTGCTAATGATAACGAAATTGAAAAATGAAACTTTTGTGTTCATTAATTAGCTTTGATAATTTAGTATTTAATGGAAAATTATAGATGATGACAAGAAATTGTTTTAGTGAGTAATATAAGCTGAAAGTTATTTTGGAATCAGATGATTCATATAAACACGATTAACCCATCTAGAGGTATGAAGTTTAAAAGAGGCTTATGCCCAGTAATGAAGTTGAATGAAGAGTCATGAACTCTAACGACTAGCCTGACTAACAAGAGATTAGAAGAAATACGAAATATGTGCTCTAATTATCACTTAGCAGATCACCTATTCCTTAACATCAGCACTTTCAAATTTGGCTTCCATTTAATTATAATTAAATTATGTTATTTATGTTTTATTTTATGTTTCTGATTTAGCAATGTTTTATGGAACATTATGAATGAGCAGTAGATCAAATCGATTTTGCCTGAGTCTACAAACGATTATGTCATACTAGAGGGTCAAAACTCCCATCATTTTAGTTCGATGTAGTATAACAAACTGTAGAAATCAGCTTTCAGCGAAATCTTTTTAATAGAGTCACGAATATTTGACATTCCTTACCTGTAAGGGTTTGCCTAGTAATTTTAATACTTAAAATTTTAAAATCAACGTAAATTTCTCAGTCATAAATTTTTAAGGCAACCCAGACCCAGACCCAATAATCAAGAGCTGATGTTATAGTTCAACAATTTGGGCAAACTACAAAAAGGAATTGGCAATGATCTTATCTAGAGACTAGGTGCAAACAAGTATGGGCTACAGTCATGGCGTGTATGATATCTGTCATATTAGCATTTGTCTTTGTAACAGCAGGAATATTTGCCGGGGGTAACATTTTTTTTAGCTTACCTAGTAAACAAAATGTGCATTGTGCACGAGTCTATGCACATTTAGTGCATGTTTTATTTTAATAATTTCTAACGTATATTTTAAATTAAGTTAAAGTCTAAAAGTATTTGAGTGCTAGCGTCATATCTATTTATTTTCGTTTAACATTTTTAAATCATGTAAACATGTATACAAAATGTGCATAAAACTTTTGAACAAACAAAACAAAAATATTTGATGTACGACTTTTATGACTAGATGCTTACAAAACGTTGTGAATCTTTCCTAGATGAATATTTTGGTAACGTAGTTACAACAAATAAAGAATGCGGTCGTATTTTGAAGTTCTTAAATAAGAATTTATGTGTGTCATTCCATTTCAAATGATGCTTCCATTTTCCGTCCATTTTATAAACGATACAATTTAAATAACAAAAAAAGAGCTGAAAAAAATTTAAAAATTTGGCTTACGTATAAAAAATAATTTTAATTTGCCATAGTTTTCTTAAAAAAATAAAAAATAAATTTTAATATCAGTAAACATGAAGAATGGCCAACAAAATATATTAAAAAAACAGAATAATTTTTCATATCACTAAAATTAATTTATGAAAGTGACCGTTTGTTTTTTGTGTTTGTTTTCATTACCTTCACAAAAGAATTTCTTTCGCATATAATTTTAGATGAGAATAGATAAATTTCATCAATTTATTATTACGAAAGTCATATTGTCTTATAAAAAGATAAATGCAACCAATTATTTTATAATATATAAAACTACGTTTTATTTTCCATTTTTTCTATTCTTTGTTAATTAGTATCATTAAACAAATTTCTTTCGCTTTGTTTGTATATTACTCATCAAACATGTGGCTGAAATTTGAGTGAATATATGTGCTAAGACGTTTTAAGACATGTGACTAGAGTGTCCCACCAAAAAAGCTTTATTTTAATTTTCACAACCTCGAACCGGAATTAGGTTCTTTATGGTCTAAAAAGCATCCCTGAATCTTTTCATATTTTTAAAAAAAATTTTACCACTCGCTATTTTATTTTTTATGTTGAAGGAGCAAGGAAAACGAGATACAATCAGTTTTTCGCATATAATTTTTTCAGTTTTGATTTTAAAAATAAATTGTTATAGATCTTGAACAAATACATCGAGTTTTTCTTTGTTTATACGAAACAAACATTTTCAAGCTTAAAAAGAACGATTTTTTGTAGTCGAATTTTAAAAAAATAACCGTTTTTCACCTATAACTATTTCAGTTTTGATTTTACAAAAATATAGTGTCCACAAGAGTTGTAGATCTTAAAAAAATACATTGATTTTCTTCTTTGTTCAAGCAAACAAAATTTTTTTCAAGCTTAAAAAGAACGATTTTTTGTAGTCGAATTTTAAAAAAATAACTAATAACGTTCGTTTTTCACTTATAACTATTTCAGTTTTGATTTTAAAAAAAAATTGTGTCAACAAAAGTTGTAGATCTTGAAAAAATACACCGAGTTTTTTCTTATTTCAAGCAAAAAAAGAACGATTTTTGCAGTCGAATTTTAAAAAAATGACAAATATCGTTCGTTTTTCGCCTATAACTATTTCAGTTTTGATTTTACAAAAAAATTGTTGAGATAAAAGTTGTAGATCTTGAAAAAGTACATCGATTTTTTTCAAAAACATTTTCAAGCTTAAAAAGGACGATAGTCGAATTTTACAGCAATAACTAATAGGATTCGTTTTTCGCGAATAACTATTTTAAGTTTGATTTCACGAAAAAATTTATGTAAATAAAGATTGTTTTTATATGGAAATAAGGCACTCGCCGAATCAACAAATATTTCCTAGAATTTTACAATATACATTTTTATATATGTATACTAATTATTTTTCAGTTCATTTTCAACGTTTGTACGTGTTGCAAATTGTAAAAATATTTTTTTAAAATTCGACTACAAAAAATCGTTCTTTTTAAGCTTGAAAAAAATTTTTTTGTTTGATTAAAGAAAAAATCGATGTCCTTTTTTAAGATCTACAACTTTTATTTTCACAATTTTTTTGTAAAACAAAAACTGAAATAGTTATAAAAAAAAAACGAACGTTATTAGTTATATATCTGTAAAATTCGACTACAAAAATTCGTTCTTTTTAAGTTCTTTTTTTGCTTGAACAAAGAAGAAAATCAATGTATTTTTGTAAGATCTACAACTTTTGTTGACACAATTTTTTTGTAAAATCAAAACTGAAATAGTAATAGGTGAAAAACAAAAGGATATTAGTTATTGTTTTAAAATTCGAGTACAAAAAATCGTTCTTTTTAAGCTTGTAAAAATTTTTTTATAACAAAGAAGAAAATCAATGTATTTTTTTAAGATCTACGGACACAATTATTTGTAAAACCAAAATGAAATAGTTATAGGCGAAAAACGAACGATATTTGTTATTTTTTTTTAAAATTCGACTACAAAAAATCTTCCTCTTTTAGCTTGAAAATTTTTGTTTCGTATAAACAAAGAAACAACTTTTATTCACACAATTTATTTTTAAAATCAAGACTGAAAAAGTTATATGCGAAAAACTGATTCTATCTCGTTTTCCTTGCTCCTTCAACATAAAAAATAAAATAGCGAGTGGTAAAAGTTTTTTTAAAAATATGAAAAAATTCAAGGATGATTTTTAGACCATAAAGAACCTAATTCCGGTTCGAGGTTGTGAAAATTAAAATAAAGCTTTTTTGGTGGGACACACTAATGTGCACGGTGTGGTGCCCTTAATATGCATGACATGTGTTTTGCACAACTTAGTGAACAGGGATTCACATTTCATGAAATTTTTTCAAAATCGTTTTATGAGTTATACGCTAATTGGAAGCGTTATCTTATTCGAATACAAAGTAGTCAACGCAGGGTTAAACTAATTCATCGTCACGTATTTCAGCCCAATTTTAAATTAACCTTGCTATTATCAATAATATAAATACACTTGAGTTTTAATTTCAAAATGGCGCTGTAAGTTCATGGTTTTTTCTGTGCTAAAAAAATAAGCAGGCAGACAAAAAAATGCATGAAACTGATTTAAACATGGGTTTTTTATGAAGATATGTATATTAATCTTGATTAAAACTGAGTTAGTATATAGATATCTACATAAGAAACCCTTGTTTTAATAATTTTTTGGCCTGACGGTGCCGGAAAAAATAGACATACCTTCAATTTAAAGAACTTTAAAAAATATTTGACGTCATTTTGTAATATAAAACTCCATATAAGAAAATTTAAAAAATTTAATCAAAATCACTAATCCATTTTTCCACGTATGGCAATGTTCATTGTTTATTACATAAGGTGTCAATCAATCAAGCGAGCTATAGGTGTTCGGGGTTTGACTAAAAGTAATTATATTCGAAATTTAATTGTAACTGGGGTTGAAATTCGGCCAGCGTAAATAGATATGGTAAATAAACTCCCAGTAAACAACTGCCACCTGGCTACGAACTCCCAATATTAAATAACAAATTAAACTCGGGTCCGTTTTGGTGAGCCAAGTCTTGGCTAGTTAACTTCGGTTTCAGTCTGGGCCAGTTGTAACTTGTAAATGCCTAGACTGAATTAAGATTCAGTTTATTGTATTACGCGTTAATAACCGGGTTAATGCATTGTAAACATGTGTCAGGCATATTATGTTTATCTTTATTTTTGTATATGTAGCTCTTTCTACACATTTAAAGGAGGTCCGGGAAAAAAATTGGTTTGTTAGACCTGGCCCCAGGATATCAGTCCAAACTTGGTTCATGCTTGGGTCATTTGAATAGTTAAGACTGTCCGAAACCCCAAAAGCTGTGACGCGGGTCAGACCTAAAATTAATCCCTTAGCTTTTTCTTACACGGGAAGGAACAAACAAAATAATGAATAAAAACCACCACAAAACGCACGTTCACATTTCCCCATTTTTTGTCACAAAAATTATCTAAATTCAAAATCCATACTCTCTAATGTTCGTGACTTAGCTTATATAATTTTTTTTACCGTGCAATCTAATTCCTGTTCTAGACATATCTATGAGTTAAGGTGAGATATTATATACCACTGACAATAGCAGTGATTTGTCACTAGCCAAAGTAATATTTTAGAGGTTCTGGCGGAAAAACTATATTTCGTCAACGGTAGCATCCTCAATCTTCGTTGCGGTATGTAACTTAATTCTTAAATGCTTTAGATTGCTCGAAAATACGAGTCTTCCTATAAATCTAAAATTTAGTTTTAATCATTCAGAAAAACATGATCACTAGCTGGATTATTGGTCACCCAACTTAATTTTAAAAAAAATTTGCTTGTGATTTTTATTTTATTTTTATTTTTTCCATCCTATAATAAAATATTGACCTATGTCACATAAATTTGGTCTTAAAAATCTAAGTACTGCTATCGAAGCAAATATAAGATGATGACCTCCTTTTATGTCATAAAAACATACTTCCAATTTCAATTTAAGTTTAACCAACAAACGGAAGAAATGGCAATGGGAAATGTCCTCTCACCAGTTCTCGTAAGCTTAGTTATATCAAATCTGGCCATGGATTGGAAGAAAAACTACAAGAGCTTTCTCAGAATTTGGTGTCGTTACTTTGATGATGTGTTTGCAGTAATTAAGGATGATGTTAATAAGATTTTGAAGGTGTTGAATAGAACACTTGATATCTTTCATATTGAAAACAATTAGAATATTTTTATTTCACCATCCAAAAGATGTCCACATCTGCATTGCATAACCAAATATTTATTTGTCACATTACGTATATTTCACCACCAATTACGATTCGTCGGGTTTGCGCTCAATTTGTTTAGGTTTTTCGTTTTTCAAAACAAATTCGTTCTAAATTAAGCCATTGTTACAAGATAATGATTTTTTTCTATTTTGTTGTATTAAATTAGTTCAAATATTTATAAAAATGTAGCGTTACAATCATCTGACTAAAATACAAATCACAAAGTAAAACACTTTTTTTTAAATTTAACTCGGAGCGAATGAGAACATGAAAGAAAAGTTCGAGAACACTCAATCAAATTTGCATAACGCAGTTACCTGGGATCTCGAATCAAACAGAAACTGACAACCAGATCGAAAGTAAATCTAAATGCACGCCAAATCTGTAAAAATTGTTCACGAAACCCTGAGTTTCACAGTCAATAATGTCAATGAGTACCGTAAGGTCCCTGATGCAAACCAGAAAAAAACATTAGTAGAGTGAACCCTCAGTGTACGAAAATGGAATGCAGGAAACTGCAGGAAGCATCACAGAAACATCATGCTTTAATATCCTATGCATGATGAACGCTGATATTTTTACCATCCAAGTTTTTATATTCATAAAGCACGTTAACAATCCTAGTGTTAAGATTTCATCCAATGAGACCAGCTTTAAGAGTTTTTATTTGTTGTTCTATTGCTGTGGCTTGAAGACCAGCCTTACGATCTATTTAATGTTGTTAAAACGGGCCTTAATTTTTATTCAGATTAAAACAAATAAAACGATTGTAATTTAGTATTCGGTATTAAAGCAAATGAATCGGTCATTGAATTTTCATTGTAAATTTAAAATCAAATTATTGTTGAATAAATTTTGTATAATAAATAAAAAATTAATAAGTTTGTAATAATAAATTTAAGTGAATTTTATTTGGCGTCATATGAGTCTACATCCGTGTTTAACTACAACATTTATTGGTCCTTCGAGCCGGATTGTTCGAGAATTTGTTCGAGAAGCCAAGCGGCGTCATTTGCAAATCTAAGTATCATTTAAATTTTATTATTTTAATTTTTATTGAAAAGAAACAAAAAAACATTTTTCAAACTTTATTATTAAAAATTATATGTATGGATTTTTTATGAAAGTTTTTCAAGTGCAACTAATAAATTCGTGCTTAATAAATTAGTACAGGTAGATGCTTGTAAATATCTTCTAAATATAAAAACTAAGTAATAGAAACAATAATTTCAAGTGTAAATCAAATGATTATGAAATAATTCGATTTATTATTTATTTGATTAAGAAGCCAAGCCGCGCCATTTGCAAATATAAATTTCATTTAAATTTTGTTGAGAAAAAACATTTTTTATCAATTAACTGTTTAAAACATTTCAAACATTTGCTATTCAGTTTTTTCAAGTGAAATAATTATTTTAAGTTTAAAGTAAATAATAGTAAATGATAATTGGATGTCTGGCTATATATCTTGTTAATATTTTAATATTGAGATAAATAATTGCAACTGAAAATCAAAATATTGCTTAAAATAATTTGTGCATATAAGGGTTCGGTTTTCCAATGGAGGCTTTAAAGAAAAAACGTGCAATATTAATGGATTCCATTAAAAATTTAGAACGGTTTGCGAAAGATGTGAATAATTCCACACCGCTCGATGATATGAAGACACGCGTTTCTCTTGCATTGAGTTGGCATACCAAGTTTATTGAAGCTGAAGATAAAATAATATCAAAGGATCCGACAGAAAATAGTGAACTAATATGTTTTGAAGATGTTTATTGTGTAGTTCTTTCCAAATTGAATGCGCAAATACGAATGGGAGCACAAATAACGTCGGCTTTAGATGAAACGCAAGCCAATCAGACCATATCACATAGCGCCACCGATTTAAAATTGCCACGAATGAATTTACCACAGTTCGATGGAAGCTATAAGGACTGGCAGTCTTTTTTTGATTTATTTTCAAGAACGGTTCATGAAAACGGATCTTTATCTGCGGCGCAAAAGTTTCAATTATTAAAATCCAGTTTAAAAGGTGAAGCATTTAATTTATTGAAACACATCGCGATCACCGAAGTGAATTATTTGGAAGCTTTTCGTAAGTTGAGAGATCGTTACAATAAACCAAAGCAGATAATAAGTACTCACATTCAGGCGTATTTGGATATTCCTCATGTGAAACTTGCAAGTGCAACTTCCTTAAGAAAATTGACAGATCAGTGCGATGAAGTGATAAGAGCATTGAAAGCAATGGGGTCTGAAGCCGAATCACGTGACCCATGGCTTATTAATATAATAGTAGCAAAATTGGATGACGAGAGTAGAGGTTTATGGGCATTACATTCGGTCAATGAAAATTATCCAAAGATTGACGAGTTTATTAGTTTCATGAATAGTCGTTGTGATGCGTTGGAAGCATGCAAACCACATCTGCGTGCGTCAAGTTCTAGAACCTATTCATCGAGGTCACTGCATATTTACTCTGACGAAAGTTGTTCGCTTTGTAAAAATCAAACTCATCCTCTATATGAGTGTTCTACGTTTAAAGATATGAGCGTTCATGAGCGAAGAAAATACGTAAAGGAAAATTACCGTTGCTTTAATTGTATGAGTAAGAGTCATCCGGTTTTCCAGTGTAAAAGTCAACGCAAATGTTCGAAGTGTCGAGCACGACATCATGGACTCTTGCATCTTGATGGCGAAAAAACAAGTGATCGTTCTAGTAAACCAGTGCTGCAACTTGTTAACACCAAGTGTTCAACTCCTATTTATCAAAAGCAAGAAACTGAAGAACCAATACAAATTCAACAACAAGTTCAAAACAACGCAAATGGTTTACTTGTCGAAAATTATCAAGTTTTCCAAACGTCACAGAAGATTAAAACCGCTTTATTACCAACAGTGTTGGTCAATATTAAAAATGCAATTGGTGAGAATATATTGTGCAGATGTCTGTTGGATTCAGGATCACAATTATCCATTATCACTGAATCGTGCCTAAGACGGCTACGTTTGCCGAGGCAAAGAATAAGGTTTCCAATTAATGGGTTAGGTTCATCAACTGTAGGAGTAGCCACAGGAATGACAAATCTTGTTCTCAGTGCTATAAGGAATCCAAGTATCAATATAAATATACAAGCTGTTGTTATGCAACGGGTGACATCACAACTTCCATTGGTAGAAATTGACATCTCATCTATAATTCATTTAGACAAATCAACTTTAGCAGATCCAAACTTCCATATTCCAGGGAAAGTTGATCTACTTATTGGATCTGAGCATTTCTTCAACATCCTAAAACCAGATCGGATACTTAATAGTGAAGGAGTCGTTCAAGCCCAAGCAACCGTTTTCGGTTGGGTTATAGCCGGACAATTTAAGCAAGCATTAGACGTTGCATCGAGTTATGTCGAGTCTGGCACGAATCTTTTTGCTAAATTAGATTTGGAGTCGTTATTAAGAAAGTTTTGGGAAACCGAAGAGGTGCCGCTTAAACCACAGTTTACAGCAGAAGAGCTAGCTTGCGAAGAACATTTTGTTGCTAATGTCTCCAAAAATATTAATGGAAGATTTAAAGTAAAACTGCCATTCAAACAGAAGAATATTAGTATTGGCACATCAAGACAACAGACAACGCAACACACAACAGTGCAACGTTTGTTAACCATGGAGCGTCGATTTGAGAGAGATGATCAACTCAGAAGAATGTATGTATCATTCATGAAGGAATATGAAATCCTTCAACATATGGTGGTGTTAAAAAAGCCAGATATGCAAATTGGGCGTTACTGTTATCTGCCACACCATGGTGTTATGAAAGAAGATAGTACCACAACAAGGTTAAGAGTGGTTTTTGACGCCTCGGTGAAATCTAGCTCTGGAACGAGTTTGAATGATTATCTAATGGTTGGTCCTACCATTCAAAGAAGTTTAATTTCGATTTTGCTAAGATTCCGGCTATATAAAATAGTATTTACGTCAGACCTGGAAAAAATGTACAGGCAGATTTTGGTGGATGAAAGGGATGCCGAGTTTCAGAGAATAGTCTGGAGGGAATCACCTCAACAAGAAATAAAGGATTACAAACTAGCTACTGTAACATATGGTACTGCCAATGTCCCATTTTTAGCAACACGCGTTTTGCAGCAGATTGCAGAGGAAGCAGCCATGGAGCAGGATGAGACAGCAAAAATCATATTGAATGACTTTTATGTCGATGACATTCTAACCGGAGTGAATGAGATTGCAGACGGATTAAATATTCAACAGAAGTTATTAAAGCGGTTTCATGAAGCTGGTTTCAAATTAAGAAAATGGTCGTCAAACAGCGAAGAAATTCTAAATGCTATACCGATAGAGGATCGAGAGTCAAAAAATTTAGAATTAGATCCAAATTCTCATATCAAAACACTCGGATTACATTGGAATCCTAAAAGGGATGTGTTTTTCTTTAAGATTTCGTTAGAAGAAACCTCTGTGTTCACAAAACGTAATATTTTATCTGAAGCGTCTAAGTTATTCGACCCTCTTGGTTGGCTTGCACCAATAACAATAACGATAAAAATATTTTTTCAGAGACTTTGGTTGTTGGAACTCAGTTGGGATGATGCTCTACCGGTAGAAGAAATCACGAAATGGATCGTAATCAAGCAAAGCTTACCATTTGTAGACAAAATTGAAATTCCAAGATGGCTGATGACAAATGAAATTAAAGAAATTGAACTTCATGGATTTGCCGATGCCTCTGAGTTAGCATATGGGGCTGTAATATATTGTAGAATCAGCAATAAAATAACCACAACATGTAACATTATTGCAGCAAAAACAAAAGTTACCCCAATTAAACAAGTTTGTGTTCCACGGTTGGAACTATGTGCAGCCCAACTTCTAGTAAAACTATTTAATTTGGTTAAGGAATCGCTAAAGGAATATAAAATAAACTTTACAGCATGGACTGATTCTACAATCGTGCTAGCATGGCTATCATCCCATCCACGTAAATGGAACACGTATGTTGCGAGTAGAGTGTCGGAGATATTGGAAACCACGTCTCGAAATCAATGGCGTCATGTTAGGTCTTCAGATAATCCTGCCGATATAGCATCACGTGGTTTATTAGCACCTGACTTAATTAATAACTTGTTATGGTGGTATGGTCCCAATTGGCTTGCAAAACCTCCAGATTTTTGGCCAAAACAAAAGATGGAAAATGATCCAGCTGCTTCAATTGAAGAACGAACAAACACAATATGCAGTTTCTTAACAGTTAGTAATGAAAATAAATTAATCACTTCTTTGGCGGCAAGGGTTTCGAGGTACTCAAGAATTTTAAGAATTATATGCTGGGTGAAACTATATGTAAACAACCTTAGAAGCAAAAATCACCCAAGAAGAGTAATTACAAGCGCTGAAGTTGTGCGGTCAAGAATTGACACAATTTCATTTAATCCAGACGATATCAACAAGGCTGAAAGGCTAGTACTGCTTTGGGCTCAAGAGGAAGATTTTTCATCGGAGACTAGAAGTCTAAAAAACGGTATAACTATCACAGAAAAAAGGAATCCAATTAAAGCTCTCAATCCATTTGTTGATAGTGGTGGGTTATTGCGAGTAGGAGGTCGCCTAGAAAATTCCAGTTTACAGTACAATGCAAAACATCCGATTATAGTATCCGGAAAAAATTTGTTAATAAGAAGGTTGGTGCAAGAAAAACATCGAAAATTACTTCATGCTGGTATGAAACTTCTGAAGAATTCTATTCAAGAATTTTTATGGGTCTTGGGCATCGACAAGTTAATAAAAAGAATTATCAATGAATGCTTGGTTTGTTTTAGACATAAACAGGCAATTTCCACACAGTTAATGGGTTCGCTGCCTGACGCAAGAGTAACGATGGCATATCCTTTCTCAAAGGTTGGGGTTGATTATGCGGGACCAATCATGGTTAGAGAGCATAATCGACGAGGTCATCGAACTACAAAGGCATACGTGGCTATTTTTGTATGTCTGTGTACCAAAGCTGTCCATATAGAGCCAGTGGGGAACATGACCACTGAATCATTTCTTGCAGCCTTAACACGGTTCACTGCACGGCGTGGTCTATGTTCTGACTTATTCAGTGATAATGGAAGCAACTTTATCGGTGCTAGGAACCAATTGCACGATTGGTTCGAATTTTTATCAAAAAATAATACTTTTATTTTTAATTTTCTAGTAAAGGATCGCATCGCATGGCACATGATACCACCTGCAGCTCCAAGTTTTGGTGGTCTTTGGGAAGCTGCAGTAAAGAGTATGAAGTTTCATTTGAGACGGGTTTTAGGACAGCAATCATTAACCTTTGAAGAGCTGGAAACACTGTTGGTTCAGATCGAAGGAATCTTGAATTCTCGACCAATATACTCAACAACTGATGGTCAGACAATTACGCCGTCACATTTTTTAATTGGGAGATCAACAACATCTATTCCGCAACCAGTTATCCAAGACAAAATGTCATTATTGTCTCGGTGGAGGTTAATTGAAAAATTGCAGCAAGATTTATGGTCAACTTGGCATAAGGATTATCTAAGGTCGCTACAAAAAGGAAACAAATGGCAATTCAAGAATTATAACTTAAAGATAGATGACGTTGTTATTATTAAAGGAGAAACAATGCCTCCGTCAAGATGGGCGCTTGGGATAATACGGCAGGTTTTTCCTGGCAATGATGGTCTTGTAAGAGTTGTGACTGTGCATACATCTAAAGGAGACTATAAGAGGCCAATCTCAAAAATTATTCATCTTCCATTTGTTGAATTAGAAGATTCAACGGGCGCGGAATGTTAAGATTTCATCCAATGAGACCAGCTTTAAGAGTTTTTATTTGTTGTTCTATTGCTGTGGCTTGAAGACCAGCCTTACGATCTATTTAATGTTGTTAAAACGGGCCTTAATTTTTATTCAGATTAAAACAAATAAAACGATTGTAATTTAGTATTCGGTATTAAAGCAAATGAATCGGTCATTGAATTTTCATTGTAAATTTAAAATCAAATTATTGTTGAATAAATTTTGTATAATAAATAAAAAATTAATAAGTTTGTAATAATAAATTTAAGTGAATTTTATTTGGCGTCATATGAGTCTACATCCGTGTTTAACTACAACACCTAGAATCAATGATTGGATATATGAATTTAGATGCCAGTTTATACCAGAAAATTTATTTACTGCATAACTCAAATGATGCTGCCGCATGAAGACACGACGCTGAGGTGAAAATGTACGAGTTCGCAGATTATATAGGTGTTGAGATTTTTCAAATGCAGATTTAAGATTTGCTTGAACATGACTCCCAAGTATGGCCAGGTGGTCCTATTCTTCGTTAGCAGTCTCATTGAGAATGTGAAGAAATTTCATAAGTTGATAGGTTTTTCCATCTGAAATTGGATGTTGTCCAAACACCAAATAATATGGCAAGTATTGAGAAGAATCATGTACAGCGACTCTCAAAACAAAAACTATCTCTCCCATATGAGAATCCCATGTTGTGTGTTGACCCTTCACATGCGCTCGTATGGGAGCGAGGACCGATTTATTCACCCTCTCAGATGCGTTACTCTGAAGACTCTAGTTCTAACATGCTGAATATTGAAAACAGCTAACTACTTATGAAATTATGAATTCAATCACTGTTTACAAGACAACAAAAACTTTATAAAAAACAATGCCTACCAACCACACAACACATTTTATTTTAAAAAATGTATATGGTCTGGCATCAACGCCAGTTTTTTTTAAATTTTGCCCATACATTTTAGAACTGTATTACTAGTACAAAACTATGAGTAGAGAATGAGCAGTCAATTTTGTTCAACGGTAGTTGGCCAGACCGTTACATAATGAGGTTGAACAATTTTATGTAGTCTTGTCTTAAAAATTTAAATTTTACTGAACTGAAAGATTAAAAAAACCACATGTAGGTATATAGCTACAGCCCAGCAGCCAGTGTTGTCATATAATAACTATGATATTAGTTGATCAGCGCTCTGCTTGTTAATTAAAACAAGTAACTGCTTTGATCTTAACTATTTTTAAAATCATTTTTTTAACTCTAAAGCTTTAAGCTTTTTTTTTCTCGATATTATATCAATTTCCAAAAAATTGTAGGTTCAATCAATTTCAACGTAAACCATCCACAAAACTTCTATTTGTTATCAAAAAAAATAATAAATTTAGATTAAACAAAACAAAAAAAAGCTAAAAGATAAATGGATATCTTGCAATATCAAATTTTATGTGGGGTCGTCGCTCTACAACAACTAAACATTATTATAAAATTTAAAGACAAATTAAAGGGAAATTAATTAAAATTGAGTCAATTTGTTCGTCGTTAATTTACCATTATCTCTTTTTGGTATAAAATGGAATTATTGGATAAAACTGACTTGATTGATTTAGAACGAGATAATTTAGTGGCTCCTGAAAAAGATTGAGATTTAACATGATCGTTGAAAAATAATTTGATTTACAAAAAATCCTTAATTTCATTCCAAATCCAATAAATGTAATTAAATAACATAAATAAACTTTGATGCATTAATTTTCATTAATATTAAATAAAAGCTCGTAAACGACTTGCTACATGTACAAACGAAAATAAATTACAAAAACTAATTAAAACTTTACAATTTTAAATTCAACACAAATTTTCGATTTATGCGGTATTGGCCATCTTCCAATTATACTAATAATGGATTTAAGGATAAACTTTATATTATAATTACATTTAATTTAATGAAATTTATATGTTACAGATGTAATTAATATACTACGGTAGAATGATAAAATGCGATTTTCTAAATTAAAGTTCGAAAAGTGAAATTGTTTAAGCGCTTTAGCTATGTTATAGGTTTTTGTTGGTTTTTAAGTCTGATGAAGCTAAAGTAAATTCATGGTTCAATTTCTATCTTTCAGTTTTATTAAAAGATTTGAGCTTTTTTCTTATTCCAAAATAAATTTTCCTTGTTCAGAAAATCAAGAAAAAGTCATTATTTTTGTTCCTCGTAGGGAGATAATAATCTAAGCGAAGATGGTAAAGACAGAATCCAATTTGAACACCCCAGGTTTCTTAACAAAATACCAATAAAAGTTAGAACAGTTTATTATATAACTAGTGCGAACGTAATTTCTAAACAAGAGTGTATTTTCAATCACTCCCGTTTGGAAAAATAGTTTCCTCTATTTACATACAAATAGTTTTTGTAGCAAAAGCTCAAAATTTAGTGTATATTTGATTAAATTAATAATTTAAACTAATTTATGAAATTTTAATCTCTACTAAAGCACGCCATCTTTATTGTAAGCTCTGTACTATATTCCAGTTCACACACTTAATATTCCCTTTAAATTTGATCCTTCGTGTACAAAAAAAAATATTTATTTCTCTGTATGATTCTTGCAAGTATTGTTATAAAATTTAAAAAAAAGATGTTAACAAAAAATGCTAATTTTCTTTTTCTGCATATGGAATCAAAGAAAATAGAAATAAAATCGACTCCAAAATAGTGAAATTAAAAAAATTAAAAATTTACTCTTACAAGAAAGAGTGATACTAAAAATACAAAAAGTTTAGTTCATGATTATTATTTTGAGGAGTGATAAGAGTCCCCCAATAAAATAAAATTGTAAACTCTGGGTTTTCGGATAAAATCGTATTGAGCATTTTAAACTTATAAGTTTTATAGATTTATAGTTCCCATTGATTATCTATAAGGCATCCCACCACTGTCACCAAAATTTTGTATTTATGATTGAATTTAAGAAAACTTTCTAAATTGTATTATTAATTCTATTTTGATAAATACTCACCTTTGTTGCTCGTCGAACGCCTACAAAAACAGCACATCCAGACTCGTTTAGTTGACACTGCATTGCATCATCGTACTTTATTAAATAAATTAGTAGATTTAAAATTTCTTGCCAACAAATAAATGTCATTATATTGCCATTTGACCACTGCCAAAATCGGACTAAAAAGACATGCTATATAATTGAAGTGATTTAAAGTTTATTAATAATTAGGTTCTAAATTATAAATTAATTAGGTTCCTACACGTAAAGTTAACTATTCGATAATTGCTAT
The DNA here is from genome assembly GCA_963693315.1 of Diogma glabrata. Lineage (NCBI taxonomy): Eukaryota > Metazoa > Arthropoda > Insecta > Diptera > Cylindrotomidae > Diogma > Diogma glabrata. The sequence continues at coordinate 248,272,989 of OY856186.1, forward strand.
GCAGTGGTCTAGAAAAAAGACAATTTATCTGCAACAAGCTTACAGTTGCCAACAGTACCTTTTAGTCATCAGTAACTGAAGCTGAATTAACTTAAAAAATTTCTCAAAACGCTCGAACGACCTAATTTAATTTTTGCATGTTTAGCACTATTTTTTTACGAAACACATTAAGTTTTCGTTACATTCATACACTTTTTTTACGGTACACACTGATGAACCAAAAGAGTTTAAAAAAATTGTAATAAGAAAGAAGAAGAGGAAAGAGTTACAAAATACTGAACAGGGTGGATACAGAGATATTATTAACTAAGTTATTGTCGAGTACATCTTCATATTGTAATTTCTGGTTTGCCCTATGGTTTCGATAATAACGAAGCTATGGGCTTACGAAATTAAAAAACAAATAAAAAAAGAGGATCCCGATGAAGCGAAAGAACATAATTTAAAAATTGTATGAAAAGAGACGTAAAAATTGTGAACGGTGGGTGATATGTCATATTCAATTTCCCTTTTCTCCACTTTAATTTGTTTTTTATTTACAACCGCAAGCTCTTTTAATTAAACTATAAATTAAAAACAATTCTAAATTTAAAACTCCTGAAGCAATTAAATATTTTCTTCATAGTTGTGCTAATTTTTATAAAATGAATGAGAATAATTACGAGAGTAATTTAAATTTATTATTTTATCTCCAGTGATTATTTAACTCAAATATTTTATAAAGGAAAAGGAAAATTTTCTAACGACACAAACCAATATTTAAGCTATGTAAATATTTTCAAAGTATATTATGAAAACTTGTTGTCAAACTTTTTTCATTATGAACAAATTTATTTTTAATTGATAAAATACGAATTTCAAAATGTCAATTTTTTCATTTCTGTTTATGGAGTCGCAGGGAGGCCGACACAATTATTTTTTTGTGCTAGGGTTTTTTTCTTATAAATTTAAAAAAAATCAATAATTGTTCAATTTAGAATCAAATGAAAAAGTAACGCACGTCTATGGAAAGACATAACTGAATCTTCGAGAGACAGAGATAGTAAAACAAACAAACGAACAAAAAAAAAACGATTTGATATAAGTGAAGTTACGCTAAATATTAGTTGCGCTTGTGGTGATTGGTTGCTCTCGATACATCGAAGCAAGATTTATGTAAAAGTGATTGCTTAAAACTTGATGTAATGGTTATAGGCTATAGCTGAATTTCACAAAAAATTTAATTCTAGATGAAGCAGTAATGCATAAAATTATTTCTGGATGAAAAATTTCGAAGTCCTTCTCTACAATTTACAGCTGGCAGCCACACAGATATGCAGCAATAAAAACAGAGCCCTATATTAAAGACAAAAATCACGTCAACAACATTCTGCTTCGTTAGAGACTTTTTCGGAATCGCTTCTAACTTCGGTTCCGCCTACAATATAATTCAAGAAAAAACATTCCAAATGTCTACAGCGTGCTCGAAACTGCCAGATAACACGTAAACAATTATCGAAGTCTGTGATGTCTTAATATTCCCACTGCACAATGACTCCAATGACCTCCATTTTTACCTCGAACTGACCTTATTCGGAGTGAAGCCTCTTATACCGTTTTATGGAGGAATTCACTTAAAATGTTAAAAAATGCTGGCCTTCGTGCATCAGGACTGCTGATGATACCCCCTACGGCATATTTGGTTATCTCTTAACTAAAATAACTATCCAGACCATACTAAACATATTAGACTCTACGTCGTCCCTAGTTTGCAGAGCGACGTATATCTGGAGATTAATTTTTGGAATGCGTTTGATTGGCCCAGTTTTTCGTGAGCGCATTGTCTCTGGTGGAATCAGGCGAGTATAAGTATCATGACCTCACCTCGGACCAACAACATGAACTTGACATGGTCAAAGCTCATACTCTACTTTTAACATTCGTGGTCTAGGAAACACGTGTCTCGTAGAACACAGCATCGATGTTGGGGTACTTTGCCACTGTTAAACAAAGACACTATTACGTATTGCTGGCTGTGCAAAACAAGATATATGCGTAATTAGACCAAATGTTTTAACTGGGCGTAATTGATAAGAACGTAAGTTTAAGGTATTCCACAGTGGTGTTGATCCAAAAGTCGAACAGCAAACACCGTTTGTGCTTAGACTCACGTTGTGTTAATTCACTTACGAGAAAATGTATCTTCTTCAATTCGTATCGTATCCAAACGTATCTTCTTGCATTAATCGATGACCCCACAGACCTGAGCGCAAAAAATACATTTCCAGTTTCGACCTCAATAATGCTTTCTCGCATTAGATAAATTCCTCTTTCAGAAGCATTCAGTGATAAGACGGCCATTGCAGTGCTTGAACGGCCGTTGTATCAGTTAGGGGTTACACCCTTTGGACTGTTTTGGACTGTGATATACTCCCCAGACATTGTGTCGGCTGATGCATAAAGCGATACCCCACCAAGATCACGGAAACGTATTTGTCTATCTGTACGACATGTTGGTCGTCTTTGCCCCATATTAGTTGAGGATGGGGGACGTCAAACGGAACCTGAAAAAGTAAAAGCTATCCACGACTATCTGGTGCCTAGTACAAAGAAAAAATACGTCGTCTATTGGGAATGACTCAGTGGTATCAGCGTTTCATTTCCAACAATGCTAACGTTATATCTCCTATAACACATCTATTGAAGAAAGGTCCCAAACGGTTTGACAGTTCTAATCATTTGCTTACTTCGGCACCTGTATGATTAACTCTGACTACGCCCGGAAATTTTTTAAGCGATGCAGGCATCACTGGCGTGGCTAGTATAATATATCAATTAAACAATGAAGGATTCGAGTGAATAAAAGATAGTGAATAAAAAATTAAACAAATGGAACTACACGGAACTACTCCGTCTCAGAACTTGAGTGATACGTAGCCGTTTTAAACGTGAAGGAATTCAAACCTTACGTTGAGAGTTACAAGTTTACGTTGTTGACTGACCACTGAAGTTTAAAGTGGTTTATGTCACAAAAGTTACAACTTCTGGACTTTTCAATTTTTCATAAGAAAGGTGTCCAATACGTTGTTCCTGAGCGCTCTCACGTTCGTACAAAAAAACCCTGACAGAGTTTTTGGAACCTTTACCACAGTACACAAAACTACTAAACTCTCACTATGCAAGCTTTTTCGATAAGGATTACATCAATTTGATTGCAAAGATTAAACTTTATCCTATGGACTATCCAAATATGAAATAAAAAGACGTTTAAGTGTTCATTCTAACTGAGCCTTAGCAAGATTCCTTTCTCATCGTGTTGAAGGTTTGGAAGTTATGAAGTTATGGGTCTCGGAAGCTATGACTAGCGAAGTGCTTAAGAAAGAACATGACGACGACATTGTCGCTCATTGTGGAAGAAAGAAAACCTTAAATCGAATTTGGTATTAATATTTTTCTGGCCTAAGATGAGCAAACAAGTCTATGACTAAGTTGTATCTTGTGAAACCTCTAAAAGATCAAAGGGTCTAACCAAGTATCCCGACTTCCAATTTTTTCTAGATTCGTAACTGAACGACCAGGCAGCGAGAGTACATCGGCTTTCTAGGTTCGTATTCATCTGGTAACATCTAGTAACACTACGATACTAGTTGTCAAAGACTATTTCACAAATTTTAATCTGCTCAAGCCATTTACGAATTCTCAACCACCAATGGGGATTTCGTATCTCAAAAACTAGGTGATTATATTGTTTGGGTTACCTGAACACATACACAGTGGTAACAGTAAACAGTTTACGGGTCGGTTATTTCAAGTCTACTTGCAGAATTTAATATTTTACATGTAAGAACGACGGTTTATTTGCCGCAAGCCAGTTAATTGGTCCATCGTAGCCACAATCCGGGTCTACTTTAAGGATGATTATCGGATGTGGGACTCTCATTTGGGTGAAATAACGTATGCCCTTCGTTGCACTGTACATGGGCTAGCATAGTTTTCATAAAATTGTTTGTTACTTGGCAACAACTGGTGTCAGATGAGAACTTCTATCGTATTTTAAAAGATCTTTATGGCTTGAATGAAACCTCAATCGAAATCGATCCTCCATCATATGCGTATAAATTGGCGGACAAATTTAAATGAATCTTCAAACAGCCTTTGGTAAATACTCTCACAAGCATAACATGAGAATACCAGATTTATACCTTCCCAGCCTCAACAACAGGTATTGGTACGTCAACAACATTTGAGTAATGCATCAAACAAAATCTCAGCCTAGTTGGCTCACAAATTTCTACCAGCAATAATTGTAAGCAAAGTGGGTAACGTGTTGTACAAATATAAGAACTTGGATGGCAATTACTTGTACATACACCACGCAAAAGACATAAAGTTCTAGTTTTTTTCTATTATTTTGTATTTACTTTCATGGTTATTTTGTATTTACCTTAAGAAACCCTCATACTCCTGAGAATAACACATGATAATATTTCCGTCACCACACAATTCTTTTGATCTCATTATTACCTTCTTACCTTACTCTTCTTTCATCATTTTTTCTATCTTTCGGATGGCCAGGCCAGTGAAATGACTGCTCTCGAGCCCATTGGATAATATTTTGAGAGTTTTCTGCTGTTGACAACATCAACGATGTTTTTTGGAGGGTGTTTCATTTTACTATCGTTAGGAAAACGAGTCCCTCATTTCAACAACAGTTTGTATGGTTCCGGTTAAGGTACCAGCCCAGTGCTCACTTGATAGCTTATCAGATATGACCTTTTTAAAATTGTAGACTTTAAACCTTCTATATTTATATTATTTTGGGCTGGAATAAACCTAATTCCAATATTATCGGTCACTCATTAGTAAACTTAGTACCTGCAAAAAAATGTGAACTAAAATTTTTTTCTTTTGAGTTAAATTACCCCATTGGCCCTTGCTTTCATTTAAGTTTTTATTTAATTAGTCTTAAACATTTCTAATTTCAGATTTTTCTGTATATCCTATCGGCAATCTTGGTGTTTATTTCATTCCATGTCGTTCAGACTTTCTTATTCGGTTTTGAATCTCTTGTTTTTAACTTTTGCACGACTAATTTCTCTAAATTGTTAAACATTGCTATTTCTCTATTATATAACTTCAAGAAAACGAAATCTAAAATTTTATTTGAAATTTATTATATCTTGTAATATTTGCCATTATGAATATATATCAAATGTACTAAATAAATAAATCTCATCGACAAAACAAATATATCCTGAACCATTTATAACAAAAATAAAACGAGTTGTACGACAAACAGTTAGCCGTCACAATAATCAACGACACAGATTATTGTAGCTAATTTTACTATTCGATTTTTTCTCTTTGACCGAAAAAAGCTGCAATATTAAAGCTTCAACAGCATATGTTGTAGTTCACATACATTACTCAATTAATACGTCTCCTAAAAATAACAGTTTCTGTCGAAAATATAAATAAATAAAGAAATTTCACAAATAGAAATAGTAAACTAAGAGGAGATAGAAGGATATAAATAAATCCTTGTTAATCACATATCAATTATTTTGTTTTAAATGACATATCCGAATTTTCTTTTCCATTGTTTATTTTTGCTTTCTACAGTGTTTTTAGTGAACAGTTGATTACTATGGTTTATCTTAGTTTTAAGTATAATTAAGAGGAAATTTGAAAAATTGCATTTTTTCATCTATTTGAAAGGATTAACTACTCTAGAATAATTTTTGTTTGGTAATAAATATTCGTTGAAATAGATTAATATTGCAAAAATTATTAGAGATAGATAGGTAAACATTACAAAAAGTGATGACGAGGAGCTTTTCCATCATCTGAAAACAGGTGATTGATTGATTAGCTAATGTTTGTTGTTATTTTTAATTTGTTTTTTTTATCATTAAAGTAAAATGTTTTTACTAAGTTTTTGTTGTAGTTTGTTGCAGAGTAAGACATTTATATTGTTACGTAAGATATTGATTTTTCAATTGAAATTATTTTATTAGATAATAAACCACGGAGTAATAATCTTTAAAACGTGTAACTCATTCCATGTTATATTATATTTGGACGAAAATGCTGGGGTTCATGGTAGATATAGATATAGAAAAGTACGGATAACCTATTCGTTACTACTGTTTTCGATGATTATTGGATAATTAGTAGACTTTAAACACATATATGTATAAAAAAACAGAAGGCAGTGTTAAGGACTGCCGACAGAAGTGAAAACTTGAATCTGCGAAATAGCTGTGTTTTTTTGTTTCTTCGAATTATTGTAGCATCGCAAATTAAAATTTCAGAATGTTTAAACTAAAATCATTAAAATTATTCTGGGTTTCACATCTATCAGTATTTCAAGCAACTATTATATACATTTTTATATTTAAAATAATCAAAACATATCATATAAAAATTTGCGTCTATCAACACCTTAGAAAGCATGTTGTTGTGGGACCTTATTCTTAAAAGTTTTTCATGTGTTGTTGTGACTCATCTTGTAATTTCTACTACAACATTTTATTTTAAAAAAATAGTGTATCATCAAAGAATATTCCATAACTAAGCGTAAGGGATGCCGTTTAAAAATCAGTATCGGCTAAGTGCCACCATTTTTAATTATTGCCGACCATTTAATTATTTAATTATTGCCTTATTGCATTGTTGCCGTTTACAAATCACTATCGGCTTAGTTCCATCCATGATTGCCATCCATGTTTAATCATACATAAGCTATGCTTCTTCTTATAGAATTTATGCAATTTCCGTCTCGTAATTGTGAGCTTAAAATCGATATAATCGATGTTGTCAAGTATCAAGCTACAAGTATTAAGTCTTCACTTAATTTTAGAAACCTGTATTATATACAATTCCAAATTGACAACATATTTGGTGGAGATGATAAAATTTGTAACATCAAGTTAAATTCCAACACATATATAATTTTGATATACAAATGTAATTGTTTCAGGGTATAATATCTTTCTTACGTTATTTTTAATTTCATAAAAGTTATGTTCAACAAAAAAAACATTGAACAAAGCAAACTACCGTTTAAAACGATAGTTAAATAAAAAGCAAATTAAGTGTACACAACAACTGTATTAATGATGATTAATATATGATGCATAAAGGACAAACAGACATACTTTCAATTTTATATATGTGGCCAATAGAATTGCAGAAAAAGATATGGCTCACGTGTTGTTGTCGGTAACAGGTCAGAAATTTGTTTAATCTCTGGAGTAGGGTACTCACATAATGGACATGCCGAGTCCACTCGCCCGGCACCTGGGGACTGGAGTTATGCAACAAAGTGTGCTTGAATTTTTTTTTGCTTCCTTGTAAGCGATATAACTCGTAAATGGTGCACTTTAGGATACTGGTGCGTGGAACTTTTTTGTTCCTTAAATGTTTTTCTATAACTTAAAATAAAAAAAAACAAAAATAATTTGTTTTGTTGCAAATTTTTGCGAAAAATTGCGAAAAAATGTCTAAAAATCGATATTTCTCAATTGAATTTAGTCATTGGCAAATAATTGTTTATAATATAATTGACCCCTCTATCTTGTAGCTGAAACCTCTATCTTGTAGCTCAACAAAAAAAGTAAGATTCAGAACGTTTCATTCGGCCTGATAGTTTTTGCACAATTCCATTTTCCCGTCAAGCAGATTGCGATGGGATGAAAACTCAGACCTTGCGGCCTGCCCAAAGTTAACAACTTTTTTAGGGGCATTAAGTGCAATCTAATCTTAATGATTAGATAGATCAGGCTGGCGTTCTTCAACAATGAACTCATTTTCATCAGTATCTTCCACATATTTCTTGAAGTTTCAACTTAAACGCCGAAAATCACTGTTTACATCAGGACTCAATAATATAAAATTATCGTTAATAGCTTCTTCATCGCTTAATCCATCAACACGATCAGGCGGAAGATTGTTAGTTAAAGAAATATTATCAACTCCTTCATCTCCGTCGTTCCAATTTTCAAAATCCAAAGCCGAAAATCACTGTTTACATCAGGATTCATTAATATAAAATTATCGTTAATATCTTCTTCATCGCTTAATCCATCAACACGAGCAGGCGGAAGATTGTTAGTTAAAGAAATATTATCAACTTCTTCATCTCCGTTGTTCCAATTTTCAATAATTTTCCTTACTTCACGCATTGTCAATAGCTTTTGACGCGGCATTATAACTATATATTATATACGAATAATAAACATTCGATGTAAAGAATGAACGTTATAACAAATATAATAAATAAAAACAAACGAACTAATAAAAAAAACGTCTCTATAACCTTTTTTGTTGTATAAGTATTCGGCTTTAACAAAATAATATCACACGAAATAAAATACGTCTCTTCTTTTCAAAATAGTGCCAACAAATAACCAAAATATCAGAAAAATTATGAAATCCAATTTTTTGTACAAAATTATAGGGTTCGTGCCAGTGTTCGATGAAACGGACACTTAACTTAACGTACACCTGGAAGCACCCTAATGTTTCCAATAAATATGAAAACTGTTCCTTTGAGTAATCTCATAATTGGCACAAATTCGTCATCATTAGTTTTTCGATTTTTGTACGTTTAGTATTTTATTGGAGTGAAGCGTAGCGAAACTCCATTTTTCCCCGGGTCGGATTTTCGATTGTCCGCATACTCCTCCCAAACTATTAAAGATATCAAAATGAAATGTTGCATGTAAGACGACATGTAGCCCTAGATAGCTTACAAAATATTGAAAATTAGACATGCCACGGAGGAATAATCACCGAAAAACGGTTTCCATAGACTTTGAATGGGAAAATTGGGAAAATGGCTTGCTTAGCTCCTTTTTATCAATTGCATTTTGCATTGGTTACCTAGTATAATTATTCAAAAACATGTCTAAAAACAAGGGTTTTTTGGAAGAGGAGGTGTGGTGGGAAGGAGGGGATTGGGTTACCATACAATTTCTTTGTCGAATACACAACACATCAATGAACCTTATCGTACTAAGGGCACCATGCATAACTATTACTATCATAGGGAAACAATTTTTAGAAAAAAAGGAATTTCACTGTTCGATGAAACGAACAGAGGATCGAAATGGGACTTCCTCTATTTCTTTTATTTTTGCAATGCGGAATAAATAATTAAAATTATTATTTAAACCAAATTACGCAATACAAGAAATGTTGAACTTTCAGTCATGGTTTGTTCTTTTATATTTGTTTTAAAACTAAGTTAATGTTTTAAACTTGAGAAACGATATTTTAATAATTGTTAAATTGGAATGTGACAATGGCATAACAAGCTGAAATATATTTAGAGTAACAGTTGTGTTGGGGGGTATTTGACCTCAATTACTAAATACCCTAAGTCTCGACAATAGATAGTCAATAATATTATTTAGGACTTTATTTTCAATGACAAACTGAGTTTACTGTATGTATAAAAAAAAAAATCTATTAAATTAAAATGAATTAAGTATCCTGGTTTTACAATATTCCAGTTTTGAGGTCAATTAAAATTAATAAATAATTCATTGAAAATTAAGTAGGAAATAATTCATTTTATAATTTGAAGATTCGGTGACGGTAAATAAAATAATTTATTTAAAGATTCGATGATGTTGGATAATATATTTTTATTTCTATAATCACTTGAATTTGTTTACGCACAAATTATCTTCAAACTTGTTCTCAAACATTTTTATATTTCATTAATTTCAATAGGTTTTAGCAGTCAAGGGTGACCAGACGTCCTCTTTTAAGAGGAAATTTCCTATTTTGAAGCCAAATGTGTCCGGTTAATTTTTAAAATAGTGCTTTTTATCCTCTTTTTGGTCATTCGTCAAACATAAATTGTCAAAAATCTTAGTTATTTAATCTAGCTTTTGAATAAAGTTTTTCTAATAACATGTTTAATGTGCTGGTAACAACAACGCAGTATTTACATGGAAAGCACAATTAATTTTATGTTTTCAGGGTTCCGTTTTTCATAACGAACCCTATTTGTGAGAGTAGTTACAGCGTGTTATCTTGTAAACCATTAATCCTTTAGACCTAAAGTATGAAGTGTTTATAAAACTAGCCTATCCACACAATATGACGGGTTAAAAAATAAATAAAGTTGTGTTCGTTTGTTTTACAGAGGTACGAGCCTTTGAGAAAATGCATTTTTTTATCGAGACGAGTATTTTATCATATAAAAGGGCTGTACTTCAGTATTCCTTAAAAATATATTTTGGAAGTTTACTCCCCACCATTTTTTGTACAGTTTTGAATAATGACATTTTCTTTGTGTTTTATTGCCTCGATTAACTCCGACCCTATTTGATCGAAAATCTATATATATATTTGAAATTATAGAAAAACGAGAAAGTTTTTAATGAAAGATATAGAAAAGTGTCAAATAGTCATAACTATATTTATTAAGGGGGTGGGAATGAGAAGGGGTAAGAACAGCCTTTAAAACCAGGTCAAGTGGGATGTCATTTGAAAGAGCACTTGATTTTACAAACGTTGCAAATTTTTTTTAGAATTTTGCAATGCATAGTTTTTGAATTATTGTCAAAAATATGCAAAACAAGTTGACCACCTTGGGATTCGAGCTTAATTGACAGAAAAATTCACAGCGACAGGAAGTTTGAACAACTTTGAACGAAAATGTAAATTTGCAGTAACATTGCAATTTTTTTAGAATTTTGCGATGCACAGTTTTTGAGTATTGTCAAAAATAAATGACTTTCAAACCGCTCCCCGACCCCCCTTCTACGTTTCGACGCTGATTGAAAGACATATTTGAAAAAAATCACAGAGACAGGAAGTTTGGTAAATTTTGAACGAAAATTGTAACAAAGTCTCAAATAATTATAGCAGAATTTTTTTACCAATGAATTTTTGACAGATAGCACGCTCTTGCTGCGTAAAAATAAAAGATGAAACAAAGAGTAAAACAGAGATGTATTATTTATTTTGGGATAAAGTTGTTTTGAAAACAATTACGTTAGTTAAATTTCTACTCCTAGTTCGTACAATTTGTTTGTTGCGACTTTTGTTTACATAGGCATCGTTATTTTTATTATAATTATTTTTAATTATCAAAATTTTGTTATACTGCCTACAATATCATTAATATTTTTACTAGTTTTGTGGTTTCTATTATAATTGGTTGAATTTTAAAAGTAATTTATTAATTTTATTCGTTGTTTTTGTCCATTTTAACAGTTTTTTTTAATATTTTAATCTGAGACACTATGACTATGACATATGAATATGCGCACAACGACCAATTTTCGTATTTGCTGGTAAAAAAATACTACTATTCTAAATGGGAGTGGGGAAGGTAAAAAGTCTTTTTTGACTTAAATGAGTGGGGTGTAATTGGAAAGAGCACCTAATTTAAGAAACATTGCAATTTTTTAGAATTTTGCAATGCAGAGTTAAAAAATGCTATTTGTAGTATGTACCCCACCCCCTTAAAGTTCAACGCCGATTTACAGAAAGAATATTTCCAATTTAAACCATTACAAGCAGGTTAAATCTTTCTTTAGTTAACATAAACAGCTGTGGATAAAATTTAACGTTGATTAACATTTTTTGTGTGATTTTTTATTAATTTAAATGTGATTGACATTTACTATTGACGTGTACGATTAAAGGAATGCGTACACATACCTTTTTTAAAAGTTGTAAAAAACAGCCTGTGTGCGAATAAGACAAAACATAATCACTTTTTTTTAAAAACGATGTCAATCGTGTCTATTTCGCTAATTTTTATACCGATGTTATCCGAAAATTAATAATAAAATGCCCTTAACCTAACAAATTTTATTTTATTAAATAGAATTTCGAAATTTTTTGTTTAATTTTATGTAAAATAAAATAAGTTTTTGTTTTATTTTTTTTTTTTTTGAGAATCGATCATATAAATCATAATTATCGAGAAACAAAATTTATTTTAGAAAAGTATAATAGTGTGTATAATTACTAACACATGTGTATAATTACTAATAATTACTAACTAACACATGTTTAAAAAATTTATTTTTCATTTTAAAAGACAAACATTCCATCTTTTCGGACAAAGTCGGCACAAAATTTTGCGAAATATACACGATTGACATCCTTTTTAAAAAAATTGATTATGATTTGTCTTATTCGCACACAGGCGTTTACGTATCCTTTGTTTTGGTCTGTTTTCCACATCTTTTAAAAAAAATATGTGTACGCGATCCATAAAATATAAAAATATATAAAGTTTACAACACAACTTTATGTCAATATTTATTTGATATTTATATTACATTCACGGAACTCTCGGCGAGCTAATTTTATTCGCACTTGTCTGACTTTTTTTTCGTTTAACTGGTTTTACTAATGAATTTTAAAATAATTTAATTAGAATTAATACATTTTACTCTGTTGGAAGTGTAAAACTTTATATTGGGTTCGTGTTTGAAGAAATTTTATTCTCTTTATTCTATTTTGTGAACTTTTGCTCGAAAAATAAAATATCTATATATAAATACGTAAGCAAAATTTTTGCGGTACTATTTTAAAATATTTGGTTCATCAAAAGTGTGGTAACATGTATATTGTAGGATAGGTCTTGAGGAGTAGATGTGCCGAAAAATACTTTTATTTTCAATTTTCACGATTTTTTTAGAAAAAATGGCAAAAATGTCATAGGCGTATTTGAGTTTTTTGTTCGGTTATTTTGTTTTTTTTTCAAGTTATTTGTTTCACAATTCAAAATCAAACTATATCAATTAATAAAACTCTGAAATAATGTGTTAGAACTCCCAACCCCAAATAATAGAATAGAACTCCCAACCTTATTTGGTTGGGAGTTCTATTTACAATTTCTATTTACAATGGCCGAATTTCGGCCACTTGACGATTCCTAATATCATTAAACACCCAATAAAATACTAATATTCTGTTTCGCAGCAATCACGCGATAAAATGAAATTGAAAGCTGTTTATTTTATTAAGACTAATAACGCACACAATTATGGTTGTACAACAGCAAAATAAACCTGTATTTGTAGTTGTCGGAAGAATACATTTTTTTAGCGATAAAAAGAATGACGTAAAAGTACTTTCTTTTTCTGCATATGAAATAGAAGATAAATAATAAAATCAACTCTATAGAAGTGAAATAAGAAAATTAAAATTTTACTCATACGAGTAAGAATGGTATTAAAAATATATAATACATTTTTGTTTTTTTTAGTAAAATTTGTTTACGTAAACGTAAAACGTTTTCATCACGCATAGAAAATGAAATTTTTTCTACGATAGTAAACATATATAAACGATATTTATTAAAATACATTAAATTAGAAATCGACAACATAACATGAAAAATTAATATTCAATTTTTTCAATTGATTTAAAAACTTTAATAAAATTATATGAAAATACCACAGCTACAACAATTTATTATTTAGCGAAAATAAGTTTACACTAGTTGAAAAAAAAAAATTTCACAAGGGATTCAGCCTGCATGAAAATAGAATTTTTATATGCTAACGTAGAAAAAAAATGTATATTGTGAAATAGTATTCACATTTGAAGAGTGAAAAAAGAACGCGAATAATATTAAATTGTAATTGGTAATAAATATAAAAAAAATCGGGGACCATTAAATTTATCTGCGTTGAGAAACACTGCTCTATATCACTTTGTTTGATTCTCTGTGTTTATGCATGTTATGTTACATATTTAACTGCGAATAAAACCTAGTTGTTGATAATTTGTCTCTTCAAAGATAAAAAAGTCATTTGTTTACAAAAACAAATATGTTTTGTGTAAGTATATATCAGCCATACAAACTGTTTTCTACATACCACATGATATTACCACGAATAGATAATTTTTGTTAGTAATATTAATTATAAATGAATAAATTAAAAAAAAAAACACTCAGCAACACAACACACATGCAACATAGACAAGTTATATATCGCTACAAATTACACTCAATCGTTAAACTTCAAAATGATTTGAAAAATTACACAATCTACCCAATTCCAAAAAACATTACTCCAAAAAAAACTCAGATAAAAAACAATTAAATTAATTCAATTTTAAATTATTGTAATAACAATTGGTTTATATAGCAATAATATGTTTTTATTAAAACACAAACCAATTAGTTCAATATGGTAACACACAAAAAATTGCGTCAGAGCACACAACCGTACAAACAATCTACAAACACATTAACTTATTGAAACTGGATATTAAATCTATTTATATATAATTTTAATGACAATTTATTGTAATAGATATATTTACAGACACAATTCAACTCTAAGTTAAATAAAATTCAATAAAAATTAATTATGATGAATTTAATATACTCATAAATTAAATTTAGTAAAACTTTTACAACGTGATTGTTTTCATGATGTCAGGACAAATAGGAGCTTTTTTATGAATGTTGTAAACCTTCATCGATTGACATTACAATTTTTTTATTTCTTACCTCAGGTTCAAGCCGTTGTACCCAACTAGCCCATCGGTTTATTCATTACTTCGTTATCTGCATAACGAGGTATCCAGTGTACTGTTACTAAGTTATTATTATCAATCTTGTTTTGTTTTCCTCCATAGCCTTCGACTAATTTGAATATAATGAAATATGCATTAAATGCCTTGAAGGCTGTTTCGCTGTCCGACAAGATGGCAATCATCTTGTTACAAAACATTTTTCCTTAGGCTAGAGACTGTGTAAATTTCCATTCTGAAATATAATAGAAAAGTTTTCATTAGTTCCAAATATTTAGTTCTAAGGCTTGAAATACTCCTGTACTCAGTTTTCACCTACTTCATTTTTTAAGCACCTATATGCATTACATCAGAGTTGAGATTCGCTTTATTTGGTCTTCTCTAACTCCGTTTTTTGAGATGAACTACGATCTTTTGCTCCATGCAACTTACTTGCACTACATCCACTTGAGGATAGCTGTGTTACATCCTTATATTTTTTCTGCATTTTTTTTCATGACTATGTCATCCGCGTACCAAAAGCCCTTTCACATGCGGAGTGATAGGGCGTCATTCTACTGACACCCTCTGGTAGTACCTACACCTGATTTGCTAATCCTCGGTCTAGGTTTCTACTGATGTGATTATGACTCACGTATTCCAGTGCTTTTTAAAAAATTAAAAAAATCGTTTGCTCTTTTTGGAATAAATATCACTTTCACTTTTATTAATGGTACTGTAGTATAACCAAGTGCCAGAACAGTTCTCAAAATTCTAAAAAAAATATTAGGTAATCGTCACGTCTACCGCTTTTACATTCAAACTGGAACTATCGCTTCCACCCCTAGGTGATTGGTATAGCTGTAAGGTGTCTACATCCCACTTAACACGATCCTCCACAACTAGTGAAACCATAATACTTTAGTTTTTTGGGCTTGATCTTAGATTTCTTACACTACCCACTTCTATTTTGCGTTGAATTGATACTATCCTTAAACTTTGTCTCCAGAAAAATGTCAGTTCTGCACTGTTCATCCTCTGTAATCAAAAGATAAATCAATTTCGAGATAACAATTGATGGCATAATATTTTGCGATAACCTTAAATATTTATTTTGAATTATTTAGGCTCTTACGATTGTCCAGTTCAAACCCTCCTTGCTCCTCTAATTGCTTCTTCCTATGGAGTTTAGCAAATCCCTTCAAATCTGCGTGATTGTTTCAAACGTAAAACTGTCGTCACTTTTTTGCCAACTCTCTGAATATGGTTCCTTTACACTTGATTGTCTACTAAAGGCATTCCTAGATGTTCTGTCTACGGTGTACATGGAATTTTTATGTCTTTTATACCCTGCGTAATTCCAAACTGATATCATTTGCCCAGGTCATGGTTGCTCCTTCCCTGGGGTTCTTTGTATCAACTTGTTGTAGTGCTATCAAAATTTTACAACCTCGAATCTTATTTGTCGTCTTAAATCTCTTATAATACTTCAATTAACTCAAGCATCATCTTTTTGCATTGGACCGCTTCTAAAAATTTCCATGATTAGAAAATCTCACATTTTTGCAACAAAAAACTAAGTAGGAAAAGTTTAAATACAATTTTTTGGAGAATTGGCAAGCAAAGTTCATTCTAAATTTTGTCACCGTTAGGTGAAGTTCCACCTATCTGGTCTTAAAGACAAAGGTTGATGTGTTTCTAACATTGATCTCATATAGGTATTTTTTATATTGCTTAACAAAAAATCACCAAACTCAACCAAAGAGATTGGCGTCATTTTTCCTATGTTTTTTGTAGGCTATTGCATCGCAGGTTTGTTTTTTGCTGAGAACCATATTTCTACGCCTGCTCCTCTATTAGAAACTGTGATTTCATAGTTGAGCAATTCCACGTCCCCGCAACATCGATATTCCCGACCCCCTCTGATTTCGATAAAATTTTATATACAGATAGCCAATGAAAAAATAAAAATACCATTTCTTTCAAAAAATTAAATTTCGCTCTAGGGATGACACAGGGTGGCGGCAAAGTTTTAGGGGTTTGCGAAACATGAGTATCTTTGAATATCGATTGCTAACGATTGACTAAACCGATCTAAGTCATTTATAGCTCATTAGAAAGGTAATTGATAGGACTTATAAAAAAAATACTTAAAATTTTTTACTAATGTTTTAAAAGTGTATTAAACTTAAAAAAAAAATTCGAAGATGGCGCTGTTGGGGGTACCCTCACTTTTACCATTTTGTTCTTCCAGAAAAGTTCGTAATCTAAAACGAAAGTTTCTCAGGTACATAACTTTTCGTTTTAAAAATAAAATTTTTAAAAATAAAATCAAACCCCTAAAACTTTGCCGCCACCCTGTGTCATCCCTAGAGCGAAATTTAATTTTTTGAAACAAATGGTATTTTTATTTTTTCATTGGCTATCTGTATATGAAATTTTATCGAAATTAGAGGGGGTCAGGTCACATGCTAGAACAAATGCTGTTGCAATGACGTGGAATTGCTCAGTTATATCTTCTTCAGCACTCCAGTTTACTTTTTGCATATCATCACAATCTACTATAACCCGCTAGATGTAAAATAGATTCCTTCAAACTGGATTTTGGTCCAAGATTTTTACAATTTGTCCAATAAAACATATTTAAACCTTCAAAGTTCTGACTTAAATAAATAATTTAACCGCATTTTGTTTTATTAATACATTTTTTTTAATTTTTTGACCATCTCGCGTATTCCAGACCGAAGTTTCGAGCCTTCGCTACTTCTTCAAGTTTCCCAAAGACATCTTTTGTACAAGAAATCGCTAGTGTCACTAAGAACGTTCTCCAGTGTTGAGCCATTCAGTAAGCTCCAGTGAGTACTATCCCCTTCTGTGCACCAGCATGATCTTTGTTGTTGCAATGTACGGTTCACGGAATATCGAAACACGAAGACCAGGGGTGAGCAAAGATACAATGCGTTCTATATCATAATTGTGTTGCAAAATATTTGAAACTAAATAAATAAAGTCAACCGAAATTACAATAAAAATCACACTATAACCTAAATTAATTAAGACCAAAAAATGAAAACAATCACACAAAAAATTAAAATTAATAAAAAAAATAATAAAAGAATTAAATAAAAAAATTATAAAATTTAATTAAAACCTTTGTGTGTTTTCCCCTAATTTTTTTTTTCTTACTTATTTTTTTATTAAGTAAAAATTACAGTCAATCCAAAGTTTATATTGCTTTTGCCTGGCATACGATTTTTTAATATTTATTAAATAATATAAGTAGTTTTTTAAAAAAATATAATAAAATTAAATTAGTTGTAATAAGATTTCCATATATATTTTTGTTTGTTTTGTTTATTTTTCCATTTTCCAGTTTATGTTAAGTTCAACAAGATTTCATTAGGTTTGATTTGAAGAGATTTATTAGAAATCTTAAATTTTTGTTTTTGATTTTAAATCAATATTGAATGTAAACCTTAAGATTTTCATTTAAAAAACTCAGCATGTCAGGTTTATTCAAACCAATTAGCGAAAAAGTCTTATGAATATTTGTTTTCATATGGAAAATGCCTTTAGATTAAATAATATGGTCAGTATGATCAATTTTCGATATTTCAAAAGCAAGAAATAACAAAAAAATAAATTGTTAAACATGGAGGGGCTGAAATCACACAGAGATCACTCTGAGATATCAAGACTTCGGTCTGCGTTAAGGATTTTGATATAGTTTTCGGCAAAAAACTTTTATGAGGACATGGTTTTTAGTTTTGGGCAGCGATGTATATCAAACATAACTCTTTGTTAAAGTACACGTATTCTTTATCTCTGTTTAGAAATTTATTACAGAACTAACATGAAACATCAATACGTTGCCAGAAAATTATAACATATCATAAATTAACATAATTTAGTGAAAAGATGATACACTCAGCAAACTACTCAAAAACCTCTCCATTTATCGTTTCGGGAAAATATTACAAAATCGCAAATTCATATTTCTTTCAAAATTCCAAAAATATTGTAAAAATTAAATAAAATCAAACTTTTAACAAAATTCCAAATATATTCCAAAAATTATTACACAATCAAAGATTAAAACATTTGCCGATATTCTTAAAATATTGCAAAAATTGAAATAAAATCATAAATTTAAAATTTTTCAAAATTCTAAAAATATTCCAAACATTCTAAAAATATTCCAAACATTCAAACAAAAGCAAAAATTGAAACTTTTTTCAAAATTCTAAAAATATATAAAGTTCAAAAGTTCTATTTTTTTTCCAAAATTCTAAAAATATTGCAAAAATTATAACAAAAAAAAAAAACTTTTCCCAAAATTCTAAAAATATTGCAAAAATTATTACAAAATCAAAAATACAATTTTTTTTTCAAAATACCAAAAAGATTTCAAAACTATAACAAATTCAAAAATTTCCATGTCCATCTTCATGTTCAATTACATTTACGTCATAGAAACTACTAAATTTTTTTCCAAAAAATTTGCTAAAAAAATAAATGAAATCACTTTTTGACACACTTGTCATTATTTTTTTGACAAACTTATAATGCCATAATTCTCTATAATAATAATATAATTTCATGTCATACAAATAATTAATTTTATTTTTTGCAAAAAATGGGTAAAAAATAAATAAAATCTTTCTTTTGACACACTTGACAACATATTTTGGACAAACTTATAATACCATAATTCTCTATAATAATAAAAAAATTTCATGTCATACAAATAATTCATTTTAGTTTTTTCCAAAAAATTGGGTAAAAAAATAAATAAAAATATACCTATTTTTAGAAAAAAAAATTTGAAATCCCTCCAGCGGTTTTCTTGATTTCGTAGGTAATGACGGTCGGCTGACAGGCAGACATACATTTTCTTTGCTTTTTCAGAATCAGTAGGTTCAGAAACAAACGTCGAAAAATGCTAAAAAAAGAAGAGGTAAGAATTTCACTTTAGGCTCATGAATGCAATATTTAGGTCTTTCAGGAAGAAGTAATTTTTAAATATTTCAAGCAAAAAAGTTTAGAAATAGTTTATAGAAGTGGTAGCTATATTTTATTATTATTTATTATGTCTTTCAGACCGAAGTATTGTATTCATGAGCCACAAGTGAAATTCCTACCCCCACTTTTATTGGCATTTCTCGACGTTTTAGGACCTACTGATTCTAAGAAAGCAAAAAAAAACTGTATGTCTTTCTGCCGGCCGTCATTACCTACGAAATCTAGAAAACCATTGGAAGAATTTCTAAAAATAGGTAAAGTCAAAGGACAGGTCCGGAAAGACGTTGTGTTCGATAACAATACCGGAAGTGTGTCAAAAAAATCATTAAGTGTGTCAAAAATAGCAATTTTTCATATTTTTGGCTTAAAAAACGTTCATCACTTAATTACGAGTAGGAACATTAAATTTGGAGAAATCTTGATCAAAGGGATTGGCATGTGAGATAAAAAACTAGATTTTTGCATTAGAAGTTTGTCAAAAAAAGTTGTCAAGTGTGTCAAAAAATGATTTCATTTATTTTTTAGCTAATGTTTTGGGAATAAAAATTTAGCTGCTTTTAGGACGTCAATGTAATTGAACATGAAATTGGACATGGAAATTTTTGAATTTGTTTTAGTTTTTGAAATATTTTTGGAATTTTGAAAAAAGTTTGTATTTTTGATTTTGTAATAATTTTTGCAATATTTCTAGAATTTTGGAAAAGTTTTAATTTTTGATCTTGTTATAATTTTTGCAATATTTTTAGAATTTTGAATTAATAGAATTTTTGAATTTTTATATAAATATTTAGAATTTTGAAAAAAGTTTCAATTTTTGATTTTGTTAGAATTTTTGGAATACTTTTAGAATTTTGAAAAATTTTAAATTTTTTATTTAATTATAATTTTTGGAATTTTGAAAAAAGTTTCAATTTTTGAACTTGTAATAATTTTGGCAATATTTTTAGAATTTTGAAAAAAGGTTGAATTTTTGGAACATTATTGGAATTTAGAAAAAGTTTAAATATTTGATTTTATTCTAATTTTTGGAATTTTGAAAAAAGTATGATTTTATTTAATTTTTACAATATTTTTGAAATTTTGAAAGGTATATGAATTTGTGATTTTGTAATATTTTCTCGAAACGCTAAATGGAGAGGTTTTTGAGTAGTTTGCTGAGTGTATCATCTTTTCACTAAATTATGTTAATTTATGATATGTTATAATTTTCCGGCATCGTATTGATGTTTCGTGTTAGTTCTGTAATAAATTTCTAAACAGAGATAAAAAATACTTGTGCTTTAACAAAGAGTTATGTTTGATATACATCGCTGCCCAAAACTAAAAACCATGTCCTCATAAAAGTTTTTTGCCGAAAACTATATCAAAATCCTTAACCCAGACCAAAATTTTGATATCTCAAAGCTGTGTGATTTCAGCCCCTCCATATTTTCACTATGTAATTATGTTACTCATTACTCAATCTTTAAATCGCATTAATACCAGTGTTGCAAAACGAAAAAAAAATTCGTAACGTTATGCGTTTCGTTTTTATAACATTACTTTAATTTTTGCGGTACGTTATTTCGTTATGAAACACAAAAATATTATATTTTATTATGTTATAACGTTATATTTACGTTATTTTAAAGATGAATGAAAAGTTTAAAGCTAACCTACTTAACTGCTCAAAAATCGAAAATCTCTAATGGATAGTTGTTATCTCTTGCATATGTATAATTATAAAAATATTAAATTTATATATTCATAGTAAAATAAAACTAAATAATTAAATACATTGAAAAAATTTGACTCATTTCAAATTAAAAATAATTAGTTTTTAACAAAACTATAGGCATTCTTATCAAGAGTTTTCTGCAAATCTGATAGTTTGTTAATGACTATAAGCGTAACTTTTAATAGATCTTCAGAATTATTTCTTATATCGGCCAGCATAATAATATTCTTTCTTAAAATTACTCAAAACACCTGTGATTCAGAAACAGCTAGTACAGACTTGATATTACTTGAAATATACTTAAAATCTTACAATATATTCATTATGTATTTTGTTACAAATATCAAACAATTTCATAACTACTAAAACTATTAAAAAAGAGCAGATAAGTTGGATTTTATACAACCGATTTTAGCGCTTTAATTTTCATATGATTATACAAAAAGTATACCAAAAAAACGAATAAATTATTAACGTTATCGTTACGTTTTACGTTATTGTAACACAGTTTAATTTTTAAAACGTTATAAACGTAATTATTACAAATAACGCTATTTCATTTCGTTATTTCGTTTTTGCGTTACGTTACGAGTAACGTTTTGCAACACTGATTAATACACTATAATCAAATTCCAACCATCGGTCTACTATCAACAGAGCTATGCATTGACTTTGTCTTTTGAGGCAAATTACTAGTGGCAAATTTTTTATTTGTGTTAGCAAAATCAAGTGATTTTTACTAATTTTTTCATCCAAATATATTAATGGCATTCTTTAGCAGACAAACTTATTTTTAAGCATGTTTCATACATTTATGTTAATTTTTTTTGTTACTGCATTAGTTTTTCTCATTTAGTTATATTTAATACTATCATCATTAGAAAATTTCAGGATGATTGTAAAGAATTTCGAGCTTAATATATTCAAAAAATATATTATACACAAAAAATATTTAATACACGCGAAAAATATTTTACTCGAAAAAGTTAATAATTATTTTTGCTACGCTACGCTAGAAAGAAGTGTACTACATAGTAGGAAAAAAAGAAACTTACGACTTCAAATTGGATACCGTTCCGTTTGCAACACAATATGTCAAATTAGATGGGGCTGTTCTACTTACCCGTTACATCGTTGATTCAATTAATCCAAAAAATTTTCTAAGTATTACTGGAGTTAGTGCATCTCTTTTAAATTAATCAATATGACAAAGAAAGTTTAACTTATATAATTTATTTATAATTAAAAGTTTCAGCTTCCAAGTCAAGGAAATCTAAGAAATTGGAAATCAGAACAAGTGTTTAAATCAAAATACACTACAGAATATTGATAGGGAAAATAGGGAGTGTTTCATTTTTAGGAAATAAAACTTTTTTTTATACGAAACCAATATTTTAAATATTAAAAATTTAAAATATCACGGGGCTAGAAGCTCCCATTCCTTAGTTCTTCAGTCTATGTTAAGGTTTTTATATAATTTCTGCCGAAGGCTTGTTGTGAGTTGTGTTAGAGATATTAAAAAAGTAACATCCTACTTGCTCCAGAGTCGTGGAACATATCGTCCTTTGGCTCTCCATCCGCATATTTTTAGAAACAAAAACTTTTAAAATTGGTTTAAGAAATTTCTAGCTTTCATCGGCTGTGGTGGACGGCCTATCGGCCTAAATCTTTATAGAAACGGTTTTAAAATATTTACCTTGTGTAGTTTCAAAACCCGACACGTTCAAGAAAGTAGAAATTTTGACGGTAAAGCAATTAAGAATTACATATAGCACATGTGTGATCATTGTAAATAGAAACATTGTGAACCCATTTTTACAGGCTGATTTAACTCTTCCTTTTATAAATTTTGCAAGCCTCATGAGAATTATTACACTAAAATCTGGAATCTCTATTAAGCTAGATAAAATGTCTGATAAACGTTCTTATTAGAGTATTCAAATTATTCGACTTTGCAAGTACAGGGTAGTCAAGTAATAATTTTCGAAATACCCGGGTTACCCGGGTATTTCAGCCAGTATACAGGCATCTTCTGAATGATCATTTTTATCGTTCCGTTTAATATCCTAAACAACAGATTATGTATTTTCTTACAATATCAGACATATAAGTACAAGATTTTGGTTGAAAGGTATTAAATTTAGATTATTTTCCAAATGCTATTCACTCAACCTGAATTGTATGAATTCATTTTTGACTGATAATTTTTTTAATAAAATGTGTTTTGTAGTATAGACTTACAACATGAGTCACAACAATACATAGAATCCTCTTTATACCTATATCCCATTCAGCCTTAAAAATTCCGAGGTCCTACGTCCCAATCAATATTAGTCAAACTTAGGGATATTTTTATTGCTTGTTGAACATCAAAATTTAATAACCGATCAAATCACCCATGTATTTATTCAACAAACCTATCTAGGCAAGTATGTTAAAAAAAGCCAAAAATACCTTGGTACCCGGACTTTCTATAATCGACATTGAATACCCTAGTTATGAGTAATTTCAATTCTTGTTCATAAATATTGTGGCTTATTCCTCTCAACGTACGATACAAATTATATATGCAAATCTCTCAAACTATTTTGTTTTAACACAATGGTGAAGCATTCGTGTTTGTTATCACACCGTCACTTAGTATGGCAAAACACATTAAAGACTGAAGAAATTATATAGAGAGAACCATCAGTTTATTGCACTTTCTTGTGGCCAATACCAATTGGTTCCAAAAGTAAATTAAATAAGAATCGTGTTGTTCGGCAGCCCATTGTAGTCATTGTATCACCAAAAAACCAAATGTATGCTTTAAAATTTAAAAGCAAAAAATAATTATTTTAATCAGATAAGAAATTATAAAATTGGGACACGATCTGAGGCTGCAGTACTTTGAGCAAGGTGTTACTTGACAACTTGCTCGCATAAGATGAAATAGAAGAATGACATAAACATTAAGTAAAGAGAAAGATAACTTAATTTATTTTTGGTTCTAGAAGTTATAAATACATCATAGAAGAACTCCGTGTTCTGGACGATCCAAACGGTCGAAATTTAAAGTGAACCATTTTTAATCTACTTCATACTTGGAATACAAGCAGTTTACGTTAAATACATTTTTTTATTAAATTTTAAAGTGGGTATTTTACGATCAGGGTAGTTCGAAAAATTTCTGGAAATTTAAATTCAGGGCACCTTTGAAATCAAATTGCATGAGAACGGCTCACCGGATATCAGCGGTGGTATATGCTTTAAAAGGTAAAAAGATGACATTTGAAAAATTTGCACAGTAAACTAAAAAGCTTAGGCAGTTTAAAATATACAAAAACTGAAAATTATAAAAATGGTGCTGATACCGTAGGTCATGCAGTTTTTGAGTGCTTTTTCGGTATAGGAAAGTTCCACCCTTACCCTGAATTATCCCAAAACTTAAAGATTTTTGGGATAATTTTTTATGTTCTAATGATATAAAGTTTAAAAGATGTGCATCTCAGATCAAATATTTTGGTTAAATATAAAATTTGTAAATTGGATGACCGCTGAGGCCAATCATTTTTGATCGACTTAACACATGGCAAAAAAGTAGTATTATAGGTGAAATAAAAACTTTAATGAATTTTAGATAAATTTTGAAGTGTTTAAATTGCAAACAGGACAGTCCGAAAGGTTTTAGATATTCAAATTCAGAATTAATATGAAATCAAATTGCAAGAGAACGTCTCTGTCGATATCAATTGATTTTTGTGCATTAGATAGCCAAAAAACTGACCAATTGAATTGAATATGTAAAGTACGAGTAATTTTGTTGTTCAAACTGTTAAAAATATTATGAAAAAATTTTTTTAAAGCATCCGTACCGTATGTCAAGCATTTTTTGTCATATTTTTTCGAAATATTGAAAGCAACCCTAAAACCAAACATGCCAAAATTTAAAGAATTTTTGTTATGTCTACTTTAGATTGAGTTTTTTCCCAATTTAGTGCAACATTTTTCAAATCAATTATAAATATAATGGAAGGTGGTATATTCAGGAATAGAAATCTAAATAGCTGAAATCATGCAAACTATTTAATTTTTTCTGATTATCAATAACAGTGCGTAGTTTATTCGATAAGCTGTTTGTTTGCCAACATAATAACTTTTACCACCACTTGCCAAATAAAGTAACGATGATTAAAGTGAGGCATGATAGCTGAATTCCTAATAGGAATTAGGAGAAATAGGTGAACAAACTATAACAATTTTTTCATAACTAGTATTCCGTGTCGCGGTAAATAACAAATTCGTATAATAAAATATGTCTTTATTTCATTTATTGTACCTTTTTCTCAACTTTGAATTCACAGGGCAATGCCGGAATGCGCGTACTGATAAATGTATGCAGTTTCAAAATGGAACCGATATCTCCATTAATTTAAGTCTTTTTAATATACAATTCCAACAAAAGAAAATACTATTTACTACGTTAGTAATTACAGTAAAGCCTAAATGCTTGGGTATGTTTTTGAAAAAATCATAATTAAAATCGGAAACTTACAACACGGTTACTAAAACGAGCTCAAAAAACATTGAAGTAATTTCCTATGACATACAATTGTCATATTCAAAACAAGACATAACAAATAGTGCGTACAAATAAATTTTAATAAAACTAGCTATCTCAATTAGAAAAGTTAAAATGGCGCCATTTCAAACATATGTTAAAAGTTCTTAGTCTCTCTTTAAATCATTTTGATGTACTGTTTTGCAGTTAACATATTAGTTACCCTCAGCACCGTTTCTACAGAGTCGAATCAACTTAGCTGGCACAATCTCTGTAGATCTTTCCTTTAAGAAACAGAAAATCAACATATAAAGGATGTTCAAAAATTAATGCAAAATTAAATAGAAAACACTGCAGTTATCAAAATAGCAATTTTTTTGAATAACAAAGGATAAGGTTATGTTCGGAACAGCTAGTTGGTGCTATGACTTTGCTTTTATAGGACCGTCTTAAAAATATTATGTGGCTGAATTTCGTTGACGTATCGTTGAATCTCCTCCTTCAATGCACGGGTGGTTGTCGGCTTGTTAACCTAGACCTTGAATTTCAAACAACCTGATGGAAATTGCAGTGGCATTATATCACATAATCTAGTGAGCCAATTCTGATCACCAAGACGATAAAGTACAAATTAAAGAAAAAATGTTATATATTTCAATCGAAATGTGGTGTCTCAGCCTCGTCGCAATATCGAACATAGCTAATCAAACCCCTGTGGCATGGGTAATATACACTTAACACCACACGCTGGGTTTATGGGTAAAACTTATTAAAGTTCAGCTAATTTCAAATACTTGTGTTTTGACGAGATTCATGATATAAGACCAAAGTCAATTTATTGAATCGAAATAGATTTTAACTTCATTCAACTACTGTTACTTTGTTTATAGCACTTTATATTTTATATCAAAGTTATTTGTTTTTCTGTATTTGATCCAACTACTATGAAATTTTTTGAAATTGTTGGGATAGTAAAGTGCTAACTTCAAGATAATGTTGACATTCCTTTAATTTTTTTTCCATACACGACAAGGAATTGTGTCATGCAGTTACTGCATTGTTTTACGGGCTGTATAGCATGTGGTATCATCTTCTTGAAACCACTTTTCAATATGTCGTTCAAACCAATTTAACCCAATTAGTATAACCCAAGAAAATCGGTTATCATGTTGCAATATTGAGCATTAGTAATAGTTATTGTCATTTTCCTATCAGCCTCAATTTCGAAAAATCAAGGACAAATGGATATTTGTTTTTTGACAGCTACACGTAGGTTCTCTGAATCCCAAATGGGGTAGTTTGATGATTAACGACACCATCAAGTTGAAAATAACCATTATCGCTTAAGATAATTTTGTTCGAAATCAGCCTCTCTTCGCTTTCATAGTCATTAATCTTTAGTTGTTGTGTTAATTGAAATTTATATGCATGGCGACGTAAATTTTTAGTGAGTTTACGCTGTGGAGAGATTTTAGAATTGGCCATTCTTATCCACGACGTCGAATTCATTTTTTTGGACTCTCTCCAGCACTCTCATGCACTGCTTCGATATAAACATTAGAACGACATTTTAGTGAGTGACGAGTGTGTTTATTTTCGCCAATTGATTTGGTTTTCCTAAACTTTGAAATTAGCATCCTCACCTGGAAAGAAAAAAGTAATATATATGGAACATCATACTACAAAAAAAAATCGGTTGGTACCGCAGACCTCTTACAACATTATCCTTTTCCATTTAAAAAGTCAAATGGCATGCATCTGCATCTATTTGGGTTTTTGGATTTTCGTGCTACAAAAACTACAATTTTGATTCTCATTATAAAAACCGTTTCTATGACAGTTTTTATTTTTCATCAATATTTATTGTTCATACAGATCCCGGAAATCTTTAAACAATAAGCATTACTATAATCCGGCCACCAATCCTATTGATTGGTAATTGGATTCTCATATTGTTCAAAAACGGATGGGACCGAACCGCAGCCAATAACTAAAGCGTATTATAAGCAAAAGTCTACATGGTTTAGTATTAATTACCTAAAACACATTTCCATCTCGAAATCTTTACAATCATTTGAATTTTTAAAATTTTAAGCTAAGCAAAATTTTCATTTATGTATAAATCATAAACTTTAATAATAATAAATTTCTTTCTTTTTATTTCAATTAACAAAAAACAAAAAATTTAGGTAATCGACGAACAGCAAGTGTACGCTCAGTAGGATATAGTGATTTATTTGTTTTAAGTAAAAAAGATATGTGGGACGTCCTAAAAGAATATCCAGCGGCGAGGGTACGTCTAGAAGCGATTGCCGTTAAACGTTTAGAAAAATATAAAAAGGCACCCCTTGAAAAAGGTAGTTGGATCAAATTTAGGTATTGCATCCTATAAAAAAAATTTATGTTGTATGATTTTATGAGACATGAAAAAATAAAACAAACAAAAAGAAAAATAACCAAAATAAGTTACAGTTATAAAATTAAGTAATAATTAAAAGAACCAAAATTTTTTATGTTTCAATTAATTTTTTTTTATTTTTTTAAATTAATTACACACAAAAAATTAAATTTTTGCTTGATGATTTTTGTAATTAAAAATAATTTTTTATTTTTGCACTTAATATTTGACATGAATTTTTAATTAATTTTTATTTTTTATGAAAATTTAAATTTTTATTATTCGATGTTAATGTTCGTACGTTCGTTTTTTTGTTTTAATATAAATAATTAATGTGATAAATGTGAAATTGGTTTAATTAATTTTGAATTTCATTTTTCTAATTTTTTGTTTTTATGATGATTAGTGGCGATGGGTAGATGTCAATCAACACCAGGATTAGTAGAAACAAAGGGAAGAATACCGTTGGAAGATATGTGGCTTGCAACATTGGCACCACCACAATTAAATGCACAAACAATTGGTTATAGGTATATATGTTTTAAATATTAAATAAATATTTTGTTTCAATACGTTTAAGTATTAATTCAATCTTGATTCAACCATTTTTAAGTGGTGATCATATAGTCATAGCCTATCATGTAAACTGCTTAGTTTTTTGCCATTTTCAAGAAACATTTAAGAAAAACGCCAATGGCATAGAATGGTTTGCTTTGTCAAAATCGTTTTTCTGTACTAAGCTTGATTTCCCCGACAAATCCATAAATTTGCCCACTGGCCTCTTTGTTTATTATTTTCTATTTCAAGTCTCATCATATACTTTTTTACATAATGATGACCATTATTCTGTAGTCTGAACGTTTGGACTGCCAAAGAGGACTTAAATTATCATTATTCGTTCCTCCTGAGAAACAAATCAGTTTTGTGGTTTTGTTTTAAAAACATTCAATTATTAGCTGTTTACTAACGGTTTCTAGATCAACATTTAAGGCATTTAGAAATTTTTTGGCACTCAGAACTGGAACATGGAACATGGAACACTTTTTACTCCGGCTAATCTTTACAGCTTCTACAGAAGTCATTTGCAGGAAGGTTAAGCCTTTTTGCGTGCTCTTTATGGATCCAGTGACCAGTGATAATTTCTACTGAGACAACAATATCCTTAATACTCACCACTATCAGTTTTTTGGAGCGACACAGGTCTAATCTTGGCAAGATTTGTCGGCCTATTCTGCAGATACTGACGTTTTAACACCTGTTATTGGTTACGCAGATAGCGTTGTCATATGCTCAGTATCTTGCCTAGAAAGTGCAGCCGCTGTAAAATTACCCCTGACGCTACTGTGACCCAGCACTCACATAATATGGATAGAAAACTGCTTGGGAATCTCATTCAGAGACGAGTGGCAGCTTAGTATCACTCAAGTGATTTTAATGCAGCTTGGTTATCTACATCTATGTTTACAAATTACAAGTTGATATTACAGTATGCTTCAACCATGCCAAGGCTTTATTTATTGCTATCACCTCTGCCTGATGTACACTAAGGTGATCTGGAAGACAAAAAGAGAGCAAAGTTCTACAACAACATTAATTCTAAGCTATAGATGGACACAAATTTTTGTTTTTTTAAGTAATAACTAAACAATTGTATGAAACCATTCGTAAAAATTCCACTACCTCACCACTCGCCAGCTTTGCATGCCTTTCTTGAAAAATCCTAGGAGTCATGAGACTTTGAAGGTTTTCTATAAGGTTTAGTCTGAGATGTGGTTATGTACCACAACCTCCTATGCTAGACCCACATTTTTTGACCTAACATGTTTAAGCCCATGCCAATGTTATTGCAAGAGCTGTTTCCATACACTCATGTCACGTAGTCAGGAATTTATCCCATACGAAAAATTGTGACATCATCGGTTGAGGCCATAATTTTAAAACTCTCTATCTTCATCTCTTTTTTTAAGCTGTTAATTGTTATGCTCTACATCAGCGTAAACAGAACTTCTCTTTAAAGAGAGTCCCAACTGACAGTTCTTTTGTGAGTTACAAAAATCACATATAGAACTCGGCAGTCCATTTCTGATGACGAATGTTGGTTTCCAACCAATGTTGCAAACGATGAGGTTAGTGGATAGTAAATAATTAAAAGTTGACTCACACTTCTTGTTGGTGTCTGAGCTTACCCAGATGACATGGTGAGCTTTGATATGACTGCAAATCCTTACCAATTTTATGGACAGTAGCTAGAAATTTCGATGAGAGTGGTCCTGGCCAAACATACGCCATATAAGACTAGACCAACCACAGTGAGGTTGATCTCCACGTTAATGGTGACCACGTTGTCTCTCTAGTTGGGTAATTTAATAAGAAAATTTTTAAGTGATTTTTGGCTGCTGTTACCTTACCATTGTTTCTCACATAGAGGAGTAATTGGAAGATCTTAGTACGAATATTGAGTTCTTAGATATCCATAGTTCCTGAATCAAAAGGATATCTTCACCAGTGCTTGAAAGGTGGGTTAGAAGTGTCGCCGAAGTGGTTTTGGAGCTGTGAGGGTTAATTTAGAGCATTTTTAAAATTTCAACGCTTTAATTTATCCCTACACCATAGTAGTTTTGCTATCCTTACTAGATTCAGATGACATCCCTAGATCATCTATATGGAGGTACTACCAAGCAAACATTTTACTGCATTGTATTTTTTAGCTGTCCGAATTAGTACAAGATTCCCCAGATACTTCCCCTCCGTTCCTGAGCCAGCTTCTAAAGAGAAACAGGCTCCAGGAACGAAGGATCAACTACTATCGTGGCAGAGGTTTAGATTGCACCCTTACCATAAATATTTAGTTGTATGGTCCGGAAATCGTATAGTAGATGTCTCCATTAGAGATGACAAATTTTTTGCAAACCACTACCGCCACTTCCATTTTTATAATATTTCAATTAGCAGCCGGCAGACTCAATTTGCCAGCTGGTTGCCAACTCAATTTTCACTTTATCCCATTTATCAAAAGAAATGTGGCCGTTGTTGTCCCCTCTATCTATAACCGCCACTTTACCAATGCTTCTCAGCTTCACCCTCTATAAGTGTGTTGGCCCTAATGAGTGGGGCTTGTGATTTCTCTGAGCGTACCACGATATGTATTAAATAAATCTTTTGGATTATTCTAATCCCATTTTTACATTCAAAGAAAGAGTTTTTCGTTTAAGCACTGGAAAAATTCTTTCCCAATGGCTCTAGATCAGCCGGATGACCCAAGTTCTAAAATTTTTACGGTTTTGTTGTGGTTTTTCTTTTGTTCCATTTTGTTCCTACAAGTTGTGGTGGATAAAAAGATGTCTATCTGCATAGAGATCCGCTTATGCAGACAAGGTTATGTTATTCAGGAAGTTGCCAGGTAGCCGAATACATCGTTAGTATCTCAGCTATTTGACTGGGCTCCCAGCGTGACAGATCCTAGACACGTTAGGCGTTACACCGTAACCTAGCCCAGTGGAAAAAGAGAATGGGGTGGAAATTGTGAAAGGGGGCTAGGCGGGGAAAAGAAGAGGAGTGTTTGGTTCTACTATCCAATATTCACCACCTGCGTTCCCGCCTGTTAGGTAACACTAGAAACCCAAGGAAATTCAGGCTTACTTTGAATTAAAATTGCAAGAAAATGACTTATCTGATACCAACTGGTTTATGTGTGTTCGCCAGGTAACACTTTTAATTACACTTTTTTCTTACACTGTTAAAAATACTAAGAAGCTGGATAGAGCATGAACTATCATATTGTGAAAAGAAAATTAAAAACTGTTTGACTTGCGACATCGGTGCCATCTTTATAAATTTTATTTCTTAATATTTTTGACAGAGTTAGTGAAAATTGTATTGTTTATTTTTTAGGTAGATTTCATATAAAAACCTACCTATTGCAATGGGCTTCATCTCGGAATTTCGGAAAAATTTTGATGCCAAACGACTACATGTGATAAACGGAGATGAAAAAACAAAAAAAAAAAATTATATATATAATTGATCTTGTTGATCATATGTCTCTTTTGTTGAAACTAAGAAATAAATTCAAATTCTCAATCAGATCTTGTAACTTTATTAAATCGTTTTTATCTAATCGCAAACAACAAGTTTCTATTAATAATATTTTATCACATCAAGTTGAGATTAGCTCTGGTACTCCTCAAGGTGGCATTTTATCTGCTTTATTATTCACTATTTTTATTAATGACCTTCCTGATTATGTTGACATCAATACCCATCTTTATGCGGATGACTCTCAGATTTATTGTTCTTTTCCGTTTGATCAATTTAATTTATGTGTTGATAAAATGAATGCTTCTCTTTCTTCTATTTCTGATTGGACAAATTTAAATCATGTTTATGTTAACCCATTAAAATCACATGCTATGATTATTAGCAGAAAGAAAATTAATAATCCTCCTATCATTTTATTTGATGGTAATGTCATTAATTATGTTGAAAAAACAAAATCATTAGGTTTAATTCTTAATTATGATCTCACTTTTGATGATCATGTTATTAAAATTTGTGGTGAAGTTAACAGTTGCTTAGGGATGCTTTATCAATCAGTTAGTTTCACACCTGTCAATTTACGTTTGAAACTTGTTAGAGCTTTAATAATACCCAAATTACTATATTGCTCTATAATTGTTCAAGAAAAAGTTGGGATTTACTAAATGTAACATTTAATAACTGCGCAAGATATATATTTAATCGAAACAGATTTAGTTCAATTTCTACCTTTTCTTTTCAAATTTTAAATTGTTCTCTTGAAAATTATCTTAAATATCGTACTTGTCTATTTTTGCATAATTTAATAAAATATAAATGTCCAGACTATCTTTATAAACTTCTCATTTTTCCAAGATTTCAACGAAATAAGTTACTGAAACTTCCAAACAGTTGCCTTTCTTCACAATTTAGATCATCGTTCTTTGTTGAGAGTATTAGATTGTGGAATAATCTTGAAGCAGGCATTAGAATTCTTGAATCAACTTCTGACTTCAAGAGGAAATGCTTGCTTCATTTCTCCTCATGTTAAGGGTTTGGTCATTGCACAGAAGTGATAATCAATAAGTTTAGGCTTTTTGAACTCAAATTGCTATTTATTAAAGAAAGCAGTTCATTAATGTCACCAGATTGATTTTGTAACATTTTCAATAATTCTTTATTTTCACAATTATTTAATTCTTTTTTTTTTTTTTTTTTTTTTAATAATTAATCAATGAATAATTAATATTTTAATATTAAACTCTGTTCACGATAAACTTAGGTTTAAAAAGGAATTCCTTATGTGAAACTACACTGTATAAATAAATAAATAAATAACGATATGAGGTATAACGGAATTTAGCGGCACTCTCACGGTCGCATTTTTCGACCTACACCAAAATAATTTTCTGTGTATGTTTTGGCAAATAATGTCTTAGACAAGTTCGTGAACTAGCCATATCCGGGTACCGGTTAAGCGGCTAGAGCCTAAAAACTCGAATAATCTAGGGCGCTATAACTTCCGTTTGAATAATAATATTTTAATAAAATTTAAAAATATTGAATATTTGAACCTTTTTTTATCATTTTTATCCAGATAACAACCTTGGCGTTTCAGGTTCCTCAAAAATCAGCTGTTTTAAAAATTTACTAAACTTTGCTGTCCTTGATCTAGCTGAAATGGCCAAGCTCATATTAGAAAACTTTTTGTCACGTATTTAAAATATAAATCTTTCCAAAATTTTCAAAAAAAATACTTCAAGTTTAACGGTTGAGACCCTAGGTCTGTTGAAATGAAAACAAACGCAAAAGGCAATGCTTTCATCATGTTTCAGTTTATGTTATTTAAATTCATCTTAGCTTTTAAACATACTTTTCAACTATAGCCTCGAAAAATTTCAGCTTTCTAACCCAAAAGGTTTCATTTTTATAAGCGTTATAATGAACCTCTTGCAAAAAAAATATCAAGCCATTTAATACCATAGAAAAATTATCAAAATCTCTTTTGTTTTTATTTTTTTTACTAAGTAACCGTTTGAAAAAAGATTAAATAAGAACAAAAAAACACAACAACAAAAGATGATTTTGTAATAAAATTGTTTGATAATGTTTGATTCTAAATTATGTGTGATGGTATAATTGTAGTTGTGACGTAGTTCATTTGATCTTTGGTGGATTTAATATGTTATTAAAAGTAGTTTAAACCAACTTAAATAAAACTGTTCCGAAATTGTATTGATGGAGTTAGTTCGGATAATGTATTTAATTTGGTTCGATAATTTTTTGAATTATTCTGTTTCTACTTGTATTTTTTATTTAAACTAATCTGACTTATCTAATTTCATTTGGACACAAAACCGTCTGACCCCGAAATCTACCTATTTCTAGCGGATATAGCTGCCGCTGGGATTTTTTTTTCAATAGGCCAGCCTTTAATCGGGTGACCCGTTCTCTTCCAATACGATTTCAATTTTACCCTAAATTTGAGTTTCCAGAATCTTTTCAGCACTATTCATATAAATATTGCAATGCATAATTTACCGTATAGCAAATATTGATGCGGAAAAGATTAATCTCTAATTTCGTTTGATATTTTAAATTTTTAAAAAATCAGTTTCAACCATACAAAATGTTTTTTTTTTCATACAACTATTTATCTTAAACAAAAGTAAGACAATGCCAAACTGTTAATTATATATTTAATTTTGTAACAGTAGAACACAAAGTCCAAAATCGCATCATGGAGAAACATCATACATGGAAAGACAAGCACGACCGGTTGATGATTCGGGATCAGTCAGCCCGAGTGCACATAGCTCAGACGAAAGGCCAAGAAGTAGAGCTGCTTCATCACAATCCAGGCCAGTTTCACAACCAAACCGAACAGGTAACTGTAATTAAATACCAATACAATTCCATTAAATTTATTATATATTTCAGTTCTTCCATGTGAATCATTAACACATCTTGAATCATCTGGTGCTACACCATTACTCGGATCTCATGAAGCCTTAGAAGATGAAATTCGTCGTTTACGTGAACGTCTTCACACTGTCGAAGCTGAAAACGTAGCATTAAATTCAAAATTATCACAACAGCAATGGGATTTAGAACATCGTTTGGCTGAAATTGAAATGCAAATATGTGGCCAATCTTCCGATTCAAGTTTAAATGAAGAACATGAAGCTGAAGAATTAGAAAGAAATCGTGAAAGTATTATATAACACGGAAGCGCGCTGCCCCAAAAACTTGCTGTGGTTTATATTAGTTGTGTGTCATGACCATTCCATTTTACCGAATCATTTTCGTTTGTTTTTCTTATACATCTAAAATAATTTAATTTGTGCTACTGAAAATTCCAACAACAAAAAAAAATCACGAACAATTTTTTTTACTAAATTTCAAAGTAAAACAAACTGTCAAAATTAAAGGTAAATATTTTTAGTAAAATATTTGCAAAAAAGGAAAAAACTAAAACAATAAACGAAGAATTTTAAAACGAAATAATTAAGATAATTTAGTTAAAAAATTTACATTTAAAAAGTAATTTAAAAAAAATGACTAAAAATGAGGGCAGCTGTTTTTAAGACATTTTTTTCTCTCCAGCGAATATTCTTTTATTAATTAATTTAATAAATTAGTTATGTTTATGTAAATAAATAAAATAAATTAAACCAGTTATAAAAAATTATAATATGTAATTTAATTAGTTTATGTATCATATAGTTACGTGAATTTATAAAATAGATATAAAATGAGAAACTGAATCCTTATCAGAATATTTAGAATAAATAAAATTCGTTGTCACATAATAAAAAAAATTTATAAAATTATCGTAATAAATTGGAATTAATTCGATTTTCCCGGTTAATTTAAATCGTTTAATAGAAAATAATTAATGAGTTTTAGGGTAACTAGATAAAATTAAAATGTTAAATTAATGTTTTATTCGAAAATATATTTATAGGGGATATGGAAGCAACTAAGGATGCTAAACTTATGAACTTGTATTCTAGACATATGATAATTTGAGCTATGCCAAATGGTATTTTGTTTATAAGCAAGTTATGAAAAAATCGTTATTTCAATACAAATGTTTCTTGTTTCTTGTAAAGCTGTTCTAGAAAAATCTCGAAAAAAACTAACATTAAACCGCGAAAACTTTATCAAATAGTCCGATTTGATAAATTTTTCGCGTTTTAATATTCGGTTTTTTTCGAGATTTTTCTAAAAAAGTTTTATAGCAGCCTCGAGTTTAACATGCAGTTCCTGTGGTAAGAGCTCTAGTGGACCGCTAATGCCCACTAGTTGGTCGTGTACGCAAAAATCACCCGGAAATAGCTCAATTAAAACGAGGGTTCTTTTGACTGAAGTCAGTACAAGAAATTTTTCAAAAGTTAATACTGTAAGTAAGGCATGCAAAAAGCTACCACGCAGGTTTCAGAGAGAGGGCGCCTCCGTTTCACATTATTCTATTCTTTTGTTACTAAGCAATTCATTTTATAGTAATAAAAAGAAAAAAATCCATACAATTACTTACCCGTTTCCTTTCACAGTATATCGGAAACGCTTATTCATTCAATCCAGTCAGTTTGATTATGCATTACGCAGTTTCTCCAAATCATCTATTTTTACTAAGCCTCGCATTCCTTTAAATCAAACACCAGGCAACTATTGCTAATTTTTAGTTTTATTTTATTTATTGATTAGATCTTTGAATAAAGTTATTCCGTATACTATTCTGTATACTAATCCAACGGGAAAAGCATTTTTTTAGAAGAAGATCTGCTGTTAGTCTATACCCCGACTAACATTATGTAAGAACTCAGATCTGTGCCGGATTCGGCTTTCCCTACCACTGATAAGGAGCGAATGAGGCACACTGAACAGGCCCTGATTAGTAATTAGCCTTAAACTATCAAAACCGAATCACACAGCCCTACTAAAACCGAACTAAAACCGGATCAGTTCAATTAGTGCATTCACTACATTCAATTACAATTTATGTAAATCATCATTTTTCAAATGTCCAAAAGATTCGTTTGTAAAAATATTCTATGTTTATACTTACCTATACCGTATACGTAGTCAAAACCCAGAGAAGCGAAAACTAAAGTATATGTGAAAATTTGCAAACAAGGTCTATCAAGTCAAAACATAAGATCCTCTATAATTTTACCAAAACATATAACCCTATTAATGATCGCAATACTAATTCACCTACGACAGATTTAATTTACATTATTTATGTTTTTGTTTAAAAAGTTATATTTGTTTCATATTGGTACAAAGGAAATAAAAAAAGTAATTATTCATACATTGAAACATATTAACAGATTTAATATTTTGAAATGAAACAAAAGCCATGACTTGATAGACTAAAATATGAGTTACAGTGGAACATCGTAAACAGACATATATTATTCATGAAATTAATTCTAAATTATTTGATAGTATGAAACGAATGTATGATCATTGTGAGGACTGCCTGTCTTCGATTTTGAAAGAAAACTACTTCATATACCTTTTAAAGATAGATTTTTTATTCGTTACAACAATAGAAATTGTTCAATTTTACACTGACTCGTCTGCATCTAGAATATTTTCCAAGCAGTTCTCTTCTTACCAAAACTTCCAAATCAGTCAATATTATTTAATTTATG
The DNA here is from genome assembly GCA_963693315.1 of Diogma glabrata. Taxonomy (NCBI): domain Eukaryota; kingdom Metazoa; phylum Arthropoda; class Insecta; order Diptera; family Cylindrotomidae; genus Diogma; species Diogma glabrata. Next base: position 248,310,827 of record OY856186.1, read on the forward strand.
GCAATTTTGGACTCTTCTAGACTTACAAACAGAGCAATATTTTTGTCAAACGGATTTTTTTGTATCAGCAAACTGAAGCGATCGTAACATAACCCTCATTTCAAAATAAATTTTATTTAACTTTGGTTTTGTACGGCAGTCAGTCAGTTGATTCATTTCAAAATTGGACAAAATAGTGAGGGGTCTTCCGAGCACCTGCATGTTTGGATCTCTAATCCTGAATTTAAATCGAATTGAAACTTGAAATATAAAGTTTTAGTACTTTTTCCAATATTTCTGCGTACCTAGAGTTTCTGATTTCTCGAACTTTTATGAATCTCGAGATTCCAGAATCTCGATTTTATCAATGATTGTGTTTCTCGAGAAATCGGGAATGATTATTTGAATTTCTCAAATTTTCGAGATTCTCGAGAATTATTAAAAATTATTTTAAGCAAAAGATTGATTCATAACAAAATAATAAATTAACTAAAAATGGTACATATGAATTTGTTTATCCAGTAAATAAAAGAATTTAATATGCATTAAACGGCATATGTTTTATATGTCGAGATCCCGGATAGGAGCTGCCAATGTTAAACAACGGACCAATCTCGGGCCAGTATTGGCTACTTAGCTTTGGGGCAGGTCTGGGCCTGGTTGTAAATGCCTTGACTGAATCAAGGTTCAGTTTATTATATTACGCGTTATTAACCAGTCTAATGCATTCTAAACATGTGCAGGCCATATTATGTTCAACTTTATTTTCATATATGTTACTCTTTCGACAACCTATTTCCACACATTTAAAGGTTGTCTAGAAAAAAATTGGTCTGGTCGACCTGGCTCAAGTCTTATTTGTCAAACTTGGGCCAAGTCTGGTCTGCCAGACTTGTCCCCAGGACAAGCTTGGGTCGTTTGAAAATGTTAAGCCTGGCCCAACCCCCAAAAGCTAAGGCGCGGTCTTGGCCCCTGAGCTTTTTCTTACCCGGGATATGTCGATATCAATTTCTGGACTGACTTTTGAATAATTTTCGAGAAATGTTTTTTACTGTTTTTATAATTGCGCTTTTAGAGAAAATTGAAAAAAATCGTCATCCTCGGGTTAACTAAGTGACTTGGGATTGTGTAGGAATTTCAATAATGAAACTATTGAGCTATCTCTTCTTTTAAAAATTTTAGAATGTATTTCAAATAACAATTTGTAGCTTACATATTTCTGAATTATTTTTCCGAAGAGATTTGAATAGAAATTTTAGAATTCACTCTGCAGAGAATAATGACGCAACCTAACGGTTGAGAGTTTTTATTGATTTTGTGACTAGTTGAACCACATCATCTTGTTTTGTATTCCATAAATGATTTAAATTTAGAACGTTTGAAGTTTTTACAGCTGCCTCACACAATCGCTCCATCATGGTTTCAATAGAATTCCACTTAATCTTGCAATGCAGGAGTAATTACTACTCGTTTCTCTCTTCATTCAATTCTTTTATATTATTCTGCAAAATATTATTGCGCACTGACGAGTCTTTAAATTTAAAATTTTACAACCACTATAATTTTGGAAATCATTTCTCGTATTTTCATATTTTAATGCAGTAGTAAATTGTCAGCTAAAAATTTATTTTGCTATAGAACTGAATCGGCAACAAATATTAAATCATTTATGGTGGTTTGTTAAATCACGAGATTCTCGTCAATATTTCTCGAGAAATGAGAATCTCGAAAATATGGAAATATAACTTCTCGAGATTTCTTGAGCTCAAAATAACAAATCTTGCTCGATAATCTCGAGACCGGATTTCTCGAGCAGAAACTCTACAGCGTACCAACTTCTGGACTCTTGTTTGTCAGTTCCAGTTAAAAACTATTTTTTGCGGTGTTTATTCCTGACCCATAGCCTTCAGTTACAAATCGATTTCCATGAAACGTGGGTTGAAGGTTTCAATCAATACGAGAAAGATTTTATTAGCCTTTGGGGCACATTGGACAAAGGGTTCACTATACAACAGATGATTTTCTCATTATGTTTTTTATGTTTGTTGGGAGCTTAAAACATTTATTCATAAATAAATTTTCATGATACTTTAAAAAAAGATGCAAATATGTATGACACTGAACATGATATTGAACAAAGTGGTAGGGGGACCACCGAGCACCAGTTTAAGAACCACTTATAATTCTTTCATCAGTCTTGAGCCATTACGACGTTTTTGACTGTAGCCAAATATTTTGTTGCTCAACAGTCGAGTCGATAAATGCCTCAATTTTCTGTGATCATTTTTCTTCATTTTAAATATCTTCGATCTTTTCAACTTTTCCGATCTTGTGCTTTCTCAAACTAGATCTTGAAGATGGCAAAGGACTGAGCACTGTTAAACGTTGGTGCATTTATTTTAATTTTTGTTATTTATGAAACCAGTTTTGTAATATGTGTTTCCGTGTCTATTGAAACCTAAAAATATACTATGATTGTGTTGCTGTTAAAGGTAATGCTCTGAAACTCAATATTCCTTGTACTTCGGAAGAGAGTGGTGTAGCATGCGTGACACAGTCAATATGTAATTTAAAGGATTTTTACGTGGATTCTCAAAATCACCCAAATTAGAAGCTCTGGGAGGAATGAACCGCCCTGTTTTTCTTGCACTCTCATGCCATGTGACTCTCTTAGTCACATGCCCATCAGATGTTCCTTATACCTTTGTGTGCCTATATTTCTCCTTTGATTTATACTCAACATTTCTTTTTCTGCATCCAACAGATGGCATACACATCGTCAATACCATCTCATAATGCATTGCGTATGCAACTGTTTCATGGAAGTCGCCTTAGGTGTAATCTTTATCCTGGCTTCCGGCCCTTAGAAAACCGTCAATTAAGGCCTGGCACTATTTTGTCGCACGCGAACTCTAGCTTGATTTTTTATTATTCCCTTATATGGTCGATGCCATATTTACTTTCTAGTTCATTTCATCGCCTCTGCATAGCTTTAGCAGCCGTTTTCTGGCACCGCCTGTGATGTTTCATCTGCTTCACAGTTAAGTGCAACTTTCAATGCAGCTAGACGATCTTCAGTGTTTGAATTATGTTAATCTGCTGCTGTCTCGAACTGGAACTTGAAGATGCCAAAAGATGTGGTACCGCCATATGATGGTGGTTTTAATTTAATATTTGCTATCTGTTTTACTACATGTGAAGTAACTGTAGCTATTTTTAAATCTTGTAACCTCTCCTCAAAATTGTCGTCTTTATTCGAATCATGCTCTAACTAATCGAATTTTAAACCGAATGCCATTGACAATTGTGGAAGTTTCTCATCCAAGTGTTGATGTATGCTAGTTATTTCTTCCATGGTAGTAGCCATATTATTTTTAACCATTTCCATCTGCTTTTTGAGGCTGAAACTAATATCTTCCTTATTTGCAGCCATTTGTTTTTGCAGGAGGTAGTGAAGTTGTCTCTGCAATAGAACTTTTCTGCTCCTAAACTGCTGAATCACTATTTGCTACATATTCCGAACTGGTAACTTTCATTTTCTATTCAATTGGCTTCCATAGCTTTTTAAAGTCATAGCATCAATTTATTTTTATTTCCACTTGTAGCCAATCCCCGTTATTTGTATCCCTTTTTTGTCTCAGGAACTTTTAACTCACTTTAGAAAACCATTAAAAACAGCTAAATAATCCCACCGCTATCTCCAATGTCATATTTTTTAACCTTACTTCAAATTGGTCAACTAACAATTCGATATCACTAATTAGTAAGCAATATACCAGGTTTTATAATAATACACAAAATTTCACTTAAATAATACTTAAGACTTTATTCAGAATTAAATTAAATATAACATAATCACATTCCACTTAAACTGTCGCCGTCTAATTTAAATTATAATTTTGCATCATCATAGTCTAATAAAACCTATGTTTATTCTACAAAAAAGTATTTCTTATAAACAAGTCTGCTTACTTTATTAAATATTTTAGGTACATCCAAAATTTCTATTCAACGAAAACACGTAAAATTTATTTAATGTCTTGCTGGATTCCTATTTCTTGGACAAGAATGTGACGTTGTTAATATATTGTTTGAACATTTGAAATATTGTGTATCAAAAATTGAGGTTGAATACAATTTTACTTTGTATTGCATTACGATTATGTAGAATCCTAACAATATCTAAGAATTACAAACTTTGTTTTACTTAAAAATTTGTCACTATATTAATATTAATCATAAATTTCGATAGAAATTGGCGAGTTTTTTAATACAACAAAAATTAAACTTACTTTAATAACATACTCGTTTTACTCGGACTACCTTCACCGGTTAGATTATTGTCTTCTTTGTTAATGGTTTGTTTTGCTTTGACTGTAGCTGTTCATTCTTAAATAAAGGACAAAGTAAATGAACTTAGCCCTGTTTTGAACGCCACTTGTTTTGTCCCACCCGGCTCGAAGGACCAAAATGAAAATCAAAAAATACGAACCAATATAACTCGATGTAAATCCACAGATAAAGTCTTCAACTCTGATCTCAATTTCAAAATCTTAATACAGTGTAAACCATAATTATATTTTTTTGCATAAACTGGTTTTAGTTCTGGCAAACCTCAATAAAAAACAAAACTATTCATGACCATAGCTCTATCAAGTTCATAAATAAATAACAATTTTTTCAAAATATTTTAATAGAACAATTACATATAAAGCAAAAATAAAAGAAATCCTATTTAGAATTTAAAATATTGTACAAAAAACAAATAAAGGTATATGAAAAACAAACATGACAAACAATAAAAATGCAAAAAAGATATACAGGTCCCATTGGTTTCCAAAAGAAAAAACAAATAAATAACCACAAAAACAAATATAATATAAATTTTTTTGTTTAAAAATAAAAAGTATAAAAACGAATTTTATTTTTTAATTTTGTACTATAAATTCTAAAAAAAAAATATTTTAAATTGATTGTATTTATATTTAAATAAAAATTCAAAATGCTTTAAATGGTGCAAAATTAAAAAAAAATAAAAATTTTGTAACAAAACTTTTCCTTCATCTCCTCCTTGCCCAATTCCCTAAAAAAAAAAAACAAAAAATTAAATCCATAATTTAAACTAACATAAGTAAGGAACGTCATAAAATAGATTTTATTAATTGTTATGTTCAGTTATTTAAAAAGAAAAAAAAATTAAATAAATTGTATTAATAAAAAACAAAAATATATATACATAATTATAATCAAGAAACGAAAATTTTGTATTTGTTATATTATTAAATAATTATTTAAATGAATTTTTTTTTAGAATTTTTAAATTTTATTTTAGATGTTAGATAAATCAAATAAAAAAATGGTGAAAAGTGGGTTGTAGCTAGAAAATCTATATACATATATAATAGTTGTAATAAATTAATAAATCAATGCATTAAAGTTGTATTTTAAAGGTGTACATTTCAAAGTGACGATAACAAAAAAATAATGAATTAAGAATAGATATTAGGTTTATTTTGATATAATACTTTTGACAAAGATTGTTGTAAAATTAACAAATTTTTTGTAAAAAACAGATTAGATTTTTTGTGAAATTTGTCACTTATTTCACAAGCAACAAGTAATTCATATAAAAATAATCGAAAAATTTATAATAGTACGTTCACACTATGTAGCATCGAGACTACGTAATTTCGTCAGCGTAATTTCGAAATTACGAAACCCATTCACACTGCAATTAATCATAATTTCGTTTGACATTTCATTTTATTTCAATAAAAAATCAAGCTTGGTTTGTTGTTTTGTTGCATTTAAGTTAAGTGATGCATTAAGTTAAGTGATGCATTAAAAATTTATTTAAATATAAATAAATGATAGATATACTAAGAACGTAATTGGTGTATTAACAAAACTTACAAAATAAAATAAATTGTATTAGTAATGCTCTTGATGCGCGATCAGAAAATTTCTTCAAAACAGTATGCGCTTTAAAAAACGTAATTTCATATATTATTTTATAAATAATCTTCAACCAATCGCCAAATATTTTTTTATCTTTACGTTTTTGATCATTATTGTTTTCATATTTCACCACTATTTTTCATTTTAAAAAATCACCGCGGACAAAATTTAGGCGCGCTATACACCTCAGCTAAACTATGCGAACTATGTTTTTAAAAAAATAATGTTTTAAAGCGAATAATGTTTTTTAAGAAAAATGTAATGTTTCCGTTTTTATTTTATTTTTTGAATGTTTTGTTTTTGTTTTGTTTTTTTGTATAATTTCGTTATATACATTATTTTTTTAAAAACATAGTTCGCATAGTTTAGCTCAGGTGTATAGCGCGCCTTAAGATCAAATTTTTTAAGCTAGTAAAACTCATTGGCCTAACGATTCAATTTTTTAAAATTTGTCATATATTATAAAGTTTTCCACACAAACCAATTCAAACGTGTTTAAAAACAAACGTCATAATTAATTCAATATTCCAGTGCTGAAAAGAATTGGAACTATGTTCATACCAATTCAACGTAATTTCGATCATAATTTCATCGAAATTACTCTGAAATGACATGATTTCAAATTCTTCTCAGTGTATGGGAAATCATGTGGGGAACGATGGGGAACGATTTGAGGGGAACGATTGTAGTGGGGAACGATTTGAGTATCGGTCCTCGCATGGATTATTATATTTTCATATTGTAATGATTGTATGCAAAACATTACGTAAAAGAACTTCTTTGGACAGTTTCAAAAGTGCCAATAAAAGCTTTAGCAGTGCTGTCTTATTGATGTATGATATTTTATTTATAAAGAGGTTCATCGGATGACCAGAATAGAAACCAGAACCGTGTTCTTAAGTGTTGAGTTGTACAACGCAACTTCAATTTTTTTTGTCTTTTGTCTTTTGCCTTTCTTTGAGTGTCAACATTTTACGCCCAATAGTGTACATTTTCCATTACGGTTCCATAAACAAACAATCTGAAAACTATGAATTTTTTTGGTATCAACAAAAGAGAACAAATAAAATCTGGAATTTTTGCTCTCCAACGAAGTTTTGCGGTTATAAATTTTGACCATTTTTCACGGATTTTCGGTATAATTGGCGTTTTGCTAATAGCTCTCACAAATTTCATTAGATTGTTATAAACTTTTGCAAACGTGTAAAGAATTAGTAATTTTATTGAAAAATGTCAGATAGAAATTTTTAATTTAAGGTATTGCCACTGTGTGACGCGATTGAAGCATTTTTTCAAATAATGGATGTATATCAAATTTTGAACCAAATTTTCAGATTTTTTAAAAATACTCGAAAAAAAATCGATCAATTATAAATTGAATCAATTATTAGGCAATATTAAAAGTAGCCGCTGTTTTTTGTTCGATTTGAACATTAATTTTAATCAAGAATATATGTGCTATTTTTATCTACAGTATTTGGGCGTCTTATGAATAGTGATTTTCGGTGACTCTTCTGTAGACAAATTGTTTTTCGTTTTTCGATAGATTGTGAATGTAGTTTGGCCGATACTCCCAAATGCCAATACTTCCCAACCACGGTCAGTCATTTTTTGAGTCATCAAGAATATGCATAGGCAGATATTGTCCGGATTGAAGACAACACCCTGCCCATTGATCAATTATGGACGCTTTGTTTGTATTACTTGCCTTAATTTGGTTAATGTTTGACAGCAGAAAACCAAATTGATCGTTTGGCTAGGAAGAAGCAGATCCAGATCCAGCAGATGAAAGTCCACCGGCTTGGTCGATGCACTCGGAATACACCCTGCAACTAGCTTGAACTGCACGAGAGTTATATCGACCGACGTTATTACAAGAAATTTAAAATAAAAATTAATCAATATGTGCGTGCCTCAATAACTACGAAGGTTTCATGGGAGTGCGCACCATCGTACCACAACTCTATCTTAATTATTTAACCTTAGCAAGTTATAATCATTTAGAAAAAAAATATAAATAAAACAGAACAAAAGTTACAAAGCTTCCCTGCATGTGTTGTCCCACGCTGATGATCCACTTTTGGCTTTTCTGCATATTTCCAAAATTAATCCACAGTAAAAAACATTTTAATATCATCGCAAACCTACACTAATAGAAAACAAAATTCTTCTTTTATTTCTGGGCCACAAAAGTAGAGCAAAAAAGACAAAAATAGACACAAGAGTAAAGGGATTATCCAGGCTCACAAGATTCAAATCACTTCTTGCTCTGTATTATTTTTTCCAATTACTCATTTTTTGGAGCCAGGGTAAGGAAAAACACAACATTGCGAAAGGTATCTTTCTTTACGCAACAAAACCTTTGTATAAGTTACTAGGAGAAGCTGAAAAATTCTTTGGCGTATGTATGCATTGCATCTACAAGATGCGATTAAAAAGTAAAATAAATTAATGAAAAAATGATATGCATTCACAGAACGTGACCTGACCATTACAGGACAGGACAAAAGGAGGAGACCCACAGACTAAATTTCTCGTGAAAAGTATAGCAATGAATGTTGGTGAGTAGGGTTTGGAACCCAAACCCAGAGAAAAAGTATCATGCTCTATCGACCAAACCAACCGGATCAAACAAAAAAAATGTCTGAAACCAAAGACCTAATCAAGCTCCAAAATTTAGTATTTACAAAATGTAAAAAAATTTGAACGACTTTACTGACCAACGAGAAGAAAGGATTTATTTAACGGAAGTATATGTCTACTGACTCACGACTTTGGAATGATATATTTCGCATCATTGTGAAATCATGTCCTCCAGTTAGTAGGACGCGTTAACAACTAATCTGATAATTTTTGGTTTCACGAATTTTGGAAATAACTTGGCACTTAGCTCCTTTCTGGCGTCACTGAGAGCGAAATTCAACGGAAAACCACGTTACCGGTGACAAAAGTTTTTTCGAGTATACAAATTGTTGCGGACCACGTTTTGCACAAAAACTCGGGAGCGAATCTTGAGAGCTGGATAATTGAGCCACGCGATCGATTGGTATTCTGCTCTCGCCAAGACAATTCAATCGTGGGAGCAAAGAGTAGGACTTGCTGTAAGTGATCATGAGTAGACCAAAAACAACATAATAAGGAGAACAACCTAAAGTTTGATACACTGAAAATCAAAGAACACAAGCGATTTCACTAAGATGCGCGTTTCACCGAGGATGACACGTATTCCAACGCGATAGCCTCCTGTAAGGAGTATAAAGCTGCAAAGGTATGGTGTACCTCATACCTTGAAGGGAAAGTTCAAACAATTTGGATTTAAACTGCAACCCATAGTCTGAGACAATTTTTAAAATTAAAAATAAAATAGCAAAAAAGTAAGGTGTAATGTCATTGTCAGAGAAGTTAAGGTTTTAAAAAACACAAGTCTATCGGACGTACGTAAATCATTGAGGACACCATTGGAATTAATAATTACTTTCACTAATTTAAGATATTATTATTCAATACTGACGAAAGTAGAAGGTTTTAGATTGATATTAAAAATACAACTTTTTCCTTCAGTAATTTCAACTATGGAGAACATTCTCAAGAGAGTACCTGGAACCACGTTCGGTTTACCTCGCCGATGTTCAATATGGTACGAAATAGGGAGGAAGCCAATGCTTTTTTTAACGAGTTAAGGGCAACATCAGCCTTGAGAGTCCTCACTAATTTCTTAGTAGTTTTTTTTTTTCAAAAAATCTGAGATTGATGCCATTAATGAGGCGAACGCAGAAATAAACTGACGGTAGTAGTCAGCCCTGCCTAAAAATGTTTTAATCAGTGTCACAGTAATATGTACGGCAAACTCAGCGATTGAGGTGGTTTTATCTTCATCAATTTTTAGTACACCCCTAACTCCACCCCACTTATCCCAATTATTTAATGACCCAAAATAAAGCATTTCCATTCTTATTGTTGATTGTCAAGTTTGCATCTCAAAAATATCTAGCAACTTCTATCAGTACATCGATATGCAATGAAAGTGTTAGTAACGATCAAAAGATATCATAAAATCATCCAAATATAAGAAGATACAGGACTTTAAATGGAAGGGATCACCTGATTAATTAATTTAGTCATAGTCCTTGCGAACTGATACAACAGACAAACAGGTACGGTGAACGCAGTTTCTCTCTAGACAATTTTTCTAGATATATCTGCCAGAAGCAGCTTTCAAATCTAATCTGAAGATGGTTTGAAATGCTAGGTTTGCGTACCAGAGCAACTGGTGAGCTCCAAGGACTGGAACTTTCTTCGATGATCCCCAGATGGGGATCGTTTTACTATACGATCCAGCTCTTGTCCTTTCATTTACTGGTCATATGTTGTAGCTTCTTTGCAACGCAAGAAGCTGTATGGCATTCGGAAGCTGTTTAGCTTTTTCGGAAGTAAGATTCGATAGAATCTAAAGAAGATGCAAATAGGACATGATCTAATAATTTGAATGTTTTGAAAAAATTAATTTTCAAATGTAAATCATAGGTAGGAACGGAATGACACAATTTTCAAGAAACCTTTTATTGCCCTTTAATTAAATTTTGATATTGAACCAGCCAATAACTTTTTGACAGTTTTCATTTTGGATTTGAAGCGAGTAAAAAGACAGAAAGTTTGTAAAATTTATTGTGTATACGCAACACCGATATAGTACTGATAGACGCTCCAATGTATAATACTCCAATTTGGGTTTGATTCAATAGTTCGACCTAAGCATTATACTTTACGTCATTTGGAAGGAAAACAATTGAAGAAATGGTTTTAGAGCGGAAAAATTTGCAAATACGCCAGAAACGACGCTTTTAAAAAGCGTTGAGATACGCTTTGAGATTTTATATGGCATCGATGAATATTTGTAACCTGGTAGCTTAGATATCTTGAAGCCATTGCTTATGTGAATTAGGTTGGGGTTGTCGAAGTATAAAAAATGGTTAGGGCCACAGAGGGAATTCAATTTCACCTAATACCTAATCAGCTCTCAAACATATTTGCATCTTTTGTCAAAGTTTCATTAAAATTATTACACTAGTGAATGTTGTATGCACCCAACAAACATAAAAAACAGTGAGAAAAAGCAAATGAAAAGCAAGCCCCAAAAGCTAGCCAAATTTTTTTTCATATTGATTGAAATACATGAAACAAATGTCTAGCCAGCAGTGACGAACCGGAAGTTGGTACGTAGAAATATAGAAAACATTAGAACTAGTGTTCCGAAATCCTCGCCCTTTTGACCTATTTTTAAATGATTCCAAATCTTTCATTGTAAAGTGAACCTGGTTCATATGCCACTTTTTCACCAAGATCCCATGCGTTTTTTTGTCATCACACACACCACCCACTCAGTCATCTACTATTGTGTTCCAAACCGTGCAGGAGCATGTTTACCAACGGTAATAATATTTGTAAAATTAATTATTATTCAAAAAGTAGGCTGCCCTTGAACTTAGTTCTATCCCATGAAGTGAGCAATTTTCACAATTTTCCGTCAAGGACATTACAAGTTAAGCTGTAAATTATGAAGCGGATCTAGTTCTGGTTGTATTTGGAGAAAACTATTGCTAATTTAGGTTTTGTTATTTATGTTTGTAGTTTGATGATTGGATTTTTAGGATCAACATGGTATTTTATGGATTCGTTTTAAAATTTTAATTAATTATTAGCTGAGAACATTTCCGTGTACAATTCGTCATTCGTTGCAGCCGATGCACCTAATTAATCCCGAGAAAAAAGAATACTAATCGTCGTGGAAATCGCATATACATCAATATATGATTAATATTAACAAAGTCTTTATAATTCAATATTTTTTGAATATATATTTACTAGGCAGAACGAGCCAAAATTATATACATATTGGGGAACAATGAAACGTTTATAAAACGCTTTCCCCTTTTATTAGGTTTTTTTAAATTTTGACTATGAAGTAACAACATCTTCAGACTTTTAAACAACCTTCTCAAACGTTTAAATAGCTAACCACATATTCCAAAACAGCCTCCAAGCTCAAAACCGCTCCTATCATGGAGAGCAAAGAGTTCAGCTATTTTGGTTTTATGGCTAATGACAATAATTTGAGATATCATTGTTTTTAAGCTGCATTTCTTCAACATAATCTTTGCAACACATTCTCCTACTGTAAACTTTTGTGGCTGTAAAGTAATTAGAAGCTTTTTCATAATATTATGCATAAAATTCAATTTTTCATGATCTTTGTCAAAATAATAAAAATCAAAAATTCCAAAATTTTTAAATTATTTAATTTAATTTAAAAATGTTGAAAAAAAAATTTAAAAGTTTAAAATAATGTTGCTATGCAACTATCAAATTTATAATTATTCAATCAGAATACTTTTTATTTAAATTATCTATTTCGAGCTAAATAAATGAAATTTAAATAAAATAAACTTCAAAATTAATTTTAAAAAAAACGAGATAAGTTTTATAATAACAACCCAAAGAATGCTTACTAAATCCGATTTTCGCTAATATTTTATAATAAATTTAATTTAAAAATTTTAATCTTAAATTTTTAAGAAAATTTACCTTTTTTTCTAGAATATCCTGAGCTGGGCTATATTGTTTCGCAACGGGACTAAAAACCAAAATTTATAACCTAAATAAAATAAAATAATAATAATAAAAAATACCCAAACAAATAATTTTATTTCTTCAAATAACTTTAATTTAGATTTTTTTTTTTGATTTTTTTCATTACTCACGTCTTAAATATTAGCGAAGTAAAAATGTAATTAAAAGAAAAGGGAAAAAAGAAAGCATATAAAATGCAACCATAAAGGAAATAACATAAAAGTTGCAGAAGCAAAAATAAAAGCGACGATGAATTACACATTTTGCTATAAAAGAATCATAACCGAAGAAATAAACGTGTTAAGCAATTGCAACACTTTAAAAAAATTTATGAGATCGTATAAAATTAATTTTAAAAAAAAATGAAATACGGGTAGAAAATGTATTGTAGATATACAAATTAAATCGTAACACAAAATTTACAGGATGAATTTATATACACATAAAAATTATTATAACAAATACTACTATCACATTTTATTCCAACTGATTTCTTAGACATTCTAGTTCTAACACAAACTTCATTTCATTTCATTAATCTGCAAAATAAACTAATGAACAGAGCTATGGCTATAACTGGCCATTTGTTATTAAACAAACAGCATCCTCTACTACACTCATCTCAAAAATAATCCTCCTTTTATATCAATAAACTTTTAGATAGTTTTGATCAAACAATATAGCCGACTACCAAATTTATGTTATATGAAAAAAATTCCTATTTCATATAGACTAATTATTAAAATTTATTATTAAAGTAAATATAAAATGTTATCCGATTCAAAAAAAACTACATACTGCCAATAATATTTCATACAAATTAAATATTTAAAAAAAATTAAATAAATTAAAATAATTATTAATTTAATAGAACGAATATTTAAAAATTAAAAAATCTATATAAACTAAATTTTCTGTAATTTTATTAATATTTGTACAAAATATTAATCTAATTATATCTTACAAAATTAATTTTTATTTTTCGAAAAATAATAATTATTTTTCAAACTAAAAATAAAATAAATCGATTTTATTTATTATGTAAATTAAAAAAAAAAAAGAAGAAAATAATAGTATAAAATAAAAAGGAAGTTGGCTCGGACCAAAATTAAATAATTCCGTAAATCTAATAATAATCGTTTACCATAATTTAAATTAATATATTTCTAAAAAAATATATTTCATTTATTTAGACAAAAAAAGAAATACAAAGATTTTGTTATAAAACAAAATCAAATTTATTTAATTATTTCTATATTATTTATTAATTATATTTTTTAAAACGAAAAAAAAAACAAATTTAAATTAAATTATTTTATTGTTATACATAAAAAACATTTAAAATAAATATTTTAATTTTGTAAATAAACAGAATAATATTGAAATAAAAACAAAAAAAATATTAAAAATCAAAATAAAATTTAGTTCGTTTACAAATTTATTGCGTTCACATGCCATGAAGGAATGGATTCTTGTGTCGTTACTGCTAGTTTTAGCAAAATTTACTTCGGTTTCATTCATGAGCCAAAAGTGAAATTCTTACCCCCACTTTTTTGGCATTTCTCGACGTTTTAGGACCTACTAATTCTACAAACGCAAAAAAAAATTTATGTCTGTCTGCCGGCCGGCCGTCACAACCGAAAAAATCCAGAAAACGACTGGAGGGATTTCAAAAATTTTTGTTTTCTAAAAATAGGTATACTCAATTTTAAGAGCCCCAAGGACGATGTGTTCGACAGCTGTCCTGGAAGTGTGTCGAAAAAATCGTCAAGTGTGTCAAAACAAGGAAATTTGCATATTTATTATTTTTTGCTTAAAAACGTTCATGTTAAGTGATTACGAGTAGGAACATTGAATTTGGAGAAATAGTGATGGTCGGGATTGGTATCTGAGACCAAAATATGGATTATTGCATTATAAGTTTGTCAAAAAAATGTTGTCAAGTGTGTCAAAAGAATGACTTTCATTTATTTTTTTGGAAAAAAATAAAATTAATTATTTTAAATAATAAAGTTTTTGGATAAAGCTAATAAATAAAACAATAATTATAAAATTGTTTATCCGACAATTGTTTCGGTTTTTTAATAAACCATCTTCAAGGATAATACTTTATGAACAAAAAATTCTTGTAAAATAGTTTTTCATATGCATGTCAATTTTTCGTTGTTATTTTTTATAAGAATTTTTTGTTCATAAAGTATTATCCTTGAAGATGGTTTATTAAAAAACCGAAACAATTGTCGGATAAACAATTTTATAATTATTGTTTTATTTATTGGCTTTATCCAAAAACTTTATTATTTAAAATAATAGACAAGCCAAATATCACATCAAATATTAATTAGTTATTTGTATGAAATGTTAAATGTAATTGAACATGAAATTATTTTTATTGAGAATTTTATAGCATTATAAGTTTGTCAAAAAAATATTGTCAAGTGTGTCAAAAATGATTTTCATTTACTTTTTAGCCAATTTTTTGAAAAAATAAATTTAATTATTTGTATGACATGAAATTGGACATGGAAATTTTTGAATTTGTTATAGTTTTTGGGATATTTTTGGAATTTTGAAAAATATTTATATTGTTCATTTTGTAATAATTTTTGCAATATTTTTATAATTTTTGAAAAAGTTTTAATTCTTGATTTTGTTATAAATTTTTCAATTTTTTTTAGAATTTTTGAAAAATTTTAAATTTTTGATTTTATTATAATTTTTGGAATTTTGAAAATAGTTTCAATTTTTGATATTGTTATAATTTTTGCAATATTTTTAGAATTTTGGAAAAAGTCTGAATTTTTGATTTTTTTTAATTTTTGCAATATTTTTGGAATTTTGAAAGAAATATGAATTTTTGATTTTGTAATATTAGCTTGAAACGCTAAATGGAGAGGTTTTTGAGTAATTTGCTGATTGTATCTCTTTTCACTAAATTATGTTAATTTATGACCTATTATAATTTTCCGGCAACGTATTGATGCAGGGACGCACACAATGGGGGAAGGGAGGGTGGGGGGGGGGGGGGGTTCCTGTCTGGACCCTGTTACAATCGAGATGCCGCATCACTTTTCTTATAAATAAAAGAAGATTATTTCATAAATTTTAAATGTTAACTAGCTTTTACCTTTTACCTGCTTTCGATGAGTATCTGCCCAAAGTTATTTTTAAACAAATTTAATGACATATATTTATTCAAAGCTTTCTATGAGTATCAGCCAAAGGTTATTGTTAAATTATGTTAAATTAAAAGAAAAGTCACGTTACTTGCGGAACGATTTGCTTAAACTCGACCATTTTGGAAACTCATAAGGAAATGCCCGAAATCCAGTCTTCAGGAGTCAACGGGAGTCTTCAGGAGAAGGGAGTCTTCAGGAGAAATCTGGTATTTTTTTCTTTCATGCTAGAAGTTAGCCAATGTCCAGCCCGTTCCTAAAAAATGAACATTTTGCAAAATGTGATATATCAAATTATAGATCAATAACTTTACTCGTAGTTATATCCTAAATAAACGAACATTATGTTAATACACACATGCCCAAATTTTTAGAAGGCACCCATTTAATATCTGGCATCCAATACAGTTTTCGCAACAAAGAATCAACAACCGATCTATTGAACTATGTCACACATCGTTGGAACAGAACACTTTTAAAAGATTGTAAAACTTATGTTATCGCATTAGACATCTTAGAAGCATTTGATCGAATCTGGTGAGCCAACCTGATTAACAAGCTCGTTGCGTACGTATACCAACCCGTAGTCGTAAGATTCACAATTTTCTCACCGACAGATACATTTCGGTATCCATCGATGGCTTTTTCTTTGAGTCGAAATTAATTAACGCTAGTGTACCCCAACACTCAGTTTTATTCCTCAGTCTATTTTTATTTTATATAAACGCACTGTTGAAAATCACCAGTAATCCAATAAATAGATTTGCATATGATTATCGACTATCGTGATTATCGACTGACTGCACAAGTCATTCCTCCCCATATTTTTAAAGTGTAAAATGCACGATCGAATAAATCGGAGATAAATGTAAACGAAAACCTAGAAATAAATCGCCGATTGGGGTGACGAAAATTTGTTTATTTTAATTCCACTAAAACACAGCTATTGCTATAGTTTCCAGATCAAAGATTGAGTTCCCCAATGATATTTCAATTAGTATAATGTGTGATGAACAATCAGACAAATGTGAAAGCTTTCGATTATTGGGAGTCACAATTTCCAACTGTGGAACGATCATATAATGGCGATGGCAAAAAACGTGTCAAAAAAACTCGGCCTCCTTATTAGATGTAAAAACTATTGCACTCCGCATCAATTACTAAACAATTATAAGTCCTATATTCGTTTCTGTATGGAGTATTATTATCAAGTCTGGAGCGCTACATCAGAATGCAAGTTGTTGTGAGATCTAGGTTTTAAAAGGTATCTATGTGTTGTTGTGACAAAAACTTCTTTGGAAGAAAAATGCTTTGAAAAATGCTAAAACCATCCTAGCACACACAAAACTTATTAGAGGGCAACAAAAATTTAATTCTGTTAAAAATGAAAACTCCAATTTAACAAAATAAATTAATTTAATTTAATATCTTTTAAATAATATACATTTTTTTGTGCCATCATAACACTACACTATTTGATTCAATTTTACATAATTATCCCGAGTCAAAAAATGTTCGGAGGTAAATAGCATTTTTCATGTTTTTGTTTCTTTCTTTATAATAAAAATTATACATTTAAACTTTTACAATCTACATATATCATCTTTTTTGGGTATGAATGTACTTTTACAACTTTTACTTTTGAATCACAGATGTCACTAATACCTTTGTACTAAAAAATTATCTAAGAAACAATCCATCCGTTCCAAACAATAAGCAAATATTTTAAATTTATATCCGTGATAAATTTTTAGTTCAAATGTTTTAGAGAACTGGCTGAGAAGTATTTGCCCTAAACTTAACGATTTTGTACCTTGTGTTTCATTTTACAATTTTACCGATTACAGACATCCAATTAAGAACTTAATTATAATTTAGCTGCAAATATAAATTAATGTAAATGTTATAACTTATTTGAATAAATAAAATTATTTTTAGTCTTTAAGATGCATTATACTATTCGCTCAATTAAAGCGTTTGTGTTGAAAATTTACGTAGTTCAAAGTCAATGATTTTTGTTTCATGAAAATTAAGAAAGTGTTAATTGGTAAATGTTGTGCAATATCTAACCAAATGTCTTTTTTCAGCATTAGAAATATTATACAGCAATGATAAAATTAAAACTGAGAATGTGAATTGTATTTTGAAGCTGCTTTCTATGGAATATGTTGCACAGTGGTAAGAATAGCAATCTCTAGAAAGAGAATGAAAAATAGATAGATTTGATTCAAATTCAATGAATTTTTTGTAACTTCAGAAAAAATTATTGTTGCAAAGAGGCAAAATTTAAAATTTTTCTACATTATTTGATTTTTGGTGAACATAACATTAAACGTGATCAATACAGTGGGAAATTATTTCAAGAAATGATATAAATTGTTGAACTAATATTTTTGTGAGCCTGACAGAAATGACAGAAATTTTGAATTGGTTTTTAGATAACGTTTTATTTATGGTTTCCATTGTACTACAAACTAGCATTACACATTAATAATTTGTCCAAAAAGCATAACATACCATATATTCCAATATATTCCTCATCAGACTCTAATAGTTGAGGATTTGACCAAATTAGCAATAAGACACTAAAAATAATTGATCTGTTTGCTCGAATGTCGACATTCTGACACACATTTTCGATTTAAGCTAAGCAACTGATTGCTTTCATGAACTATTAAAAATAGGGTCAGTCATTCCTATTTTCGAAAAAAGTGACAAAAAAGACTTAAATTATTACAAACCTATTGCACTACAGTCTTTCTTTTCCAAACTATTTGAAAAGTGTGTTAAGAACCAAATGATGAAATATTTAGATATAGAAAATCGTTTAGTGATAAACAATATGGGTTTCTGGTAGAAAAAGCACTGAGAATGATTGTTGTGGTAGTACTTACCTCAGCAATATACAATCCTTGTTGGTGAGTCAGAAACATGTACGTAGAATAATTTATCATAAAAATAGAAGAGAATCATACCTTTAAGGCAATACCTTACCTTTTAAGGCATCTATATATGAATACGATAAAATCTTGATTTGGGTATTGTTGTTCTCTTGTATTTTTACCACCACAACAAATGGTTATTAATTTGAACACTACCAATAATGAAAACACTGACAGATTTTTTAAACAAAAAAATTATAATATATTTTTTTTTTTTTTTTAATTTTTTGAGATCAATTAAACTCAAGTAAGTAAAGAAGTAATTGGAATATTTTCAATTCAAAGGTATGGTTTGAAGTTTCTCAAAAAAAAACTCCACTTCACATTTTTCGTGTTTCGGTTGGGATTTGAACCTACCTCGTCAGTGCAGGGCTCGAATCCTTGGGCAGACACGCTATCGATTACGCCGTTGAGGCGATGACAATTTCAAAGTTGAAACTTCTTCATCACTTATTTATTTTTACTTAAGTTGAATTTTTCCACTGTCATTATAGACTCCATATTATGGAAATGTTTTTACATTATATGGGATTTGTTGCATTAAATTTCTAGACAATACTTTGTGTGAATTCATAGAATGGCGAACATTTCTATTCTAATTAACATCCTAAGTCACGATTGTATAGTCATTATTGATTGTTTTCAATCAATGTGAAATCAATGGCTGACACTTGGTCAATTTGTAGTCCTACATGTATTAACATTAGATTATAATTAATTATAATTAATTATAATTTATTTTAATACAATAGTAAATTATTACCATCTGCCTCCTTGATAATGGAGATAATTTTAAGCTTTTTATATCGGGTTCTGGAACAAAAGTGTATGGATGCCCAACCAGGAAGTGTGCCGGAGTTAAGGCATCTATATCTTCTGTATAGCCATAGAAGAAATCGGTTGAGAATTTAGGATTGCTGCTATTTCTGACAACAATGTCGACATCTCCTTAAACGTTAAAACTAAATTGCCAACCACTCTTCTTAAATGAAACATCATTAATTTAATTCCCATATTCCGCCAAAATGTGGAGCTGTTGGTTGGATAAAATGTCAGTTTATGTGTTCCTTCAACAGAGAATATGAAATTTTATTATTATTAAGTTTAAGAAATTTGAAAAATTCTAATTATGTTCTATTAGCTCCTATAAAGTTGGAACCATTATTACTAAACATATCAGTGCATATTCCTCTTCGGAGATATAGCCTTCGAAGATTCTATGTATTTCACCTTGGTTATCATATACAAACAAATATTTCTATATATGCTTTGTGTGATTGGTGTCCTCTGACCCTTGATATTTTCACCTGCATAGTCTTACCCGCATAATCAATTCTAGTTTTAAGAATACTTTAATTGTTGCTTAATAATGTTTTTCTGGAAGCACATACCAATAACACAGTTGTGGAAAATTCTCCGAACAACATTTCTGCACCAAACTATCCAATGTCGCTGCCAAAGTGTGTTACATAGTAAACTAGCAGCATGGAAATTTCTTTTGTGTTCTTGCATAATCATTTTTAACATGATTTCATTATTGCCCGGGAAGATTATGGGATGCTTTAATTCAAACGGTGCCGTAGAATTTTTTAATCGGCCACCGACTCTCATTATCTCATTTTCATTTATTATTGGTGACAACATCTTAAGACTGCTGGCCGTTCTTAACAAGGCTTCACATCTTAATGATTTAATTTCGTCAGAATAATGTTGAACTTGAATATATTTTATCAATTTTATATAGTTGCATCTTTGAGATCGGTTGAAGTTAGTTTGGTTTTTATGCGATCTTCCTTTTTACAGCAATAATTCAATAATTGTGTATGAACCGATTGATCCATGCCAAAACTCGAATCATTGTTGATGAAATTGTTGATGATATTTCATCGTTAATTGCACAATATGGTCTTACAATTAAAACTGACTTATTTCTTCTTCTAAAAACTCTCGTTGTTCCTCTTCTTGATTCTTGACTATAGGCCATTTTCTAGACCTAGATTTTGAAAGCCACAACAGAACATGCCATCAAAACGCGGACGATTGTAAGTTTGACAGAAGTATAACGCAAGACGAACAATCTGAAGGGTTATTACATGGACGCACATAATTACACTGATTTCTGGACGTAATTCATAAAATTTGAATCACCCGATTTGCCACATATATTTTCCATCGACTAGGGTGAGATGTAAGCAATGATAGAACGATGATAGAGCCAGTTCATGCAAATATATTTTCATTTCCTACTTTCATTCGTTGTTGGTTCTACTTCACAAAGTTCCAGTTTCGGGAGTGATACTTGTTGAATTGGTGCCACTTTCGTCTTTGCAGCAATAATATTTACTGCAAACGTCCCATTTTCTTGAGATACTCTACAATATACAATCGCTGCAATTGCCTTTTCCGATGCATCTGAAAATCAATGTAACTTGATGCTTTCGCTTTTCGTATTTAGCCACCACGGCATTTTGATTTGATGCAGATCGGGCATTTGATTTCGTAGTCTCAACCAAATTTCTCATAGCTGATGTGGTAGGATGTAATCTCATTCCAACTTCAATAATCATAATTCTTGAAAAAATATCTTTATCATTATGGTAGAAGGAGACAGCCATCCTAATGGGTCGAATATTCGAGTCACTTCTGAAAGAATTGTCCGTTTTGTGATGGATGGTTTTTCATCTGGCTGGAATTTGAAGCCAAAGTCATCTGCTCCCGGTTGCCACTGTAACCCAAGAATTTTAATAGCATATTCTCCAATTTCTTATTATCCCACTGATATATCTTCTAGCTCAAGAATATATCTTTGTGTCCACAGTAATGAGTAAATCATAAAATAAAACGACTAACTTTCTAAATAACCTTTACAACTTTATTGCTTGAATATTTTATGAAGACTGATAATCCATATTCCACAAATATAATGTTTAACAAAAATATTAATTTTATAATAAAAAACTTAAACGGTAAAACTCGTCTTTTACAATCGTTAATTATCTTTTATAATTCAAACAAAATAATTAATAATTTAGGGCTTTCCAATTCGCTTATTCATATATATAACAATTTCCGCTTTTTTTAAAAAGAAATACAACATTCTTGATTTCTAATGCTTAACCTAATAACAGTATTTCATTTATAACTATAACTACAACTTAACAATAACAATTTTTTAATAACAATTAAATTTTTTTTTTTTTTTTAAATATCATATGCCCACCGATCAGGTAATTTCTTGTTTCTTTTAGATCTACGTAGTTCTACAGTTTCGGAATCACTTAAGCTTCGCCGACGTTTTGATCGCAACACTTTGGCATCAGGATCGCCGATAATTCTAACGCCCGTGTGAAATTTATCATGCAAATTCGAAAATCGTAGAGAATTTACATGCACTCTTCTTATGTTGTCTATTATATTAACTAGGTAAATAAATTTACTCAATCTTTTAAGAATCGTACCCGGAATCCACTTAATGTGGTTTTTGAAATGATTCCTATAAAAAATTTTTTGACCAACCCTATAATCTATCGGCACAGTGGATCTAGCTTTTTTGTTAATTTCATTAGTTAACTTTTTCGTACGAATACTTGCGTTATACCGCTTCGAATCAGTTTTTTGTGAGTGCTTAGTATCACGATCAAACCGTACAAACTTATTTTTGTGAATAAGATCTAAAAGTATTTTAGGACGATAGGTAAAAATAACTTCAGATGGTGTCTTAGAATTGACAGTATTTGGACTATTACGTTGGTGTATTAAAAATTTATCCAATTTTTGTTGCATTGTTAGATGTTTTGAGTCATCCAGTAGGAACTTTTTTAAAACTGATTTTACAGATTGCACTCCCCTTTCTGCAATCCCATTACTTTGTGGATGGTATGGTGGTGACTTTGTGACTTTTATTCCATGAGCTTTACAAAAATTTAAAAATTCGGATGAGTTAAATGGTGGTCCATTATCAGACACGATCTCAGTCGGAAGACCAAATATGGAACATATTTTGCACAACACTGTTATAACATTTCGAGCGTTGGTTTTGGTCATAAGTATAACATCACAGTATTTGGAATAGACGTCAACTAACACAAAAAACCAACTGTTTTGGAAAAAGAAAAAATCTATATGTAGCCGCTCAAATGGGTAACTAGTTGTAGGCCAAGAAGACAGTATTTGTTCTTGCTTCACATTCCTGGTTGTTTGGCATGGATGGCATTTACTAACATAGGATTCAATATGTTTATCAATATTAAGAAACCACACGTATGACCTTGCGATCATTTTCATACGGACAATACCCGTATGATTGTCGTGTAACATTTCTAATATTTTTGAATGAAATTTTTCAGGTATTACAATACGATTTAAATAATATAGACATTTTCCCTCCGAAGATAACATTTCACGTTTACTGAAATAAGATTTAATTTTTTCAGATAATTTTCCCGGATTATTTGGCCAACCGGCAACAACATAAAAATAGACTTGACTTAATATTTCGTCATTTTGTGTTTCTTGTTGAATTTCTTCGAAATTTAACGGAAGGTTCTGACAGAAATTAAATGACATAATAGGGTTTATTTCTACTTCAGTTTGTGATGCTTCTGGTAACCTGGATAGTGCATCAACGTTTGACATCTCTGAGCCTTTTCTATACTTTATTTCATACGAGTACATCGATAGAATAACCGCCCACCGTTGCAGTCTTGCTGCTGCTACAGGTGGTGTCGCCTTATTAGGATTAAATATAGTTTTTAGGGCTTCATTATCTGTATAAATGACAAATCTCTGACCGTAAAGATATTTGTGAAATCTTTTTAACCCAAAAATGATAGCTAATGCCTCTCGATGTAGTTGGGAGTAGTTCTTTTCAGCAGGTGAAAGGGAACTGGATGCATATAATACTGGTTTTTCTTTTCCATTAATAATATGCGACAAGATAGCTCCTACACCGTAAGGGCTAGCGTCAGTTGCCAAGACAATTGGCTTATTTGAATCATAGAGTTCTAGAAGTTGATTATTTTCAAGAAGAGATTTTGATTTTTCAAAACACAATTGACATTCAGGAGACAAATAAAATTGTTCGTCTTTGCGTAACAAATTATACAACGCTTTTAGCTCCGTCGACAAATTCGGGATAAATCGTGAATAATAATTAAGTAATCCAAGATACGATTGGAGTTCCGTTATATTTTTTGGTGCAGGGGCGTTTACTACCGCTCGTACTTTGTCTTTGTTAGGCTGTATACCAAATTCTGAGATAGTATGTCCTAAATAATTCACAGACTTCTCCAAAAACTTGCTTTTTTCTAAATTTATTTTAATGTTATGGTTGTTGAGACGTCTTATAACTTCAAATAAACTTTTTTTACATTCCCCAAGAGTTGTTCCTCCTATTATTATGTCGTCAATATAGCATTCCACTTTTTCTATTCCAATGAGAATTCGATCCATGGTGTTTTGGAAAATTGACGGAGCACTTTTAATGCCAAAAGGCAGACGGGTGTACCTGAACAACCCCTTATGGGTATTGATAGTTAGGTATTCTTGTGATTTTTCAGTGACTTCGAGTTGCTGGTAAGCTCCTGCTAAATCCAAGATGCAAAAATATCGACAATTTGCTATTTTGGCTAATATGTCATCAATTCGTGGTAACGGATAGTGTTCCGTTTTGACATATTTATTGACTGTGACTTTGCAATCAATACAAATTCTAATCTCTCCATTCTCTTTGGGTACAGAGACGATAGGACTTGCCCAGTTGCTATGACGCAACTAATATACCTGACTGACATAGACGATTAAGTTCGTTTTCTACCTTTTCTCGAATTTTAAAAGGAACGGTGTAAGCTCGATGGAAAATTGGTACAAAATCATCACACAAATGTATTTCCGCATTATAACCCACTATAGACCCGTTACCCATTTTATTAGGAATGACATTTGGAAAATCAGTTTTAATTACCTTAGAAATTTCCCGCGACACATCCGTAGTAGTTTTGATGGTATCTGATACAGGCCTGACTACAAAAAAATGTTTCCACCTTGGAATCAAAACATCTAACCATGTACGACCCAACAATGGTCTTATTGAGTTTTCGGTTTCAATTATAATTACATCCAACGTATAATATATTCCTTCATGTAACACTCTGACAGTTATTTTTCCTACAACCTCGATTACTTGACCTGTGACGGAAGAAAAAACATTATTACAATTTTTTATAACTAGATGACTAAACATAGATTGGTACTTATCTAAATCTATTATGGTGACACTTGCCCCTGTGTCGACTTCCATCTCCAATTGATGACCTTCAATCTCTAATTTCATTGTGAGAGCTTCAGTTATCGTTGATATGCTGTTCACTACCTTGGCATGATATCTGGAGCTCGAGGGTTTGGTTTTACATACTCGTGACGTGTGACCAATTTTGTCACACATAAAACATCTCCATCGCTGAGCAGGACACTCTGTTTCAGAATGACGATATTTCCCACACCGCATGCATAGATTCTTGTATTTAATTGGACTAAAACTTCGATAATTGTTGAAATGACTTGGACTTTTACTTCTATTTGATGTTGCACTACTGCTACAATGACTTCCATTTGATTGACGCCTGACACTTCCACTTGACTTACTTCTTCTTCGACTTTCATTTGAGTGACTTCTTCTTATAGAACGTGACCGATTTTGATTACTGACATAGTTTTCTTGACGGACTGAATACTGTGGACTAGGGTTTATAGCCTTTGTTTCTTTCTCAGACATCTCCATAGTTAGAGCTGTTTTGCAACATTTTTCAAATGTAATATCACTCGACTTAAGCAATTCGCGTTGAATCGATTCCTTTCTCAACCCAACAATGAACTTGTCGGTCAAGGCATCGTCCAAAAAATCTTTAAACTCGCACGTTTGAGCTAACTCCTTCAATCGAACAATAAAATCTGCAATGCTTTCGCCTTCATTTTGTTGTGCTTTGGAAAACTTAAACCGTTCTGCCCTTTTATTAACGGTTGGACTGAAATGAGCTTTAAGAACTGTAATAATTTCATTAAATGTTTTTTCATGTGGTGCCTTTGGCATCGTCAATGATTTTAAAATTTTATAGGTTTCGGCTCCCATAACGGTTATAAACAAGGCGATTTTTTTATTGTCCTCGATGTTATTAATTATAAAAAATTGTTGAAGACGTTCCTCATACGCCAAAAAATCATCCCCTGGGAGAAATGCTTCAATGTTTCCGATCAAAGACTTTCACTTTTAATATTAATATTAATAATTTGATTTTTTAATTTTACCTTAGACGATGTGATTTCTTGCATAAGATGACCTCTAACTGTCCGCTATTGCATACATTTTCCTCAAAACACGCGTTTTAGCAAAACAAGATGACCTTTAATAACTGTTTCCTGCTATTGAATGGTGAATAAATGTTTTCTGATGCAGGATGCTATTCTTTATTGACTGCTATTCCTTAATTCTTCGTCGCCAATTTGATATATCTTCTAGCTCAAGAATATATCTTTGTGTCCACAGTAATGAGTAAATCATAAAATAAAACGACTAACTTTCTAAATAACCTTTACAACTTTATTGCTTGAATATTTTATGAAGACTGATAATCCATATTCCACAAATATAATGTTTAACAAAAATATTAATTTTATAATAAAAAACTTAAACGGTAAAACTCGTCTTTTACAATCGTTAATTATCTTTTATAATTCAAACAAAATAATTAATAATTTAGGGCTTTCCAATTCGCTTATTCATATATATAACACCCACCTTTTTTGTCTTTTTCTGGAATTGATTGAAGCAGGTTTGTGAAAATAGAGGCTTATTTACTCAAAATAAAACCAGCATTCGCTAAAGTTTGTACAGAATTTCCCTTTAATGTAAACGCCATTTCTTCAAATTCTGTCTCCGAAAACAGGTTGTTAACATTAAATTCTTCTTCGATATGTCCTGGTGATCCTTTCTGGCACCACTTGCAACTTGTGAACTTGTGACTTCAGAGAAAATAAAAACATATGACAGAAATGTATAGGCTCTGTAAACTCATTTAAATCGAAACTTGGGTTTATGCAGTTAAATCTAAAAATTAAGTCTCTGATGTAGTTCACAAATTTGAATAAAATAATGAGTGGTGGAAATTTTGACCAGTCATCATTTATTATGCATCTTAAAATACCCACATAACTGTTTGAACAAACATCTGAACAGTTTTCTATTATATAGAGTTATCTTTTTTGTAAATCCTGTTACATTTTCTTGAATATGGTAACCAAGAAAACGTAAGGATTAGCGACATCAATTGGAATACTTACTGAAGAAAGAGCCGAGCAGCTGCAACAAAAAAATTTGAATTTAAAACATAATCTTGTGCTGAAATTCCATTACTTTATTTGTGATTTACCGTCGAAATTAGCGCATCGAACTATAGCCAGCTAGATTTTTTTATTTTAAAGATAAAAATATCAATGGTCATAATAGCTGTATGTTACAAGAATTGTTAATCCATAATAATTATTATCACAATAATATTTGTGTATAATAATATTTGTATATTTGTACTATCAAAAACGTGTAATATTCAATTGTTTCTTTTACTGTGTACAGTGTAGCAAAGTCATTCCAATAAGTATCAACTCCTTTGTCCTTAAAACTCTAGAAAGACTGGTTGACCGTTATATAAGAGACACCGCCTTAATACAGTTTTCATTAAGTACCAATCAGCATGCATACCAGATTGGAAAATCGGTAGACACAGCTGCGCATCATTTGGTGGGTAATATTGAAAGAGCACTAAATGGCAAAGAATTTGCATTGGGTGTTTTTTTAGATATAGAAGGCACTTTTGATAATGCCACCTTCGAATCAATCAGAACTGCGGCATCACAACACGGCATCAACCACACGATATCTAACTGGATTGTGTCTATGTTAAACTTCAGTTTTGTTTCAGTTTCTGTCAAATGAGGTTTTCCATAGGGTGGTGTTCTCTCACCTCTCCTGTGGAGCTTGGTAGTTGATAGTCTTCTTAATAGACTGAATCAATCGGGATTCTATTCTCAGGGTTACCATACTGACAATTTGGAAAAACCTTCGCACTCTGGTAGATCTGATACAAAATTCACTGAAGTTGGTTGAAGAGTGGTGTGGTGAGCAAGGACTTTCAGTCCATCCTTCCAAATCACAAGTAGTCTTATTTACCAACAAGAGAAAAGTGCCGCCGATCCTTTGGAGGTAATTGGGGTCTTAGTCCCAAAATCATCTTATAGATCTACACAGCCATAATCAGACCAACACTTGCTTTTGCATGTGTTGTCTGGTGGCCAAAGACGGATAAACAATACATTCGTGATAAGTTAAATAAAATCCAGAGAATGGCATACGTAGGTATCAGTGGTTCAATGCGCACCACACCAACACTGTCGTTGGAGGCCATGTTGGGTTTCCTTTACATCTAAATGTGGAGTACATGGCTAAAAGGGCTGTCTACAGACTACATGTGGCAGGAGCGTGGGTAAACAGCGGGAAAACGTGCTGTCATGGTCATATTCTTGACAGATTACGGACAGTTTGTCCTGAAATAGATATGCATGGTGACGTCATGATCAAAGTATATAACTTTGAGAAGCCCGCTGAACTGATCATCTCTTCTAGAGAAGAATGTGAGGGATCTTGGTCCGACTGGTCTTCCAGCGAGACCTACGTCTTCTATACGGATGGGTGACTGTTGAATGGAAATGCACGAGCTAAGTTATACTTGGAAGTAAATAATGTAGCAATAAGTAGCAATAAATTTTCGCTTGGACGATTTTGTACAGTCTTTTGAGCGGAGGTGTATGCTATCAATGAATGCACAAACGTAATAACACGTTTGCGTCTGCAGGGTAAGCAAATTTGCATTTGTTTGGATAGCCAAACAGCTATTAAAGCACTTGTCAACCCGGAGACTACTTCTAAGCTCTTCAATATATGTAGAAAAAACCTCTGTAGGATAGCGCAACTCATCAATATCACGCTGCGTTGAATTCCAGGTCATAGTGGCATTCCGGGCAACGTAAAAGCTGATGAGCTTGCAAGGGCAGGAGCGGCCATGAAATTTTCTGGGCCAGAACCCGTCTGAGGGTTATCTAAAAAGTTTGCCTTGTCATTATTAAAAAATGAATGCTCTGTGGAATGCGTCATCAAGAGGCAGACAAAGTAAGATGTTTTTTAGCATTTCAGATAAAAATGTTAATTTTCTTTTAAGCTTGAAGAGGAAAACACTCAGATCTGTGATCGGTGTCCTAACTGTCCTAACAGGACATGAACATCTAAATAAACATCTTTTACGATGGGTCTTATAGATAGTCCTCTCTGTAGATGTTGTCTTGAAGAAGAGGAGGACTCTGAGCACTTTTTGTGTGTATGCCTGGCTTCTCTAATGTAAGAGCTAGAATTTTTGGCTCTGATACTGTAAAGGCCAGCATCGTAAAACTGTCGCCAAAACAGTCGGTATTGAATTTCATTAACCAGACAGAAAGGTTTGTAGAATAGTTGTAATGAGGCCAAGCTCGAACGTGGTTATGGACCGAAGAGTGTGCGTGCCAGGACAAGTTCCGCCTCGGGCAACCTGTCCACCCTTTCTATCTATCTATCTAGTAGTGGTGAGGCAAACGTGGATGATGACTTATTATGCTCACTGGACCCCACCAGGAAACAAAAGTGGATTAACGCTGCTGAAAATATTGGTATTTCCCATTCAAGCAGGAAAGCTTGGAGTCTCCTTCGGAAGCTGGGTAGCTCAAGCTAAATTACTCGTGCTAACAATGAAATAGATCCAGTGGATATTGCAAATAATATCGTAGACATGTCTCGTTCTTCTACTAATCGCCTTCATAAGAGAACCATTAAACATAAATTAAGAGAAATGAAGCGCAATTTCTCGTCTCCATCAAAATATGCGAACTCTTTTAGTAGCAAAGAACTAGATTCAACTCTGTCCCAAACAAAAAACGGTAAAGCAGCTGGCTACGATGGTATTTTTCAAGAATTTCTTAGAAATGCTAGAAAAATGTAAAACAATGGCTAACTAAATGTTTCTCGAATATCTTAGAAACCAGCAATCTTCCAAAACATTTTAAGACTACGAAAGTGATAGCGAAACTCAAACCAGAAAAACCATCCTATGAACCACGAAGCTATCACCCAATTGTTTTTTTTAACTCCAGCTATAAATTGCTAGGACGACCCATATACAACCGTATCGCACCCATCTTGAATGACCAGATTCCAGTCGAACAAGCTGGTTTCCATCCCAATCGCAGTTGCACTGACCTACTGCTCGCTTTAACATCCTATACCGAAGCTGGGTATCAAAAACAATTAAAAACATCTCACTGCAGCATATGACACGGTCTGGCGAATTAGGATTATATATAAGCTATTCAATGCAATACCTGGTAGCACCATCTCACGTTTAACTTGCATTCATAACATTCCTGACACAACATTAAAGAAATTTGGTTACGCTGTTGATTTGACCCTGGCCACTCAAAACAAAGACATGAGTATCTTGGAAGATTTGTTCTTAACTGACCTGGCAATAATAAATTACTATTTTCCAACGTGGAGCTTATTTCCTAATCTAAGTAAAACCCAAACTGTTGTTTCCACTTTTTTTTTTTTTTAATAAAATGTGTTGTGTAATAGGGTTTAGAATATGTGTCACAACAATACATAAATACCTTTAAAGACCTAGGTCTAGAGCTGGGTCCCACAACAACTGGCGTTCTAAGGTGTAGATTAACGCTTTTTTTTAAACATCTGTGGGTTGAAGCCACCTGAGACTAAGTGTTCCGGCAAACTATTCCATTTGTACGCAGTTCGGACAAAGAAGTCTCTCTTCGATCTGCCAGTATGACAGCGCGGGATCTTTACCGTTTCACCGGTTGCGGCAGCCGATTGCCGAGTGGAACGGGGGTAAGAATAAGTTTGAGGCATGATGCCGCTGATTTCATCTGAGCACTGCTGATGACGATATTTGTAAAAAACAACGAGGTTAGCAATAGTGCGACGATGTTGTAGGGAATCAAGTTTTGATGTCAAAGTTCGATCACCCACAATTCGTATAGCTCGCTTTTGAACAGAGTCCAAGAGGGCCAAGATGGAAACAGAGGCAGCACCACAAATTTGACAGCAGTACGCCATACAGGGACGAATATAGGACTTATAAACATGGAGCGATTGGTATGGAGTGAAAAAATTTTTGCATCTATTTAGGAGGCCGAGTTTTTTAGACGCGCTTTTTGCCATCGCCATTACATGATCGTTCCAGAGTAGGTCATTTGAAACTGTGACACCCAATAAACGAATGTTTTTACATTCACCTATTGGTTCATCACACATATTAAATAAAATATCTTTGGGGAACTCGGTCTTTAATCTGGAAACAATCAACAGCTGTGTTTTGGTAGAGTTGAAATGGACAAGGTTTTGGTCACCCCAGTCGGCGACTTTATTCAGGTCTTTGTTCACGTTTATGGCAGCGTCTCTCCGGGCAAGATTAAATCGTTCGTGCATGTTACCTTTTGAAGGAAGGGGCTCGAACGACTTGTGCAGAGTACTATCATCTGCAAAACTATATTTATTGGGTTGCTGGTGATTTTCAACAATTCGTTGATATAAATCAAAAATAGGGTTGGGGACAATACTGAGCCTTGGGGTACACCAGCGTTAATTGAGTTTAGACTCAGAAGAAAATCCGTCTAAGGTTACCGAATTGTATCGGTTGGATAGAAAATTTTGAATCAGCTTCACAACATTGGGATGAAAACCGTACGCAACGAGCTTGTTGATTAAGTTGGCATGCCAGACTCGATCGAATGCCTTAGAGATGTCTAAAGCGATAACGTATGTTTCACCACCTTTATCAAGTATGCTGTTCCAACAATGCGCTACATAGTTTAATAGATCGGTAGTTGATCTTTTGTTTCGAAAACCGTATTGGCTGTCGGATATTAAATGATTTTCTTCCAGAAATTTTGAAATATGTGTATTAATATAATGCTCGTAGACTTTGGATAGGACCGATAGTAAAGCTATTGGCCTATAATTTGAGATATCGGATTTTGGTCCCTTTTTGGGGACGGGCTGGACATTTGCCAACTTCCAGCACGAGGGAAATATACCAGATTTGTAGGATTGGTAGAATATTTTAGTTAAAGTTGGTGCAAGTTCTTTGGAAAAGGTTTTTCAAATAATGGGTGGAACATTGTCCATTCCTGAGGCTTTGTTGATGTTTAACCCCTTTAAAAGTTTAGCGACTATTTTGGGTTTGAAGTGAAGTTCATTCATATTAACTCCTGAAGACTGGATTTGGGGTATTTCTTTAGGAGTTTCCAAAACAGTGGAGTTCAGAGCAAAGCGTTCAGCGAACAAGTTAGCTTTTCTTGCGGGATCATTGACGATTAAATCACCATCAATAATAGGGGGAATAGAAAATTTTGTACCAGAATTTAAAGAATTAATGGCACTGTAAAAACTCTTGTCAGAAACAGACATAGACGTAAGTTTTGAGGCTTTCGCTTTGTCAATTTCAGACTTTTCGTTTGAGATAATCTGGTTAGATATCTTGTTGGCCTTTAGATATTGGGATCGATTAGTGGGAGTTTTGTTATGAATCCAAATATTAAATGATCTACGTTTGTTTCTAAGTGTCGTTTTGGCAGCTTTCGAATACAAGTATTTTTGTTTGGGTTTTACTATGGAAAAAGGGACAAATTTATTGATAGCAAATTGGATGGTTTCTGTAAAGTTTTGAGCAGGAACATTTACATTGTCAGTGTAAAAACAATGACGGTCAAAAGGGAAACCATGGAAAATTTTTGAAGACCACTCTTATCCATTTTTGAGTAGTGAAATATTTTACGGGGTTTGGGAGCTGTAGTTTTAAGTAAATCAGTTTTGATAACTGATGAGATTAAATAATGATCAGAATTTCCAATACTACCTTTCACGACATCGACACTCGTAATATCTGGCATTGTGGTAAGATAGAGATCTAAAAGAAAACTATTATCACCGCCATTACGGGGAGTGAAAGTCGGGCTTTTAACAATTTGGAATAGGCCCTGAGACGCGGCAAAAATTTCTGCCAGTTTTCCACTATTGTCAACATCGTCGGTCGATTTGGAGAATTCCAACCATGATTTGTTGTGGACGTTTAAGTCACCGGTAACGATAACTTCACAATTAAGGGACTTTGCTCTAATCTCGTCCACAATTTTTGTCAGTATATTAAAAAAGTTTGGGTTACGTTTGTTGGGGGACCGTTATAAAGCTATTGTAAAAAAAGTCATTTCTGGAAGACAAATCTTTAAAACCATTGTATTGAAGCCGTCACCGTGTAGTTCAAAATTTGGAAAGCGCGTGTACCCAACACTCTCATGAATGAATGCGCATACGCCCTGATTGAGTTTGAAAGCTGATTCGAGCCTATATTTGGAATTAAGCGATTCTATAAAGAGAAAATTTTCAGAAACTTGTGTTTCTGTAAGGAATAGAATGTTCGGTTTGTCGTGCTCAAGATGATGTTGCACGTCATCATGGTTAGCGTTTAATCCGCAGATGTTTTGAACATGTATTTTAAAATTTTTTATTGAATCATATATGTTTTGTCCCTGCAAATTCCGTGGACGTGCCGCTTTATGGGCGGGTGGATTGCGCAAATTTGCTTTACCACTTGCAGACTTATTTTTTTTCGGTTGTACTGCCATATATATATCAAAAGGGTTTTATTTTATTTTTTTATGTTTTATTTTTAAATGGATAACTAAGTAAAAAATCCTATCATACAACAAAATATGACATATGCCAATATTTCATGATAAGATCAAGAAATAATAACAAAATAATAAGCGAAAAACAAATTAAGAGAAATTTGCAGAAAACAAAACAAAACTAAATGCCAATAATCCAGCTGATGCAGCGCACCCCAGACGCACCGCCCACCACCTCAATCGAGGCACAAAGCCCACACATAACTACGTGTTGGTCCAATTCCTCGGAAGAGCTAATGAGCGGTACCGCTACGGAACGCTACCCAGCTAAGACTGGAAGTGCTGCCGTTGACTAATTAGAGTTCGTCCGCCAGCACCCTAAGATATCATCTTGGCTAATGACATCTCCTGCCATTGCCAGTGGTATGTGATATCTCACGCTAACTCATATGTCAATGGCAGGGACTGGAGTACGCAGGGTAGTCAGACCCCTAGATCAACATTGATCATAATCGATCCCTCCTGCAGGAAATGGCAACAACAACAAACTGGCAAAACACGAACTATCAGTGTTATTTAACGGCACTGTCATTAAATACAATCAACAGCCAAAGGACCTGGGCATTACTCTCGATAGAACTCTTTCTTTCAAACTTAACCTTAAGAACACGTCAAAAAAACTTAAAACGAGAAACAATATATTGCAACAATATACTGGCAGGCTCGATATGTGGTCGACTACTCTCCGCATAACTGTTCTAAGTCTGGTTTACTCAGTGGCCGAGTTAGGCTCACCAGTCTGGTTGAATATCACAAATACTCAAAAAGTAGACTGCCAGCTGCTTACCACGATGCGTACTATAAGTGGTACTATCAGGTCCCTTCCTTTACCTTGGCTCCCTGTGTTAAGCAATATCGCTCCACCTGCACGCAGACGCTTGCATGCACTCATGCGTGATCATAAAAAGGTAACCAACAACATCACGTTACCCTTGCATAATTATTACGGTGACCACACTCGTTGTCGATTGAAATCAAGAGCACTCTGCACAAAACTACCAGCAACCTGGGGCCCTATTTCCGAACACATAAATGTTTATTTGGACAATATTGTGAAGTTTGTATTGCTTAACATTAAACGGTAACGGTCACAATTTTACGAAAAGCAAATTTCACAATATTGTCTAAATTGAATTTAGACAATATTATGAAATTCGTTTTCCGGTAAATCGTTACCGTTACCATTTAATGTTATGCAATACAAACTTCACAATATTCTCAAAATTCACATTTAAGTGTTCGGGAATAGGGCCCCGGCTGGCAACTAATTTTAATATCTTGGATGCCTGGGACACCTCCTGAAATCGTTAACACTAACCTGGCTTTTCTATTACTAGCCCGACTTCTACCCAACCTGGTTTCGATCTGCCACGTCATACCTGGACTGCAAAATACCGAATAAGAACTCTTAGTCCTAGCTAACTTTTTCTAAAAGTGAGAATTTCCAAAGTCCCCTCAATGTGACTGCGGAGCTCCACAACAAACCATAAAACACATTGCTACTGTGTGTCCAATTTGACGATACAATGGCGACATCTCAGACATCCATTTGGCAACTCCCGATGTAGTAGCATAGATAGACTCACTCGATGTAAACATCTAAGGTTCAAATGAGCTGCCCAATGTTCAAATATTTTACTTTTTACCTTTTAACTAAAAGACGCGCAATCAAATCGAATTTAAGTTCATTTAATGTGTATTCATATTTTGTTTTGGGTAGATTTCATAGGAAAATCTACCTATTTTAAGTTTTATTTTTATTTTTTATGTGTCACCAAAAAACCATATGCTAAATAAATAAAATCCTCAAGCAAAAGTTTACAAAATTTCGAATAAATGAAATTTATCGAACATGACACCAATACAACGTGTTTTCCTTTGCACTGGAAAATTTTTATTAATTTAACTTAAATTCTTTGAACTTGTGAGTAGTTCTAATAGATAAATAAAAGAAAAGAAAAGACATCAAATATATTGTACTAATGCAAAACTAATCACATAACGATTTCTTTATAAAATACAATGAAAACCATTTTATTCAGAATCCACTACAATGAAATGAACTATTTTATTGTGTTGCGTTGATTCAAAAATCTTTGCGCAATAGATATAAAAACACAGTGGTTTTTTTAATTCCATTAAGACTAATAACATAAACCATTACAGTTGTCAAACTAAAAAAACTACATCTATTTTTATTATTCTCGAAAGGATCTTTTTATTGACAGCGGGCGAGACATTTGTTATTACAAATGCGAAAGTTGTGAAATGCTGTGCTATGCCAATTTATAAAACAAATTGCAGTATTTTGCGCCCAAACTTTCAATAAATTTAATTATAATTGTTTGAGGCATCATTGTAGTTATTATTCAAAACTTAGAAATTTTTCATCTTGTCCCGGGTAGGAACTGCCAATGTTAAACAATGGGCCAACCTCGGGCCAGTATTGGCGAGCCAAGCCTTGGCTAGTTAACTCCGGTTTTAGTCTGGGCCAGTTGTAAATGCCTAGATTGAACCAAGATTCAGTTTATTATATTACACGTTATTCACCAGCTGGTTATGCATTGTTATAGTGATTGTAAGTTTCATGAAATTTATATTTTTGAAATATTTAATTAATGTAATATTTATTATTTAATATTTAATGTTATATTTAATGTAATATTTAATTTTCCAGACTTGGCCCAAGTCTCATTTGCCAGACTTGGCCCAAGTCTAATTTGCCAGCCTTGGCCCAAGTCTGGTTTGCCAGTCTTGGCCCCAGGACATCATTCCAAGCTTGGGCCAAGCTTGGGCCGTTTGAAAATGTTAAGTCTGGCCCAAACCCCAAAAGCTGTGGCGCGGACTTGGCCCAGGCTTGGCCCAATAGCTAATTCTTACCTGTGGTGTGGACAGACTAGTTTTATACGCAGAAATAGACATTTAGTTTACGAAATTATAGTATAATCTCACCAACTCTTAAACCCAAACGTAATAAAAACAGTTTTTAAATTAATAAAATAGTTTTCCAAAAAAATCTTCATTCAATGCCGTGACCAGGAGTCGAACCTGGGTTACTACGGCCACAACGTAGGGTCCTAACCACTAGACGATCACGGCTATTGATTGTTGTGTTTGAACTAATAGTAAAAGTTTTATTCCACATAATTTATTGCGTTACAGATCATTGACTCTAAGTAATTCAAAACAAAATTTATAAAAACCAAATATTTTATCACCTAATGTAAGCTAAAAAGCATAAATTACGGATTAAATTCTAGTTTTTGTAACAACTACACTGTGATATTTGTAAAGATTGATCATTTGAACATTTTTTTTCATTCAAAACTTTACAAAGATAGATATTTTTCAAAGAGAATATGGGCTTCCAAAAACCAACCAAAAGAATATTTTTTTGTTTGAAAAACTACAAAAGAAATTTTTAGTTCAAGATTCCGCATCAATATCGACTTTAATCAAGGACTAAATTTTAGAAACATTACGAAAATTTCAAGGAAACTAACGTTGGTTGAAAAGTAGACATCCAAAAGTAAACTTAATTTTAATCAACTCCAACCATTAAACAAGCATACTCCTGACATCAACTTAACCTTCCCATGTATTTTTCATTTCATTTCATTTTGAACCAACAAACATTTCAAATTAGGAAACTTGTAGAGTGATAAGTCCCAAAATGGAATAAATTTCAAGAACAATTTTATTCAAGTTTCTGTCGTGGTTGTATTTCTGTATTTACAAACATAAAATGCAAAAAAAACCTTCAATAACGATCAGTGTAAAAACAATTCTAGTTTACTTATATTAAATTTGAAAATTATGTATTCATAGTTTGAATTTATGTGTTTGTCATATATTAATGATGAGAACATCTTCGTTTATAGAAGCTGGCTTAAGAAGTGCTAAAAAGAGTTATTGATTTTAAATATTTTCAAATTACTAAATGAGATCTTAATGAGGTAGAAAAGAATAAAAACTAAGCTACCACATTATTATTGTCATTTAATTATATTACATAGTTGCCTTGGCGAATCTAAAATATTTGCTTGTTTACACAAGGAAAATAGTAGATTAATAAATTGGAATTTATACTCGTCATGAATATCATTGAGATCTATTCATGAAAACTAGCAAAATTGTAAATAATTTTGTGGGTCAAGCACAGCTGTTTAACGTTACAATAAAAACAAGGGTGTTTCATTAAATTTAAGTAAATTTAATGAAAAGCACATCAAGGTTAGGCTACAATTCTCTAAATAAGCCCACTGCCACTATCACATAAACCGATATAAACCCCATTGCGTCCCGTGATAATGTTCGATGACTCCAAAAAGGTCATAATATTACAGTTAATAAATTTTTCAAACACATTTGCTACATCTGTCATTTTTTACTTCTTATTGACACACGTTATTCCGACAAACATTATGTGCATGGTGCTCGAGTGCACATTTCATGCACTCTTTTTATTTTACTCATTTTTAAGTTTTTTTCTAAGCATTCTAGAGTAGATATATTTTAAATTTAGTTGTAGTTTAAAAAGTTTAGCACTAAAACTAAAGTCATACATATTGGTTTAAATTTAACATTTTTTAATCATGCAATCATATATATAAAATGTGCATAGAAATACATACAGCTATACAAAAATATTTTATGTGTGACTTTTATGACTAGAATCTTCTAATAAGTTATGAATCTTTCCTAGACTAATAATTGTAGTAACACCATTACGGCAAATGAAGATTGTGGTCATATTTTCAATTAAAAATAAAATGTATGCCTGTGATTTTTTGCCATTTTTGTAACGATACAATTTAAATGAAAAAAAGTTATTGTATTTTTCTACAATTTTCTTATTATTGTAAATTTAAATTTAATAAATTTAAATATCAGTATACCGACATGAAAAATGACAAACAAAATATATTATTTATAAATATAATAATTTTTTTTATCCACTAAAATTAATAGTTCAAAGTGCGCATTTGTTTTATGTGTTTATTTTCATTACCTGCACAAAAACAAATGTTTGCCCATATTTTTAGATGCAAATAAAATTCATCAAATTATTATCATGAAAGTCATATTATCTCATAACAAGATAACCAGTCATTTAAGAAAATATTAAACTGCTTTTTCACTCTCCTTTTTTTTATTCTTTGTTTATTATTCTTATCATTCAATAATGTTCGTTCGCTTTGTTTTTAGGGTTCCGTACTTTGAAAAAGTAAAAACGGTACCCTATTGGTGAGACTTCGGTGTCCGTCCGAATTTCTACTTAATCAATTTACTCGCAAACTATAAGTGCTATCAACTTGAAATTTTCTATAGTTATTAAATGTGTTTTCCCACACCTGATGATAACAAAAAAAATTGAAATATTTGTTTTTATCTATATTTTATGGACATAGATAAGGAGATAGTAAAACAAAAGTTTTTTTTAAAGAATCAAGTTTAGTCTATAAAAATCGAAAAAAATGGAAGTATTTCAAAAAAAATGTTCATTGAATTTTCGACTGCTTAGTTTATGAGTTATTACCAAAAACGAGTGGTTTTTTTGTCGCCCCCCTTAACTTTGAACATTACAAAAGAAAAAATTTAAAAAAATTCATGGGAGAAGGGATTTTGCTAAATCGAAACCAAAACTTTTTTTTGTTGTTATAATTTCAAATGTTCATTAGAAGGGGTTTAAAGTAGAAATTTTGAAAAAAAATTATTTTTGATCATGGCATGTGGGGTGTCATATGTAGAGTTTCTGCTCGAGAAATCCGGTCTTGAGATTCTCGAGAAAGAATTGTAATTTTGAACTCTCGAATTCTCGAGAAATGATATTTCCACATTTTCGAGATTCCCATTTCTCGAGAAAAATTGTCGAGAATCTCGAGATTTAACAAGCCACCATAAATCATTCACTATTATTATTTTGAGTATTTTTTTACTAAACAAAAATTGTTAATGTCAATCTCCATCACTTTCTGATTGTTAAATCTAGATTTCGATGCAAACAGTAATACCTAATACGAATTTAGGATAATATTGTTATTTGTTATTTATTTATTTTCTTATGGATACAAAACAAGCAATAAAGCTCACAAACATGCATCTCGGTTAAAATACAAAAGATTTAAAACGTTCTTAATCTCTAGTTACAAAAAAAAAATTACTAATAATTATAATTAAATACAAAAAATGAACAAATAAGACAAAAAATTTAAAAAGAAAATTAAAAGAAGAAAAATAAAAGCTAATATTTAAATCAGAAAAATTAAGCATTAATTATTAATTATTAATTATTTATTTATTAATTATTCAAAAAACAAATATTCAGAAGGAATGTTCTTTAAATTTATCAAGAATATTATAGAATTGGTTGATGGATGAGCTATTAAGATCAAAATCTTGTCCAAAATTGATGATGAATTGATTCCAGCTGACCATAATCCGGTTAGAAGGCTGATGTAAACCAACATTAGTACGACAACGAGATATTTTAAGGGTGTGACTACTTCTGGACATAAAAGAAGGAACATAAAAATTGAGACTCTCAATACATGATGATGAATCAATAAGACCATTACAGCATTTATATACAAACTTCAGCTCACTTATGTTCCTACGAAGATTGAGTGAATTAAGATTTACCATCTGACAAGAAAGTTCATAATTAAATATACTATTTTCACAGTTCAACAGTCTCCTATAACACAGATACCTCATAAATTTCCTCTGAACTCTTTCAATACTAGTAGAAAAAGTAGTGTACACATGGGACCACACAACAGATGAGTACTCCAAAACAGGTCGTACGAGTGATTTATATAAACTCAGTATAGCCTGTATATTATTAAACGCTTTACATGTTTTTATGAGAAATCCGAGCATTTTTAAAGCCTTTGCCGTAACCATATCTATATGATCAGAAACGGATAGATTAGAACTAAAGATTACACCTAAGTCACTGACAGATTCAAACTTGGCCAATTCTTCATTATTAATAGAATAACTGTGGTTTATTCTATTAACTTTTTTTTTAGTGAAAGTAACAGCCTTACATTTATCAGGGTTAATGATGAGTTTGGAGTCAACACAGTAATTATAAAAGTTATTCAAATCATTTTGTAACAACAAGGCATCATTATTTGAGTTAATGCTTTTAATAACCTTTATATCATCAGCATACACTAAGATATTAGAATTAGAAAAGCACAAATTAACATCATTTATAAATAAAATGAATAGAAAAGGCCCTAGGATGGAACCTTGTGGAACACCAGACGTTACAATTATATTGTTAGATTCCGCCTCAACAATTTTTATGAATTGAGAGCGGTTCGAAATGTAGCTGATAATCCATCTCAACAAATCACCATGAATCCCCAAGGCATCAAGCTTTTCAATTAATATGGTATGGTCAACCTTATCAAAGGCCCTTGAGAAATCAGTGTATATCACGTCCACTTGTTCACCCTAATCAACTGACTCACTAATTTTATTAGCAAAAGTATAGAGATTAGTCACAGTAGATCGGCACTTAATGAAACCATGCTGTTCCGGTATAATTTTATGCTTCAGATATTTGGACATATGATCAACGACTAATCTCTCAAAGACCTTAGATGGACAAGAAGTTATAGATATAGGCCTATAATTACTAACAATAGACCTATTACCATTTTTAAAAATCGGCACTACATTAGAAACACTAGGAAAACAGGCTTGCCTTAAGGACTCATTATAAATTACGGATAATGGATAACAAATAAATTCAGCACACTGTTTATAAAAAATAGGAGGAATTCCATCCGGCCCCTTACCCTTATTCGTGTTCAATGCAATTAATTCATTTAGAACTTGGAAAGTAGATATTTCAAACTTAAAAACAGTTAGACAAGAACTACTTTGGTTGAAACGAGAAAAGCCACTAGTATTGTTAACATTAGTATCAGTATAAATTCTTTGAAAATATTTAGCAAATAAATTAGCCCGCGAGGCATCAGAAGAGGCAGTCTCAGAATCAAGAGTTAAAATATCAGGAATAAAATTAGAGTTGCGTTTGCGTTCATTAACATATGACCAAAAATTTCTAGGGTTATCAGAAATACTACTTAGTACATCAGACAAATGTCGTCGGAAATCTCTATTAAAGGCAGCTTTGAAGTCGGAACGGACATTAACAAATTTCAAACGATGGAATTCAGAATTATATGTTTTGAAATTAAAATGGCATTTATCCTTACGTTTGCTAAGTTTAATAGTTTGTTTAGATATCCAAGAAGGAAAACCGTTTGAGTTTTTTTTAAATCTAGGCACACCCCTATCAATAATCTCGTATAGAATTTCATAAAATTTGTCTACCATACAATCAACATTCTCTCCGGGAATGAGGATCAGATTTCAGTCAATTGCCAAAAAACTGTTGTAAATTAGTTCTAAATTTGATTTATAGAAGTTGTGATACATATAGTTATTACAAGAATTACTTAGGATTTCTTTCGTATCGATAGTAACACAAAAAGATGGATGGTATGGATCGATTTTTGAAAATTCTGGAGTTGAAGAGACCACAACATCATGGTTAGAAAAAACCAAATCTAAAATTCTATTTTGGTGATTGAGGATACTAGAGTACTGAGAAATCCCACAAAAACTCACCATATCAATAATCAAATTTTCAACACCATCATGTATTTTTGCTATTACACCTGAAGAATTAAACAATGATGATTTATTATAATCACCAACTATTAACAGTACATCATTTGGATATTTTGTGGAAACGATCTCAACTTGATTTTTAGGGGATTCATAAACTAATTCAGAAGATTTCGGTTCAGCGTAAAAACAACAGACATTTAAAGATGGATTTCCCGGAATCCTAATCCACAAATCTTCAGCAAGCGACTGGTATTTAGATATCAAATTAACTGTATTTATAGTTTTCGTATTTACGGCTATTATAACACCACCACCTTTTTCATTCATAGATTTATATTCTCTATCCCGTCGAAAAACAACATATCTGTCATCAAACAATTCATAATCAAAAACCGATGAATTCAACCACGACTCTGTGATGCAAATTATATCAAAATTATTTTGAACAACATTCCTTCTAAAAACATTAACTTTAGTTCTCAATCCTCTAACATTCTGATAATAAACAGTATATACTTTAGATCTATATAATGACATTAATAAAAAAAAGGTAAAATTAAATGATTATAAAAATATGATGAACAGTAAAAACTTATGATTCATTAATTACCACTCACTTTTGGAACGTCACTCAGCTGTTTATTACCTCTATTACAAAAATGTTTATCAACGTCATCTAGATGTTTGATAGA
This sequence comes from Diogma glabrata, assembly GCA_963693315.1. Classification (NCBI taxonomy): domain Eukaryota; kingdom Metazoa; phylum Arthropoda; class Insecta; order Diptera; family Cylindrotomidae; genus Diogma; species Diogma glabrata. The sequence continues at coordinate 248,353,691 of OY856186.1, forward strand.
GATAATATAGTTGTCTTCATCAGGTTTTTTTGTTAAAATATTACCATCCTGCACCCAAATGTATTTAATCTTCTTGATAAAACAGATTTTTTTGACCTCTGAAAGAAATTTTTTTGCAGAAGGATGTAAATGTTCATTAACGAAAAATTTTTTTCCATCGTTTCTGCTTTTAATTGCTGGTAGATCGAGATCTTCAATAAGTAGATTACGTTTCATAGATTTTCGTTTTAATTTAAAAGCTGCTATAAAGTTGTTTCTTGTAATTCGAGATGCAAATTTTACTATAATATTTTTAGAAGTGTTAGCTTCAGGTGACTTATGAGCAGTTTTGACTCTATGACTATGTTCTGGAATTCTGATAATCTCAGCATTAAAAGACTGCGAGTGGTTTTCCAGTGCCTGAACACGATTTTCAAGTTCATAAATTTTGTTCTTCATGACCATGTTTTCATTAGATAGAATATGTAGTGATTTTAAGTGATCATCAAAATCTGCCAACCTTTTTTGGAAATCATCAATGAGGTTCGAAAAAAAGGTCATGCTGTTTGCGAACTCCTCCTGGATTTTTTTTAAACCGATGAAATCAGTTTTCAGAAAACTATAGTCACAAGATTCCGGAGCTTCAGAGTTGGATGCATAGTTTATATCATTTGTATCATCAACACACACGATGGTAGATTTACGTGACTTCTTACATATTGCACAAACCCAGGTAGCGGTATTACATTCGATAAGATGGTAAAAATCATTTGATAAGCCAACACAGTCTTTATGGAAAGTTTTCTTGCATGAACCACTGCACATTAAGCCAGGTTTTTTTTTAGTGATTGACGAATTACAAGTAGCACAAACTTTGGATGGCATTTATAAAAAAAAATTATTTAAAACTTTTGTTGATTATCAGATTTGTACTTTAAAAATTGATAAAGATTTAAATAAATTAAGATGCACTGTTATAAAAACATGATAAGTACAAATCAATTAAATTAACCAAATAAACAGTTAGAAATGCTAAAAATATGATCTATGTTGAATTGTTAATGTTCTTCATGTTCATAATGCACTGATATAAAAAACCAAAATATTTCTTATTAAAAATTTAACAAGATTAGAAATTAAATAACTAACACCAAACAAAAATAATATGCATTAGCAGAAAATTCATAAACAGTAATCTTTATGTTGTATTATTATAAATTCAATTTTAATTTCCTCGAAATATTTATATTTCTTTTTTCTATATAGACTTTATTTGTTGTAAAAGAATTTAAATTAAGTAGAAAAAACAAAAAACGATGTGATCATAACGAGAGATGAACTGGATATGATAAGCTATATATGATAAGCGGAGACGAAAAAAAAAAATTATAAATGTATTGCGAAAAACCTATTTTTATTTCTATGGAAAAATAACATAAGATCACTGAAATGAAGGCTTTAAATCTAAAGTTTATCTTAGCAATGGATGAATGGACAAACTTCCGCAAGCGTAGATATTTGAACGTACATTTGTATTATATTAATGGGAAATCGGAAAACCTAGGCTTGATGCGAATTGAAGGTTCATATCCAGTTGAAAAAGCCTACTAAAATTACGTGCCAGATATTGTTTTCACTACAAGCGATGAGCCAGTGTAATGTTGAAATACGGCAAAATATCTCCAGCTTTCCAACAGTTATGTTGCAGTCATGGGAAACACCTAACGACAATGTCAATAGTTTATAAAGAAAATGAAACCAGTTAAAAAATCAGTCAAAGTGAAGCTTCCAATAGTGATTCCGATTCAGTTCTACAACAAAATGAAGTTTTAGCTGACAATTTAGTATTGAATCAAAATATGAAAATACGAGAAACGATTTCAAAAATTAGGGTAGTTGTAAAATTATTTAAAACTCGCCAGTGCGCAATGCTATTTTGCAAAATTATATAAAAAAATTAAATGAAGAGAAAAACGTGTTGCCATCCCAACTAGCATTTTAACTTCTTTTAAAACACTAAACAGTCTTACCGAAACTAACTTCCCCACCTTCATAGTTTCTTTAAAATTTCTAAACAGTTTCGATAAGGGCCATTTGGAGAACTTTCTCCGCCTTTAACGAAGCTATAATTTGTAAAAGACTTCGAAAATAGCTTCGGTAAGGTCTTTTGTAAGCAGTTATGCAAGCTGAATAGAATTTATGGTTTGACAATAGCTTCGGTAAAGTACTTCTAATAGCTTGTTTTAAGCAATCTTTAGAAGTTTTATAGAAGCTATTAAGAAATGTGAAAAAAATATTACAATGTTTTTTATATATCTACACTTTTTTAACGTAATTATTGTTATTGCTATGTTATTTATATAGTGTTTAAATTTAAGTTTTTGTTTACGGTCGCATCAAGTTTCGAACCCTGGTCCTTCGATCGTTTGTCCTGCACACTATCCAATCGGCTGATTTAAATGTTAAGAAACAATAAATATCTTTGATAGTAGTTACAATAACAATAGCTTCTATAATACTTCCATAGTACTTCCATAGAATTTAGTTTTTTAATTTAGATGTAGAAAATATAGTATATAATTTAGGGGCTTATTTTTTATGGAAAAAGGTATGTGACATGTAACTTCAATGGGTTTTTAACGATGAAATTATAATCTAAGATAAAAGAATATTGACAAATCTATTTTCTATTTGTTTTATTAGTTCAAAGATTTTAAAGAAAACAAAATTAAAGGGTTATATTTTTTCACTTATTAACTTTTAGCGTACTTACACCTTTATTTGAACAATATTTTTTTTCAAATAAAAAGTTTTGTAATTGGATTTTTAAAAGGTGTCACAACAACATGCGTACTAAGGTGCTGATGAACGCAGTTAATTTTTAAAAATGTTATATAAATATAAAACAATAACAAAAGAAGCAACGATATATCGCACCCATCCATTTGCTGTAAATTATTTTAATAGAGTGACTAAATTATGAAACTCTGTATTGCCTCAGTTCTTCCTGACGAGTTTCGCTCTCAAAAATGTAAAGAAAATTCATAAACCATTATTTATAAAACTTTAAATTTTCTCTATTCCACTCTAGTTGATTTTTGATTCTGATTCTCTAATCTAATTGATTATGATTTAGATTCATTTTGTTGTTTATTTGAAGAATCTAAATAAAAAATATTTTATATTGTGCAAAATAAGTCTAAATAATAAATTAAAAAACAAAAACCACCTTATGCACAATACTTTTTTGACAAAAACGAAACGATTTCAATTTCGTATATGCTTCAATTTCATATAAACACATTCAAATTACATGTCACATATCTATTTCCATAAAAAGTAAGCCCCTGAATTAAACTATATTTTCTAAATTTAGATGAAATAATAGAAGCAATAGCTTCCGTCAGTTTGACATATTTCGTTTCAGATATTGAAGCAATTTTTAGACTATGACAGCTGTGCTTCTATACGATCTGTAAACAGTTACAACCGAAACAACTACAATCCTAATGACAGCTATAACTTCTATAACCTTTTTTCGGAAGCTTTATTTAGTGTTGTGTATATAAGTTTCGGTAAAGCTTCTAATATTAAATATAGAAGTATTTTAGAAGCTTTCATTTCGATGGTGGGGAGAACTTCTCTGTGGATGTTGTATCGAAACTTTATAGAAATAAAATATAACTAGCTTCCGCTTAGAAGCATTAGCGAAGCTTTATTGAAGCTGAAACTTGTATAGCTCAAAATTGAGAAGTTAGTTTGCTTGTTGGGATTACTCCTGGATTACAAAACTAAACCTAATTCTATTAAAACCATGATTTAACGGTTTTTGCCAGTCAAGCCAGCAGTTTAAAAAACTTTAAATCTTCTAAATTTAAATCATTTTTGGAATACTAAATAAGATGATGTAGTTGCTTTAAATATTCTGAGTGCCATTGGTTCCACAAAATCAATAAAAGCTTTCAACCGTCAGGCTGTTATTATCTCATTATTATCTGCAGAGGGAATCCTAAAATTTCTATTCAAATCTCTTCGGAAAAACAGTTCAGAAATAAGCTTTAAATTTTCATTTAAAATACAATCTCAAATTTTCAAAAGAAGAGATAACTCAATTAACTCAAAGAGATAACCCAAAGTCAGTTAGTCATCCCGAGGAAAAAGATTTTTTCTATTTGCTCTAAAAGCGAAACTGCAAAAAAAATTTCTCGAAGATTATTTAAAGATTCAGAAATTGATTCTTCTAATTACAATGAAAGCATTACATATATCGACGAACGACATCAACGACAGTGAAGAGCTTATACAGCCATCGGACTCAGAATTAGAGGAAAAGGGTTGCGTTGAACTAAATTTAGAAGTATTCGTGAGAGTTTGAGAATGCAGTCAACAATAAATGACAACTACCGCTCACTATCCAAGGAAATGAATATATTTGAAGCTACTGGAAAGATCACTTTCAATTCAGGACTTCTAAAAAACGCTCTAATTTTGATAAAACCTGAATACACTGTAAACGAGAGAAATTTTTCTGTATCTGGAAATTTTGACATTAGACGGAGAGTTACTGTTTTTGTTAAAATTAATGTTTAATAATTCTCGAGAATATCGAGAAATTCAAATAATTATTCCCAATTTCTCGAGAAACACAATCGCTGATAAACTCGAGATTCTCGAATCTCGAGATTCATAAAAGGTCGAGAAATCAGAAACTCTAGTCATATGATAGATGATTTTTTTTTGTAGTGCAAAAGAGTTTTTTTTTGTAATTTTCGAAAGCACAGTTTTCGATTTATTTTCAAAAATGTAAAATTTATTTTTGTCCCCCGCCTTAACTTCGAACATTACAAAAGAAAAAAATTTAAAAAAATTCATGGGTGTAGGAATTTTGCTAAATCGATACTAAAATTTTTTTTACTAGTTATAATTTCAAATAACGTGAGACTCTACTAACAAAAACTGTTTTTTTTTCTCAAATATTATAAACACGGAACCCTCAGCGAGCGAATTATATTAGCACTTGCCTGACTTTTTTATTATTTGTATGACGAAATGTGCACGGTATGGTGATTGTATGATTTTGTAACATGGAGAATTATTGCACATTTCACGCACTTTGTTCAAAATTGTTTTACGGTTATCAAGCTTCAACATTACAGTAAAAGATCTTTTTATAAATTGGTGCTAGTGCTCTTGCAGAAGCTTTCAATATGATGAGAGGGATATTATCAAAGCCAAATGATTTATTAGAATTTATTTTCAGCAGCATATTTCGTAGGATATCTGCTTTTTGGTTTATGAAATTTCGCTTCACTGCCATTTTAACATCAAATCATAGCAGTTTTATTTGAATTTTGTTTAAAAAAAATTTAAGTTGTCTGGGAAAAGATTAATAATTAGTTTTTCCTAGCCAAGCCGCATGTGTAGTTCCAACCCCGTTTTTGAAATGGCTTTAAATGACTTGGAAGTTTTTATATTTGGTAAAATTAAGGTCTTATTGTGGTCGGATTCATTTAGTGTCTATGAAATGTTTAATTGAACCTCGATTCTTCATTATTTGTTAAAAACAAATCAAATAGTTTGCTTTTATGTGGCTTTACTGTGTGATTAGCTTAAATCTTTGTTCTGATAATTAAAGTCACCAAGAGCAACAGATTTTCATTTACGTAGCTATCTAACCTTTTTCTTGGCTACAGATGTAATATAAATACAAACAGAGTTTAACCAAGACAGCATATCTTCATTGATGCCGTATTGTGATGCTTTGAACTCAACTCAAACGGTTCAATTCTAACGTATGGTATGGGTTCGCGGATAATGCTCGGCCTCAAAATCATAACGTAGTACAACTTGTCCTTTTTAAATATAAAATGAAAAACTATCATTCTGTGATGCAACTTTTTGAGAAATTGATAAAAAACGTATGCAACAAGGGCAAAATACAGAATACAAACAATGTGATAAGCAATTCAATACGATAAACAGTAAACGAGTAAATTAAAATGTGAACAATTGAAATATTTTTGGTTGTAACATTGACGCTGTTTATTGGAATTTCTCAGAACCCAATATTTTGAGCATGTTAGAGTGAATATACGCTAAGAGTTAGTTAAATAAATTATGTGTATTAAAACAAGCTAAGCAGTGCACTTTGAGGTACGCTTAAAGTATATACAACTTTGGAGATAAAACTTTAAATTTGTAACTCTTGGTTGTGATACGTATGGGTATGAACATATTATGTTTAATCAAAATATATTTATCAAATAGTAAAACTGTTTTGAAAATTTTACTAAATTTTATTTGATGCAACAAAATTAATTTTGTTGAGCAAATATTATAAAAAATTCACCAATATATGTTTTTTTCAGTGTAGACTTGGTTCAAGGAAAGTTACATACACAAATTATCCGTATGGTGGAAGCTCTTGAATCCTATAACACTGGTAAGTACGCTCAGTTTTGGGACACATCCTTACTTTCTATCCAAACTGATGAAAGAACATCAGCTACACTACCAGTTTTCTCTGAATACAATAGATAACGTTGACGAAATAAAGTAAATTACACACCTGGTGTGTATGACACTGCTCACGGTTGTAACTATTCCAATGTGTTACTGGCCTTTTTTTGAGTGGAAAGAGGAATAACCGTACATTATTCTAATTTATAACATCACTGATCTCATTTCTCTCCGTTTTTTATGGCTTATGAAGCCGTTTCTGTCTTTTCTATCGTTAACAGCCACAACTACGTCACTTTTAAGCATGTCACATAAAATGGTGTCTCTTCAGCCATTTTGGACGCATTTTCCACTTTCGTTTGTTATTTTTGCCGTGTCGCTGCAGGAAAACTTCTATGTTATGGTTGATGAATATCTTTATTCTCCACAAAATTGTTAGTCTAATAAATAAAAGCTTGTTGCCTTTCTAACGCAACGACTGACTATTTCGAATATTTCTCTAAAAGTAAGAATATTCATACATAAAAAAATTCGCTAATAATATGCCAAATTATTTCAGTTCCAGCCTATTAAAAAGAAACAGACATAAAAGCATTTATATATATCAATAATATTTTAACATTTTTTAGGGTTCCGTACTTTAAAAAAGTAAAAACGGTACCCTATTGGTGAGACTTCGGTGTCCGTTCGAATTTCTACATAATCAATTTACTCACAAACTATAAGTATCAAGTTGAAATTTTCTAGAAATTTTAAATGTATTTTCCCGCGCCTACTGATAATAAAAAAAATTCAAATATTTGTTTTAATCTATATTTAATGAGCATAGATAAGGAGATACTAAAACAAATGTTTTTTTTAAGGAATCGAGTTTGGTTTAGAAAAATCGAAAAAGAGCAATATATATTTCAAACACAAATTTCAATGAATTTTCGACTGCTTAGTTTTTTTAGATATTGCCAAAAACGAGTGTTTTTTTCCTGTCCCCCATTTTCCCCCTTTACACAAGAAAAATGTGAAAAAAATCATGGCTATGGGCATTGTTGTTTGTGGATTGAACGAAGATTGAACGAAAACTTTAGCGGTTGGCTCATCATTTCAAATGTTATTTTGATGAGGTTGAGAGTGGAAGTTTTGAAGAAAAAAAATTATTTTTGACCTTGTCGAGGTTGTCATATGAAAGGTTGATTTTTTTCTAGTCTGAAACAATTTTTTTTGTAATTTTCAAACGCGCAGTTTTTGAGTTATGTTCAAAAATGTGAAAAAATTTCTTGTGTTTCCCTTAACTTCGAATATTACACAAGAAAGTTTTGTTAAAAATTCATGGTAATGGGAAATGTTGTAAAGATTGAACGAAAACTATAGCGGTCGGCTCAGCATTTCAAATATTATTTTGAGGGAGTTGAGAGTTGATCATTAATTAAAATTGTCAAGTAAATCGAGGTTGGGGATCTGTTCTTTTAGTTAGGTCTGATACAGTACCACTAGTGTAGAAAAATAGTATTTACCATCACTTCGATTTTAGCTCTGCTGGTAGTCATTGTTGATGTTCAACTAGCTATCGTTCAAATCCTGTTGATATACCGATCTCCCCAATGTTCAGTAGACAAATTACTCGACCGTGTTGACAATGCATTGGCAATAATTTGACGATACATTATCCTCCAACTATTGTGATAGGTGACTTTAATGTTGGATTCAATAAAAATCCTCAAAACTGGTTCTCAAACTATTTTCTACAAAAAAATAAAACTATACAAAAAAAATTCATGAACCAACAACAGTTGAAGCTACAACAATTGATAATATATTTTCCAATATAAATAATTTACAAGCGGGCGTGATTGAAGCTTTCTTTAGCCACCATAAACAGATTTGGGTTAGATGCAACCCTACGTGAAACTATGCTAACAAAAACTGTTGTTTTCTTAAATATTATATACACGGAACCCTTGGCGAGCAAATAGCGAATTATATTCGCACTGGTCTGACTTTTTTTAGTTAATTGCACTCAATACTAATTAATTTTTTTTATTAATTAAAGTAGTATTTGAGAGTTTTTAGCCTTGCAAAATGCAACAGTTAACCCTTTTAATAATATCACAGTATTTTATTGGGGCATCAAGTAATGATTTAGAAGAGCAAGTGCTAATGAATGATTTAATTACAAATGATTAAAGGCTATTGTACAGAGTGAAAGCTGCGAGCGGTGCTGTGTGCAAAGCGGTGCTGTTTTGCGCTAGAGGAAAGCGATTGTGTGTGCACAGTAAAACTTTATGCGAAGCTATATGCTTACACAGAAATCGATTTTATTGGTCATTTTTCAAATTTAATTCATGATCAGAAGTTGAGTTATTCTTAAACGAAAGTCTTGTTTACGGTTTAGAATTTTAAGAACGAAAATTGGTATACATAACATCAATTTATACCTTAAAATCAAAGGTGAATGTCATCAATTATATCCTCAACTTCGGAAGGGTAAAACAAAATTGTTTGAATGTACTAGAATGTATATACTATATAGAAACAATTGATTATATTTTAATTCACACACACAATTAAAACGCATGCTATTCAGCTTCAAAAACTGCACAGAACAGTTTCAAAGCGAACCGCTTACAAATATGCTTACGCGCAGCAAACAGCTTTGCTTTACTGTGAACACTGTCATTTAATTATACGCGTGCAGTTTCGTCGCTGTCTACGCTTTCAGCATCGGTTTGCGCACAGCAACGCTCACCACTTTCACTCTGTACGTAGCTTTATATGTATGATTGTCATGTTGGTTCATCTTTTGATTTTTGTTCATCTTTGTTGTGATTAACATAGTGGATTACATTCTACAAAGCGTCTATGGATGACGTTTCAGATTTTTAGATAAATACTTTTTGAAATGCAATGTGTAAAAGCCTACAATCAACATTTGTTCCACAGGACTGGTTTTGGAAGAAGACAACTAATTAATGTAAGCCTTTTGATTTGACTTATATAATTTTTATTGATTTTATTTTTGTTCTGTTTAATTATTTGCGTCATGTATTCAGTACCTAGTTTTTTTTTATAAATTTTCTGTGATAAAATAAGAGATTTCCAAGGCTCAGGACACAGTATTTTTTTATAAAAGTCCAATCGTTTCACTAAGAAAAGCTTGTTCCTGTTGCTTTCTCGTTGGGCACTATGGATATTTAGAAGCTGACAATCAAACAAATCCTGCAATAAATGCCTAACTGTTAGCACCAGTATCGGGCTTACTAAAAGAATATTACAGTATTAGTCCGAATGCCAAATTTGATGATGATTTTAATTTGTAAGCAAATCAAAACTATCAGGAATCGAACGTTAGGGTAAATTATATGTAAATAACTACCGTTAGACAATATGGATGAACTCTCTTTTTCCATTGCCAAATCAATATACACGGTTAAGAAGTTGCGACTAACCGATTTATGATATCGTTTGAAACCTTCTTAGCTTGCTGGCTCGAATACTTCAACAATAGTTTACCAAAATAGCTATATCTTCAAAGCGAGTATAGAAAGTTTTCAACGCAAAACGGACTTCTAAATTTGTCACAGCAAATGCATTTCATCTAATAAGTTACGTGGTTTATCTTTCTGAAAACAGTGACACTAGATGCCGAGTGATGTAACGTACCAAGTACATACTTAAACAGTGAGAGTCATATATCAAGGTGTTTTCCAGTAAATAGATCCTATTCTGATGGTCTATTGGTCAAACATTAACAAAAAAGTTTACGTGTTAAGTTTAGAGCTCAAACTGATCATAAGTAACACATTGTTCAGCAACAAAAGCAATGATGAAATATTTTTTTTTAATAATTTGATTTCGAAATTAAAACTTCATAATTATATTTACTTAAATTGAAACAGTGGCATTCTTTAATTGTATTAAATTTCGTAATTTTTGTACTAAGCTTCTAAACATGGTCTAAGCAGCCAACATATTACATAATGCAACAAAATAGTACTGTATTCTAGTTACTTAGAAAAATGACTAAATCTAAATAGAAATATTCCATACCGTAATATATTGGCTTTCTCATTCCAATGGAGGAGGTATTTTATTATGTATTTGTTTTATTAATTGCATTTCTTAAATTCGCATTTTTTATTACATGAATTTCTTTGATTTCGTTGATTAATTTTGTTAAATTTTGACAACATCTATATATAAAAATTCATAAAAGTAAATTCGAATAATCATGTAACTGTTACAAACTGGCGCCCAACGTGGGACTGCAACCCAAAACCGTGAGAATAATAAGAATGAAAAATCGCTGTAAAACCAGTCAAATATCGTTTGGGAAATAACCAAGAATAACCAACAGTTTCATGTAGTTACTACGAAGAAAATTTGAATCTTTCGAATTTATATTATAACTTATTCGAATACACTTGCAATTAGATCTACGCAAGTGAAAAAGTCGAGATTTGAACTTGACCATTTTGATCTTCCTGAAACTTGACATGTAAGTAGTATGGACAAAATAAAAAATTCAACTTATTTTAAAATTTTTTTAAAGTGCATAGTTTGAGCATAGGGGGCACCCCAACATGCATGAAAAATGAAAATTCTGCCAATCCGATGTAACTTTGAAATTGAATTGCTCAAGAACGGCTATACCGATTTCATCAAACTTTTTTGTTTAATAGATGATTAGTTAGTCGTTTGAAAAAAAATTAATTAATTGTTTTTACAATTAACTTTTAAATAAAAATATTAAAAAACTTTTTTAAAGATGGCACTAGGTACGAAGATCAATTGTAATTTAATTAATTTTTTTTCTGAAAATAGTTCTATCTTTACTCTAAAATATATCAAATTTATAAAGAGGCGTTAATTCGTGTTCTTGAGATATTTAATTTTAAAGATTTTAGTCCGTCTAAGATTCTAATTGTTCATTATTTTTTCGAACAATTTTTATCATCAAAAAATTTTAACCACTGAAGTTAATATAACCGCATAACCACCGCATAATATTATTAAATTGTACACCACCCCATTTCCTGATTGGTACCTTTAAAACTTAATCTCTTAACACAATCCAAGTTGAAATATCCTCAAATGAAGCGATTAGTTTTTGTTGATTTGCTATTTTTTTGTTTTGGTTAATTGGTATAACAACCCCGCGTTCTCCGGTCCCTGTTATTGACATAAGAGTTAACGTGAGATGTTACATTCCACTGGGAGCAGTGAGATTTCATTAGCCAAGGTGATATCTTAGAGGTGCTGGCGGATGAAATCTATTTAGTCAATGGTAGTACCCTCAATCATAGTTAAAAACTATTACAAACACAAATTGTGTTGACTCGCAATGATTTTAAGAATCGTTCAGGAGCCCGAAATGTTACTAAATATGTATTATAAATACTAAAATTTTCTTATATATTTACTCTTCGAAAAGGCCTATTTCTAAATTTATTATGCTTTTATGCTACATTTTATATTATGTGATAGTATTGTACTATTCTTTCCTACTTTCTTTTGCTTTAATTTTTCATAAAAAGAAAAATCTTTTTAATTCTATTTTAACTTTCATACAATGACAAAGGCATACGTATCTCTAAATTATATTTGATATATTGTTGATTTTGGTAAATTTATGTGTTTGTGTTCATTTATGTGTATAGGAAAACAAGTTGTAGTATGGTATAGTTTTAATGATGTACAAGGTTGTCAAATAATATGTTTTGGACTCAGAGCATAACTTTGCTTTTGTTTGATTTTGAAATATCCCGTTTTTATTGTTCGGTGTATTCGATGGGAAGATTTATCAACTTTTAAATCGTTATATTGAAAATCATAAATTGTAATAATATTTGGTAACAGTTACTAGCAAGGAGACGTACCCAATAACTCAAGAAAGAATGTTAAGTAAAAGAAAATATTTTATTCGTAAAATGTTTTACCAAAACTAATCGGCAATTATTGTGACAACTAGAGAATCAAATTAAGAATAGAATCTTAAAAAGTTTTTAACCGTCCATCCCTCTCGGCTCTAATCTTACAAAATGGGTTGGATAAAACAGCTTTGTGTTATGCAGAAAGAGTTGCAAGAGTTGCATCTCTGCTCCTATCTAGATCTAATATTTTGTACAAGTTAAGTATTTCTATGACATATAGCATGCAACATGTTAATTTTGAGTTATATTTATAAATCACAACACATCATTGGAAATTAATATTATTTTAAAAGATATACGCTTAACTGGGTCAATTACTTTCAATTTTTAAGATTTTTTCTAAGTTGCATGAAAACAAAATAATTTTTTTTGGAATATGTATTTCTATTTCAGCGTTCAAATTTAATTACTAAAAGATATACGGTTTCAATAAACCTACTCAACAATATTTTAAGTAACTGAAATGGTGTAATAAAATTATGCATAAATAACTTAATCAAATTTAAATGAGCTTACAATAGTTTGCAGGTAATCAAAACATTTATCTCTATAAATCCCATGTTCAATAGCCTTAAAATATGTCGTATGAGAATGTTGAGTTACCAAAATTTCATTTAAATCATTAGCTCACGCGTTTCAGCATTATTCAAGGCTCAATAACACAAATATTGTAAACAACAAATACAATAAAAAATAATTTCTTTGAAAACAGCTGATTAATAAAATATAAGAACTACAAATGTAGTAAAGATATTCAATAAACTAGAAAAATAAATTCATTCAATAAAATTACCGCCTATCTATATATGACGTACATCTATTTTTCTGTATGTATATAATTGAAAAAAAAGTTTATGAAAACTTACCATATTTGAAAATAAAAATATATTTACATAATTTTAAGAAATATGTTAAATTCCATTGAATTGTTCAATATATTACCTCATACTAATTGCTTTTTGTTATTGCAAATCATAAATAGTTTTAAACAACAATTGGTCATTATATATTCTATGAACATTGAAGAAAGATGTTTAAACGATATGATAGTACGTTACTGCGTGAGATGGGTGAATATTTCACTTTTTTTATTGTTTTGATGAAGTTTTAGCAACAGAACTTATAATCTTAATATTGGGAAAAGAGATTAAGTAAAAGCTGGGTATGTTGCAACTGATAGTTCATTGTACGCTATATGGTGAGCTTGCTTAGTAAAATTAATTAGATCAAGTGAGATATATCTTGTGGTAGTTAAAGTGTTAGTCTTAAGTTGCAGAAAACGTCTAGTTTCTATCTAGTAACACTGATATCTTTGGACTTCTATCGCTCTCTTAGTCAATTACTTCTAGCTTACCTAGTGGCTTTTGGAAGTCCGAAGGTACTAGTTAGTTAGTTTTTTTTATAATTGAACTTTGGTTGGAATTGGTTCTGTTTTCATTTTTAGACATCGCGTATGAAAAATACGAGGGACGAAATAAGAATAAGGAGAATAAGGTTACTATTAGACATTAATACAGGACAGTTTTGTTAAAATTGCTGTAAAATGTTCTTACTAGTTCTGATGCAAAGCATACGACTTTAGCGCCAAAGGTGCAGCATCAAAATATATAACTGCCATCCTCTTTTCTATATAATCGGGCAATGTAGATGCCTGTGATGTGATTTAGGCAATGCCTAAAGCTTACGTTAAACAATCGCATGAGGTATAGAAGAATGATACACAAACCCTTTTATGAAAAAAAAAGAAAATTTGAATACTGCCATCATCCCCAGTGAAGCGTTTTTTAATTTAAAGTTAGGCATGTTTAGTGTTAATTATAATAAATTATAAACTAACCTCTCTAAATATCCGAAGATACCATGCCAACTAGGATTAGGATTCAAACTACCGTTCCTTATAATTTTGAGGATTAAAATTATCACCCACGGGGTAAGGAATGTAAAGCCTTGAGCTTTTCAATTTAGAAATAGATACCTAAAGTATCTATTTATAATAATTATAAAATAAAAGAAATTCAAAGAATTTAATATAACGAACAAAGAAAAGAACTTAATTTACAGTTGTTGATTGATGACTTGATGTTGCTAGCGACTTTCGTCCTTGTATGTCGATTGTTGAATTCCCCAATTTTTTTATTCCATGTTTCACAAAATTGTCTAGATCAGTGGATTCATCGAAATTGTTTTCATCGCTTTCGTAATTGTATCCAACTTTTGAATTATGTTTATGACTATTTGAAATTGGATTAAAATTAAATAATGTTCGGACTATAATTTTATCACCAGGTAAGCCGACAACTCTTTTGCATATATGCACTATTGAATTTGTTGGTAGTTTTGCTATTATTATATCACCAACGTATTCAAACGTACAATGTGCCATGCAAGCATATTTAATTACATGTCCAAAAATTCTTCCAGCTATCATAAAAAAATTTGACATTTTCTGTTTTCAATTAATTTCTTCAAGCCCACAATATTTATCTACACCTCACAAAAAAAAACCAAGATGACGTAGTTTAGTCCAATTTATTTACTTTAATTTAAAATCGTTTAAATGTGGATTTAGCTTGATAAAAATAAAAATAAATGCAAATTAAATTAAATTTTTTTCGATTTTAAAATCAAACACTAACTTCCTAAAATATAAATTTTTTGCTTTGAAATCAAAAACTAACTAACTAAAATTAAGCAATATGCTAACATAAATAAGATTTTATTTTTAGAATTAAACGAGACAAAAGTCGATTCATTGCAATTCCGTCTCTTTCTTTCGTGGTATTATAAGGAAAATGAAAAACGAGTTTTGGTTGATGCTTTGAAACATTCGTTATATGAAAACAAATGTAAGTGGAGAGTTCTAATATTCTTGTTTCATTTTTTCTTATTTAAATATTGTAACAGATTTGCAAGTAAAAAAAAATTCATAACGGAAAAGACGTTTACGCGGCCTGTGTATTAGTGATTACGTTTAATACAAACTTTAGCTATTGCAGAGTGCGCCGTCGTTTCATTATTTTTATTAGTGTATTCTTTTCGACTGTACTGAATAAGTTCCAACACCGAATTATCGAAATTTGTGTTCTTTTAGATTGCACCAGCACAGAATTATGATTTCAATCGTATTCTTTTGGAAACAGAATTGTTATTTTGCCCACACCCAGTACAAAAAATAACATCGTAGAAATTGGTGGTGTAGAAGTTGTACTGAAATTTTTTGATTCTTGTTTGTTTATCGTATTTGGGATGTTTTTTTTTGTATAACAGATACTAATATTATGGAAATATTATTTTGTGAATAAAAATCAACCAATCACAATCAATATGGGTTAATATTTGTAATGAAAAAATTGAACAGAATCCAAGTGTTCTTTTTAACTTGTAATTGTACTGATTTTTTTTTGTTCTGTGTGGAGACGATTTTAAAATTTTTAATTTTTCGTCTATACTCGGCACAGTCAAAAAGAATACACTATATGTTTGATACAGAATTTAGATATTGCAGAGTGCGCAGTTTTATTTACTCATGTTTCATTTATGTTTACATTTAATACCAATTTTAGATATTGCAGGAGGAGTGCCCGTAAATGAAAGAAAGCCATTATAATATGGTTATTTTAATGAAAGAATTGTTGATTACCAATATAGTATCGCCGATTGCGATGCAAGAGCCATTTGTATGGTGATCTGTCGGATGACAAAACTAAGACAATGCCCAACATGTAGGTTGGTAGTTCAAGGATGGAATTTATAGGATAAATTAACTAGAACCCAATATTTGCTGATAATGCAGCAACTCTAGCTGTCTGATCTGTCAAGCCTTAGATTCCAGTTAATACATCCTACACAGAACCAAATTTTTCTAAATTAGAATCTACCAACCCCACATGCTGGACAGTACTAAATTGCGAGCACAACAGGAACGGGGAACACCCACGGGGTTAAGGAACGTTTACAAAATGTATATAATTAAAAAGCACATCTCGTTTTACTGGGAATGAATATTGTGTTGGTTATATGTTCTGTGTATTGTTTCAGTGATAAATGACACTCATTTCATTTGGGATTTTGCATCAGCATCAGGCTTATATTTGTAAGATTTGGACGATTTAGAGAAAAGTATAACAAACCTAGTTGCAACCTCTCAGGAGAATTGGATTCGAAAGATTGAGTCTCTCTCTCTCTCTGGCATTTACATCCCATGAAGGGATTTTGACATCTGTGCCACCAGCTTCCAATCATCTCGTTCCATGACCAGTTGACCCCAGTTTCGACATCCTATATCTTATCCTATATCCTATATCCATTCTTTCCAATGAAGCCCTTTCTACATGACCAAACCATCTAATCCGGTTGGATTTAATGAATCCGATTACATCGCAGCCTCCAAGAAGCTGTCTGATTTCATGATTCATTTGGATTCTATACTGATTTTCAGCAACTTTACATGGACCATAAATTGTTCGTATGACTTTCCTCTCGAATGATGATAGAATTCTACAATCGGAGGAAGTCAGTATCCAGCTTTCACTTCCAAATGTAAGCACAGGTCGGATTAGTGCTTTGTAAAGTGTGAGTTTACACGACCGCGAAAGATGTTTTGATCGCAGAAGTTTTGAGTATGTGTAGAAAACTCTGTATGCGGCAGAGACACGGGCTTTGATATCTGCCTGCATGTCATTTGACGATGTTATTACAGACCCGAGGTATTTGAAGTTTTCCACGCGTTCCACTTCATAGTCGCCAGCAGTGGCGAAGCGTGCTTCTGAAACTAGGGTAGACATATTCAAAAGTTTTATTAATATGCCAGTAGAAACTAATTATAGTACATTAAGATGAGAGGACAGAAAGCTAAGGTTTTTGGACGTATGTGGAGTTTGTGAGTCGAAGCGCCAACCGAGATTTGCACCCGCATTTAAAATGACTTACGTCCGTGCATCATATACTATATTTTTTATTCGCCGCAAGCAAAATATTTAAAAAAAAATTGTTCAATCTAAATCAAAATTAAAAATTTTAAAAATTTTGAAATAAAAATATTTTGTACAGAAGATAAAGGATATTCTAGATTAACAAAATCATTGTTTTAAGTTTTAGGGAGCGATGAATATTAAACATAAAATTCTTTGTAAAAGTATAAATAAACTTTTTCAAAATTCTAAAAATATTCCAAAAATTATAATAAAATCCAAAATTTAAACTTTTTCAACATTCCAAAAATTATTAAAAAATCAGAAATTGAAACTATTTTCAAAATTCCAAAATTAATGCAAGAACTATAACAAAATCAAAAATTCAAACTTTTCCTAGAACTCTTAAAATATTGTAATAATTATAAGAAAATTAAAAATTCAAACTTTTCCCAAAATGCCAAAAATATTGCAAAAATTATAACATAATCAAAGATTGAAACTTTTTTCAAAATTCTAAAAATATTCCAAAAATTAATCCAAAATCAAAGATTCAAATTTATTTTCCAACTGTTCCTGTTATTCAGAAGTCGTAGAATCGAATTCACAATCACACACACAAAAAATTGCTCAAGAAACATCTAACTAATAATTACAATTTTTGTCAAAAATGTGTCCCATAATATGTTTCTAAAAAATTTGGAAACAAAATATTTAAACAGAAATAGACATAAACAAAACGGTCTATCCAAGAAGGAACAAAAGTTGAAAATTTGTTGTTGTTGCTATTGCTTATTTTGGTAGTCATAATTTAAAACGTCTACTGATGTTTCTCAACAAATTTGGAAACAAAAATAGACAGAAACAAAACTGTCTATCCAAGAAGGAACAGAAGTTGAAAATTTGTTGTTGTTGCTATTGCTTATTTTGGTAGTCATAATTTGAAACGTCTAGTGTCTACTGCAGTGAGAAAAACATTTTTGTTTGTTTGTAAATGAAACTGGGAAACGTTTGTATTAAAGTTTCGGGAACATAGCTGAATTGCTTTTGTTCTAATTATTGTATTAAAACTTAATGATTTTCTTAGAACGTTTGACAAAATAGTATTAAGTTGACATTATGCGAACAATATGAAAATAAAGTTTCATATTTATATTATTTTTGGGTAGACACTGTCTAGTGTGTCTATACCGACGCTTCGCCACTGGTCGCCAGTATCCAGATTTCCGGGAGGTATGTTCTTAGATGTTGTTAACACTTTAGTTTTGCCGGCGTTGATGCAAAGTCCAAGCCGTTTAGCATTTCTTTCAAGCTGAGAGAGACTACCCTTAATATCGCTTGTTCTACGTCCGAGAAGCACAATATCATCTGCGTAGCCAAGAACTTGACTAGATTTGTTATATATGCAGCTTTGTGTCCCAATTCGGCTTTTTCTTATCGCGTACTCCAGCGCCAAATTAAATAGTATGGGCGCGAGTGCATCACCTTGTCGAACACCTGATGTTATATCGAAAGGATCAGAAACTGACCCTTCGATTACTATTCTACAATTTGATCCCGATGTTGTGAGTTTGCACAGAGAAACAAGTTTCTCTGGGATACCAAGGCATATGAGTGCGGACCAGAGGTTGTCGCGGATGATACTATCATATGCTTGCCTGAAATCAACGTAGAGCTGGTGAATGCTGATGTTGTACTCCCAACATTTTTCCAGAATCATCCTTAAGGTAAAACATTGATCTGTGGTTGAGCGGTTGGGACGAAAACCACACTGATAGTCACCGATGATAGATTCGGCGAACGGGATGAGTCGAGCAAGTACAACATTAGCTAGTATTTTATATGCAGTGTTCAACAGTGCGATGCCACGATAATTTTCACACTTTAGACGGTCACCTTTCTTATGTAGCGGAACAATGAGAGCTGTTTTCCATTCAGCAGGTAGTTCTTCTTGGTCCCAGATTGCAAGAATCAGATCGTATATACGTGAGACCAGAGCTGCTCCTCCATTTTTCAGAAGTTCTGCGGGAATTCCATCGAAACCTGGTGATTTGCCATTTTTCAGTTTTTTAATTGCAGCTTCCACTTCTTCTATTGCTGGGTAAGGGACAAAAATCTCCTCAGTTGATGGAGCAATTGCTCGAATAGGATGAACTTTGTTCGTCCTATTCAGTAGGTCTTGAAAGTGGGATCGCCACACTGCCAGCACATCACGTTCACTTGTTGTAAGTTCATTATTTTCATTTTTGATGGCTCTAGATCTTGGGTGGAAATCTTTTGTCAGATTCCGTGCATTGGCAAAGCACTCTTTTGAATTTCCGTTGGCCGCATGTTGGTTGATGTTTTCGATGCAGCTCTTCATGTGTTCGCGTTTCTTTTTATGTAGAAGTTTTGCTGAGGCTTTCCTGGCGCATAGAAAATCAGCTTGGGAGCTTCGGGTGTTCCTTGTTAACCATTTTTCTCGCAGTTTTTGTTTATTTTCAATGGATTGGCGGCACTCGTTGTAAAACCATTCGTTGTGTGATTTCGGTGGTCGTTTTCCGATTGTAGTTTGTGCTGCGGATATAATGGTTGATTGAAGCGTTTGCCATTCTTCTTGTATGTTTAATGGCATCTCAGAAGACATGTCATACTCTTCTATGTTTTGTGTTATTATTTCCTGATATCTATTCAGCGTTTCCGGATGTTTAAATGCTTCGACATTCCAGCGCATGGTCTTTTTTGCTTGTCTGTTAAATGTAGATGACAACTTGCACTTGTACTTAAAGATGACAAGCATATGATCGGTGTCCATGTCAGCACCTCTGTATGATCGAACGTCAGTTATACTTGTAGAGTGTCTCTTAGAGATCATGACGTGATCGATTTGATTTTCCGTTCTTCCGTCATTTGATTTCCACGTTGCCTTGTGAATTCTCTTGTGAGGGAAGAAAGTGCTGGAAATTACTAGATCATACATCATAGCCAGCTCGGCTGCGCGAAAACCGTTATTGTTGCTGGTATGATGCAAGCTGTTAGGGCCGATATGTGTTTTAAGTTCTGCAATCCTACCGATTTGAGCATTAAAGTCACCTACCACGATTTTTATATCGTGCCGCGGGATGTTATTGATGACTTCCTCGAGTTCTAGGAAGAACCGGTCTTTAATATCATCTGCTTTATCTTCAGTAGGTGCATGAACATTGACGATCGTTACATTGAATTTTTGCGTGCGGATTCTCAGTGTGCATAACCGCATATTAATTGGGCAGAAGTCGATAACATGCTGATTCACGCGACGGTGTATAAGAAAGCCAACTCCAAATTCTCCTCAGTTTTGATGACCGCAATAATACAGAGTGTATCCTTTCGCTGTTTCATGGATTCCACTGCCTGGCCATCTTAGTTCTTGTAATGCCACTATATCTAGTGTGTAGCTCTCGACTTGTTGGGTGAGTTTTAGGAGATCTCCTGGTCTTCTAAGGCTTAGCACGTTCCAGGTTCCTATTTTTAAATCGTAGTCCGGGTACAGTTTCCGAGGTCGTTCCAATAATGAATCCGAGATATTCCGAGGCCTGTGTACAGAATTCATGACAATAGTTTTTTTACGGAAATGGGGTGTTAGCCTTCGCCCAACCCAAATTTTCGTGAATGGGTTCGTTCTGTATCTTAAGGTCACCAGAAACAACCTTTTTACACGTTTATATAGCGAGCCGCTTGATCCAAGACAGACGCCCGCTGGAAGCCGCCGCTAACATGGAGCACAGACGCTTTCTACACATTTATATAGCGAGCCGCTTGATCCAAGACAGACGCCCGCTCCAAGCCGCCCCTAACATGGAGAACAGACGCTTGAGTTGCATTGGTTTTATGGCGCCAATGACTCGCCATGGTGCAGAATCATTGAGTATAAGCAGTATTTACTCTGCCCCTCTCAACTACACCAACCTAATTCTGTTAGCGTTACCCAGGTAGTACGGCGTGGACGTAGAGTTTCGGATTTTCGCTACCCAAGCCGCTACCCTAAAGATTAGGTCCCTCACACGAAAATAGAATGATTTATTTTCTCATTCTATGTATGCGAAAGTTTTAAATTAACAGGTGCCCTATTCCCGAACACATAAATGTGAATTTGGACAATATTGTGAAGTTTGTATTGCGTAACATTAAACGGTAACGGTAACGATTTTACGAAAAACGAATTTCACAATATTGTCAAAATTCACATTTATGTGTTCGGGAATAGGGCCCTAGTTTTATCAAATTTTAGCGAAAAAAAATTAAACAGGTATGAAAGCTTTTTGTAAATTAGACAGCATCAGCATTCTTTGCATTTACACAAATTTTCGATGAATTGATAAAATACAAAGCTTGTGAAGCTTTCAATTTTTCATACACATGATATTTCTAAAATAATTTATTTATATAAAACAATTCTATTTAATTCCTATTCTATTTAATTACAGTTCAATATCAAAAATAATAAAATACGACGAATACAAGATAAAAGAAAACGGAAGGGGGTAAAGGCAAACACAGACAGAATAACGTTGGTGAAAGCAAATTTTTACTAGAACTACTAACTAAGGAAGTTTCGAGACCAACACAAAAGGGCAATTGGCGGTGATATCAATATCATAGAATTAACCCAGAACACATCTAACGATTAAAGATATGGGAAAGGCCAATACTGACATAGATGTGTTCCAAGAATTTGAGAATCAGTTTCAAATTACGACTGGTGCCTGTACTGTCCAGTCATGCGGAACGGTTTGTTAACCAATTATTAAGACGACGCAAATTATTTTAGCTGAAAATATTCTGATCAATTGGGTATTTCGTCGGTACAGAGAAAACGTCTAGAAAACAAGACTTTTCAAATACCTTGACTATGAGCACAAAGAGGTTGCAGTAGCAATAGTGTAAATCGAAACAAGAGCATTTTCTTAAAAGCTGGAAGAACACTACCGAGTGCATATTTAGCACTGAAAAATATTGTCGGTTTTAAATGTTCAAATTATCAGAAAGTGGTTCGTAGACTTGTCAAATGAGTAGTGCAGGTATATTTAAACCACTGCAAAACCTGCTGCACCAGTGAGTTACAGAAATGAAAACAAACATCGTGTTTGTAAGAGAATAATTTAGAAATCACAATTACAGTAATCTTTGTGCCTTATGTAATCACGGACCCTGACAAAAATAATTAACTAGCTTAAAATTTGTGGGTTTTATGACTCTGCTCTATTGTGACGTTATTGTTAAGCTAAATTAGAGCCTTATGGTGTCATTAAACAAAGTAAACAACGGTCCTGCTTCTAACTATATGAAGTAGGTTCTGGTCCTTGCAGAACATCATAAAAAGTTGTTATGACGAAAGATGGAAATAGATATTCTACTATATCCACATGCTTGGTGACGATGGGTAGAGTAATATAGTTGGTAATAGTTATGTAAGTGTTATAGGGAATAGATAATATCTCATGAGTGAAGGAAACGAAACAATATCGCCTTGATACTTTGAGTGAGATGCGGTGCACACAAAGTCACGTATCACTACCGAATTGCAACGCAACATTTATATAACATTTTTGGCTAATACTACCGAATTTCAATGCAACATTTAAGTATTATTTATACAATTTTGGCAATGATACCTTACCTGTGGGCTTATTCACTGCTGATGGAGGGCTAAACGCTAGGACTACGAGGTCTGCGGGACATAATCATGGGGTAAGTGAACCTTGACTTTTTATAACATACAGGTGGGAGTGCGCGTGAATGGGTGTACATATGGATGAATGTGGGTGTGTCTGTCGATGTGCGTGTGCGAAATCGGGTTATGAAGATATGCGAGACACTTTAACATAAGTAATACACGATGAAGTCAGGTCGGTTTTTGATGAATTAACTTTATACATATATTTATATCGTCGCTTTAATAATGAAATGACGTATACGCAAAAGTATAGTTTCGAGATATTTGAGTTTAAAGTTTGATGTGCGCATGCATTTGCATGGACGTTAATTTATAATTTATTAATTCTTACCCCCAGTCATAAAATAATTCGAAAATGTAAAAACGCCAATTCAAAAATACCCTTGTGGGGAATGCAGCGCACCTATTATATAAAAACAACGTATAAATAGCATACGTTGTTTCATTATTAAAGTGACGATATAATGAAACTAAAATACCATTTGCAATAATGGCTATATTAAAGAATACAATTTCCTTTATTATATCAATTATCTCATTTTGTTCAACGTTGTATTCAATTGGGAAGTTAATGTTATTTCTATCCAAACCAAAATCGAATATAAATATTGTGCAAACTCTATTAAATAATTTAATGAGTAATAAGTTCTTATTGCAAAATATTACTTACGAATTATCGATTGATACAATTTTAATTCTATTATTTATATTACAACATACGTGAATGAAAACCGAGTCTTTGAAAAATATATGGAAAACAATTTATTTAGAAAATGTAGACCAATGGTTTTATATGGCAACGAGTGGAGTCTTATTGTTTCTAATCGTCAACTGGCGTCGCACAACATCATTTACAATCTGGTTCAGCAATACAGTTAATAATAACAGCATCCATGGGACGTTTATGATAGTTCATATGTATGCATGGGTTCTAATCTACGTTGGCAGTATACTTCTGGATTTAGCTGAAATTCTTTGATTAAAACAAGTTGATTTCGAGCTTCATAAGCTTAATACGCCGATGTCATACCAATCACCAGAACTATGACGACATGATAGTAACATGCGACATCCATCATTTATTGGATTATCATTAATTTTAAGGGCTACGAATTGTATGACATTGCATCACTTGGTTTTGACTGTTATGTGGACATGGTTGTTTGAATGTAAGCGTGGGTGTGTGGGAAAATGGGAGCGTGTATGAAGCGAAAGAGTGTGGGCGTATGGGAGTGATTGTGGGGGTTGGACGTGCTGATCGCGGTTCTTTCGCCAAAGGGGTCGCCAGAGTCTCATTTTTTTCATTCATATTGTTTCCACTTCTGTTGATTCACGTAATTTGCGTACATTTCAGTATTTGTGTTGAAGCAGCAGGTATTAACCAATCAAATCCACGATGACTAAGCTTTAGTCGTTAAGGCGTTAATAATCTCTAGGTACGCAGCCTGCTATGCCGCTTCATTCGTTCGCCAATGAAGGCTCTTCATTATAATGTTTAGAACAAAAACAAAATTTTTCTTAAAATTTTGGTATGTTGTAGAGAAAGATTTGAAGTTTTGTATTGCGAAAAACAAATTAAAAAAAGTTTGATCTACGACATCAGCGCTATCTTTAAAAAATTTAATTCTTAATATTTTTAATAGAGTAGGAAGGCAAAAATGACTGTAAAATTACTGTAAATTGCTGTGAAATTTTTTTCTCTAGGCTAGTAAAATACCTTTTTTAGTGAATATAAAATTGTTGATATCGGGTTAGCCGTTCTCTTGCAATTCGATTTCTATGTTACATATAATTTGAATTTCCACAAATCTTTCGGACTGCACTGTTCTCAAACTAAACACTTTGTAATTTTTTAATGTATGTTTTTGTTCACCTACACTTCTTGTTTGCTAAGTATGAAGTCGATCAAAAATGGTCAGGTTCAGCTTCGATCGTTAAAACCACGAACTTCATCTAAAACTAAAATTTTTGTACCTATACTATGCACATCTTCAAAAATAAATATCTGTATAACCAAAATAATGTAAATCTTTAAATTTTAGTATGTCTTAGGATAAGGTTGGAACTTTCGTAATGAGGAAGAAAAATTTAAAAACTGCTTGACCTACGACATCGGCATCATCTTTAAAAAGCTTATTTTTTAATAATGTTAACAGTGTAAGAAAACACTTAACGGGGTATTTTTTTCAAAAGACCAATAATTTTTCTTTCCAACGCATATAAGACGGATGATATCGGTTGAGCCGTTCTTTTTTAATTTTATTTCAATACTCTCCCTAAGTTTGATTTTTCCAGAAATTTCTCGGACCAACTTATTCTCAATAAATAAATGATATCATATTTTCTACAGAAGTTGAGAATGCCATAAGAAAAATAAAGCCATTAAATGCTGTTGGACCCAATAGAATTTCAGTCATCATGCTCTAACTCATTGAACCCAAGGGATTGAACTCCCTCACTACTAAACTCAACAAATCTCCATACTGTGTCAAAACCAATTATCTGGAAAACGACCAAAAACTATTTTCAAATCTGAAAACTTGCAAATAAAAGAATATTGTACAGACCGATCTCTATCCTTTCATTGATCGCAAAATTGAATGAAGCACTATGTACTGCTATTTTGCTGAAAATATAATGCAACTTAGCTCCACCCTAACATGCCTGCCCAATGGTGATGATCTGAAGAAAAAACGGCCCTGTGTTAGAACAGGCTTAGTCGCACTGAACTTTCAAAAAGCATTCAACACACTGTCAAACGCTACATAACTACCTTAGAAATCATCAAACACACGTTAAGTGCCATAACTCAAAATCCAACGTGGAAGTTCTTAGAAAAGCAGTTCCACAAGGTGAAATTCTCTCACTTTCATTGTTCAATCTCTATCTGAGCAATATCCCGCCATTTTCAGACAAGTCACTGATATTCTGAATACCTACCTGAACACCTTGATTGAATAATTAAAACTTCCCCACTTCTACACTTTAAACCACATATGCAAAGTAGGTAGGGAGTAGAAACTCCAAAAAATTGCTGTCACAAAAATTCAACTGTCTTATAGCAAAACATTCACGTATCTTGTTTGATACGGATCTTAAACTATTACATAAATAGATATGACAAGTGTCCCGCATGTGACCTAAAAAACATTGACAGTAATTTTAAATATGAAGAAAAACAAAAAAATTATCTTTCCAACCAAAAACGATTGCCACACCTATGAAAGTGACGAGAATATGCTACAGGTGTTCAGCTCCTGTATTCACGTTTAACTTATGCTCATAAACCACCAACGTATATTAAAATTCACATATTTGTGTAATGATACCATACCGATAGGCTAATCTTTAATAAATTATTTTATGCAAAATTCAACACGTTCTTGTGTTTGTCTTTATCTCAAATAAACATAATTTTAGATAAAGCGTCACCATACAAATATAATACCATAACTAATCTTAAAATAAAAACCAAACCAAACCCACGCCTATACAGTATACAGTATGCAATTCATAACTAATAAAATTATTTATACCCAATTCCAATTCTCTTTTCATCTTCTCATTCATCAAATATTCAAAACAATCTCACATAACTTTGAACACACACAGACACACACCAATTCATATTGGAAGAATCGTATTCGATTCCAATTCATTCAAATTTAAATTCTCAATTCTCTTCAGTTACCTTTAGACTATTCAACAGGTGAGACATTAAATTTAAATTAAATTTTTTTTTTGTATTAACATAACTAAACAAAAAAAATATTAATCTGTGTATGTACATTGTACATATATGTACATTATCATTTTATTTTAGTACAATACGGTTGTTACGGTTGAAATAATTAATATAAAAATAACAAAAAATTTATATATAACAATTTTACGATATTTAAGTTACGGTAAAATTTGTGTTTTATTAAAAAAAATTATATTTTTTAGTTTTTAGTTATAAGTCACATATAAGGACTTTTACATCAATCAGTTAATTAAAGAAAATAATTATGGTGTCTATCTTAAGAGAAAAAAAAATTCCAAAGTGATGATGTTAATTTTGTTGTTATTTTTTATCTTGGTTATATAATTTTTTACAATTATTTATATACATAAAAAAAATAAAAACGAGTGAACAAAAAAAATCAAAACGAAAGACTTGTGTGCGTTATATGTATTGTTTTTCACATATGGATTTACAGTGATAAAACAGGCAAGAAACCTGGAAAAATTTGCAAAATATGTTTTAGGGTTTGAAATGGTTGTTCTTCTGTTTGATTATTTGATACACGTACCAATGCACCACTTTGATTAAAATTTGTGTTATCATTTTATCAAAGTTTATATTTTAGTTTCTAGTTTCGTATGATGTGTGCGCGTTTATGTGTATTTCAAGTTAATAATTGTGTCCTGATTTTGTGTGTATACTTCAAATAATCTAAAAGTAATGTCGTTTTTTATTTGTTAATTTAACTGTGCATAAAATTGTTTAATTTAATTGATGTGACTCAGTGTTGCAAGCTGTTGATTTATTGTTGATTTTCTATATAAACTACGAATCCATGTCAATAGTGTGGATATTTTTTTATTTGGTAAAATGGAATTCAAACTCAATTTAAATGGTTAAATTTATGTACTTATTTATTTTATTATTGTATATTATTGTATTTATTTGAGTTTTTTATCTCAATTTAATCAAAATATAAATATTAAACCTATACAGCTTTCGGCAAAGCCTTTTCACCAAAGTTTAATTTTGAAAGCCAATTTGCTTTGATATTATAAAATAAAATCGCTTGGAGTTCTAATAAAATCAAATAAATAAATTAGACGCCTCAAAATTTAAATAAATTAAAGTTTCTAAGGCTACCCCGTTAAAAGTGAAAGAAAAACAAGTGCCGTGAGTCCCGACATTAGTCTCAAAAACATTACAAAAAATCCAGAAATTCTATGATTCACTTTTTATGGTACACATCTTGATCGACTGTACTTCATCCATGTGTGTTCGTTCAAATAAGGATATAATCGAAGGATATAAGCCTAACAGAAAAACTACTAGCAAGCCTCTAAATAGTTTTTTCTTGAGCGGGTTTCCATTTTTAACTTAAGTTCGAGTTAGGGGATTGTGCCGGTCGACCGCATGGTATTTTTTAAAACTGATACCAAATCATAAATACCAAAATGGCAAAAATATAATTATAATTAGATAATTGGGATAACAAAGCTGGTTTTAGTTTTCTAAAAAACACTATTTGGACTGTGAAACGAACCTGAAATTTTTTAGTCAAAATCAGTGATATATGTTAAAGTTTGTGCTCGTTTTTATATAAGGACATATGTATTTCAATTGGCAAACTTTTTTCACTCCAAAAAAAATTTAAGATCAATCAAGCTTTTAGGCATTTGAAAATAGTTGAAAATAGATGTGAAATATGATTTCTTTGGTTAGAGTTTTGCGTAGTGAACAGGTACATGTTGTTCTAGTTTTGGATACGAGTTTTACTTAAAAACGCAAATATCTGGTAAAAACTGGTAAAATTTGACGTAAGTTTTTTATATGGAATAACTCTAATGGGCAGTGCTTTGTCAAGAGAGTCAGTGAAGTTTATTTCAGTTTTCGAAATTTTCTTAAACAGAAAATTGAATCATGGATGGATCTAAATCTAAAAAACTTCAAATTTAAAATATATTCCTGGATGAATAGATCACGTGAACATTCATTCCAATCCGTTATATGTGAAATGTTATTCACGCCACCGATTTCAAAGATATTCGAAAACTATAAATTTAAACTTAATTCACTCAAAAAGATTCAAATCATTTTCCTTGCGAATTTTTAAATTTCAGTTCCTAAGCTATTTCTCTTTTTCAGTTCGTTTTGATTTTTATTTCACCATACCGCTTTGCATGATTCACTTACCTCGTTTCGATTCGATCGATGATTGACACTTGATTAGATTAGAGCGTTTGGTTCTACGTCCCCCAGGGTCCAAAAGTTTTCGAACATTTTCTCTAAAAATGGCATTAATTATGTTTTAAGATATACATGTAGTGCTATTCTTACCTGTCCACATCATGACATATAGCTGCGGTATTCAACACAACTGTGATATTTGTTTAACGAAACAAATTTCAATTAATAATAAAACAATTTCTTTTTTAATTTTACACTTACTGTTGATTATAAAAAAAAACAATTAAACTTTACTTTTAAGAAGTAAAACATCGGTCCAACTAACAATAAAAACTTTTTTTGAATAATTTTATGAGAATAACGATGAACTCATTAAACTTCATGAAATGTCAATTCTTTTTAATATTCTGCGAAAAATAATTAAACATTTCTTTGTTTGAAACATTTCTTGTTCACACTTTTAAGATTTTTTTGACGTCTGGATTCATAAAAATCCATCCTCCTTTATTATTCAACGAATTCATGTTATAAGTAAAGACTATTCCGCATTTGTGACATATATACAAGTTTCAGTGTTTTGCATATTCTGTAGCAGTTTTATACATTCTTTATCTGAGCTGGACGGTAGAATATTTAATTGAACGAAAATTAGCGTAACAAATATTAGAAATTGCTTTTCAACGATTTTCGGTCCCAAACCCACTCCAAATGAATAAACAAAAACTGTGTTATCAATTCTTTCTCATATATTTCTCATGTTTTGCTAAAGATTCATCAAAATCAGTTCATTAAAGAAAGCTGTAGTTTCTCAACAGACATAACTTATGTTGAATGAATAGAAAAAATATAAAACAAATTTTATCGGATATAACAAACCGGTAGTTGGAATGCATAACTATTAAAAATCATTCTCTAAGCATATTTACCAAGTTTAATCAAAATCGGTTATCACGGACTGCGGTTGTCGAAGTTTTAAATAAACAGGTGCGCGGGAGGCCTTCCCAATCAGTTCTTTGTCATTCAAATCTCCATATTTTGTCAAAGTTTCATTAAAATTATTAAATGAACGAAGTTTGTATGCTCCCAACAATTTTTAAAAGCAAAGTTAGTTGTATGATGGACCGCCGCCACTTTGATTGATGTTTTCTAAAAGTTGATCATTCTCTTCTCACACTAATTGGATCATTTTCGTAGGTTTCATTATAGTCACTTCATTATTGAAGGCTGCAAAATGAATAAAGACAATGAAAAAAGTGCAAAAATGCAAAAAAAATATTTTGCTGGAAGTGAAAAACCGGCATTTGGGATGCAAAACCGTTGTGAATGATACTATAAATGCTTATATTCCAGTTTTCATTCAATTCGAATATCAATAACAGATGTGATTGAGCTTTTAAAAAAACAAGTGCTCGGGGGCAACCCACCACTTTGTTTAATATTGCTCAAAAACTAATCAGGACCTGATTGCCATACATATTTGTATCTTTTTTAAATTGTCATTAAAATTCATTCACGAATGAATGTTGTATGCTCCAAAAAAAAAACACAAAAAACAAAGTAAAAAATCGCATGTTATATTGTAGCCCTCCAACCCTTTGTCCAATGTATTCTTAAAGGTAATCAAATCTTTCTCATTTTGATTGAAACATTTTACCAACGTTTCATGAAAATCGTATAGTAACTGTAGAGTATAGTAGGGATAAACACGTTAAAAAAAAATTTCAACCGGAAGTGACAAACCGGAAGTCCAAACCATTGCTCAGCCAACCAACTTACAATTGACTTGATAATTCATTTGATAATCTTCGATCGAACAGATGTTTTCTTGATGTATTATTAGCGAGAATTTTCTATCTTTGTTTTGTTTTTGCAAATAAACATTGATCACCTTTACGTGCAATAATTATTCAAAATTTTCATCACATGATCTCAAAATACAGATCAAGTTGAATGACAAAAAACATAATCATTTTTTCTCTATCAAAACGACATCAGTTTTAGCGCTATTTTTAATCACATCACTAGGACAGTACACAAACCAACACGATAATCATTCCGGCTACAATTCCACATGTAATAAATTCTGAACAGCTACAAACTCATATACGTTGGATACTGATGAAAGTTTCATCTCTCTTTGTTATGATATTTGTATGACTCAATTTCTATTATTGAGGTAGGTCAAAATAGAATCAAATTACAAATAGAATTGCGGGGTTTCTTTGAATGTTTTGTGTTTTTTTTTATTTTCATATTGATTGAGATAACTAAAATATATGACAGTGAATTAGTTAGGTGATTGAATCGAGATCAGGCCTTTTTTTTTTTTTTTTTTTTTTTTTTTTTTTTTTTTTTTGATTGGAGGGCCTTGAGACTTTCAGTTCAAGTAGCACTGCGACCTGTAGGTCTATTGTGCTTACCCTGATTGTTTTAGTAGTCAGTCGTCGTCTGAGCCGTTACTGGTTGTATTCTGTCATCCAAGTTGAGACTTTTAATAAAATTAATTAGCTCAATTGGAGTGACGTTTTGTGGTAATGGAAGTATTAGTGTTCTATGACCAAGTTGGTTGTATCTGTGCCAAGAGAGTTCAGGACAGCTGCAGATGACGTGTTCCATCGTTTCCACGTCCGAGTAGTAGAATCTACACCTGTCGGAAACAACAAGGCCCATTTTGTTAAGATGGTGGTTTAAAGGACCATGTCCAGTAACGCACCACGTTAAAATTCTTAGAGACTCTCTGTTTAAGTCGATTGTTTTTAAGGGTGAAACAGGGAGGTTACCTAGAAACTTTTTAGAGTGTACTAGTCCCTCTCTGCTTCTCCATAATTTGGCATTTTGTTCCTGTTCCCATGTTTGAATTGTGCCGATCGTTACAACTGTCTGTATTTTCGTAAGCAAACGGTGGGATGAAAAAAAATCTGAAATTTATATCTCGTAGATTAAATTAGCTAAGAGCAGATTTTTTTCTTGTTGCAACTGTTTATATCTATTAAAAGTTAAAACTGTTTATATCGATTAAAACTGTTTATCTCTATTAAATATCTTATTAAAAAGCTTCTCTCATTTCTACTATTTTCATTATGAGGATGATCCATTGTCGTTTGTGCCGATTTGTTTAGGATACACTGAAATCGCGTATTTCTTTTAGGAATATCCATAGTCAGACGAACTTTACATGATGTTTGGTCATTTGGCTGTTGATATCAATTTTGTTTTGAACTATTTTAACAGTTTCGCAGATCTGAACAACAGTTTCGGAGATCTGATCTTATTTTCTAATCAATAATTTTAGTAATGTTTTTAAAACTATTTCGTTTTACTTTCGTTATTATCACAAGTTATTTTCACGAATCAATATATCTTCATCAATGCGTCTATTTTTTAGCATTCAATATCCATGCAACCTTAGATTTACGCCCATTTTTTCTATAAAATCTCCGCCTACTAGTTCTCTCAATTGTTGTACGTCCAGACGTACAATTCTAAGATCACTACCAGTTATAATGTTGCTTTAGAATGTAATATTTTTAACAGTTTATTGATTTTATACATATAAGCGATTCTATTTTTGACTGCGCTGGACCAATTTATTTTTTTATAGTAAGAAACAAAAAAGTTCCATCACCAAGTCAATTCCTTTAATCGTAGCTAAAATTTCCAATAAAAGTTTCAGATTCTTCTTATCAGTAGTCTGGCTTAGCAGTAAGTTATTTTAAATAGTAAATAATAGTGTTTCTACTTTTCGCAATGTGTGTGTGGGTCACCATGTTTGTGGGTGCATAAGCGTGACTCAATTTTTGATAGTCCTCATTCAACTTAAGGCATACATAACTCTTTCTTAGATACTTTCAGGTTCATTATATATTTTGGCCAGTGTTTATTATTGAACAGTCTAACACCATGAATCAATATGCAATTCACGATTCACGAAAACTCAAAACATTCCTGTCCAGCCCTACTAACCTCACGCACTACGATTTTAATCGGGTCTGCCGGCAACCTATTTAATGAATGTTATTCAGCGATTATTGGCTCCTTCTGGTTTGGCCGTTGTAAGCGTCAGAGATCGAAAAGCAACGTTGATGATAGAGCATTTTTTTCTGTTGTCCAAATCATTATTCCTGGGAATTTTAGCATTAAAGAACCACGCTTGTTACTGCGAGCAAACAAATGACTTTCGATTCCATATAGTATCTGATGACGAAATCTTCCACCATCATGACTAAGCACTAACTCAAACTTGATTCTGTACATGGTATTATGACTTACCGAAGACAGCCCAAACTCATACATTTACTTGCCAACAAGAATTGCCGCTTGGGTGGAAACCCAAACTACCTTTTTGATGATCAGCGTCAGGTTCAAATGAGAACATATAAGAAAGTTTTAGAAATAATTTGGATTAACTAACCTTGAAAATCATTTCCGAACATTAATTCTTTCACCTAGACTATTTGGCAATTTACTTTTCGGTATTTATACAAACTAGGCTCTGAGGCTATATATATATGTGTTCTGCTGATTTTCAATAGAATGTCATAGTGCATATATTTTGCTTGATGTACAACATGTAGTACAAGGCTGGCAAGACCAGTAGATAGCTGGTTATTTCGGGAATGCTCCTACACGGATAGTTAAGGTCACAAAAACAAAAGAGCTTGCCTCGTGATTGTGACTTTGTGCAATTTATCAGAACATAATTAAAACAAAGAGAAATTTGCTTTATGGAAGGTGTGAGGATTGCCTTTGAAGTTGTTTATAAGACTGGTTTATAAGTCTGGTAAAAATGTTGCCTAATTTTCTAGCAGTTTCTAAACATTGTCACAGGTTCATTTGAAGTATCTGATTACCCTAGATATTAGTGTTAATTTTGTCTATTTGAATGTATCCAGTAATATTTGTGTTAACAATAACAACAAAATAAACCTTCTAGAAATTGACTAACCTAGATTTTGACGACAGACATAATTCGCATAATAATCCTATAAAATTAATGTGACCTTATTTGTTATTCATTTTAAACGTCCAGCGATTTTTTTATATAAGCTTTAACTTTGCTTTATCAATCAAAGTTTTATTAGCATAATATTCCCTTAAATGGTAAATAGCGAAGAATTAATTCTTAAGCTAATATTATTCAGATAAAAAATGCGGTTTGTTTGCATTATTCATATATATTAAGATGTCATGAGATCATTTGGTTGACTTACAATATTTGATTTAACAAGTTTGCAATACAAATATTACAGTCTTTTGCGATGATTATTTCCTCCATTTTTCTAAAATTTCTACAGCAAAGGGTAAGGAAATAGTTAATTTCTGATCACCCTATTACATTAACCCAAGCTAATATTTAAAATAAAACAACAACCTACACATATTTTACCACTTTGCTATTTGATTATGGAATAATGATACAAAACTAACATTAAACAACAAACTTTGAATTATAATTTTAAGATTTTTAAATTTAACTATATTTTGCAATTTTATTTGCTTACGAAACATGATCGGCTGTAAATTGTCTAATATTTATCTTAGTGGTATACTTAACCACAACAATAGAACAAAATTTATTTGAACATATGTAAAAGACAAAAATGCTGATATATTTGGTGGGTTAAGCTATAATATATGTTAAGTGGATAACGTCATAGGTAAACATTTTATAATAAAATAAACATTCATTTTTTTAATGGTTATTCTAATGTTGTGAAAAATAAAATTAATTTCAACCTGTTTGGAGTATAGCTATGTTATGATTTTGTTGGATGTAATAGAGTTTTAATCAGTATAATTGCATCCGAGTTGAATTGACATTTGTATTCCAAGAAGTATGAAGGTGACTTCAATACTCCAATTCAAGTTGTTATTTCTACTAGACCGAGAACATACTTGTTGTCACATCGTGATGCTTCTCTGTACGACACTGTATATAACAGTTGATTTATATTAATATGGTAATATTTGATTTTTTCGATTTTATTTACTTAAGTTGAATTGCTCCACGGTTATTAGACTCCATTTTATAGAAAACTTTTAACATTATATGGGAATGTTTTCATACATTTCTAGACATTACTTTGTGGGAATTCATAGAACGAAGAACACCTAAAATGTATCCGATAACAGGCGAATTGTGTATAAGGCTGTTACTAGCGATGTAGGTTTGATCTATATTAGAATTCTTTATGTATACTTTTAAAGAGAGCTGAGGGAACAATAGACATCTACAAGTTTATAAGTCAATCTTAACTTAACAAAAATATTAGGTTTTATTTTTAAGCATTTTACAAATAAGCGACGAATTGATGGTTCGCATTATATGTGAAGGTAATCCTAAACAGTCTTAGTTTTACGATTATTGATAGCCCATGATTTTGTAATGAACACAGTACATTCCTTATAATGTATTCACTAGCAGGAACATTTGAGATATTGCGTGCCTTGAGATTCAAATTTCCGACTCACTGCAGTCTTTCAGTTCTCTAATGCCTTTCCTCAGCCCCTCACAG
Organism: Diogma glabrata; assembly: GCA_963693315.1. Classification (NCBI taxonomy): domain Eukaryota; kingdom Metazoa; phylum Arthropoda; class Insecta; order Diptera; family Cylindrotomidae; genus Diogma; species Diogma glabrata. The sequence goes on from OY856186.1 coordinate 248,389,087, forward strand.
GGATTCTGACGGCTCCAAAAGACGGAACCAAAATCTTCACCCATACCACATCATATATATTTATTACATTACTTTACATTACGTTTATTACAAAATTAAAATATTCGTTGATCCCCATAATTTTAATTTGATCATAGTGAATGGGAGCGTATAGTGAATAACATATTTTAATTAATCTAATAAATCTAACAGTCGTTCTGCCAACAGTACCGGCGAATGTTGAATATGAATGCGAATAAATCAGTATAAAAGTAATCGTTGCGCCAATGTAAGGCGATCATAAGGCATAACACAAAATATGGAGGGGCTGAAATCTCAAGCTCTGAGATATCAAGACTTCGGTCTGGGTTAAGGATTTTGATACAGTTTTTGGCGAAAAACTTTTATGAGGACATGGTTTTTAGTTTTGGGCAGCGATGTATATCAAACATAACTTTTTGTTAAAGTACAAGTATTTTTTTATCTCAGTTTAGAAATTTATTACAAAACTAACACGAAACATCAATACGATGCCGGAAAATTATAACAGATCATAAATTAACATAATTTAGGGAAAAGATGATACACTCAGCAAACTACTCAAAACCTCTCCATTTAGCGTTTTGTAAAATAAAAAATTCAAACTTTTTTCAAACAAAATTCTAAAAATATTTCAAAAAGTATTACAAAATCACAGATTAAAACTTTTTTCAAAAATTCTAAAAATATTGCAAAAATTATAACAAAATCAAAAATTGTAGCTTTTTCCAAAATTATAAAAATTATAATAAAATCAAAAATATAAAATTTTTCCAAAAATTTTCCAAAAATTCTTACAAAATCAAAAATTGAAACTTTTTTCAAAATTCTTAAAATATGTATAAATAAAATTCAAAAATTCTATTTTTTTTTTTCAAAATTCTAAAAATATTCCAAAAATTAGAATAAAATCAAAGATTTAAACTTTTTCTAAATTCTAATAATATTCCAAAAATTCTTCAAAATTCAAAAATTCAAACTTTTTCCAAAACTCTAAAAATATTGCAAAAATTAAAACAATATCAAAAATTGAAACACTTTGTCCATAATTATAAAAATTATAATAAAATCAAAAATTTAAAACTTTCCAAAATTCCAAAAATATTTCAAAAACTATAACAAATTCAAACGTAAACAAATAGCTTAATTTATTTTTCCAAAAAATTATCTAAAAAATAAATGATATCATTTTTTTGACAGACAATTGACATTATTTTTTTGACTAACTTATAGTTCTCAATAATAATAATAAAATTTCATGTCGTACAAACAATTAATTTAATTTTTCCAAAAAATTGGGTAAAACAATAAATAAAAATCTTTCTTTTGACACACTTGACAACATTTTTTGACAAACTTATGATACAAAAATCTAGATTTTGGTCTCACATGCCAATCTTGACCATCCAAATTTCTCTAAATTCAATGTTCCTACTCGTAATCACTTAAAATGAACGTTTTTTAAGCAAAACATATGCAAATTTCCTTGTTTTGACACACTTGACGATTTTTTTGACACACTTCCGGTACAGTTATCGAGCACATCGTCCTTTTGGCTCTTTCCATAGAGTAAACCTATTTGGTTTTAAAAACAAAAATATCAAGTATATCAAGTATAAAGATAAAAGTATTCAATATGTCGTTTCCATTTATTTTGTTGTTCCATTGTCGAAGCACGAGCCATGAAAATTAATAACGAGATGACCAACTTTAATTCTATTCCTTCATTTAAAATATCAACAAATTATTATCAACATTATATTATCAACGATTATATCAACAAATTTTATTAAATCTGACTAGAGTTAGCTGTCATCATCTTCAACCGATCACTAAAAAAATGACTAATTTAATTCAAGCTCATAACAAAAATTCTCATCAGTTAGAATGGAAATTTTTGTGTATGTTATCAACATCCTATTTTTAGATAAACAAAAATACAAGAATTTTTAGACCTCCCAAGTATTGTTTGCATAATATATTATTTTACAAAATTGGAATTTTAACACGTAGAACTTATTATTTGTTTCCTGAAATGCTAACATGATTAGGTGTGATATTATGTTGTACCAAAACTATGTAATACAATTTCGTTTCCTTATGGTCCTTTTATGATAAACAAATTTTTTTTGATTATGTTAATACTTAATTCTAGTTGACCAATATTTTTTTTAACGAAACAAATAATGAAAAAAGGAAATAGATCACCTTTGTTTTGTATAAGGGGGGAATTAGTATCATATAAGGAACTAAAATTAGAAGTTAGAAGTTAAAGGAGTTGTTTTTTTGAGCTGTAGAGGAATAGTGAGTTCCTTTTATAGTAGTTTAATAAACTTATGAATTTATTTAAAATAATAAAAAGAAAATAGGTAATGGTAAAAGTGGTGTTTTTGGTGCGATAAATAAAATATATGTTAATCAAGATACCCTTTAGATTGCCTGACTCGAATTAGGTAATTTATTCCGATTATCATCGAATATACATCCTGACATACGAGAGGTGGCAATCGGGTTTTTTACATAGCTAGACTAGAGCAACCTCTGCTTTCAAGACTTAGCACTAACAATCGAAGTTGTGGGAAAAAATATCTCATTTCATATATGTTGGTGGTAGACTGCTTTTAGATCTCCCAAGTCTAATGAACCAGAGTGAAATTTTTTTTGTTTGTATTCTTTTATTATCATAATAACATGAATATTGGTAAGCCGAGGTTGTCAAAACGTTTTTTTCACATGTATGTAAGTATGTTTGAATAAAACTCAGATAAAGCTACCATTATCTGAAAAATCATTGATCGTTTTTGGTTTCCGAATGCAATAGTAGCACACTGAAACTCCTCAGTTCGTTTTTTCTCCAAAAGACCTAAACGTTCTATTATTTTTTCCCTCGCAACGTATAGCTATCGTGACTGCTGGATATTAAACATCGAACACTTATGACATCTAAGTAGTGTCATTACCATCATGTGAAATTTTTTACTGTTAGTTGTTATACGTGCGCTTGCCGGTTGTTATATGGTGCGAAAAAGTATTCATATTCAAAATAAGGTGAAGGTAACGCCACGATATTTATTTGTTTATGGCCGTTGCTTATAGGTAATTGACATCATAAACGTATTTTAGACCATTGAAACTCGACCATTTTGTTCTTTTAAGAAATACTAAGTACGTCAGTTCCTTGTGTATTCGCAACCATACTTCCTTTTTCTAATATACGTCGGATATAAGAGGTAAACTGTTCCATTCAGTCCAAATAAACGTGTTTGGAACTAAACTCTCTCTTTTTCATATTTTATTCTTGCTCTCTCTTATTTTCTCCCCTTTTCTCGTATTCACCATCTAAGTTGCATTGTTCTAACTAGGCTCAATTTGTTTTTTGTGTAGAAAAGGATTGTGTAACTGTCGTTATTTTTTCGAACTGCATTTTGAAATTAAATTGTATTTGGTGGTTGTTATTGAAGCAATTTCAGGACAAGAAAAGCAGACACTATCTTAGGAATTGTCCATGGTGCTCTTTCATATCTAGATTGGTAAAATTTCTCAGTCGTTCAAATAAATGCTTGGTGTCATTACAATTAGGGTAAACATATATAGTGTTGTTGTCGACTTTATTTTTATAACTATTAAGCAAACAACCCCTTCCCAATCTAAGTTGGAATAGTATCGTTCTTGGCAAGAGCCTTTCTAATGAATTTTCTAATATAGTCAATGACTGTCAAATACTTTCTTTTGCATTTGGCCTTGAATTGTGTGTAGAACTGATCTCTAGTGTAGTTTTTTCAGTTGAGCCTTATAAGTTTTGTTGTTTAGTACTACGGCTGGTATCAGTTGTTTAGTTTGTATAATGTAAGACTCTTTTAAGCTATTTCTTATTTGTGTCGGTGGTGGTAGATGTTCGGTACTATAACAGTTCTGTAAAGACTGATAACCAAGCAAATCGTTATATGGTGTAACTGATAGAATGTTAGTCTCCTTACTAAATAGTGGGCTTGATGTGTCATTAAATGGTTGCCAGTTGCAAACCGCAATAAAGCATCTTGTGTTGTTTGCAGCCTTTCTATGAAGTTTTACTCAGCTGTGGTGACGAAATAGGCCAAACTGATCATCGTATAATATACACAATGGGGTTGGGTGATCAATGGTTTTGTATGGGTGGGCATGGTCTGATCCTTTTCTAAACCAATTTCAGGAAGTGATTTCAGTACATTGTTCAAACTGCGGATTTAACTGGAGATCTGTTTTGCATAAACGGCGAACGTCAACATATTACCGAAAACGATACCAAAGATTTTCGGCTGTCTAACTATCGGTATCATCTTTCTGTGTGTTTCATATTCAACATATTATACATTTCGCAGTTTTATAGTTTGAAAAGGTTCGCTGTTGATTTTTTAAATGAGAGTTCGAGTTCACTTTACCTTAGCCAGTTATTGAGTAGAATGATATCGTTGAAATAAGGAAACTGAGGAGACAGAAGGTAGTGTTCCAGCTTGTGGGACACCCTGGTTTAGTTTGTGGTAATTCTACTTTTTTGTTGTTTAATTCTGTATATGTTCTGCATAAGAAAGTAGCTCGAGAGCCATCGTTTAATAATTTGTGATGATATAGAGTTGAGTATGTGAAATAACAGTTTATTGTTGATGTTCTTAAAAGCGACGAGTGAGGTCCAGGGCAAGCGATAATTTGCAATGATTTGATATTTCGTGATGTTTGTTGTGCAGCTCCGCAGTCACATTGAGGGGACTGGAAGATACCCCACTGGTAGAAAGAATCAGCACAACGTCCATGATTCGTTCTTAAAATCGTTCTTATCTTAGACATCCAACTGGTGACTCCCGATGTAGTAGCATAGATAGACTCACTCGATGTAAACATCTAATGTTCAAATATACTGCCCAATGTTCAAATATTTTAATATTTTACTTTTTAATTTTTAACTAAAAGACGCGCAATCAAATCGATTGTAAGCTCATTTAATGTGTATTCATGTTTTGTTTTATGTAAATTTCATAAGAGAATCTACCTGTTTTGGGTTTTATTTTTGTTTTTGGTGTGCCACAACAGGAACCAAACGCTAAATAAATAAATAAATGTATTATGTCTATGATTGGGTCATCGCCAGTTGAAATGATGTATCTTTTGCTAAAACCTTTGAAGGTATTGGAGATCTTAACTGTTCAGCTGATATCATCATCAGTGAACACTGATTCTGATAGTGCAATCACTATCAGAAACTTAAGGAAACTGCGTGCCTTGCAAAGTTTAATTCAGACTAGCTTGCATCTTGCGGACTCGAGAATGGGATGAAGAAATCTTCATCTTCGCACAAATGAAAAATTGCACTTAAACAACATTAGCCAGAGAACAGATTTAAATAAGTAGAACTCATTAATTCTGATGACCCCTAAAGACAGAGGAACCAATATCGTCACACATATTACTTTAATATATATGCATTATGTGTTAAACCAAAAATCGGAATATTTAACCCACCCTATTAGTTCATGTTTGATCTCACTTTTCACCCTCTTCCTCCCTAGCTAATCATACCGAATAACCTATAGTACTTGAAATAACAATATTTGCGCAAAGGTACATGCAATTGATGCACCAAAACAATAGTTCCATATTATGCAGTAGTTGCGCCAGGCAGGTAGTTGATCATAAATAATTATTCAATACAAGATTGTTGAACAATATCAATAATATAATAAACAATATCAGCAATGTAAATTATTCGTGGCAACAATGTCAATGTTAGTGTTAAAAATAAAAGCGGCTTAACAAAACCGCGAGGAAAGAAATGAAAAAGAAACAACAATTGAATTGATTGTGTTAATAAGAAATCATCTCGACAATATCAAATCGGTAAATACGGGTGGAGTTATTTCATAACTGCTTCGTTACAGCTTTATCTTGTATTTTGAGATGTGGAGTATAAATTATTTGTAGGACTCGTTGGCGTATTTCTAGCTATTACTCGTTGGAGTTCAATTAAACGTTCTTATAACAATCTCTGTTTTTGGCTGTGTGATAGACGGCGTTATTTGTTCCTTCATTAAAATTGGATTGTGTGAACTTTCACTGGTCCAGTATGTGTTCATTAACTTCTTTTCTGATTTTAGTTAATATTTATTGAATATGGAGACTAATTGAATCTGTGTCATGCAGTGTATCTCTTTTATCTGCCAGTCGTACTGCTCCAATTGGAAAATTTGGTCTAATTGAATAAATGTTCTTGCCGATTTTTTTAATTGTTAAAAAATTCGCTTGTTGGCATAAAATTAGAGATTAAACCAGTTTTTACCCAGTGTCTCTTCAATTTGTTCGCAAAACCATCCCAATTCGCCTCCCAGAAATTAATATATACTCTTCGTTCGCATTTGCACTTATAGTAGGATGCATGGGGGGCTCAGTTTTTGTTAATTTATAACTTTTTTTATCCAATGAATTTTTATGAAATATCAGACTAAGTCATATTTTATTATGTGATAGGTGATAGATTTAGTCATTCATTCTTTAAAAAAACAAACAACCTAGGTCTTAAAGGGTTTTATAAGTTTCGATTGTGATGGCTATTGCACAACATATTTTATTTAGAAAAAGTTAGATTTTTAATCTGTTTTTGTTTCCTACATTGAGTTCCTGAATTGTAAAATGAAAGCACTGACAAGTGACACGTCTAGAGAACTACTGCTGTTTGACGTGATACGGGTGGTGGGCGATCAGTCATCCAGAACAGAAATTTGATTGATCGATTTGCTCAGATAGGTTAATTCATCGATAATCGTCTGTTAAGGAATAGGAATGTCGAATGGTAAGCATTCATATCACCCAGTATATAACATTTGTTGTTGGTTAGTATTTGACTGATATTGCGTATTCGTGATTAGATAATTTATAATGCGAAATTTGACGTTTTACTGAATAATTTGACATCATTCTTTGCACCTGTCGCATCTCACTAACCTCGGGGTTTTACGTATGACATTTTTGCAAATTTGGAAGTTCCATATTGTTTGTGGAACTGGATTCAATTATATTCCAGGCATGAGATGAAAAACACGCAGCAATCTAGAGCAGACTGCCCCATTAGTGAAAAACATCTGAATGGCATGATGTGGCCAAAAGTTGGCGATTGTTTGCCGGGCGGGGCTGAGGAGATGTGGTTTTGAGAACATAATGTCTAGAAACCTATATTTGGATTATTATTGTTATTGCTTATTTAGTAATCCGTATTTCTTATAATTATACTTAACACTGCTCGAGAAATTTGATAAATTTCTAAAGGGATGAATTTTCTAAGGAGGGAGAGACATGGTTAAGAAGCTTTCCACAATATTTTTAAAAGGGTGAGGTGTGAAACTAAAAATAATATTGCATTGCTATATAAATTAAGTGCGCTTTCAAATAAGATAGGTTATGAATGGTTGGTTACGCATGATGCTATTACTTCTAACTCGCTCCCAACCTCTTCGCAACATTCCCCTGATACCCTCGGTAATAAAAATGAATTTTCTCTACATCACTCTACATCGCAGCCTTAAAAAACAAATTAAAACAATTTAATTTATTTTCTAACTCACCATTTTGTATCTTAAATTAATATCTAACGAGGTAATTGACGGTATGAGACAAAAAAAACAGAGAGTGCAGTGACGCCAATAGGGTAAACTTTTTCCTAAAATGAAATCTTAAAAACACAACCAGTTTTGATTATACCAACATTTATCTTATTTTTTTTCTAAATTAATATCCAATTCAAGTCCAATAAACCAACCGGAAATAATTATAAAAAAACAAAACTTTGTTATTAATTTTATTAAAAACAAAAACATTTTATTCCTAAACCGACAGCAATTTAGCATTTTTAATTTATTTATAAATAAACAAAATATTGCGTGATCGGTTGTTGTCTGTTCATATAATTTTTTATTAAATGACACAGCGAATATAATTAAAATTAAATCGAATATTTTTTTATTTTAAGACAATAAAATAAATTAATTCAAATTATGACCTTGAGATGAATATTGACGTTAAATCATATTCGTAGTGCGACTTTGTCAAAGTAAAAATCATTGTCGTGTTAAGAATAAGAACAAAAAGCATTAAACAAATACAATTTTATTTATAACAGAAATCATTACTTTTGCTTAAAATTTGGGACAGTAATGAAATTTTTGTTGATTACTAATGATGAGTTAAGAAGCGTGAGATAAATAAATATGATGATCAGCTAATTGATTATATAAATCACTAATGAGACACAGATAATATATTATTATAATTTTACTGATACATATTTAATAATGGTTTGTTGTCCGTCCGCATTATGATTTTAAAATGTTGTCAAATTCAAATATTTCAAATTGAGTGAATAACTTTGTAAGTCCTTCAAAATAAATTGTTTTGAATAAACAAATAAATTGGTTATTGTCGTCTGTTATTTGTTTACCTTCAAGTTATAATTATTGAACTAAAATGAAATAAATAAAAATTCGATTCAAAACAAATTCGATTCAAAACAACAGAATCTTCTAGTTGTAAAAAAACAAATTTTACGAAATTTTTTTAAACTTATTTAGAACAGAACTGAAAGCAAAGTCTAAGGAGGTCATATCGCCCGTTCATATCATCAAGCTCTCATTTTATTACCTTATGCAACCTCACAATACTCTTTAGAGCGATATCTCAAATATTCATATTTATATTTTATGATGGGGTGGGCGTAAGAAGAATAAAACGCCAATTGTATCTCAGACAAGTGGAGTGTCATATGTAAGAGCACTCAATTAAAATCACACTCTAATTATTTTTTAACTAAGAACTGCACAGCTGTTGAAATATTCTCAAAAAGAGTGCTATCGTCCTTACTTCCGAACTTGCAAGACAGAAAAATTTATAAAAATAATATATCATATAGTGTTAAGGACTTATACTTCTGTGTTTTAGGGGAATAGCTCGACTCACAAATGTTAAATTTACAATAGTGTACATTTTCAAAAATGTATGTTGTGACCTTATACGTTTAAAGAAAAATGTTAATTTATTATACTAATAAAACTAAGCTTTGCACTTTGTCAAATTAACACAAAATGATTTTATAAATATTTTTTCTTTATTGTTGGTTTACATTAATGGAACCCTCGACGAGCGAATTTTATTCGCCCTTGACCAACATTCTTGTCAATTAGTTGTTAAAGCTTTTGTTATTTAGATTTTTTATGTAGAGCTTAGAGATGTCATTTCATAATACTGTTATCGTTTTCTAGCCTATATAGTCTTATTAGATTACACGAGGCTAGACAATGTATAACAATTTGTCACAAAAAAATATTTTCCTCATTTGAACAATGGAGGACAAAATGGTACATCGTCCCGTCACTACTCCATTAGTACTACATGATAGCTAGGCAAGGTCGGATCACTCAATTTAGCAGCACTGACTTCTGTTTGTGTATTTACAAAGAACACAGGTTCATATAGTTACCTAACTGACTTCGTCTGCTCCCATATAATTTTATGTGGTTTTATCTTAAACCAAAATTTAAACAGCTTGAGTGCTATATACGTAATAACACAGAGTAGTGAAATCCTTTTTACCATATAAAATTTACTGTAAATTTCATAGGTTTATGCCCCCATCGCAGCAGTCTGTGGGAATTAAAGTGAGTGTTAGCTTCTTTCAATTTTTTTGGATGCATATGATCTTGATGTGTGCTGTGTGCTGATATGCCTAGAAACCGCCTGATATGCCTAAATATTATCAGTGTTGCAGTTGTTGTCTCTTCAAGCTCAGGTCTGTTGTATCTATTGATTACGTCTACCGTGTACTAAGAAATGACACGCATTTCATTTTTTTGGTGATGGTTCAAACCATTTTTATAAAAGAGGTCTTTATCTCAGTGCTATCAATTGCAAAAGCCTTATGCAGTTTAGACAGATAAAATTAAACGGTTTGTGTTTACGGTGATTTGTTATTTGTTGTAGGTCGTTCTTAAAAATGAGCTCAAACTAAACCCACCAGTGCACCACTTGTTCTTAGAGTTATGACATGGAAATAACCTCCATTGTAATTTGTATTGAAACATAATAGTTCTGAAGTTAGGACATAATAGTTCTGTGATCTAACAATCGAAAGATTTCTAACACTGGCAACTAGGTCTAATACTCTTTGTCTTACTTTAGTCATTAGTGACAAACAAAGATGTGTTATCAACGGAATGTTTAGTTTTTGTTTAGAAACTTACTTATTTACTTACTTACTTTAGAAACTTACTCACTAAAGCTCCAGGTGAATCTAAGATTTCTGTTTAAGTGTTAACCACAGGTTTTTATTGATTAATATTGTGTCCACCGCCGATGCTATTGAAGAAAAACTTGTTCTACACTGAGTTGTGAAAACTTGACAATTTTTTATTTTCCTGAAACTTGGCATATAGTAAAATGAACAAAATAAGAAATGCAACTTATTTTACATTTTTTTTAAGTGCATAGTTTGAGCCCCAACATGCATGAAAAATGAAAATTTTGTCAATCCGACGTAACTTTGAAATAAAATTACTTAAGAACGACTTTACCTTTTTCCTCAAACTTTTTTTTTGTTTGATAGGATGATTAGTTAATAAGCTGAAATTGTTTTTGTAATTAATTTTAAAATTAAAATATTAAAAATACTTTGTTAAAGATGGCGCTAGGGTCAAAGATCGATTGGAATTTAATTAATTTTTTTTTCAACAGTTCTATCTTTACTCTAAAATATTTCAAATTAACAAAGAGGCGTTAATTCTTCTTCTTGAGATATTTATTTTAAAGATTTTTAGTTCGACTAAGATTCTTTCTAATTTTCAGAAACTCTCTCAAGATCGATTGTTTTAAGAGGAGAGACTAAGAACTTGTCTAGAAATTTTTTTGAATGCAAAAAACCTTTGCCTCTATAGCCTCTATAACCTCTCATACTCTATAGTTGTTTATTTTATTTATTCCTGTTCCCAGATTTGAATGATGCATCTGAGTGAACTCTTGGTCTGTCCAAAACATGGTTCTGGAACAATGAACTTTGTAGTGACGCCCTTAAGTTAGTAATTCTGCTACTATATTGCCGTGTACTCCTTTGTGACCAGGTACCTACTCAAGTGTAACGTGGGTAGTGTCTACAATTTTTGTAGAATTCGGTAGCACCCTCATATCAGCTTAGAATTGAAGTGCGTCGAATTCAGAGCCAACAACATCGCTTGACTACCAGAAATAATGTAAATATCTGTGTTACTGTCTTTTTTTTCGGCACAGAGCATTGCACAGAAGATAATGGCAAAAGTTTCGGCCTGGTGCGAAACACCTCTGTATCAGTGCTTCAATTGGTTTAGTATTCATCCGTATACTAGATGTTGGAATTGGATGGTAGTGCTTGTAAGTAGCTCTTAATGCTTTCCCTGGCACTTATTTTGACACCATCTATCTAGATCTGTGATATTTGGTATACAGTTCGAAACGTGATAGGACTCCACTTCGTTCTGTAGTTCCAAATGGATCGCTAGATGACTGGTCAGGCTACCAGCTTTGAGTGTTTTGACCAACAGCAGTCTGTGAGCACTAGATGCTACTACAAATCTAATGTATAGAAGCAATTGAGGAAGTAGGAGAAAATTATCCTTTGTAGATGTTAGTGTGGTTCTAAAACCACGGTACACAAGTCTCTGTATTTTTGTAACAACTTCCTGACCAAATATTTAAGTTGTTTTTGGCCACCAGACTGCAACTGCATATATGACAGTATGGATTTAACTACACTTTGATGTAACCAAAGTTTAATTGTAAAGATTAATCTCCAAGCTTTTCCAAATAACAACATCACGTTACCCTTGCACGAATACTACGGTGCCACACTCGTTGTCGATGAAGACAAGAAAGCCTCCACGCAAAACTGCCAGCAACCTGCTGGCAACTAATTTTAATATCTTCGATGCCTGGGACACCTCTTGGCATCATTAGAACACACCTAGCCTTTCTATTACCAACCCGACTTCTACTCAACCTGGTTTCGATCTGCCACGTCATACCTGGACTACACTAAACCGAATAAGAACGAATTATGGACGTTGTGCTGATTCTTTCTACAAGTTTCTTCGAGAATTGCGGTGGTATGCCTTAGCGATAACATACTGCAAGTGGTTTTTCGCATAGTCGAGCTCCATTGTGGAATCCTGCCACAATCGCCTTCGTTATCCTGAAAATATACTTTAAGTAGAAACCAATCGGTCTGTCTGGGGTTTATAAAGTGCACATTTTAATATCTGGTTGGTGCTCTTTGTTGAAACGTATGTTTAAGTGGTCGTTTGCGACTGATAAAACATACGTTACTGATACAATTCTCGGTGATGTTATTGCTTAGAGGTAGGTCCTACCTTTTATTGCTTAGAGGTAGGTAAACATTTGGTAATGTTTCTACATCATCCAAAACGAGGTGGGTGTTTTGTCTTTGTTAGGTATAAACATGTTATTGGTATCTAGGTGTTGGACCCACCTTTTGTGTTGATGTTGCTACTACCCCAAACAGTGTGATGAGCATCGGCATCGCACGCAATTATTAGGTTGTAGTGTTTGTCATTGCAATGCCAAACTAGCTTGTTTACCTTATCAGCTGGCATTTCCTCCTTATCTTTTGGAAAATATGCAGATGCTAAATGAACTTGCAAACTCCGCTGTAGAGAAGAGATAACCGCAGTTCTGGGTCCCTCCTGGCCTGAGCAGTATATCAGTTTATGTTTTTGTTTGTCGACAGACTTTTATGTTTATGCTGTCTGCCTATAGTTCCTGTATTAACACAATATCGTAAGCATCCTGTTGGATAAAGCAGTTAAAACTAGCTGAGGCTAATTCTGATCTGTGCAGGTTATTTTGAACACAATCTACGTCAGGCATTTTTTCCGGCGACTATGGTGGTCTGACAATGTCTATCTACTCACATCCACACATCAGTATTGACTTTACACAGGCGTTGAATATTTGTAGTTTTGTTTTTCTTGATAGTACGAACGCATTCCAGATTTTAATGCCCCATATCTGGCCTTTGCTGTAGCACTACCAAGGTATACACATTTATCGACATCCCTGACTTGTATATTGTTGATGGGATTAGTGTCCTTACATTGGTTATCAATCTCATGATTTTTGTTTTTCTTATGTTTATTTAGAGACCCACTTCATGTTTGCGTGTCTATGTGTGAGCAGACAAATATATTCTACATAGTTTAGATCATTGAGCCATCTTGTTGTGTTCCATTTATTACCATTAGGACTTGCATCATCAAGCTTTCGTATGACACTCTACTAGGAATAGTAGCGGCGATAGTACACAGTCTTATCTCACTCTTCTGTTGTAGTATTGATCGCTTTGCTGTCCTTTATATTGAATTCTGTTTCCAACGACTTGGTAGATTTCTATATTAGATTAATTATTTTCTTCGGGATGCCTTTTTTGCGAAGTAATTTCTAAATAGCATCTCTGTTGATGAGATCAAATGCGCACTCGGAGTCCACAAAGAGAGATATAGGAGTTAATTCCGTTCATTTGACTGTTCTATGATGAAACGGATTTTGTTTATCGTCAGTACAGTTTCTACCTGACTTAAAGCCGGCTTGTTCATTTTCTAATTTTTCGTCATTTGTATGAGATATTTTTTCAAGAATCACATTGCTAATACGTTCATTGTGGTAAATGTTAACGTAAGTCCTGAAATAAACTTTGTGGTTTCAACATCTGAATAACTGTCGGTTTTCAATCCTACCCAAATTGTTTGACTAGCGTGATATGTAGAGAATATTTTTTTAGATTTCTAGCCTTAATTGTTTTCGTCATAGGCTATTAAAGAAATATTTATGGGGACCATACGCTTATGTGTATCTGGTATCCATTGCCAAACATCCATGTTCGTTTAGTTTGAGTGATGCTAATAATTCCTCGCTTCTAATTTTTTACACTAAGAGCCGATTATATGAATGCGGATAGAAGATAAATCCTCGGATAAATCGTCGTTTGTATTGTATGAATCAAGATAGAACAACAGATTAATTCGAGAATAAAATTCTATTCTCAGATTTATTCTTTCTTTTTCTTGTATAAAACAAAGGATAAAACAGTTTGTTTTTTTTTCCTTGACATGCGCATAGCAGGATAATTTTGTTTTGAATTTGTGGTTATTTTTGAATTTAAATTTCTGCGTTTCTAAAATTTGTTTTTCGATATAAATTAAAAGTAAAATAAATAATATTTTTAATTTTATTTTTATATATTCAATTTAAGTTTTGAAATAATGTTTTTTTATTTATAATTAAATTTATTTAATAGAAAAATAAAAGAAAAAGTATTGCCACTTATAAAATTTACTGCTCTAAACTGCAATAAAAACAAAAATAAAAAAAATCTATCCGTGTTCATACAATCGACGAAAAATAAAATCCTCGGATGCAGATAAAACTTTATTCTTGAATTTTTCTCTATCTATTCTTGTTCATATACTCGGCCCTAAGTGACAGTGTGTTGCTTTTTCACTCTAGAATTGTCTTTTTCCAGTGATCTGGAATCAATTCTTCCACGTTGAATTTTAAGTCCCAATTTATTTCTACTCAGGACTCAGGGGACTTATCTTCGTTTGTCCTTTTCATTTGATATGGTATTTATTTTTGAAGTGCGGTACTGCCAGCAGCAAGGAGTGCGCTTTTGGAAAAATAAGCTGGTCATAAACTGCTGCAAACTGTAATCTTTGTCTGAAATTTTTGTTTGTAGCTTTTAAAAAGTGAGGATTTGGGACGGCTCCAAATCTTTTTCGCTAGCTCTTTGCGTGACCCACCGTACACTAGAATAATTTATTAACCTAGACAAAACAGCGTATTATGTGACCTAAATTAGTCATCTCTAGCACTTTAAAGATATTTTTTTAGTCTTTAGTTTCAGTTAAGGAAACACTTACAATATGTTTTAAAACTCTACTGCTTACACTTACGTCGTTTGTTACAGCAATATTAGCTTTAAGTAAAATTGACTACTAAAAATTATAAAACTCCAAACTGTTTTAGGGCTGTATGAATTTTCCAATTGTTATTATCAGAAGATTTTGCCTTATTAGAAGATTTTGTCGCCTTCTTTTATTTTATTTTTGAATGTGTGGTTATTACTCGGTAATCGGTACAGCAGCCTAGGCTGTACATAAGACACCTTCCACTGTATTAGTTTTAGCAACTCAATCCATTTTCTGGGTTGATTTGCACTTTGAAACGCAAGTGAAAAACTTAATTTAATCGATTATTATTTATATCAGCTAAAAGAACGATTTCCATTGTTTAACAATATCCAAAGAAATTCGGTTGATTGGAAAACAATAGTGTTAATAGTTTTTGTTTTAATAAAAAATATCTTGACCTTCATGAGAATTGACCCTGAGTCCTCCGAGTTCAAATTTAACTGCTTTACTACCTGGCAACGCAACACAATAATCTTAAACAATTTATACTGAATTAGTATACAATATTCAAGAATTTTAATAAAAATAGTTTCTTTTCCAACGGTTTCGTTTCCAACTCTTTGGTCTTAAAAAACAAATTCGAGATATGGTTGCTCTCTACAACCTCATAAATTAACTCACCATTAACAACCGCTAATTAATACCTCGTCATATGATCTAAGCTTGTGATAGATATACTTTTGACCTACTCAGAACTATTCGTATTCCTGTACTCAAACACATAAATTCAGTAATGTATTCAACTTTTCAAAAATTGATTGGATTGCAATAATAATTGTTGATTTTTGCTTAAACTAAAATCAAGCATTTTAACGAGATGATGTCAGATTCTGTTTTAAAATTATTTTTTTATTATTATGAATTTTGTTAACGAAGGCGGTAATCAAATTATGTCAATCAGGTTTAATTTTAGTGGATTATATTTGTTGACGTGGTACAATAATTGTTTAATTAAACAAATTGCATATACGGAAGCAATCCAAATGAAAGTTTTATCTTAGTCCCTTTTCCGGGTATCATTACTTTGATTTAGTTGGATAATTTTGTTTCGGGAAATCTCGTTGTACAAAGAATCAATCAAAATCATCATTGATCGTTATATTCAACTATTTTATTTCATATAAATTGCCAAGAAAATTTCTTTTATATTTATAATCATTTGAAAGTAGAAACACATTAAATATATATCTACAATTAGTTGCATAACTAGGTCTTATGCTTATGTTTTATAGCCATAAAAATATTGATAGCCGGAAATCGTTGAACTAGCAAATCGGTAATCAACGAACAGAGAAATAAACGTTAGATAGTAATAATTTAATAATTTTAATTAATTACATAACAGAACATACGAGATCACATAACGTTTGTAAAAAATTTTATGATGACGTCATAGGTGTAAAACAATTAAAAATGCGCTTAAAAATTGTTTTTATTTAATTTAATATAATTTTTTCATTGCGAATTATTCATAGCCTTGGCATACATTAATACATACGTTTTATTTTTGTATTTAAAATTTTGCTTATCCATTACACTTGACTAATTATGGAAGATGTAAGCATTTAAATATAAATTTACGATTGAATTAAGATTAGGTGTGTTTTAGTTGGTATTCTTTGAAAAAGATTTTGTTTTATAGTTTTGCTGATACATATAGTAGTTTTGATTTATATCATCAATGTCGGTCGGAACAATTGATTTCAAATCAACTGATGAATTACAAATTATTAATTCAATTGAATGATTGATTGTGTTCTAGAATCGTGATAGTAGTTAAAATAATATTTAAATTTAAAATAATGGAATTTAAATTGTTTGGAATTAAAAAATAAACATCAATGTTTGGTTGTCTTTCCACCTAAGGTTAATACTCAAGTTCGAATTTTTTATACTACGGCTTCTAGGCGTATTATTTCCTTATTTCCTCCATCATTTTATGTCTTTATGTCTTGTATTGTGAGAGATAGGTAAAGTGCTAAAACTGCTAAACTGTCGAGGGTTTTTTTTTCAATACCACTTGCTTGAGGAAATTTCCAAAAAATTATGAGAATTTATCAACGAACGAGGGGAATTCGTTTAGAAAATTTTTTGCCATTTTTCATTTATTTATATATTTTTATGAATTATACGTTGACCTACTTTGATATCAGTCAATTATTTCAAAATTAGACTGATAATTTTTAATATCCCAGTAGGCCAGACGTATAACTATTTGTTATTAGTATAATTCAAATGTGATTGGTGAAATTGAATGATGTCATTACATTTTAGGGAATTTCATTGGTTTAAATTAAAATAAAACTAAGACAAAAAATTTTCAAAGTTAATTTTTTGATAAAATTGATTTATTTAAATATGTCATGAAAATCGCAGATTTAAAAAAATCCAAATATTCATTCACATTTTTGTAGGAAATTTAATTCTCTACAAAAAAAAGTATGTGTCATTTTTTGCCTAAAATATATATTCTGATGACATTAAGAAAAAAATTCGAAATTCTTCGTAACTCGTAAAAAAATATGACGAAAAAGTACTAATTTTATTTTATTCTTTTCACAATTTTTATTCTCTTTATTCCATAGCAGAAGAAGAAAATTAGTACTTTTTCGTCATCCTTATTATTTATGTTTTTATGAGTTACGAAGATTTACAAACTATTTTTCAAGATATCAATCATTCATCACAAATATACGTTTTGGGCAAAACTGACTAGGCTCTTTTTTTTAGAGAACGGAGAACAAAATTTCCTACAAAAATAATTTTCTGGTTTTTTTTAATCTGCATATTTCATGAGATATTAAAAAAATCAACTACTATGATTTTGCGGCACGTGATCTGTTTATTTAAAAAAATTGCACAAGTCTTTTTTCACCAAAAAGAATTTTTTAAGGGGCCGACTGAGAAAATTTAATTTTCAGAGACTGAATAAAAATGTTTGTTTCACTCGGACTTAAAATGGATTTTGAAACCCCGCTTACGTGTCACACCGCAACATTCTTTCTCGTCCCGAAATCTATCATCTTTCTTCCTATTGAAATGTCTAACTATAATTTGTGAAATAACAGATAATATATATACAAAATTAGACTCATTTGATTTGATTAAATGAAAAATTAAGTTCCTTAAAGTGAGTTTGAGAAGCATCACGGGTTTTTAATTGCTCAACTATGGTTAATGGAATAAATTTAACACTTTAGTTTGAATATATTAATACTAAAATCGAAAAGATATTGTTCAATATAACATAATCAAATTTTTCCAACCCTTCATTACAATCAAACGCTGGCAAATTTATATTTTTTATCTAAGAAGCTAAAAACTAACAAAAATTATATGATAGTTACAGTAATTCTATAACAACAGGTTATGCTAATCTTTTATTTTGGATATCTTTATCCAGACCTTTATTATTTGAAGTGAAAACTACTTTAATTTGGGCAATTTTGTATGGAGACAGTTTTCTATTAATTAAAATTTTATATTAAAAATTATATTATATATTACTAGCAGGACCCGGCGTGTTTTGCTACGCTTATAAATAAAGTTTGTGCACAGACATTTTGTTGACGTAGTAGCAATGATTTCAAAAAGTAGTAATGAGAAATGATAGCGTAGTTTTTAATTTTTGTTTTTAAAAATATGAATGAAAAATAATCAGTACTTTAGCTCATCAGTTCGGATATATGAAAAATTGGCGATCAAATAAGTTTTCGAGTAAGCTATAAAAAAATGACACAAAACCCGACATAAAACACACGAGAACTGTTCTAAAGAAGTTTTTCTGAGAGAAAATGAAAAATGCTGTCAAATTGCAAAATTCAAGTGAATTACAATAATTACTTTGCTCTTAATCACTCACAAAATCTCTCAAAATTTTATTTGTACACCAAATAGCGTAAAAGTTTTGTTTATTTAACATCGGTCATTATTTAACATATTGCCGCTATCTCATAAGAAAGAAAACTCGTAAAGATAACATTCAATTTACATTGTGTCATTTTTATTGCAACTTATTTATTTTAATATGGAACGAACTTCAAAATGTCGTTTTAATTCTATTTATTCATTCGAGTCCTTGTGGGTACACTATGTTTTTGTTTTTCTATCTGGTGCGTACACGAATAAATCAGAAGGTTTTCCTAACGCGCCAGCCACATACAGTTGTCCATGTGAGAAGAACGGATTCTCCAAATCTAGTCCACATACTTGCAGTAACTGTCCGTGTGCTTTGTTGATGGTAATTGCAAAAGCGAGTTCCACTGGAAACTAAACGTTTGCATCCGTTGGGATCATTGAAGTATGTGGCCTGTCTGTCGTGGCAACTCTACATCTCCCTCTTCGAATTTTCCATTTAAAATTGTAGATTCAATGACATTGTTCATCATTTATTTCATCGAAGTTCAAAAAAGTTTGTGCAATTTCAAAATATTTGACATATTTGGAATTACAATATGTGTCACAACAACACATAAAAACCTTTTAAGACCTAGGTTCCACAACATAATGTTTTTGAGACGTTGATGGACGCAAATTCCTTTTTTATATATTCTTCTTAAAGAATGGAAAACTCAATAATAAATCCTTTCACATAATAATGTACGACATAGGGCAATATTTCATGAAAGGATGAAGGAAATAAAAATAATGTTACTTTTTTTTTCAAATTTGCAGGAACAAAGCTAAAATTAGGTTCCTAATTATCCTAATGCTAGAAGCATATACCAAGATCATTTAACGCATTGTTTTCCTCAAGCCAGCATATATAATAGTTATATGGAAACTCATTTGTTCGAGCAAGCAAAAAGTTCATTCTTTTAAAAAATTAAAAAAATACTTCCATCAACACTTTAGAAAGCATGGTGTTATGGGACTTTTTTTATGTGTTGTTGTGACACACATTGTAATTCCTACTACCCAACACATTTTATTTAAAAAAAATAGAGCGTTATCGTCAAAGAATATTCCATAACTAAGACTAAGGGTACTATCCTTGATTGAAAAAAGTACATCCGCCAGCACCCCTAAAATATAACTTATCCCTTTAATATAAGTGATATCTTACTGCCATTGTCAGTAGTATACGATATCTCACGTTAACTGATTTGCCAATAGCAGGTACTAAAGTACGCATCCATAGATCCAAAATTTTAAATTTTACATACGTTCCTGCGGGCGAGCAGATATTATAAATTCATTGGTATTAATGCATTGTAACTGTCTGCAAATCACTATTGCAAACGTGTTGCCGCCGAAAGGCCACATGTTTAATTAGTTTGTTTATCATAATTGCTATCCATGTTTGATTATACATAAGCTATGCTTTTTGTATAGTATTTGTGCGAATTCCATTTCGTAATTTTGAGCTTTTCATCGATGTTATCAACTATCTTGCTTAGTTGAAGAAACATGTATTACATAGAATTGCAAACCAATAACATATTTGGTGTAGATGATAAATAATGTAACATCATTATGTGTTTAATTCAAATACAAATAGTTTTGATATACAAATGTAATTGTTTCAGATTGTACTTTCATTTTTCTATTTCATTAAATTATGTTCAACAAAAAAAATTGATCAAAGGAATCTAACCGTATAAAACGATATTTAAAGAAAAATCAAATTAAATTATTATCAACATTTAGGCAGAACCCCTTAAGATAATTATAATGGCCCTGGGGTTCCATTCAAAAAAAAAATTTGCGCAAGTGTACACAACAACTTCCCAAAGTTTCATGATGATCGGATGAATGGTTATTAATGCATAAACGACAAACATATATACTTTCAATTTTATATATATAGATATATTAAAAATTAATATCAAAAGAATGAGAGAGATAGATTTTAATTATTTGTTATTTTCTTTTTCTCGTGTTCTTGATTCATAATTTGTTTTTTCTTTTTTTTTAGCGTGGTGTTTTTCTTGGTTTATAACAGTGTATAAGTGTGGTAGTAAAAATTTTATTAAACATATTTGTCAGGGTTGTAACGTATAATACGGTAACGTATAAAACACGTATTATACGTACGTATAAAACACGTATTATACGTACGTATAAAACGTATAAAACGTACAGTATAAAACACACAATTATTTACTTTTTATACCGTATAAAAGTAAAATCCTTAATAAATAAAAATACATTTATATAACATTATCGTGGGCGTATTATTCATCGTACTCGTGATATTTAATATTTATAAAGCCTATATTTCGGGACTAATAGGAACAGCTGCTTTAGAAAATATAGCCTCGTCATGATAATTTCTTACCCAACTATTCCTATGAGTTCAGAAAACTTACACATTTAAAGTAAATGCTTCTTTTCAAAAAATAATTATTTATTTTCAAAACAAATTTAGTCTGCAATAAGTTGACATTTCCAACCATACCTATTATTCATCAATGCCCAAAATTTACTCAATAAACTTCTCACTAAACTTTTTTGTTTGACGTAAATACATATTTTAACTGTATACTGTCTTGTATTCTCTTGCGTTCCCCTTGTATGAAAAATAAAAATAAATGAAAACCAAAGAAATATTTTATATTTTAACTATTACAACTTTTGTATAAAAAGAAGATTTGATCTGCAAGAGCCTGATATTTTCAAACTGTGTCTATTAATTGGAAGTGGTGCAACCCGGATCCACACAACAAATTTTTTTAAAAACATCTCTCTAATAATCTCTAATAATTTTCCTAACTGCTATGAAAAAAACGACATTTATTCTGCAACAACATAATATTTCCCAGCTGTTCTTATTAGATGGGAGGAGCTGAAGTTGAATTGAACCATATTTTATATATTCAATAACATTTCATGATGCCAAATATTTAAGTTCATGAGCCAAATGTTTCTAATCCAAAATGTTTCCCATTAAGTAAATGTTGGAATCAAAATGAAAGAAAATCATATAGTATACCTACGTGTTGAAAAATTTAAAAATAATTTAATTGCTTGAGTTGATGTGCTCAAAACAATCTCTAATATATAATTCAAAATTTTCAATATTCAAATCTAGTGAATTAAAGATTATTAACCAGTTTAATGTACAGTAACATAGTCTTTCGTATAAAGTATAAAAATTTACATTTAAATAACATCTAGAATTTAAATAGTTTTTGTTATAAATTATAAAATATATAAATAATTTATAACTACGTAATTATATTTTTACTAAAATATATATATTTTTACTAAAAATATAATTAATATCTGAAGTAAGAAGCATTTTTAATTTTTTATGAATGAATTTCAAAAACAAAATCATTTTATACGTTTTATACGTTATATACGTTTTATACGTTTTATACGTTACGTATTATACGTGTAACGTATAAAACGTTTTATACGTGTATATTAACAACCCTGATATTTGTAAACAAAACAAAAAAGATTGTCATATTTGGGTTTTCTTTTAAATAAAAAAACGCAACGATTTTTTAATTAAATTGATAATTTTTTTATGAAATAATTAATAAAATGACGGTAAACAATTTTAAAAAATGATAAGAAGAAACGAAAAATATGAAATCTAGCTAAATATACATAATAGATACATCTAATGCGTTTTTTATTTTTCGATTAGTAAAATCTTATGTATGCGCGTCACCGTCAAGCTGTAGCAGTAGCTATATTTTGTATTGATTATAAATATGACGTTTTGTGCTTGACATCAGGAAAAAAAATTGAAATCCGAATGAATCCGAGTAAATCTTTTATTTATTAAAAAAATATTTTATCAAACATTCGTTAATGTTGAATACTACGAAAACTAAATAATTTAAGAAGTAAAACACAAACACAAAAATTATAGAAATCAATCTAAAAATAATAAAGAAGCGTATATTATCATATGTATGATGTGATGAACCACTCCAAACCCATCGTTTGTATCTCCTTATAATCACCTTAGCAATTCACCATATGGACCATAAGCAGATAAACGACGACTGGATGTTTTATTTTGAACTCTGTCTCCTTCCATTCCATATCCAAACATCGCATGCTCAACACTATCTGCTGTTGTTCCTTCAGTTTCTTGTGCATTAAATCCACCATTATTACTTTTTCATCTTCGAGTAACAATAATAATTATTCACTTAAAAAACAACATTAAAACAATAGTGGCACGATAACGCAATTCCTTTTTGATTAAAATTTACATAATGTCTTGTATCGAACATGTTATAAACAAATAAAATTTCAAAATCAGTTTTTAGTAATTATAATATAAAAAAAATAAAGAGTGTTTAATGTAATCATCGTGTTCTACGTTCAGTTTTCAATAAGAAACGTATATTTAATTAGTAGAGAAATGAGTTTTATTGTTAGAAATGAACTAATTTATCGAGCGCGATACGATAACAAATTTTATAAATTTTTGTCATCCGGCGCTGGAAAAATTAACTTATTTGTAACAGTAAAACTCATTTTTTCATTAATTAAATATACGTTTCTTATTGAAAATTGAACGTAGAACACGATGATTACATTAAACACTCTTTATTTTTTTTATATAATCACTAAAAACTGATTTTGAAAGTTTATTTGTTTATAACAATAGGTATTTTTTAATAATTTTTATAATAAATAATTTTTTTTTTAAATTGCATCTCTATTCTTTAAAATAAAACAAACAAAAAGTGTCTATCTTTACCAGAACCGAAGTTATAAATCTTTGAAAACAAGTCTTCAAGCCAAAAATCACAAAATTCTCGGAATTTAGAACCGCTCTATTTCTCCTAAAAAACAAAAAAAAACAAAAAATCCTAAAACAAGTATATCGTAATGTTTATATAGAACCCTCAAAAAAATTTTCAGCTGAATCAAAAATGTCTTAGTCACATTTTGTCCTATTCTGTTCGGTATGTAAAAGAATGACCCATATATGGAATTTTTTGTCGTCCCGCGCTCGATAAATTAATTTATTTCTAACAGTAAATATCATTTCTCCATTAAAAAAAATATTTTTTTATAGAAAATTGAACGATGAATACGATGATAATATTAAAAACTAATTTCATAGGTGGGGCAATGGTTAAAATTTAATTCTAACATTTTATTTGTTTATAACAATAGGAATTTGTTAATAACTTTAGTTGAAAATATTTATTTTTGAAAAATTCCATCTTTTAACTTTCAAATAAAGAAGAAAAAAACCTTCTATCTTCTATAAAACCGAAGTAATGAATTTTTGAAAATAAGTCTTCAAGCCGAAAATCACGAAATTCTCGAAATTTAGAACAGCTTTATTTTCCAAAAAAAAATCCTCGAACACGTACATCTTTTTTTTCCATAGAAAACCCCTAAAAAAAATTTCAGCCAAATCAAAAATGGGTCGGTCAGATTTTGTCCAAATCTGTTCGGTTTATAAAAGAATTACCCATATACAGCTAGCTTCTCCATCTCTTGTTTCCCTTTTTCACTTTACTTAAACTCTTAATCGCTCACAAATAAAAAATTTCCCCATATCATCTCAATATAATGCAAGTCAACCATTTCCATATATCAACTCAATAAAGAATTCTTATTTAAGCGAGAAAATATTCTCTACAACTACAGACAACCATTCTACTTTTAATAAATTGCACAACCGTATTCTATCCATTCTATTCTATATAATATTAAGACTACGCTTAACATAACAAAAATTCTTTTTATTTATGTAGATAGAAACATGCATAATTAATTAACATTGAGTGACGCAACATAGCAATTAACTGATAAAATATTAAACATTAATTGATTAACCTGTAGCATACATAAATGTTCTATGTTTGTTAAAAAGAATTATTTAAAATTAAAGGTCGGATCCGAAATAAATTAGCAGATCAATAGAGAATTTCTTTAAATACGAATGCTTTTGTTTTAGAGAAAAATTCGAATTAGTCCTTCTTTACATAATAACGATGAAAACAAAATCAATCATGTTGAAAATTAAATTCATTGAAATTAATGTAAATATACCCAACTCTATTTTTACACGGTTATTTAGAAAATCGTGCTAAACAAATCATTCAAAAAAATACATTTGACGTACGGTAAATTTGGGGATACGTTCCATAATTTTAAAAAATCATTAAAGATGAAAAACTCTCCCAAAAAACCGTGCAAAAACGTGGCGTGGTGACGTCATTTTTACATGTAAATAATTAATTCTAAACACTCTCTAAAATAAAATCAATGTAAATTATGTTAAGAATGGAAAGAAGAGCTATACCTACAGGCAATTATAGCGATAATAATTTTTTTTCCTTCAATGGAAAACATGTTTTGATGGGAAGCTTGTTGAAAAAAATAATGAAAATTGAAAACAAAATTTTACTTTTAGAAATTAAAATATTAGTCATTTTTCAAAACAGATATGAGGAGCGTTGTTTCTTATTTTCACTAGATATCCAAATTGGATTAGTTTAGTGATAAAAATTGTAATGCCATTATGTGAAAATTATATGAAACTATTGTATTTTTGGGTTTATATATTTTAAAGTAATATTTTTAGCTAATATACTGTTTTCATAAACATGCCATTGGTACTTGTCGTGAAAAAGTAAGCATTTAGCTTAAAAAAATTTGACAAAATCAAAACAATTAAGACAATTCTTATTTACTTATTTTTACGTAAAAATGTAAAAAACTATAATATTGTTTACCTTTCCACAACTCTACGTATTTTGCTTTCTTTTCTTTTGATCCAGAGTCAACATCCCTCGATAGAGTAGTCATTCGACATCATCGAAAGCACTTGTTGAATCACCCTTTATCATAAACTTTCATATTTTAATCATAATCACTATTTATCCGATTACAACATTCCAAGCTTTTACATAATCATGATTAATTATAATTAAAAAATCATGATAGATTGTTATCCGTAAATCAACGAACACGTTTGTCTAATTTCATTCAATAAAATAGATTTACTCGTATTTTGTTTGTTTCTTACAAATAAATTCATGCTTTCAATATTACAAACTTGAAGTCATTCAAAACTATTTAACCTGACGTCATTTAATTATATAAATTAAAATATTAATATTCATCGTTTTGTAATCGAATTCCAAAATAGAATTTATTATTCTCATATATGTACTTGTTAGTTTAAGAGTTAAATGAATAAAATTTGTATTTGTTTTTCCGCGGTTAGCTATATATATTCTTTGTATAAGTTTTAAGTGGGAGTGGTGTTGATTTAGCGTGGTTGTGGTACCATACTTTAGGATATCTTCAAGACTTTTTTGTTACATAATTAATATTTATATCAAAATTCTTCTATTATTATTTTCGGGTGTCATGAATGAAAGTAAAAATGATGGTTGTATGTTAAAAATTGTGTTAGTTAGTTCATTGCCAAGGAGAAGTCAATACACAATGCATTTGTTTAAATATTTTGAACTATAAACTGGATTAATTTAAATATTATTGTTTTTATTTGATTCGATATAATATGTGGGACAAATTTGTTTTTGTGTAAATATTCTGTAGGATGAGAGGTATTCTCATTTGTAGGTCCGATAATATCGGTTAATTACTACATGTGTGGTGAAATAATACGAAAGTTGAGTTGGTAGAATGAAAAAAAGTTAGCTGTCCATTTTGTAATTTTCCGCTTTAATTAAACTGTTGTGCTACATTTGGCAGTAATGGTACGTATAGCTGTTGTTGATATTGAGAGTCTACATGAGCAAAAATTTGACACTCTGGAAAAAAAAACAATATGTGACAAAAAAATAATTTATGTCAATCTCCAGGTTGGGTCTCATTTTGGTGTCACTACAGTATTTTTAATGAGCTTTTGCATCACCACTTTTGTTGAGTAACATTTAGAAATAAGAATTAAAAAAGGTCAATAATTATCGAAAACCAATAATATTAAATTCAAAACATTAAAAAATAATGACCAATTCAACGAAAAATGTGGCGAAATATTCAAAAATCTAAACATGAAACTATTAACGAAGATAAATTATTTTTTGTTCTGAAGTGTAATGCAGAGAAATTACAAATTGTGTAGGGGACTCATACCCTGAAAATTCATCCGGGCCCTATGCAGCTGAGCGGCATGATATTTGATTCACTAACCTTAATAATAGAAAAATAAGTTCAGTAGTTCTTGCCTTTGGTACATGATTCAGGTTAACTTGAAAAGGAAAGTTCTGGATTCATTTCAAAATTGGACGAAATGGCGAGCGTTCATCATTATTAACTTCTAATTCTGGCTTTCAATCTTGTTGAGGCGTGATATATAAAGTTTTAGTACTGTTTCTAATATTTCTGCATACCAACTGCCGGTTTATCACTTCCGGTTAAAAAGTTTTTTTTAAAGTGTTTGCCTCTACTGTAGCCTACAATTACAAATATTTCGATTATGACACTATATTTTCATGTGCACCAGTTTTCATAGCCTTTGGCATAGCACTGCTGATGGCTTTTCGGCTTTTTTTATTGCATTGGGGGCCAGTGAATTTATTATACTTAGTAATGTAATCAATGCAATAAACGTAGCCACATGGGTGTTTGTTTAGCATCAAAAACAATTAAAAATATTGGGAATAATACGAACCTAGAGCTTGTTTGCTTGATTGTGTCAGCTCAAATTTGGTACGTCAAGCTCCTATTCCAATTTTATGCCAGTTTTAGTAAAGATTTAAAAACCAGTTCTTAATTTTGTTTTGATGCTCGATTTCTTATCGAGATGGCACATTTTTATTGATTGATGTCACATTTATGCCTTCCTTCATAATTTTAACGTTCTGATTCTGCAAACTTAAATTTCTAGATATACTTAGTTTTTATAACTGCCTCGATCACTGTCCTAGGGGTGCGCCTCTTAAATTTAATCTAATGAACAGAAAACTCTATTGTAATCTCAAGCTTTGGCGTCCATAGTACTCTGTAAGTATCAGCTTCCATCTTTTTTGTTTTTCATTTTAATAAATATTGAAAGTGTTGTGTAATATGAATTACAATACGTGTCACATCACAAAACACATACCTTTTAAGACCTAGATCCCACTTTAAATTTGGTTTACCTGACCTTGGTAGACCAAAATAGCAGTAGGACTCAGATGAACCTGTAATGAGACAGCAGTTGGTTCAGGATAACAAAATAATAATCATGAACTTTCCAGAAGTCGCGTGCCTTAAGTAGTTTCCAGCCATACCCAGTTTGTGAGTTCGGATTTACCACCTCAGCCCATTGCAAATGCTGAAATGCACTCGATAAGTTTCAAAATGGGATGGAACCGAAGAAAAAAGAAAATGAACTCTCACCAACCAAACTCAGAGGAATCAAAGTGTAGCCATTACCATCACTACATCCAATATAATTATGTATATTTTATTTTTTATAATAAAATTTCACTTACTCCCATGATTCGTTCTGATCCCACTCTTCATACTAAAGTAAATCTAATCCCAATATCAATAGTTAAGTTAAACCGCAGTCTGTTGAATGATGTTATCCAAATACGGAAAGAAGAATCTTCGGTACATCGACACAACCAGATGATTGTTGGATATGGTTATAAATTGAATCGTTGTTATAATGTTAATATTAGCGGTATCCAAAAACCTACATATGATTGTTGATTATTGTCATAACACAAAAAAATCGTTGTACCAAAATGAACAATTGGATTCGTTTTTATATAACTTCGATAGTCGACACAATTGAATTTTTTTACTCTAATAACAATACTTTATTATTTCAAGGAATTATTAATATAGCTTGAAAACAAAATATTATGTTTTCTTTTATTAATATTATTATTTTTGAATATAAAAATGATGAATGGTAAAAGCGGAGCACACTATAAATTTTTCCAAACAAACAACTTTTAAGTTCTTTTATTTTCTACACACAACAAACACCCATGTTGCTAAGTTTATTGCATTTAATACATTATTAAATATAACAGATTTACTGACCCCAGATGCCATAGCAAAAATCATCAGCAGTGCTATACCAAATGCTATGAAATCCTGTTCACTTCCACATATTGTGCGATAATCGAAATTTTTGTTACAGTAGAAATAATCACTTCAGAAAAAATCTTTTTAACCGGAAGTTGGTATGTAGAAATATTGAAAACAGAACCAAAACCCTATATACCAAGTCTCAATAAGATTGAAAGCCAGGATATTCAAGTTAATAAAGATTCAATCTTTCAGGCGCTCAAAAAACCCCTCGCCATTCTGTCCAACTTAGAGATGCATCAAAATAACTCAAAATCTAGCCACTCACCCACCCTAATTTTTTGATTGTGGTTGTGATGCAATAAAATTGAAAGGCAAAAACCATTGAACTTATTGTTTTATATGGATAGAACGAACTATAAGAGTCTACATCGCCAGCATCTGATCGGTAAAATTATATTTCAATGTAGATACTAGAAAGTAATTCAGGGACAGGGACTTCGTAACAAATCCACGCTTTATCAAATTCGCTGCTAGATATATTTTCAAACACATAAATGTAAATTTGAACATTATATACATATATAGTGAACTTGGTTTTCCGTTACACTGAAATGGTGTAAAATTGTCAACAGTTTTACATCAGTTTTATGTTATGCAAAATGAATTTCACAATATTATTCAAATTAACATTTACAGGTTCGAGTATAGGGCCCCTTGTTTTATGTAAAATTGAACTGAAAGCGAAACAATGTATTGTCATTTGGTTAACATTTCAAACATTTTAACGCTTCTTTTAAAAACTTATGCCATAAAATGTTCAAAACCTGCACCCAAAGCTTATGTACTAAGTTTTATCAATATCAAATTACATGATTTAAAGTTATTGAAGTTTTAAATAAGTAGGTGTTGCCCATTTTCCCGACAAATTTTGCCGTCCATTCCAATTTTTTCGGATCTGGATCTGAAAACAAAAAAATCCCAGCGGCAGGTATATCCGCCAGAAATAGGTAGATTTCGGGGTCAGACGGTTTTGTGTCCAAATAAAATTAGATAAGTCAGATTAGTTTAAATAAAAAATATAAGTAGAAACAGAATAATTCAAAAAAATTATCGAACCAAATTAAATAGATTATCCGAACTAACTCCATCAATACAATTTCGGAACAGTTTTATTTAAGTTGGTTTAAACTACTTTTATTAACATATTAAATCCACCAAAGATCAAATGAACTACGTCACAACTACAATTATACCATCACACATAATTTATAATCAAACATTATCAAACAATTTTATTTCAAAATCATCTTTTGTTGTTGTGTTTTTTTGTTCTTATTTAATCTTTTTTCAAACGGTTACTTAGTAAAAAAAATAAAAACAAAAGAGATTTTGATAATTTTTCTATGGTATTAAATGGGTTGATATTTTTCTTGTAAGGGTTGCATTATAATGCTTATAAAAATGGAACCTTTTGGGTTAGAAAGCTGAAATTTTTTGAGGCTATAGTTGAAAAGTATGTTTAAAAGCTAAGATAAATTTAAATAACATAAACTGAAACATGATGAAAGCATTGCCTTTTGCGTTTGTTTTTATTTCAACAGCCGAAGGGTCTCAACCGTTAGACTTAAACTATTATTTTTGAAAATTTTGGAAAGATTTATATTTTAAGTACGTGAAAAAAAGTTTTCAACTATGAGCTTGGCCATTTCAGCTAGATCAAGGGCAGCAAAGTTTAGTAAATTTTTAAAACAGCTGATTTTTGAGGAACCTGAAACGCCAAAGTGGTCATCTGGATAAAAATGATAAAAAAAGGTTCAAATATTCAATATTTTTAAATTTTATTAAAATATTATTATTCAAACCGAAGTTATAGTGCCCTAGATTATTCGACTTTTTAGGCTCTAGCCGCTTAACCGGTACCCGGATATGGCCAGTTCACGAACTTGTCCAAGACATTATTTGCCGAAACATACACAGAAAATTATTTTGGTGTAGGTCGAAAAATGCGACCGTGAGAGTGCCGCTAAATTCCGTTATACCTCATATCGTTATATATATATATATATATATATATATATATATATATATATATATATATATATATATATATATATATATATATATATATATATATATATATATATATATATATATATATATATATATATATATATATATATATATATATATATATATATAATTTTTTTTTTGTTTTGTTTTTCCATCTCCGCTTATCACAAATAGTCGTTTGGCATCAAAATTTTTCCGAAATTCCGAGATGAAGCCCATTGCAATAGGTAGATTTTTATATGAAATCTACCTAAAATTATTGAAATCCACCTAATATAGTTTTAGCATTTTCGTGGCACGTGACAGACGACCGCAGATAGACGGATATTTTTTTAGTTTTGAACACCTTATGATCCAAAACGTTGGCAATGCCAAAAAATTTGTTAAAATTTAGAAAATTTCCTCGAGATGTATTACTTTGGTCTTTCAGACCGAAGTAATAAATTTTAACATATCGAAAATGGTGTACATATAGTAAAATGTGTTCTCGTGGCGGTTTCAACAACAGTTCAAAAAAACTATCAAGCTTCAATTCGGCTCGACTGATCAAAATGGCTAGGAACATTTTGGAACGAATAATAAAATTTAAAATCTAAAACAATTTGTCTTTTCTCATAAGGGTCGTACGACAACAACAAATTATCCAAAAAAATGTTGACCAGTATCTTATCGGTAGATAATACAATTATAAAGAACCATTACTGTCCACATTCTTTTTGGGGGTTTGTACTGTAAACTAAATACTGCATCCCAAACAAAAATTCTTTAGGGTAGTATGACATTTGGAGAAGTGTTAAAAGATTATTTTAAATAATTTTTAAAAGATGTAAATAGTAAAATGAATGAACAGTTGTGAAAGCAAGTCTCTAGATATATGTGTACAGCTATATAATAAAGGAAAACACGTCCTCACACGGTAGCTGAAATAAAGTGCTAAAGAGTAAATATTAAAAGTATACTTGCTCGAAATAGTAGCAATAAATGAGTTAAGAAAGCTTTAATAATTGTGTCTTCCAAACAAATTAATTGTTTATGAATATCAAAAATATGCGACAGCTAAAACTAGGAAGTTTAAATTTCTATTTTGTTTTACCTAATAAATCATTTATATATGCAAATTTAAAAACATGTATGAAATTTTCTTCAATAAAACAATAAACCAATTTTACAAATAAATCCAAACATTTCCACTCAACTTTCCATTTTATGAAACATTTCTTATGGTTTTCCATTCTAATTTCATCTTCTTTTTTGAATAAATTTGAATAAGAAATAGAAATTAATTAGCGTGATAAGACATCGCATCACATTTTGTTTTCAACACGAAGAGAATATTTAGGCCAATTTCATTGAATTTAGATCAAAGTTTACGTTAAGATGAAAGAAAATGTAAGAACCAAATTCAATTGATTATGACATTTTTATCGTTTAATTTCTCTCACAGAATTATTTTGGGTCAAAACACCTTTTAAAAAATGATAAACCTTCAAACAACACGTAATGTAATGTTATGCTTACAATAAATTAAAATTAAATTTTTAATTAAAAATTAAACCAAATACAAATTAATTTAAATCATTTTGTATTCACAAGCAATAAAACTTAAACTTGACTGATCTTGAATTTTTTTTGTAATTTCAGGTGATCAATTGTGCAAAAAAACAGAAGAAAACAAAACAACACAAAAGATGAATAATTAAAAACTAACAAAAAGAAAACTATGTAAAGTTTTTTTTTAATTATAAGAAAAATAGACAACCAAATATGGACTATAAAAATGTTAAGATTACGCATGCTGGAATTTTACAACATAATCCTGATGGAACAAAAGAACCACAAAAAATTACAGCTGCCGGCCTTCTGGCACGTAGTCCAGAAGGTACAGCTGCTAAAGGAATGAATATACGTGGGAATGAGGATTTATGGGTGGAAATTCAAGCAAATACGTTTAAAAATTGGGTTAATGAGCATTTAAGGGAGACGGGATTAAAAGTAAGTTGTTCGGAGCTTTTTATTTTAAAGTTTATGTGCAACATTTATTGGTGGTAGCCCACTTTCAACTTAAACATCATACCAATTATTATTTCCCCAAAAATCTGATTCTGTATACAAAAATAGTTTTTCGTCCCGAGTGACGTACAGTAATAAAAATAAAACCACGCGGCCTTTATTTTTATTTTTTGTTTTTCGCCCTTGCTCTTAAGATAAAATAAAAGAATTTACGAAAAAAAAAAGTTTTGTGAGCAAAATTAAAATTGCAACAAAAGATTTTGTTGGGAGAAAATTATTTGAAAAATATTAATATATCCCCCTCTCAGAGATTTTTTTTACAATATGTTTTTAGTTTTTCTTTTGGTTTGTTTTGCTTAAATTTGTAAGAAAATAAGTGCGTTCGATAAGCAACGATACAGGACGAAAACTAACTAAAACAAACAAAAATATGTATAATGAATAGTTAGAAAAAACTAGATTTTATTCCTCTTTTCTTTTGAGCGAAATAAAATAAAACAAAATAAAATCTACCACACACAAAAATTTATTTTTAGAATAAAATTAAAATATCTGAGGGCGAAAAATAAGAAATTAAAATTTAGATCTTTGAAAGCGGCTTTTTATTTTTATTCATTTTATTTTGGAAGACAAAAACTTTTGAGAGCAAAATAAAATAAAAATCGGAACATTGATTTTTTGTTATTTTAAAATTTTTTATATTTGATTTTGTTTATGTCAAAACCGTCTTTAGTTACATGCCTATATAATTAAGCGTATGATTTTAAGGGTTTTACAGAGTAAATATAATAAAAATATAACATTTTGTAGTGTTAGTAGAATAAAAATATAACACACCAGCCTCGGATGGTAAACTGTCCTCTCGTTTCAAAGTATGTTTTTTTTGGCGTTGTTGAAGAATATACTATTCAAAGCTGCCACTATAAAATTTTGATTTTGATTTGACTAAGAGGTAACAAGCTCATATAGCTGTTTTTTCTAGTAGTCAACTCTTTTCCAACTATTGGAAGCCTTAGAGATGTTACTTTATTTGGTCGTCCATTTACTAATTGGATTTGGTGGTTGAGTCTTCTTAAACTTGGGGCCACCTGACGTTAAACGATGATTATTTAAAATTTCTTTATACAGAGCTTCACCTACTGCTCTATAAATTCTACCGCCCTCCAGTAATATTGATTATGTTGATAGTCTTTGGAATATTCTAAAACCTGAATTTGTTGAATGTCTTTTTGAAGCTTTGCTACTCATGTCGATTATCTTGCAGACTTGTTGTTAACATTGTTTGATAAAGTTACGGTCATTTTGAATGAGCATTCATAATATCAATTAGTCTCCCGGAGCCTATGTAGGTAAACTGCAATGGATCTTCTGGAATTGGTTATGATTTGGGTTGTGATTTTATTTACGATTTTAAACACTCATGCAATGACCATATTCTGAAGCAAGGGATGTAATGTCATAATTCATTTTTTGTCTCTGTCTTGCGCTTACACCCCACGAACGGATTTTTCCGTCTGTGCAATCAGCTTCCATTCGTCTCGTTTCATGACTCGTTGAACCCAGTTTCGATATTCTATATCACAAAGGTCTTGGATGATGTCATCTTACTAGCGTTGTCTGGGTCTTCCTATTCGACAAACACCAGCTAAATGGGAACATTTTTTATTATGTTATCTAATGGAACGCTTTTTAGGTAAGCAGTCCTAGATAAATTGTCAATATTGAAAATAGGGGATTTTAGATAAAGATTAAAAATATAAGTTTTGTCTTCGGTAACCGCATCGATGGAGAACATGCTCCAAAGAGCATCTGGAACCACGTTTAGCTTACCGCTCTGATGTTCAAATCAAAAGTTAATCCTTGCAGCTTCAAGGTTCATCGTGCAAAACGACCTGATATATCTTTCTGCTACATCAACCACTTGAGTGAGGCATGATCAGTTATGATCTTGAAATACCTAGAAGAGCAGAATACCTAGGAGAGCAGAAAGGCATTTCTTTTTACTGACAGAGTAATCATGTTGTGCTGAGTACAGTTTCTTGAACATATATACAATAGGGTGATCAATACCCTCTTTGTCCAACTATACCAGTACACAGCTTATACCATCATTACACGCGTCGAATTGTAGTATAAACGGATTAGGACTGAAGTTAGGATTTACCAGAATTGGCGCTGAATTCAATGCTATCTTTAACTAGTTAAAGCGCACATCAGCTTCGGAGGTCCACGCTAGTTTGTAAGTAGATTTTTTTAACAAAGCTGATGTTTGTGCCATTAAGGATGCCAACGCAGAAATAAACCGACAGTAGTAACCAGCCATGCCTAAAAATGTTCTAATCTGTTTCATCGTGGTTGGGAGGGTATGTAGAGAATTGGACTTTTATACAAACATACGGAATTCTGACCTGGGAAATCTCCCTTTTCCTTAAATTTTTTTTATCAAAATAGAACTCTTGGTTACATATAAAAAGAAAATAATTTAACAAAAAAAACAAAACAACCAAAATTATATAAATCAAACGAAATTTATATTAATCACTCAAAAGTTATAGTTAAGTTAAGTTGTTATAGTTAAGGTTAAAAAAGCTTACATTAATGTTCTCTTCCAAAATCAGTCCTGGGGAACGAATGTTGATTGCAGCTGACACGAATTACAAAACAAAATACCCATATCGACAAAAATCGGTAACGTCATCCATTGACGTTTTATTGAACTTAGTGCAATATAATACCAAATTTCTTTCAAGGTATTCAATTTCACATACTCCTTAAAATCATCTCTTATGTTCCATTCCAATAAACAAAGCATATATGGTTCTCATTAAAATAAATCCACTACACACAAATATTGAAATAATTTAAATGAGCTGATTCACAATTAAGGCGGCTCCATATATTGCTTTTATACAGGTTCTGGTTTAAGTTTTATTAAAAACAAATGTCCTTTACATTTCTTCAGCTGCCAGCATTTTGTTCTTTTTTCTTCTTAACAACTACATAGTATGCCAACCAAACCAAACAACATACCATACTCAAATAACAACGTTATTTATTATAAATCCAAAACGGTTGAAATTTTATTTGATTTTTCTTGTTTGCTTTTTGGCTTAAGGATCGATTTAAACACACAGTTTAAATGTACAATAAAACGTTGTGACGTCAGTACGAAGTAAAATTTAGAATGCATTTAGAAGATTTTTTATGACTCCTGCAATATTTTCTTCAGTTTTTTAATTGAATTGAAAACTGAATAACCAGTTTTTTTATATTTTTTGTTGGTGTTTTCATTTCATTTTATTTTTTTTTTTCATTTTATTCAATTTTTTGTTGGTGATTGATGTATTGATGTACCTTTTTTTGTATTTTTTTTTTTTGCAAGAAGAAAAGAATACCTCGTTTATCAATTATTTTTGTAATTGAATGGAAATACACTTTATTCAATAAAAATTGACCGGTAAATTTTTTTTAAATATTTTGATTTTCAACTAAATCACTAGCTATAATATGTATTATGAAAAATAGATAGAATTTCTAAAGTTTCATAGAACATTCTATTTTTTTATGAATCATTTATACATTATAAATAAATAGTTATATTTAATGATATATAAATGAAATATTATAAATAGTTAATTTGAATAATTCACACAGTTTAGTTCTAATACATCGCTTTTATTAATTTATTATTTTACATTTTTTGTAATTAAATAAACTAAAAAAATTTCGGAAAAAACGAAACAACTGAAAGGAATATCCACAATGTTCCATCCAATACGTAAAATAAAAAACAAACTTACAAAAGAAAAAAGAAAAAAATTGAAGGTCTATTTCTTCATTTTTTGATACAGTATTTCGTAAAATATGTTCTACACTTATATTGTACGATTTAAGTGTAGGTCCGTAGCATGTCTAAAATAAAATTGTTATCAGGTAAAAGTTTAATATACAGACCTTAATATTATGCCACAACAACTTAACTAAATTCACAAATAAATAAATTTTCAAATATTATTTTGAGCACACTATATTATATTAAAACACTTGTGGTACGGTCACTCTGATAACAATCAACCTTTTGATTATAATTTACATAATCTCCACGATCGAAAAAAAATTAACGAGTATTTATATGTAATAAGATTCTCCATTTCTTGCTTCCCCTATTGTCATCTTTTTCATCGTACACAATTTCAAAATTTCCAATCCAAATTTCCATTTCCACGTATCATCTCAATACAAAACTACTCAAACGAGAAAAATTCTCCTCCAAATACAGACAGCCATCTTTATTGTTTATAAATCCACAACTGTATTCCGTCTACGTATAACATTATGACTAAGCTTTACACATCAAAAATTTCTATGAAAACACACACAAATATTATTAATTAGTATTGAGTGACGCACAAAAGCAATCAAGTAACAAAAGTGCTAAAATATTAGCTAACTTGTAGCACACATAAAAGCTTTTATGTTTCTTTGAATTTAAAGGCCGGAACCGAAATAAATTAGCAAACTATTAGCGGTTTTTTTTCAATATGAAAGTTATTATTATAGAGAAAAACTCGAAATGCTCGTTATAGGTTAACTCAGCAATTGCGGCGGTTTTTTCTACATTGATTTTTAAAACATCTCTTAGCCCAAGTATTTAACCTCCGGGATTAAGAAATCACACTTCTCAATATTGATCGTCAAGCTGGCATGTCTAAAACAACTAGTGACTTCTTTCAGTGATAAGAGTTGAAAGTGTCAGTAACAATCAGAAGATCATCCAAACATATGAAGACACAGAACCTTAAATGCGGAGATATCGAGGTGCATTGCACAGTGCGAAAGGCATCGTTACGAGCTGGTACATCGGTCGACTAGGTACGGGGAACGCAGTTTTCTCCCTAGATCATTTTTCCAGAGAGATCTGCCATAAAACGTCTTTGAAATTCAAGCTGAAGATGAAATTGGCTTGATATAAGCGAATTAGGATACCGTTTATTTGTGAAAGTGGATATGCATCTTTCTTGATGGCGGTATTGAGGTTACGAGAGTCTAAACTAATGCGAAATTTTCCAAGTTTGGGTACCAGGAGCACTGGTGAGCTCCAAGGAATGGCACTTTCTTCGATGGCACCCAGCGCCGGCATTCGATCCAGCTCATCTCCCGTTATTCTCTCTATTGCTGGAGATATGGGATAGTGTCTTTGTTTTATGGGAACTGCGCGGCGAACATTAATTATATGTTCAAACAGATGCGTTTGACCAAAACTCGTTATTTTTCAAAAATGACGAAAAAAACTGCATCATATCCTCCTGCTGTTCATCTTCGTCGGAAGTAAGATCTCTGGCAATTTAATCGATAGACTTTAAAGAAGAAATGCAAGCAAATCTTGTGTAGGGGAAGGAATGACATAAAGATCAAGGGACTTACTACGGCCCTTGAACGAAAAGTGGATATCGATGAGTATTTGGTTTTTCTAATGGCATCAATGAATATTCGGGACCTGACAGCTAAGTAATCTTGAAGTCGCTGCTTAAGTGACTAATGGAGGGCAATCTGTGTTTTAAGTTCTTTAGCAATTATTGATGTGGATAACTTCATTAGCTTTGCTTTATTAGATGCTCTAGCTTCAATGGATATTGACGATCGTTATGATGTAGAATCGTTAAGTATAAGCAGTATTTACTCTGCTCTTTCTACTTCGCCAGCCTGATTCTGACAGCGTTACCCAGGTAGCATGGCGTGGACGTTGGATTTCGCTACCTGTTTTTTGGTTCGAATTTTTAAATTGTTGTCCGTGTACAGCTTTCGATGTGGTTTTTGTGATGAAAACAAGATACTTAAAGGCCAGAAGTCAGAGTCCAGAACCACGAAAAATGTTTAAGACTCTCTCACAAAACTGCCAGCAACCTGCTGACATCTGATTTTATTATCTTTGTTGCCTGGGCTACCTTCTGGAACCATGACACCACATCTGCTCTCACTATTAATAACTTGACTTCTGCTCAACCCAGTTTTAATCTGGTATGTCATACCTGGACTACACTAAGTCGAATAAGAACAAATCATGAACGTTGTACGAACGTTGTATGAATTTCAACAAACGCTTCATTGCCTTTAATCGTAATCCCGCACAGATTCAGCGTAAAATCATATATAATAACCATCACAAAATTAATCCTTACCCAGCATCAAAACAAACGAAAAAAACCTTGATTGACATTAAAAAGTTCGTCATCCATGGAATTGTTTGTTTCTTAACTAAAACAATAAATATAAATAAAAATAACTCAACCTTAACAAGATCAAACTTTTACTGCACTAAAAAAAATAATAGCATTTAGTTCTTCAAGATCATCGTAATTATCTTATTAAACAATGCAAAAAAAACACACCAACGTCTAGAATCTGGGATAGGTCTTTCACTTTTTATGTTTGTTAATTACTGTCTATAGCTCACCTACTTCACATAAAACTAACAGTAAAATTGATTAAACAAAACAATAATCATATTTTTTTTATTTTAGGTTCATGATTTAAGCACAGATCTGTGTGATGGTACACATTTATGTGCATTAGTAGAAAATTTGCAAAAGAAACCATTAAAACCAGGATGGAATCGACGACCCGGAAATCAACACCATTACCTTGAAAATTGTCAAGTTGCGCTTAATGCAATCGAAGGTGATGGTATAAAATTAGTGAACATCGGCAATACTGATATTGTGAATGGAAATTTAAAATTAATTTTGGGTTTAATTTGGTCGTTGATCGTTCGATATCAAATTGGACGTAGTAAATTCCCGCCCCGAAAATTAATGTTGGCATGGTTACAAGCAGCGTTACCAGAATGTAAAATCACTAATCTAACAACGGATTGGAATAGTGGTGTTAATCTTTCAGCATTGTTGGATTATTGTGAACCAGGTTTGTTCCCACATTGGAAAAAGATCGATAAAACACAATCGGTTAGAAATTGTACAACCGCTATGAATATTGCTCAACGTGAGTTTGGTATACCAAAAGTGTTGGAACCTGAATATTTAGCATCACCATGGTTGGATGAGTTGTCTGGAATGACATACTTATCATATTTTATGAAACCAAATGGTCCTGGTTATAATGCAACAATGCGTTGGGTGAATACTCAACTAAAAAAACCAGTTGGAAATTTTACAACCGATTGGAACGACGGACGAATATTTTGTGAAATAATTAAAGGATTAGGTGGATCTGCTCCAGCTCCGGAAAAACTACATAGAGAGCATACATACTGGGAAAGTAATATAAGAAAAGCAGTTGATGCTGGAGATAAGTTAGGTGTACATCCGGTTCTTCAGCCAAAAGATATGGCGAACCCAGAAGTTGAACATTTAGGAATAATGTCATATGCCGCTCAACTACAATGGGTTAAACCAAGACCACCAATTTCAGATTTAATTACAATACATCTAGAAAGTACATCAGGACGAGTTGGGGAGCCAACACATTTTCGTGTTGAGCTACTATCAAAAGATATTGAATATAGCTCACTTAGAACATATATTGTTCCACCATCTGGCATTCCCCAATATGTGAAACTCGGAAAACATGGACAAGGTATTTTTATCCCAGAAAAATATGGAATGCATGAGATAACAGTAGAAGTTGAAGATAGTAAACTAGGAGGTCACTTTTTCCGTGTTGTACCAAGATTGGTCTCAGTTGCACCACCTGGAATGGCACCATGCGCTTTGGGAAGCTTGGTTGAAGTTTTAGTTAATGCTACTGGTGCACCAAAGTCAGAAGATATTTTAGTAACAGCCTTTAGTCCTACAGGACGATCTTTAAAATGCCCACATAAGAAAAGTGATGAAGGACACAGTGCCATATTCAAACCGGATGAAGCAGGAATATGGGAAATTGCTATTACGTATCAAGGACGTCATATTCAAGGTGGTCCTTTTACATGTGCCGTGTTTGACCCTAATGGTGTATCGGTGCATGGATTAGATGGTGCCATGCCCCTTCGAGCTCATTCTTTTGAGGTTGATGCACGAGGGGTAGGAGTCTCTGGAGAATTACACGTTGATATTGTTCACGAAAAGCATTCAGTTGTGTGTTCGGTAGAACGATTAGTCGAAAATAAATATCGAGTTAGTTTTATGCCAAGACAAAATGGAAAATATCGTGTTTATATCTACTTCAATGGTTATGATGTTAAAGGCTCACCATACATCATAAGAGTTGGAACCAGAGGTAAATCAGGAAAAACTAGGAGTAGTCCTTCACACGATAACCGATATCGATCTGAAAGTCCATCAATGCATTACAATTCATCGAATCAAATAAAACGTGATGCGAACACAAAACGAGAAATATTCTCTTCAACACATTCTCCTAAATCAGGATCATATTCTCCACAATATTCTCCAAAGTTTGATAAGGATTCACCTTCATTCAATCGCACATCAACCGAACTCTATTCACCAAAACGTGATTTATATTCACCAACAAAGTTTGGAACAGAAGTTTACACAACATCCACATATAAAACAGAAACTCGAAAAGAAGTTAGCTCTCCAACAAATGATTACTTTTACAACAAAGAAAATGAGCTTTATTCGAACAAAGATTTTAAAAATTCAAAACTACAAGCACCACGTGAAAGAGAGAATTCGTTAACAAATATTCGGCAAACATCCCGTGAACGAGATGATTCATTCAACAACTCACGAATCTCAACCTCACGTGACCGTGATGATTCTTTCAATCACTCAAAATTCACTCAAAGTTCACGTGATCAAACTGATTCGTTTAATAGTTCAAAATTTTCAACATCACGAGATGATTCTTTCACAAAATTATATTCACCCAAAGAGGAACCGTATTCGGCATCAAAATTATTTTCTGAAAAATACGCAACTTCAACATTAGAACGAAATCAAAGAAAAGATGTAGCTAGTCCGATACACATCCGTGTTGCAAGTCCGGTAGCACGACAAAGTCCAGTTACCATAACAACAACCTCACATTATGAGTCAACAACAAGAAATATATCATCCAGTCCAAGAAATTTTGTTACATCTCCAACCCCAAGAATCCAACAAGCATCTCCAAGTTATCTTTCATCAGCAACCCATCGTATTCCAAGTCCAATCGAGGAAGTGTATAAAGTTAGCAAAAATAATTATAAAACATCGACTTCGAATTTTAATCTGAGTAGTGATCGGCGGACTCAAAGCCCGTCAGAAGGAGTTGATCATTCATCAAACGTTCGGGTTTCGGGATTAAAAAATGGTCCATCTCGTAGAGATAGTTGGGATGTTATAAATAAAACAAAACACATGTTATCTCATAACTCGTTAGAGAGTTTGGCTAATATGACAGAAAGTCAATTGAATACAGATTTGTCGTACGATCGAGCTAAAGATATTGATCATGAAACTGAACGGAATACACAATACAATAAATTTTTATTGTCTGAATCAAAAAAATCGACGGCAAAAACATTGAATAGCTCTTTTTCGGGAGATGATGAAGTTGGAAGGTATAAGTATTCATCGTAAGTTGAAATTAATAACACATTTCGTTTAAACTTTGTAATAATTATTGCCATTTTATGTTTTAGACCAGTGATAACTTCAAATTATGTTGAGAAAACATCATCGCAAGATTTAATTGATCGAGGGTTCAATTCTCGTGCAAACGTTACAACA
Organism: Diogma glabrata; assembly: GCA_963693315.1. Taxonomy (NCBI): domain Eukaryota; kingdom Metazoa; phylum Arthropoda; class Insecta; order Diptera; family Cylindrotomidae; genus Diogma; species Diogma glabrata. The sequence continues at coordinate 248,431,835 of OY856186.1, forward strand.
ACAATAAAGGAAACTAATGAACGTTATGTAACACGAGAGGAGAAAGAAATTCTTGACCCTATTTATTCATCTCGATTTCGACCGATAGATAAAGAAGCAACTGGTGCTAGTGCGATTAGAGTTCAAAATATTCCTGATGGGGGTGTTGGACGTCCTGTGGAGTTTGAGAGTAAGTTTTTTGTTTTGATTTCAACTGTAATTAATTGTTTGGTCTTGTTTGTATGTAGAACGGATAGTAGCTTGCAAGAAAAAATCCTTTCTGTCCTTGGTATTATACAGTGCTGTTTTTTTAGCTGATATAAGAGGAGCATCGGCTAGCATCTGCAATAAGGCTAGCGTGTCATATGTACATGTCAATCTCTGACTTTTTTCTATCCTGGTGGTTTTCAATACGTCGCTTTTGTCATCTAGTATTTCGTGATTCATTGTTGAGAATTGACTGGCCCAGCCTATACAAAAATTTTGATTTACTTTTACTTTATGATGTGTAAAGTTAAGGATTTTTTAGCGATAGAAAAGTATAGGAAAAGATCAATGTTGCAGAGCGAAACTACTTTCAAAGGATGATGTAATATATTTGTCATACCGTTGGGTGTAAGGTTATATGAAGAGGGAATTACTTCTGACCATTAAGTGTAAAGATTCATTACTGTTATACTGAAACTGGAAGTTAAGGTACTAATTGTAGTACTTACAGTACCAGAAATTTACCCAATGAAAGTAATCTTAAACTCAATTTCAATTTGCTTTGTAGAAGTAATACAAAAATAATCAAATGACTCGCAATTCAGGGAACAAATTTATTAATTCGATTTCTGCTGGCACTTTTTGTTTTCTGACGGTACATAGCTACGTAAATATGTTACATAAAAATAATTTGCCTGTCAAATATGGGTGCTTAACGGTTTCTGAATGTCATGAATATTTTATTGTACGGTTCCTGTGTAAGCTGTAGTAAATGAGGTTTAAGTGAAAGAAAATCAAAACAACTGAAAACTGAATTGGAAATCATTAAAAGAATTCAGAACCAAAAATTATACTTATGAACTAACAAGAACCAAATTGAGTGTAAATTTTTGCCGCGGAGATATCACTGGATCCGACAAAAGCTGTCAGAACAGAAAATTTGACTGCCGTATTCATGCAGTGAGAAGTGAGAATACAATCGAACTTTGTAATATTGGTGAAGACACGATAGTCACTGTACGGACATTGAACTTGATTTTGACAGGAGACCGCAATTTCAATATCAAAAAGATCTATTGAGTCAGCTGAATTCACCTTAGATTTAATTGTAATGTGGGTGACGTTTAACCAAAGTGGCAGAACAGCACAACCATCTGCTTTTCTGCACCGTGATAGTATTTCTCGTATGTTTCGATAGTTTCATACCTCGGGCTTACACCGTTCTATAGTTCGAAAGTGATATAGCACGCGAAAATCGAGCTGCGCTACGGTAACGTTGAAAGCTCCAGCGTTAACATTGTTAGTTCCATGACTGACCCTTTTTCCATTTTATAAATTTTGTTGGTGAGTTAAGAAAATCAATATTTAATGTCTTTCAAGCAAGTAGCAATTAAAGTCTAGCAAATGTGATGAAGACTGATTTTTGACAAGTAAGACAATGTATTCAGTGTTTTTTCTGCTGAAATAGTAAGTTTCTCAACTAGTGTTCTGCTAACAGACAATCAGTTACGCTGATTCGGTGAAGAGATCTATTCGAATCATTATATGCTAAACTCCGAAAATGTCTGCCCGGCAACGAATATAATGTCTTAATCGTTCACTTAGCTTCTTGTGACCATATTTAACGGTATGGGAGCCTCTTTTTATTCAAGAAACTGTAGATTCTGGGATATTACTGGTAAGATAAGTTATACAATACACACATTGGTGGTAAGACAAATGACGTCAGTACGGGAATAGAATATTATAGTCAGGATGAGAATAGAATACCGTACGAATTAATAAAGAATAAATCACGTAAAATATGCCCATCAGAATCGTATGTATTTGTTATTGTTTTCTACGATCACGTTGGGGTCACCATTATGTAACTTTAAGAGTTGGATTATCAACTTTAAATCAGTTTTTTTTGTATAGGACAGAATTACTGTATAAAACATTTACCTTTAATAAGCAATTAGGTTAGGTTCTGAGAAAAATTTTGTCTCTACCTACTGCAATACATTTAGATTAATAATACAACATTTTTTTTAATAGTTGATGGCTCTCGTGCTGGTTCCGGAAATCTTGAAATTCTTGTAAATGGCGGGCGTGTAACATCATCCGTACGAGCATTAGGTGGACAACGGTTTATCGCTAGTTTTACCCCACATGAATCTGGTGTTCACACTGTTCAAATAACATTTAATGGCAACACTGTACCAGGTAAGACGTTTTACATAAAATAATTTAAACATATTTTTCTTATACTTTATTATAAGTTTTGTATTGTTATACTTATAAATATGTAAATTCAAATAAAATTTATTATATTTTATTGCTTTTAAAATATTTGTAAAAGGTTTTTATTTTATTATTATTTCGCAATTCTTATGATTTTTAACTATAGAATTGTACTCCTACTATAAATTTATTTCCAGTTTCTGTTTAAATTAGTGGGAACGACACAAAAATACAAAACATTCTTTAAGAAATTATGTTTGAAACACGCTGAAATAAGCGTCGCATTAACCTTCAATTTGATTAATTAACTAAAGTTGTTTAAATTTTCTCTTTTGTAATACGTGCGTGTTGCAAGTTTATAAGCCACGTAAGTGACAGTGTGACAGACACAACTTTTTTATGAGAAAATTAGTAAACTAATACAAAACTTGGTCCGTTCAACACACAACGAAGTGATCCATTTTTTTAGCGAAATTGTTGTATAGCAAGATTACAATGTGTGTCACAACAACACATAGATACTCTTTAATACTTAAGTCCCACAACAACTTACGTCCGGAGGTTTCAGCCGCCTGCAAATCATTCCATTTATATGGCTGATCGGACAAATAAATTCTATTGCATTATTTCGTTAGAACATTGAGTAATTCCGCTAGTTTGTTTATTTTAAACAAACCATTTGAGGAGTAAAAAGAGAATAATATGTTTGAAGTATGATGGATGTGATTTCATCAGAGCATTGCTAGTGACGATATTTGTAAGAAAACGAAATAAGCAGCAGTGTGAAGATGTTGCAGGTAATTAAGATTTAATGTTAAATTTCGATCACTTGAAATTTGTATAGCACGGTTTTGAGTCTAAAAGATTGAGGATTACATCTATTGAGAAGGGCAAATTTTTTGACGTGCTCCTTGCACCATCGTCATATAATGATTGTGCCAGAGTAAGTCATTGGAAATTGTGAATACTTAATAATTCGTCTATTTGTTGGCCACAACTACTAATATAAAGTTAATCAATTATTAAATTTAATAATTAAAAGTAATATAACCTTCTAACAACTTTTATTAAAAATATAATTTTCAGACGCGTTTCGGATATTTAAATATAAATTCTTTCATTGATGATGGATATTTATATCCGAAACGCGTCTGAAAATTATATTTTTAATAAAAGTTGTTAGAAAAATTATATTACTTTTAATTAATAAATTTAATAATTGATTAACTATAAAAACCAACTTGGAGACCAATTTTTATAATATATATATTTTTACATTTATGTAAATTATATACTTAACCATGTCTACTAATATAAATCTCGTTTGGATTGGAAACAATCAATAGTATTGTTATGGTGGAATTAAAACTGACCAAATCTGGTGACTTTTTCTATGTTCTCGTTTCCATTTATGATAGCGTTTCTCCGATTGGGATTTATTCTTCATGCTAAGAAATAATATAATTAAAATAAAAAACATTGAATCCAATAACGACCAATAAGCGATACAGGCCACATAAATATGGTGGGTTTACTATATTTAGCATACAGAAACAGTCCAAATTGCTATTTTTTAAAAGATCGCTGTAATACTCGTTAAAGTAAAAGATATGACAAAACACGAACCATAAACAGATTAGATGCGTTAAAGCTATCTTGGTAACTAGCTAACATATTATGACAGACAATAATTACATAACACAATTAAAACCAGAAACCTACATACTAATCGCGATAATTTAAATTTAACTACAAGCCGGAACTATTTAATTCGTGTTCTCAAAAACTAGAGTAAAAAAGTCCCAAAAATCCAATGACAAAGTCATTTTCCAAAAACTGCTCTGAAAAAATTTGCGACTACACTATGGTTATTCGATGAAAATGTTATCTGTTAAATTGCAAAAGACTTAAGTTTCATTCAGACCACATTCATTATGTTTCTGTTATTAGGAATTTCGACTCAAGCATAAAGCCGCTCACAACTATCGAAAATAATAAAAGAGATGAGACAACTTTATATGACGATCCACAAAACTAGTTTGGTAGTGCGATTTGTATTTTTGCCATCTAGGTAAACAATATTGTTGGCAATCAGATCTGCATCAGATCAGATTTGCTTTTAAACAAAAAAGAGGCAAGTTGTTTGCCGGCAACGAAATTTTATAGAACGAATTTGCAATATTTTTACAAAGTATCGAGTATCGAAAGACAACATATATCTGTCTTGCGAAAGGGGGTAATATTTTAAACTCATATGTGATAGTTGAGTTGCAGATCTGAGTTAATGCGGGTTGAACTGACAGCATGCAATTTTCTAGCACAGCGCTGTCCATTTTCGTTGCGTTTTTGAGTTACACAAATTTGTTTTAAGGTGGTGGCAAGAATCCCGAAATGTTTGCTCATCATTATAGGTATTTCGGAATTTGGAATTTGCTATTTGTTCGATCAGAGCACGATTAGCCTAGCACCTAATCCAGCCACTTGGTTGTTTTCAAGAAAACAGAACCAAAACATGCTACCAGCATGCTACCAATGTATGTATCTTTTTTCGGCGTTAGCAGGGGTTTTTCCATTCAGTTACATTGTTTACACCAATCAGATCGTTTATGGGTACGGCAAGAGATCTATTTCATTTGTAAGTAATTTTTCTAGCATCCCATCAGGTGTTTTACTATTCCAAAGTTTTTTAATGGTTTGACCGAAGGGAAAGGGACAAAGAACCCTATTGTTTAATGGAGAAAATGCTCTAATAATTGTGGACTTTATACGACTTATTTAATAGATTTTGGTGGTTGGATTATCAGTTTCTAGCATTGCGATAATCTGAAACCAGCCTACAAAGATCATAAAAAATTTAATTTTGCCTCAACGGCGGACTAGAATCTTTATGATCAGTTAATCATAAAGTCTAATCTTCAGGGTGCTAGAACAACAATTTAAAAAAACTATTTTGGCTTATAGATATTTATTACATGTGTCAGAGATCCTCGGCAAACCCAAAATAAAAAGTATTGTTAATGATAGTTAATTGCCTGATTATTAACATGATCGCTGGCACAACAATACCAAAAGAACAGTAAAAAATATTGTGATTGCAATAATCCTCGGTCATTACGACCTAATGGAGTTATTACGACCACGGTCATTACGAGCTAATGGAGCACTGATCCTGATAGTGCAATCACTATCATAAACATTAGGGGAACTGCGTCACTGGTGAGGTTTAACTCCAGTCTACAAATGCAAAACTACACGCAAAAAAAAAAATCGGAAGAAAGATTTAAATGTTTATAGAATAGCTACTTAGGGCTGATGGGGTCAAGGCCTCATCGGCCAAGACCCTAAAGACCGAAGCAACTAAGATTATCACACATCAATTCCACCACAACTAATACATTTAGAGAATTAAACAAATATTTCACTCACCCAGGTCGTATAGAATCTTACTCCTCATGCCCCAAAAATTTATCTATTACGTTATTTTGGCCAGTTTACATAAGGCAATAAACTATGCTAATTAGTAATAAGCCTTCCATATGTTGCGTCGATAGACCGGGTGATTGTTGTAAGTGAAAACATGAAGGATGTAAATTGTAATAATAAGTAAAAATTTATTGGTAATACATAACTTCAACTGCTTTGTAACAAAACTGGAACATTATTTTTGTGCCAAAGAACCGGTAAAACTTGATCGGTAAATTTGATTTTAAATCACATTTCATATGTGCAGTGCCATTTACTAAAACTTTTTGTATTCCACCATTATTTAAAAATGTTTTAAGAATTAAAATACAAAATATGGAGGGACTGAAATCTCACAGCTTTGAGATATCAAGACTTCGGTCTGGGTTAAGGATTTTGATATAGCTTTCGGCAAAAAACTTTTATGAGGACATGGTTTTTAGTTTTGGGCAGCGATGTATATCAAACATAACTCTTTGTTAAAGTACAAGTATTTTTTTATCTCTGTTTAGAAATTTATTACAAAACTACCACGAAACATCAATACGTTGCCGGAAAATTATAACAAATCATAAATTAACATAATTTAGTGAAAAGATGATACACTCAGCAAACTACTCAAAAACCTCTCCATTTAGCGCTTCGAGAAAATATTACAAAATCACAAATTCATATTTCTTTCAAAATTCCAAAAATATTGTAAAAATTAAATAAAATCAAACTTTTTTCTAAATTCCTATAATATTCCAAAAATTCTTAAAAATTCAAACGTTTCCAAAATTCTAAAAATATTGCAAAAATCATTACAAAATCAAAAATTGAAACTTTTTTCAATATTACAAAAATTATAATAAAATCAAAAATTTAAAATTCTAAAAATATTCCAAAAATTCTTACAAAATCAAAAATTAAAACTTCTTCCAAAATTCTAAAAATATTGCAAAAATTATTACAAAATCAAAAATACAAACTTTTTTCAAAATTCCAAAAATATTTCAAAAACTATAACAAATTCAAAAATGTTCATGTCCAATTTCATTTTCAATTACATTTACGTCATAAAAACAGCTACATTTTTTTTCCAAAAAATTGGGTAAAAAAATAAATGAAATTGTTTTTTGACACACTTGACATTGTTTGTTTGACATAAGTTTGTCATAATTCTCTATAATAATAATAAAATTTCATGTCATACAAATTATTAATTTTATTTTTTTCCAAAAAATTGGGTAAAAAACTAAATAAAAATCTTTCTTTTGACACACTTGACAGCATTTTTTCGACAAACTGATAATGCAATAATCTAGTTTTTGATCTCAAATACCAATCTCTACCATCAAGATTTCTCCAAATTCAATGTTCCTACTCGTAATCACTTAAAATGAAAATTTGCTGTTTTTGACACACTTAATGATTTTTTTGACACACTTCCGGTACAGTTATCGAACACAGCGTCCTTTCGAACCTGTCCCTTGAGTATACCTATCTTTAGAAAAAAATTTTTTTGAAATCCCTCCAGCGGTTTTCCCTGCAGCGTAGGTAATGACCGGCAGACATGCGTACATTTTTTTTTTGCTTTTTTAGAATCAGTAGGTCCTAAAACGTCGAGCAATGCCAAAAAAAAGTGGGGGTAAGAATTTCACTTTTGGCTCATGAATGTAATACTTAGGTCTTTCAGACCGAAGTAATAATAAACACTACTTTTTATTACAATCTCGAGACAAAATTGAAAATTTTACGCCCACGTTTTTGGCATTTCTTGAAGTTTTAGGCCATAACGTTCTAAAAAAGCAAAAAAAAAATGCTCGTCTGTTTTCGCTGGCCGGTCGTCCGCCCGGCACAGCCGACGGAAACAAGAAAACTATTGGATCGTTTTTAAATTTTTTTCTAAAATTCTACAGATAGGATTACTTACTGCGAAGACCCGAAAGGATGGTGGGTTCGATAACTGTACCGGAGGAGTGTTAAAAATCAGTAAGTGTATCAAAACACGAAAATTTTGTTATATGCTATATATTTTGCTTAAAAAACTTTTATTTTAAATAATAACATTAGTTTACAAATTTTGAACTTTTTTTGTCTCCCTGAATAAAACCCAACTTTTCTTATGGATTTGGACCTTCTGAACACGAATATCATATTCATTTTTTTTGTTAGCTCTTGTTTTTGAGATATTCACGAAAAACCAATTTTTTCGGTGATCAAAAATGTTGTTTCGGTTTTTGGATCTCATATTTTACAAAACAAACAAATTAAATATATTAATAGAACAAGTGCATAGTAAATATGCCAACAAACATTTTGAGTTATATGTTGTAAAAATCCGTTAAGGATTCTGGAAGTTACAGTCGAAAAAAGTTGAAAAAATACGAAAAATTCACGTTTTTTTTTAATTTTTCCATTTTCAACACCATAAATTTTGAACAAATAAAGACACTAATTTTTTTTAATTTCTTGGAGCCTATAGAAACTTCAATTTTCTTTCTTTTAAGCTAAAAGATACGAATATTGGTGCAGTTTGCCACAAGTTATTCAAGTTTTCCTAAAGAAAGTCAAAACTCAAAATTTGGAAAAAAAATTTAACTATAAGAATAATTTAAACTCTGCAACATAATTGATTTATATATAGGTTGTTTTCGTATTAGATCTAACTCCTCCTACTTCGGGATTATTTTAGGAGTTGGAAAATATCAGTTAGTTGATTATGAAATGTCTTTTTTTGACAAAAGTTGTATTTTATTTGTATATGATTTTTCTCGAAATTGAGATTTTTTTTTTGAAATTTTTTGACATGATTTAGCTCCTTCCACCTTGGACTTATTTTCGGAGTTGGAAAATATCAGTTAGTTGATTATGAAATGTCTTTTTTTACAAAAGTTGTATTTTATTTTTATATGATTTTTCTCGAAATTGAGATTTTTTTTGTGAAATTTTTTAACATGATCTAGCTTCTGATCTCTTCCTCACACCTCGAACTTATTTTAGGAGTTGACAAATATCAGTTAGTTGATTATGAAATGTCTTTTTTGGACAACAGATGTATTTAATTTTTATATGGTTTTTCTCGAAATTGAGATTTTTTTGTGAAGTTTTTTGACATGATCTAGCTCCTCCCGCCTCGGATTTATTTTAGGAGTTGGAAAATATCACTTAGTAATGAAGATAGGCAGTTCTTATAAATGGGGTGACTCTTTTAGCAGTATGTATTATGTTACTTCCACAAATAAAACAAAATGAATTTGGGCTATTTTTACACTTGAAACTTCTTGACGACGCCATTTAAATGAACTTGACCTTACACTTTACTAACAATTTATGTTGTTTTGCTTATAGCTGCCTATCACTATTGATTTATTGATTTTTAAAAACAATACACTATTTAAAATTTATATTTGTAATATTTTTTCGTTTTTAATTAATATTTTCACTTCACTTCTTCATTATCAAAAAACCAAAAACAGAAAAGAAACAAACCTTACAGGTATTAATAGACATAAATAGGGGCTTAACTTTATGGTGCTTGAACTAACTTAAATAGTTCTGATGTTATGATGTTTTGCCTCTCCTCACAATTCATTATCTTTTTGTTTATATTTTTCTATATACGTCTCATATCGATCCAATTCCCAACTTCGAAAACAAAAATGGAAATTATACTTTACTATTTTTAAATAATTTTTTACTGGTGTTTGAGAACGACTGAACATTTAAAATTATTATTTATGAAATTATGGCACAATAAATTAAGTAAAAAACTATTTTTTCCAAATTTTGCGTTATGACTTTTTTTGGAAAAACTTGAATAACTTGGTGCAAACTGCACCAATATTCGTATCTTTTAGCTTAAAAGAAAGAAAATTGAAGTTTCTATAGGCTCCAAGAAATTAAAAAAAATTAGTGTCTTTATTTGTTCAAAATTGATGGTGTTGAAAATGGAAAAATTTAAAAAAAAGTGAATTTTTCGTATTTTTTCAACTTTTTTCGACTGTAACTTCCAGAATCCTTAACGGATTTTTACAACATATAACTCAAAATGTTTGTTGGCATATTTACTATGCACTTGTTCTATTAATATATTTAATTTGTTTGTTTTGTAAAATATGAGACCCAAAAACCGAAACAACATTTTTGATCACCAAAAATTTGGTTTTTCGTGAATATCTCAAAAACAAGAGCTAACAAAAAAAAATGAATATGATATTCGTGCTCAGGAGGTCCAAATCTATAAGAAAAGTTGGGTTTTATTTCGGGAGATTTTTCTTGTAAACTAGTGTAATGAGTAGTAGCATTGAATGTGGAGAAACCTTGATGGTTGGCATCTGTATGTGAGACTATTGTATTATAAAAGTATCAAAACATACATGTTTTACACAATTTTTTTGACAAACATAAAATGGATAACATTTTCGATTAGAAACATTTGACAAATAAAATTAATTATTTGTATTACAAATTGTACATGGAATAAGGTTCTGTCCTCCTAACTGATAGAAACCGTTTCAAAATATCAAGTTGTTGCAGATTAAATGTCGTTTTTTTTAAATGGATTTATTATGGATATGTTTCCTGAGTAATTTTTTAAGTTTTTTATATTAGTGTGATTCCAGATCTCACGACTTCTGAACAACGGGACAGTTGGAAAATAAGTTTGAATTTTTGATTATGTTATAATATCTGCAATATTCTTAGAATTTTGAAATTTCAATCAATTTTGTTTTTCTATGTTGATTTAAAATTCAACTAAACGTTCAACTGCCAACATGTTTTTTATTTAATTTAGTCTCACCCTCTTATTGCCATCACCTGCCTTTTCAATCATTTTTAAATTCAATAACACTAATAAAATTTCAACCATAAATTTGACAAAACAACTTAATTTTTCCAAATTTTTTCTGAGTTAACTTAATTGAACTAAATAATTTTGACTAAATAATTCTGTTTTAATTATTTTAAACTATAAACCACAAGTTTCGAGCATGTTCAAGAACAGGGCCGAATAAACCACGGGTGCAGAGGAGCAACCGCACCAGGCGTCAAAATTGATTTTTGTTTTAAATTTGTTTGCTTTTTCGTTTTGGTTTTTAATAAATTTTGAGGCAAATCAAATTTTATTTTTCTAAATAAAAAGCAAAAATTTAGTTTTGTATCAAAATTTGTTTTAATTTTTGATGTATGGGTGTGACCTCACGTTCTCATGTCGCTGCTATTGACATACAATTTAACGTGAGATATTAGATACCACTGGCAATAGCAGTGAGATATTACCAGCCAAGGTAGTATCTTACAGGAGCTGGCGAATTAACTCTTTTTATATGCACTCTTTCATATGCAGTTTTCCTTTTTCTATTTAATTAGTGTACTCCTTAATCATGTGAACCTTAATAATTAACGCCTATATATAAGCTTCCTTAATAATTAACGCCTATATATAAGCTTTAATTATTAAAAGAAGACCATGGTTCACATGATTAAGGAGTATACTCGACCCGAGTACGGGAACCCAATTTAAGTTTTTTTTCTGCAAATTATTTTTATAAAATTTGTGTACTTCACCTCTTATATAAATTTTATTTCCTATATCTCAAATTAAATATTGGTCTATGTTTATCTATTGGTTTCATTATATGAAAGGATTTATTGTTTCGTCGTCCATATCTTAAAAATCAAAATGTGATAAAAACAGGGCTGGAAACCGATTTTTGAAAACCAGAACCAAAACCGCAAAACCAGAAAACCACACCAAATCAGAAAAACCAAAACCGAAACCATAACCATATTCTAAAATAGATCAAAACCAGAACCAAAACCAAAACCACGTTTTAAAAATTATCAAAACCAAAACCATAACCAAAACCAAATTTTAAAAATCATCAAACCAAAACCGAACCACAAACCAAATTTTAAAATAAACGAAACCAAAATCAAAAAAAATTTAGTCAAGTTCAATAATATTGTTAAAAAATTAAGACAACAATAAAATGCAACAACAAATACTGCCGTACTAAACACAGAGGTGGAAACTTACGTTTTTGTCAAAAATTAGTTACGAATCTAACATGATATAAAAATACAAAAAATAGTCGATGGATATTTTTTTCATATAATTAAAACCTTTATTTTCTTTTTTCATTAAAAAATTACTCTATAAAGATGTCGTATCTTAATATTTCTCAATTACTATAACAATTAGCTGTATCTATCAATTCCTAAGCTTTTTCAGTCGTAACTTTACCGTCTTACAGTTATTATACTGTCTTTTAATAACTTTCCAACCCAAAATATGACCTCCCGATCAGTTGGACAGTAAAAATGATTTAGTGATTATTTTGGAAATTATTGTTGTTAGAAATAAAATTTCGAATATAAATTTAAAGCTCATGTTTTAAATTTATTTTAAATTATTTTATTTGAATAGCAATGAATAAAATAGTAAACAAACCACGGTAGCAAGTTCGCCTTGTCATATCTTGAAATGCTCTAGGCGCTACGCAGAAATGAAACACTTTCCCCTGGACATGTAATGTATCTTAAATTAGCTCAACATTTTTTACTGAGCATTGGCATTGGCATTGGCATTGTTGACAAATGTTGTAATTTTTAATCAATTCTCTGACGAAAACTCAAACAAAAATTTTTTTGCTATAAACCAAAACCGAAACCAAAACCAAATTTTGACGTTTGGAAAAACCAAAACCGAAACCAAAACCAAAAAATGTTGCATAGTAAAACCAAAACCGAAACCAAAACCAAGATTAATTATCTAGAAAAACCATTACCGAAACCAAAACCATAATTGGCCATTGAGAAAAACCAAAAACCAAACCATTACAAATAATTTATGGTTTCCAGCCCTGGATAAAAAGGAAAAATGTAAGCATTTCGTTGATTTTATTCCATGAATACATTATTAATTGAGCTTATTGAAATGAAGATCTCATTGAATGACGTAAAATGCCAAAGATTTCATAACTAATTCTGCATGAAGGGAAAAAAATGCTACAGTTCAAAATCAAATAAAGCTGCTTAGTGCAACTTTTATACCATGTGCTGCTCATTCTTTAAATCTAGTTATAAATGGTGCGGCGCCATCTTCTGAAGAAACTCAATTTTTTTCAACTATATGAATATTTTGCAAAACATGCAAGATTTTTTCCGAATTTTTTTATAGCAGCCAAGATACTGCCATTAACAGTACATCCGTAAAAGGAGCTTTTCTAAATTAAAACTTGTTAAAATTAAACACGCGCCAGGTGATCAACCCATGTGCCGGAAAAGACTGGCTGCCTTTTCTCTTATAGCAATTGATTCTGAAATTTCGTATATATTAGAATACTAACCGATAATAAAAGAGTTTTCTGAAAATAAAGCCATAAAAGGGAACATATCGTTTATTTACTATAACTTTATTTTGTATATTTTATATATTTATTTTTTATTTTAATTTTATAATTATTCTTTTTTACAAATTATTGTTAATTTTATTTTCATATTTAATCATAATTTTTTCACTACTTTTTTAATTTTTATTGTATTGTAACGTAAAGCAACTCGGGTATTGCTTGTATTCGGTTCGATCACTAGATTTAGTAAACTACAACAATGGATTTTCTACACGTTATAAATATTATTCGTCCGTTTATTTTCATAATAATTTTACTTTTATAATATTCTTTTACTATTATTTTCTTCACTTTGTTTAAATTATTTATGAATATCTTATATTTCTCTACCGTATCTTTGGTATGTTATTAACAACTTCTGTTACCGTTAATTTTCAACTAACTGTATCGTTTATTTTGAACTAATCTATCGCCAACGCGACCCTTTTTATGCTAGTGAAAACAATAGCAATTACACTCTACAATATTTTAGAATAGAATTTTAAATTAAATAGAAAAAAACATAATAACACAATCTTCAAAACTTCGCAACAAGGTGTGAAATATACTCTTTTGAGTTTGATTATTTACCTACTTTTCCATAGACTGCGTAGTTTTTATTTTATTTTCCTATAGATAAAATTATTTTTTTTCTTGTCGCATGTTATTCTGTTTCGTTATCTTCAGATATTTATTTAGGTGTTATTCAGTTATATTGCTTTAGTGGAACCACTTTTTAGAAAGAAAATTATCAACGAATTTTTTTACATTGCACTCCACAATCGTTACAATATATTTAGACAATGTGAAATATTTGAAATAAATTTGTATAATTTTTTTTATTTGTTATAATTAATTTTTATTTACTTGGTGATGCTGTGCTATTTCTTACTAGAAAAAAGACTATATATGTACCTATCTCTATTTGTGAACTTTAATCATTGACGAACGTCTCATGAATGAGGAGCATTCCACCAGCTGGATTATTAGCAATCCAATTTTAGTTATGTTTTTGCAAATTTAAAAAAAATGTTTAGTTTTCTATTTTGTTCCTATATATTCTTATGAAATATTGGGGTCTTAATATCCAACAATTAAAAAACCATAAAAAAAAATATCGATCCAATAATAAATAGCGTCCAACACTTGAGAATACTGGATAACGCATGGTAGGACCTAGATCTTAAAAGCTGTCTATGTTTTGACAGTGACACATATTCTAAATGCTATTACACAACACTTCGTATTAAAACAAGTGCAGCATTTTTTTTAAATATATTATCTTACAATATAATTAAATTTGAGGGTGCCATTTACCTAATCTGCACCCGTCGCTGAAATACCTTGATCCGGCACTGGTCAAAAACTGACTTCTCAAACTAATTCTGATCGACTCTCTAATTTATATCTCGGGACAAGTATATAAAATAAAAAACACAAAACCACACCAGAAAATGATCGACTGATTATTTGTTATGGAGAAGGCAGACAATCTAAAATATACCAACAGCGTTGAATCGGCAAAATGCCTCTTTAACGCTGATGATGTTATTTCGGGAACAACTGCAACGTAACAAAATCAATTTTTACGACTTCGAAAAAACTATTACGGATACAACTATATGTTATCTTTTCTTTAAGGCGCATTCTGGTCTAGAGGCGTTTATTTTAAGCATTTGTTAGAATAAGATATAAAAAAATTGAAAAACATTTATTGACATTTCAAAAATACAAAAACCATCACCAAAAACAAAATCCAAAATTTGAAAAATTAAAGGCTGGTATTTAGATAAAAAAATTTCTTGTAGTGTTCTGAAACAAAAAATTTAAAAATTCTTCGTTAGAAAAGATGTCGCTATGGTCCGGGCCTTGGAAAAAAAATTTTCACAATATAGCGACGATTGGAAAAAGGTGTTTTTACCTCTGTTTTTTTACCTTCCGAATTTTAAAAAATAATAAAAATTAAATTTTCAAAATCCAAGGACCAAAGATAGAGGGATGTACATAAAAGATTTCCACCAAATTTCAAGTGAGTTTTCAGAAAAATGCTTTTTAAAAATCTATTGTTTGATTTGCTCCACCGGGACCGGTTTAGTTGCCGCGTCACAAAAGCCAATGTAATTCCCAAAATAAATCTAATTTTGAAAAATCCTTTTAAGGACATATTCTTAAAGGTCTAAATTATAAATATATGCAACCAAATCGATTTTTCAAATTTCTATACCAGAATACCAACCACCTTAGCAAAAAGAAAGATAGAGTTCATTTATTTATAAAATACGAAAAATAAAATTTATTTATTTTTTTTGCATTACATTTGTTGTGTTATAGGAATTACAATGTGTCACAACACATAAAATCCTTTTAAAATCCTGGTCACCCAAAAACATGTGTTCCGAGGTGTTGATGGTCGCATTTTATTTTGTTTATATTATTTTTTGCAAGAATAGAAAACTAAACAATAATTAATCCTACCACATAATAAAAAATACAAAATAGACTAATATTTCATGAAGGACGGAAGAATTAATAATAAACTAAGCAATAAATTTTTAAAAATTTAAAAGAGCATACATAAAATTAGGTTGCAAATGATCGAGTTAGGGACATATCCCTTGACTCCCTCAATGATTAATGCTCATATAAAGTTATATGCGTAGACTGAGCGTTCCACCGTTCACTGAGTAGAGCTCATTGCCTCATTCAGCACCCCAAAACATCACCTTAACTAGTGACCTTAACTGATATTGTATGTACGTCTGTCCATGCGTGCAATGAGAAATACAATATTATGGGTGTTAAGCCATTCATGTTTACGAGTATAAAAAAAAGCAACAGCAATATTCAATGCTCGACTGATATGAACACTTCACTTGCATAAACCATGCTCCTACTAATCTAACCACGCATGTAATATTATAATATTTAACGTTTGTATAAAATCAATCAAACTTTACATTTCTTTTTTAAATAGCCTAACAGCAACAAATAAGTGAATATAAAAATATTATGTATAATTCCGTTATTCTGAAATTTAATTAAAAATATAATTACAAAACTCCAGCGCCAATTCAACCAACTCATTTTAATTAATAATTAAAATCAATTTATAATTACTAGAAAAATTCAATACCTACAACTTTAATATATGTAAATACTTTCATATAATTAATTATACTCGATCTTAACAAGTCTTCTATACTACGAACTATTACTATATGATCACCAAAACTTTTTCGTTGTATAGAAATACAAACACAAAAGTTAAAAACCTTCAACAATAAGGAGGGGATACCTGTGTGTTTTTCTTTCTCCAACAAAAGAAAAATTTAAAAAAAAACACAAATCTACCTTTCACAAACAAACAAAAAAAAAAAGATCAGACAGGTAGTCTTATACAAGCTGTCTTTAAAGATTGTTGTTAACGATCGTGAATAAACATAAATAAGAAAAAGTAACAAAAATAGTTGAAGTGTATTATTAAATCATTTGATCTTAAATTAAAATTTTATAGTCGCCATTTTGAGTTTATTTAATTTTTACTTAATTTATTTATTTTTAAATAATTATTAAGTTTTATTTAAATTAAACGTTCAGTTGGGAGA
Source organism: Diogma glabrata (assembly GCA_963693315.1). Classification (NCBI taxonomy): domain Eukaryota; kingdom Metazoa; phylum Arthropoda; class Insecta; order Diptera; family Cylindrotomidae; genus Diogma; species Diogma glabrata. The sequence goes on from OY856186.1 coordinate 248,448,690, forward strand.
TGACGCGACATATTCCTTCTTTTCAATAGAATTTTAGTGATTAAAAAAAGTAGTGATCGTGTAGTGATCATAAATAAAAGTTTGAAGAAAAAAAATTAAATTATTTTTATAGTGTTTAGCGTAAAACCAATTTCTTAGTGTTTAATAAAAAGTGGTTTTAGTAAAAATATTTGAAAGTAAATAAGTAAAATAAAATAGTAAAATTTACTATTATTATATTAAAAATATATTAAAAATAAGTTGAAAAAGTGAAAGATCAAGTTTTTATAAGTAATAATAACAACAACAAAATAGTTTTAAAAGAAATAAAACTTGTTATTCAGTTTTAATATTTGAAACTATTTCCGTAATTCTTTGGATATACATAAACTTATTACTACTATAGGTATGCTGTCGTTTAAAATGTATATATTATTCGTAAAGAATTGGTTGAAAAGTATCTAGCTTAAAACGTACCAACAGTTAAAATATTTAAAGTTTGCTAAATTTGATGTGCCAAACCAGGATCAGAAGTAATAATACGTTAGATGTTGACAAATCTGAAGCTTTCATATTCATCTCTCAAGATTTTTTGTTTTATACCGTCCCTTTCGCGATCACTTTAAACTCAAAATCGTCGAAGCTTCGGGTAATCAATGTTCACCTTGCTATTTGCTAACGAGTTGACAAAGATGAATTGTTGATGAACAAAAGGTTGATGAACACTCAGGCATGGCACCTAGAGTTGCCACTTTTTCAAATTTACAAAACCGTACCCCGTTATCAGTAAAATACGTAACGATGTCGTATATTTTTCCAGATTTTAAGATTTGAAAACATAATCAAAAATATATTAGACAATCGTTGCTGCTATCATTTACCAAACCTAAATTAAATGTTACTACAAATAAATTAAAATATGTGAATTTTATAACTAATTTGATAACTAAGATGAACTATTATTGGAATCCGTGCCATTCATCAATCGTTCTTGGCGTTAATATCATTCAAATCAGCTTTAAATTTTATACAGTTTCACAAAAGAATATCATAATAAAAGAAGCGTCATATTAGGTTAGGTGAGGATGTAGTATGCCACAATTAAACTTATTGATGCGATATTTTACCTCACCCAACAACAACTTATCATATAAACTTAAAGCCACCAACTTATAGACTTTATCAACAAAAATCTGTTTCATTCACTATCATAAATCAGCTCTTTGGGCTTAACTTGGTCTCGATCCGTCGACCCTTGAGCATGAAAAGTCTAGTGCGTTAACACATTTGAATATACAGTATCTAGCAACCTGCTAACACAAAAAGGTTCTTATATCAATTCAAAGTTGTAAGAAAACTCCGTCCATTTAATTAAGATTTTGAAGTTTTGGAATCCAAACATCGAATTTCTTTCATAAAGACTCAAATTTTTTAAACAAAACACAAAAAACAAACGGAATGAATAAAATTTTCTCAACAGAAAAAACAACTTCTATGTAGTATGCACAACTGCTTTAGTTTGGGTGGAATCGCAGTGAATACGTTAAGCCTTTTTAAACCATTAAATAATTTTTGCCATGTATATTGGATGAAAATTTCATTCAAGTGTAGTACTCTGGTTAAATTTCTCTGTAATTTATTTAGCAAGATCATGAAAGGAGAACCGATGCTAAAAGCCTTTCGGGGAAGCTTTTTGTAACCTTTTTTCAAGAACAAGGGTGATGCAAGAAAATATAACAATTATAGAGGAATCAAGCTGCTACCCCATACGATGAAAATCTGGGAACGTGTCATTAACGATAGAGTGCTGAACATTGTTATCCATGAAATTCACCCAAATCAATGTGGTTTTGTTCCAAAATGTTGGACGATATATCGAAAATATGAACAAGATCTTACTGCAACTGAAATGAAAATGATCAGAATGTCAATGGGAGTGCCGAAACTAGACCATATTAAAAGCACGCATATACGAGGCTCAATGCAAGTGAAAGAACCAGTCGTAGACAAAATGAAACGGGAACGAACTAAATGGTATGAAAAAATCTACGTCACAGATGAAACTAATGTGGCAAAACAGATGCTCCAATTAGATGTACCAAAGATGAGAAGACGGGGAAGACCTAAGAACAGCTGGGTCGGACAGTTAAACGATCACCAGAAGAAGTTCGGATTAACCGAGACGGAGAAGGAAGAGAGATTAAGCTCGAGAATGATTTTAAGACCACGATCCAATGTACAAGCCAACCCTGGAGGTCCATGACCAGAGAACCAGAAAATTTTTTTATATTTTTTATTCGATGTAAAAGAAAAAAGGCTAGGAAGAAGAAGAAAACTCTGGTTTTAATTTTGCCATTCGAACAATTCAAATTTCAACAACACATTCAGACTCTTTTTCGCAAATGTTATTTAAATTAGGATCATGTTTTGCATATATTTCACTATAACCACTTTTTTTTTATGATGAACTGTCGTCTAAGTTGGACAGTTGATATAAGTAAACAGTGCAATTAAAATGAACGCATTACCATTAGAAAAGTTATAAGCTGATATACTTAGTTTTAAAAAAAGTTTGTTAAATTGAAAAATAAAATAATCTAACTTAAAGTTATAGACAGACATATAAAGACATTTTTAAACAAATTCTATTTTTTTTTAGAACGGGACAAACCGCGTCCGCGTACATAGGTACGTCGGAACACGGGACATTAATTTGTTAATCTGGTCTATTCCGCTCAAAACGTAGCAGATATTTTTTTCTGATAGTGGTAGATAAGTATCGCACGCAACCGAAATCGACCTTATGCGAGCATTTGATATCTAGAACTCTAGTGGCATAACCTTTACAGTATAGTTAACGTGCCTACTCAATGGAGAGTTCGGTTTTAGTTAGAGAAGATAGTTCGCAGCAAAGAAATTACCGTCTGTGTCTTGCAAGACATAGCCAGAAACTTTGTAATTTTTGTTGAAGTGACAAGAAAGCCCAAGAAGTTGTCAGGTCTCACGGCTTGTGAACTTTTTACAAAAATTTAGTTTGCTAGTTAGTTGATTGTCTGTTCATCCAATAAAGACTTTATCATGTAATAGACAAAATTCACCACGGAACTTTCGCTTCTGGTTTCTGCATAATTTCTCGTATATTCTAGAAAAATCTATTCATTTAATCTATTCTAGGGTTGCACCGATAAGCAAATTTGCCGATTACCGATTAATCGGCTTTCTTTATTGACCGATACCGATTAATCGGCTGCCGATTATTTGATGAAAATGAGTCAAATAAATTTGGGCAAAAAAATTTTGAATTAGACTATTAATCAAAACGCGGGACTTTTCTTCACAAGTCGGGAAAATTTCACCAAAATCGGGACGCCTTGCAACCATACTTTAAAATGTTATGCAAATGTCGCTTTTATTTTTTATTTGCCGAACTATAGGCAATATTTAAATAAAAAAATTCTGTAACTGTTGCAAGTGCTTTTTTGCATTTTTTGGCAACTATTTTCCATTCGTAGGTAAAACCACCTGCAGTCCTCAGCTTATTTTCTTTACCCTATATCTAGGTCGACTGTGGCACATTCGGTGGATTCAAGTATATGGGAACAACTTCGATTTCGTTATATCAAGAATGGTTACTTTGCTATGGGAATAATAAAACATACGTATTTATAAACCAAAAGCCACGAATGGCAAACTTCAGGAACCACACTTGGAACCACTTTGCACCGAATTTTTGAACACGAATCGAGGTTTTCGAATTTGATAGAAACTGTACTTCTCACAGAGTGCTTTTTAGCCCAGACAAAATAGCCTTGGTGAATGTTTCATGTTTCAAAGCCAAACGAAAGTTTTATTGTAAATTGAATTATATAGTACGCTGGATATAGTTTTGAACTATTTTTAAATTTATTTTCGGTAACTTTCGATATTTTCTGGATACTATACAGGATTAGCTCTACAGGCTCTTTAGCTCTCGGAACCATGCTCTTACTGGTTTGGATATTTCTGACTGATATGCTGCACGTTTTCCATTATATCGAGTATCTCATAATCTATGAATCCTATAAAACTAAAATTTAAGATTTTGCACTACACGTCTACACAGTTCGAAAATTAATGTCAAAAAAGTGCAATTTTATGTATATGTAAATTATATATGTAAGAACCTCTATTCGTTTGGGACTTGATTTATAAAACAATTTATAAAACACAAAAAAAACTCATATGTCGATAGAAGTGACTTTTTCAAAAGTTAGAACTGTCAAGTTATCAATAAATGCAGAAATACATACTTAAACAGATTTGTCATATTTTTAAACAGCCCTCAATCTTTTACATTTTTTAAAGCTTTTCAACTATGGCTGGTGTTTTAAATTTAGAATTTGTTGTGTTTAAAATGCAATAAATAATTAAAAACGCATGTGTTGATAATCGGCCGATTAATAAGACAAAAAAGCCGATACCGATTAATTGGCAAAATGGCCGATATAGCCGATTACCGATTATCTACCGTTTAATCGGTGCAACCCTAATCTATTCATTCAAAAAAAGCGCCAAAAATCTACTTTATTATATTTTCGATATATTTTATTTCATATTTTGTTCTTGAAATATATCGAAAACTGGGGATGAATACAATTGTTTTGTATTTCATTGCTTTTATAAAGAATCGTAACAATATATTTCTCTTTTTTTCTTTTATAAAAAAGAATATGGTGCTAAGTGCTTCAAACTTCATTATCACTGATTTTTAACCGAATTCAAAAAAGAAGGAGGTTCTATGTTTCATTTTGGGTTATTTTTACGTATGTTCACCAATTTCTCAAAAACGGCTCGTTCGATTTGAGTGATTTAAATTGTATTCTGTTAAGGTAGGTTCTGAGATGGTCACATATTTTTGTCTATATGACGTGAAAAATACCGTTTTTCAGAAAATCGAGAAAAACTGTATTTTTATGTATGTTCACCGATTTCTCAAAAACGGCTCATTCGATTGGACGATTTAAATTGTATTTAGTGTTTCGTTTTCTCGAGAATATCTCAAGAAATTTAACAAAATTTAACAAAATAGTAACGTTATTTGAATTGATAACGTTATTTTTCATTTTAAATTGGTCTTATGTTTAGTTTTAACTTTATCTACCTATATTCTCGAGAAATATTTCAGATTTTTGTTAAAATTCTCGAGAATTCTCGAGAAATATTTCTCGAGAAGAAACACTAATTGTATTCTATTAAGGTACATTCATAGGTGGTCCCATACGTTTTTCCATGACGTGAAAAATTCCGTTTTCCAGAAAATTGGAAAAAACCTATATTTTTTATGTATTTTAGCTTATTACTTCGAAACAGCTTATTCTATTTGGTTGGTTTGCGCTGCATTATAATAGATGCCGAGGTGGTTCTATATAATTTTTCATGATAGGAAATATTCCGTTTTTTTTTAAATCGGAAAACTATGATTACTAGATTTTAACCGATGAACTTTTCGGGATTTTAAGTTATTACTTCAAAAACGCTTTCTTAACATACTTTGCTTTTATACACTAAAAATAAAAAATAAAAAAACTTTTTCTATGATAACAAATGAAAAGTCTATTTCACTAGTGTAAAAAGAAAAACAAATTGTAGTTGCTATGGTTTTTCATATAATTTTAAAAAGTATTTTTTATTCGCCTACATATTAAAGTGTTACTTTATTACTGTGATTTGCGGCTTTAAAGTATCACTTTTCAGCTATTTATTTTGTTGTCATAGCTACGTCCAAAAAAGTAAAAAGCATTCGTATTTGTTTAAATTCTATGAAAAATAAAATTTTTTATCAAAGCAACCCACAAATTCAAAATTTCATTATTAAATTAAAATAGTTGTTATCATTTGTTGTCATAGCTACACAATAATTTGGAAAAAATAATAAATATTTTGTCAAAGGTTACTTGTTCCACATATTTTTATTTTAAAATTTATGAAAATTTATAATTTTAATTTAGAAAAACAACTTTTCTTAAAATATTTTGCTTGCGGCGAATAAAAAATAGTATATGATGCACGGACGTAAGCTATTTTGGACTTAATGTGGGTGCAAATCGAGGCGCTAGCCTCCACAAACTCCACATCCGTCCAAAATCTTTAGCTTTACGTCCTAGCATCATAATGTACTATTGAACAACACAACCATGAAAAAATAGCATATGAATTTTGAATGTTTTGTTGTCGATTTCTAACTTTATAATTTATAGTAAATATCGATTATATATATACTATCATAGAAAAAATTGCATTTCTTACGCGTGATAAAAACGTTTTTCGTTCGTAAACATGTCCCACTCGACGAACTCGAACAAATCTTTACTCACGAAAAAACAATGTTTTCATCTCTTGCAGGAAAATATACTATTTTAATAAAAAATAGAACCGACTTCCGAAAAAAACACTGAAAAGTGAATCAATTATGGCTTAGAGACAAAAATTTAGTTATATCTAACTGCAGCCAAATACTGCAGGCTGCAGGCCTTTAAACAAAATTATTATATTATAGAAGTTTTTTGTTATTATAATTATTACAATTATTATAGTTGTTATAATAGTTATTATATTATAAAAGTTATTTGTAGCACAAAACTGTTCGAAGTCGTTGCCACATTGACTGACAAATATGTCTCCGGCTTGGCACCGACATCCAACAGTTTTGTAGTACTAATAACTTTTATAATATAAAATTTTACAACAACTCTAATAATTGTAATAATTATAATAACAAATAACTTCTAAAATATAATAATTTTGTTTATTCTCTTCCATTTAATTATATCAGCTTTATTTGTATGTTTTTTCGATGATAATAGTATGTATTATTGTATTGTTTTCTAACCTATAGCCTAATGAGCTTAACCTATTGCCTAATGAAAATTTTATTCAATTGGTATGATTTCAATTGGTCAAATTGTTTTGATTTCATTAAAATTATTTTCAAATTATAATCACAATTGCTTTGATAAGTTTTGTTCAAAAATCAAATTTTAATTTAAATTCTCTTATTTCGTTTAGTTGAACTTGGTTGATTGTATGAGAAGGGCGTTTTTTATCATCAGGGTTTTTTTTACTAAGAAATTTGATTTATCAATTAAAACAATAAAGATTTATTGTTTTAATTGAAGAAAATGCTTTTATTTTTTATAATACACAATTCTTTTTTATAATAAAATCTTTGTCAGAGAATAAAGTATTGTAATCGATTCGTGAATAATGAATTTTATTCTCTCGCAAATTAAAATTCTCGCTCGTGCCTCGCTCACATTTTAAACTTTTGCTTGAGAATAAACTACTTCATTATTCACTCATTGATTAAACTACTATTAAATGTCTATTTTTTTTTTGACTGCATTTATAATTTAGATATAACTAAATTTTTGTCTCTAAGAAACAATTGAGTTATTTTTCACTTTTCAGTGTTTTTTCTGAAGTCGGCTTATTTTTTTTTTTTGAAAGTTTTTTTTATTATTTACCTAAGTTGAATTTCTCCACTGCCATTAGAATCCTTATTATGGAAATGTGTTTACATTATATGAGAATCAAATTTAAATATAAGAAAATATTACATTTTGATTTTTATTCTTTTCGGTCTGACCGTTTGAAAAAGTTGAAGGAAAATAAGATTAAAGTGTTTAGGATGTGTTTTAATGCATATATGGTGTGTAATTGTGTATAAAGTGCCTATGATGTGTAATTGTGTATAAACTGCCTATAGAATTGAATTAATTTTTTTTGTCTATTCGGAAAAAGTGTTTCGTTTGTTATCAAAAGATCTAAATAAAACACTGTATAAATTGGACTTCGGGAGGTGAACGTTTCTGGATTATAATTATTTATTTCTATGAAAGCAGGGACCCCAGAATAAGTTAAAGTGTTTTGTAGTTAACATGTTGTAGTTAACATAATACATGTTAACATGTTAGTTGTACTATGGATTTTATTTAAAGTGGCGCAATTTTTGTTGGTAAATGTAAATTTTTTAATTCGGTAAAGCGAGGCATAATACTGGTAATGCCGAAATAAGATTTAAGGACCATTAACGGTGATACTTTATCGGTATTGAAAGCCGTAATTGAAAGTTGTGGAAGATGTTAAATTAGGAGTAATATTTATAAATTTTTTTAATATGTGGATTGCAAAAGATTGTGTCAATGTCCAAGAAGTTTGTTTAGGTGCATTATGTTTTGTAATGTGTAATTTTGAATCAATAAACATTGCCACTGATTTTACTTTATTTCGAAGTAAATTAAAAGAAATGCTTGAAAGAAATCTGTTTCACTGAGTCAACCGTCTAAAAAAGTCGCCCAAACATAGTTGTTAGAACTGTAATTGCACTTTTATATTTTTCGTAAGCTTAAATACTTTTATAAAGTCTGCTACAAAACTCCACAGATTATCTTTGATGTTTCACTGTTTATGAATATTTTTGGCAGCGGTGCTATATTCCCTATATAAACAATATATCAAGTAGTTTTTCTTTCATCATCGAGTTTTCTTTGATATATCAGAGCAATCTCTTTACACTTTTAAATAACGAGACGCTCGAATGAAGACTGGCGTCCGCACCAAGCCTCCTTCAACCAGTAAAACATACATTTGAGTTGTATAAGTCGCTTTCCGTTATACCCAGGTAACATGGTTGTGGACTTTAAGCGCACTACAAAAAAATTTTTTCATAAAAATCGTAGAATACGTGAAATAAGAAAATCAAATTTTTTTTCATAACATCAATTTCACAAGCTGGGTTTTAACATGCTACAGTTGGACTGTGGACTGTGGATGGAATTATTAACCAATTAAAAATAAGAATTTTGTGGTGCATATAAAATTTTCTTCTCTGATTGGTTGATAAAATAGTTCACAGTGCTCAGTTCGCATGTTGAAACCCAACTTCAGCCATCATCATCAACATTCACTCCTTATAATTTTAAACCGCTCCAAACTATTTAAATTATAATATTAATTTCACGATACATTTTTTGTATGAAATAACACAAATTTATTGACCAACAAACGTAAGGGTATACTTAAATTTACACATGTAAGAATATCTATAAACACGTCCATACAAGAGGACTTTTATAATAGAAGAAAAAAATAAAACAAAATAGCAAATTTTTATATCTAAAGGAAGGATTCAAAATTTCTAAGATCAATCTTTCTTTTCGAATAAACATATGCATTTTTTTTTCAATCGTTCCCAATAAAGGAATAGTAGATTTTTATACAAGTGGTGAAAACGTCTCTTTTTGCGTGACTGAACGATTTCCTGAATAAGTTCAGGAACGCAAAAACGTTTTTACCACGCGTGGAAAACGCTATTTTTTCTACGCTTGTAAATATAAATGATAATATTTACAAATTCATCTACTAAAAACTTACAAAACGACATATCTAAATTTGACTGTGTAAAAAATAAGCAAGATTGTATTTATATAATAGCATTTTTACCAGTGTAAAATAATGTTATTATTGTGTTCGCCTACAGATGGAATAATAACAGGCGAACACAATAATAACATTGTTTTACACTGGTAAAAATGCGATATATAAATACAATCTTGTTTATTTTTTACACAGTCAAATTTAGATATGTCGTTTTGTAAGTTTTTAGGAGATGAATTTGACAATATGAATAATGAAAATAGTTCATATATTTTCTCTAAAAACTTTTACAGATATTACAGATATTTTTTTTGCCGACTGGAAGTCATCGTTTTAAGTATAAATTTAAAAAATTGTAGGTAAAGTTTCAATTAAAAACAAATAAAAATAAATTTTTTAATAAAAATTATTTATTTATTTAATAAATTTTTTTTTGGCGGAAAGAACTCAGAGAATATATTTAATATCTGACAGTTAATTATCGGAGGCATTATACGATATATCTGATACAAATTTTATTTTATCGCTCCGATTTCTCCGATAGAGAAAAAAAGACACTCATTATCAGTTTAATTAATTAATTACACACAATTGATATAATGATTAGTTTCGATTCGATTCGATCAAAATATTCAAAATATGCAATCAGCAATCCTTTCAAAATACTGCGATATTGACAGAAATAAACACAGCAACCGAAACAACAACAGAAACAGTAAGTCAAATTCAATCTCAAATATTGAATCAAATATTCAATCAAATATTCAATCCTTTAAATAATCACCACCTGTAAGCGACCAGAGAAACTTATTTACTTTCAAACCTAGTGACTGAAAACATTTTCAGTCACTACTTAGAAAAAGTTTCCCTTTCACATAGGTTTTACTATATATTAAAATGAAATTTTCGTAGCTTGAAGTAGAAAAACAAATTTTTTTATATCTCTCCTTTCTTTTAAACAACATGCGAAGAAACGAAATAAAAGTTAAAACATAGAAGACAAAAATTTGATTTTATATATTTCCTTGCAAAAGAAAAGAAAAAAAATTATTTAGAAAAATAAAATTTGTGTAAACGTAAACGAAAAAACCAAAGAATATCGGATAAATAAAAGTTAAATTTAAACACTTACTAACTAATGTTATTCTTTGAGAGCCCTCCCGAGCGCAACACTCTGAGCTCTAATGGTCATTGTTGCTACTGCAAGCTAATGAAAAATTAAAAAAAGGAATTGAATATATACATAATAGGGTGAAATGAAGCCCCACCCAGAAAATATTAGGATTGAGCTCCCCTTTACTTCATTTAAAAAGTTTGTAGTGTTGTAGAATGGTACAACTGGTGAGCACACAAGACGCTTTTACAGTGGTAACCATTCCTTTCCACCAAAATCTTCTTCGAAGTGAAGAGAGGGGGGAGAACCTTAATCGGTCGGTCTATCGCATATCCATAATAGCACATTGGTGACCTATCATCTGCACTGTTAAGGGATGAAGCCCCATGGATGGATTCTTAGGCCAACCATTTCAACAAAATATATAAAAAATTAAACAAAATGAAACTTTCAACCCTAGGCTGTTCCTTAGAGCAGGGTTGAGACACGTCTGCGATGATAGAACATTTGGCAGTCACCGCCTCCTCCAGATGAGGAAGTGCCATTTCAGTCTCTGCTTCTGCCTTCTTACGAGCCGCCCTCAATTTCTTCATTTCTGCTCAATTCATTATGACTCTTCTGAGTCGCAGGGCGTCACCAGCACAGACATTGGAACGCGCTGTTCCAAACCCTGGCTCGGCACGATCAGTGACTCGGGAGGGCCGACCTCAGGATCGCCTACTCCACTTCTCTGTCTCAGTTGCGGCGTTTTGCAACGCTGCAGCCCTTGTTTGATCAACAGCATTACAATATTATTTCGAAAAAAATTCTAAAAAAATAAACAAGTTTTTCAAAAACTTTTTTATTCCTTTTAAAAAACAGTTTTTTAAACAACAAACTGTAAGAACTGGTTACTGTTTCGGCGCCAACTGTTGCACTGGCCTTTCGATCCAAGCGAAGCTTAATTTGAAAACCTATAATCATTAAATATTTACATAATTATATAACAAAAATGGCGAATTGAATTATGATGAAAAACTAAAAGAAATTTTTCCAATATTAAAATTAGAACGATATCTTACTGTTATATATTTTTTCCCAACCAGATGACGATTGTTGTCAGTTGATAGTTTTCTGCGTCTGCTTTAATTTTTCAGTATCAATATTTACATACTGCATAGCTACATAGGAAACTTTTTCTGGTATGACAACCGCCAACTCAAGCCAGTGGCATCAAAACAGACCACAGGAGGCTGGTATTTTTTTAATCTACTTTAAATATCAGATCGCGATGTATGTTGGCACATTAGAACAGCGTTGTATGGCAAAAACTACTGGCAGCTACTTAATAACAATCCTTGGCACAAAAATTACATAAAATTGTATTTAGACTTTCACATCAAAACCGTAAGAAACTTTTGAAGTTAGATTCAGTTTTGTTATTGGTTTTTAATTTCCTATCGAACTGACAAGGAATCAAAATCCAGAACTACTCTCAATCAATCTTATATAACATTGACACTAATCCATCCCTAAGCATTCTTAAGTCCAACGATAGTGTACATATCACCTCAACCTTGTTACTAAATCAACATCGGATATCCATATTTTACTTTTGACAACCCACAAACATTTTCTTCATTTAAATTTTAAATCGAATAAAGTAAAACGAATAAATATGATGAAATGTTTAAAAGAAGATGACGAAGAATAAGTTATAATTAAAGAAGAAAACAAAACAAAATTTCTACAAAAGAATTTCATTGATTTTGTTGTTAATAAAAGATTTGACATAAATTCTAAATTTTTTTTTTCTTTCTTAGATTTACTTATATACATATTCCTTCTCTTGATATTTTGAATTATTTTTTAAATGTAGTTTTCTTTTATTTTAATATTTATTATTTTCTTGATGCAAGAAATAATTGCTGAATAGAAGTAGAGTTTTGCAGTTAAATCTGAATTGAGGAAATATTATTATTGCTCTAGAGAGATCATAAAATTTTTTTAATGTGAATTGTTGCTTAATCGTAAGAAATTGATTGGTAGATAGAAGAAAAACAATAAAACTATAATAAGTAGGTTTACGAGGAAGTAAACATTACATATAGATAAAAAAGAAATAAAACAAATTTATTTAATATAATAAAATTCTATACGCTAAAAGTTTCGAATATTGATTAAAAATAGCCGCAAAAATATACATATGCTCACATATTTTCTCTAAGTTGCTAAATAAAAATTCTCAAAAGAAAGAATACCAAATTCATCATTCTCGATTAACTTTTAACAAAAGCAAATTCAAATTTCAATTTCCCATTTTTAAGTTACAAAATTTAAAACTCATATTTTAAAATTTCCAAACTCATGACGTCTGGTTATATATAAATTTCAAAGTTGCAACTCCATTTCCCAAATCATTAGTTTAAAAAATTATTTTTAAATTTTTAATTTCACTATTTTATATCAAAATTTAAAGACTAAGTTCTAAGATTAAAACCCCAAATGCGGGCAAAAAATAGAATTTTCAAAAATAAATTTCTATATTTCAGGTCATCCCAATTCTCAACTCTTTATCAATATTTCAAAATTTTTTGCAATTTTATACTCATGATAGTCCAGGCACATTGACTCATTTACAGAGATAAAAAAAGAAAAATGTTATCCAGATACATACGTTTTCAAATGGTTAAAAGGGTTAAAGTCAACATAAGGAAAATGTGTTATGTGCCCAAGAAGGTTAGGGGATGATTTTAGGGGTTGAAAAGGAGTGAAAATGGATACATCTCGTGTCTTTTGCAATTTCACGCGAAATTTGATGTCCTAATGAAAAATGTTATATACAAAAGTTGTAGATCTTAGAAAAATCTACAACTTTTGTATGGATCATTTTTTAATATAACCTCAAAATTTCAGAAACAAATGCGAAAAATCAAAAAAAAATTTTTTTTTTGTTTTTTACTTGTCAATTTCTCAAAAATAAATATTTTTTAACAAAACTTGCTGAAAGTACTCCTTTTTGTGTCCCAAACAACAGAAAAAAATTTTAGATTGAAATATTAAAAACTGTTTGAAAGATTCATTTTTTTCGGTCCGAAACACGTTGTTTTCAAAGTTATATTTTACTACTTACAATCATTGTAGGGAGGTCATACAGGGCTCATTTTTTTCGTTTTGACGTCTACTTTTTAATGAAATAATAAAACAATACAGCTTCTATTTAAAAACATGTCTAAAAATTGAAAAATATAAAAAATTTAATTTTGCAAAAACAAATTTTTTGGTTATTGTTAATAATTTGTTATAAATAAAAAAAATTTTCAAAAACTAATAAGACCATTGAATTGTACGGAAAAAAACACGAAGAAACATATGTTTTACTATTTAAATACATTTTTTATTTTTGTACAGTACTGCTATAAATATTGTAATAGCATATTTCGTGTAGTTGAAAGATGTCATGTAAGTACATACAATGCCATCGACTTTTACTTTAATAAGAAAAGTTCCTCATTTCTCGCGATAAAATTAATTCATTCAATTATTTTCTACATATTTTGATAAATAAATCGTCTTATAATTAACTTTTGTATACAATTATTTAAAACATGCTTTTAAATAATTGAATGATTTTTTTAAAATGAAATCTGAATCTAATTTAACTTGCACCGAATTTATAATTGAAATTTATATCAACAAAATAGATTGTTAACAATACTACTACTACTAATAATAATAATAATAAAAAAATAATGGAGGTAAATGACAATAATGAAAAACTCAATTTTAATCAAGTTGATTTTTTAATGAAATATGCTCAAGTTCTGATAAATATCATACATTTACACTTTATATACATAAATATTGTTACGTTTTTCTAACCTTACTTCGAATTGGCCTTACTCACAATTCGATAAACGTAATTCCCAATCTCTTCCTGAGTTCGATCACTGATTAGTAAGCCCAAACACCAGGTTTTATTAAGTATTCAACACCTTAATTGTTTCACAACAACAGGAAAACAATACAGCAACCAATATTCCTAACTAGAATATTCTTTCAACAGCTTCAGAAACTCCAACGGTTGATTGTAGAAATTTCCAGTACACCACGTTAAAAATAATACCCAAAATATTTCTACTTAATAACACTTATAACTTTATTACACTTATAACTTTACACAAAAAGATCACTTTTATAATTTTAACTTCACTATCGCAGGTTTAAAATAAAACTAATTCAAAACTACAAGAGGTAATTTTCTTTTATACCTTCTGCAATACTTCTAGATAATTCGACATCACTTTCCAGAAACCTTGAGAAAATATTAGAATATTCGATTATTTTACGTTATGTTGATTTGATTCATAAAATCGTTTATGTTGACCCTATTTCTAAGAATATGTACAACAACAATAATATTCATTTCATTCAATTGTAGTGTTTTGTTGATTTTATTTTCCTGAAAGTATATTTGGCTTTGATTTATATTGAAATTTCTATTGATAAAATGAAATGTACAATAAATATAAAATTCGATGCAAGATAAATTCATTTTAAAAAATCATTCAATTATTTAAAAGCATGTTTTAAATAATTTTGTACAAAAATTAATTATAAGACGATTTATTCATCAAAATATGTAGAAAATAATTGAATTAATTAATTTCATCGCGAGAAATGAGGAACTTTTCTTATTAAAGTAAAAGTCGATCGCATTGTATGTACTTACCTGACATCTTTCAACTACACGGAATATGCTATTACAATGTTTATAGCAGTATTGTACAAAAATAAAAAATGTATTTAAATAGGAAAACATATGTTTCTTCGTGTTTTTTCCCCATACAATTCAATGGTCTTATTAGTTTTTGAAAATTTTTTTTATTTATAACAAATTAGTAACAATAACCAAAAAATTTGTTTTTGCAAAATTAAATTTTTTATATTTTTCAATTTTTAGATATGTTTTTAAATGGAAGCTGTATTGTTTTATTATTTCATTAAAAAGTAGACGTCAAAACGAAAAAAATGAGCCCTGTATGACCTCTCTACGATGATTGTAAGTAGTAAAATATCACTGTGAAAACAACGTGTTTCGGACCGAAAAAAATGAATCTTTCAAACAGTTTTTAATATTTCAATCTAAAATTTTTTTTTTGTTGTTTGGGACACAAAAAAGAGTACTTTCAGCAAGTTTTGTTAAAAAATATTTATTTTTGAGAAATTGACAAGTAAAAAACAAAAAAAAAAATTTTTTTGTTTTTTTGAATTTTTTTCTGAAATTTTGAGGTTATATTAAAAAATGATCCATACAAAAGTTGTAGATTTTTCCAAGATCTACAACTTTTGTATACAACATTTTTCAGTAGGACATTAAATTTCGCGTGAAATTGCAAAAAACACGAGATGTATCCATTTTCACTCCTTTTCAACCCCTAAAATCATCCCCTAACTTTCTTGGGCACATAACACATTTTCCTTATGTTGACTTTAACCCTTTTAACCATTTAAAAACGTAGGTTTCTGGATAACATTTTTTTGTTCTCCATATTCAACGTGCCTGGACTATGATCTCATGCTGTCGATTCAATGTTCCTTCAAGTCTCTTCAAAATTCTATGTTCAATATTTAGAAATTCTCAATTCTTAATTCCAAATAACAACATTCTAAAATGCGCTTACATTGGTTCATAATGTCACACTCTACATCATTTAGTCCGAATTTCAAATCCCAAATTGTCATTTAGTTACAAATATATAGGAATGAAATGCTAAAGATTCTGAAAATCCTGATTTCAAATTTGAATCTTCACCATTGCAAATTTTAAATTTTACTTCGGTCTGAAAGACCTAAGTATTACATTTAAAAGCCAAAAGTGAAATTCTTACCCCCACTTTTTTTGTCATTTCTCGACGTTTTAGGACATACTGATTCTAAAAAAGCAAAAACAAAAAATAGATGTCTGTCTGCCGGCCGTTCGTCCGTCCGGCCGTCATTACCTACGCTGCAGGGAAAACCGCTTTAGGGATTTCAAAATTTTTTTTTTCTAAAAATAGGTATACTCAAGGGACAGGTCCGAAAGGACGCTGTGTTCGATAACCATATCGAAAATAATCATTAATCCATGTCAAAATAATCATTATGTGTGTCAAAAATAGCAAATTTTCATATTTTTGGCTTAGAAAACGTTCATTTTAAGTCATTACGAGTAGGAACATTGAATTTGGAGAAATCTTGATGGTAGGGATTGGTATGTAAGATCAAAAACTAGATTATTGCATTATAAGTTTGTCAAAAAAATGTTGTAAAGTGTGTCAAAAGAAAGATTTTTAATTATTTTTTTACCCAATTTTTTGGAAAAAAAATAAAATTAATTGTTTGTTTGAAATGAATTTTTATTATTATTATTGAGAATTATGGCATTATAAGTTTGTCAAAAAATGTTGTCAAGTGTGTCAAAAGAAAGGTTTTTATTTATTTTTTTGCCCAATTTTTTGGAAAAAAATTAAATTAATTATTTGTTTGAAATGAAATTTTATTATTATTATTGAGAATTATGGCATCATCAGTTTGTCAAAAAAATGTTGTCAACTGTGTCAAAAGAAAGATTTGTATTTATTTTTTTGCCCAATTTTTTGAAAAAAAAAATAAAATTAACTGTTTGTCTGAAATGAATTTTTATAATTATTATTGAGAATTATGGCATTATAAGTTTGTCAAAAAAATAATGTCAAGTATGTCAAAAAATGATTTCATTTATTTTTTTAGCCAATTTTTTGGTAAAAAAAAATAAAATTGTTTGTTTGAAATGAAATTTTATTATTATTATTGAGAATTATGGCATTATAAGTTTGTCAAAAAAATGTTGTCAAGTGTGTCAAAAGAAAGGTTTTAATTTATTTTTTACCCAATTTTTTTAGAAAAAAATAAAATTAATAGTTTGTATGACACGAAAATTTATTATTATTATAGAGAATTATGGCATTATAAGTTTGTCAAAAAAATAATGTCAAGTGTGTCAAAAAATGATTTCATTTATTTTTTTAGCCAATTTTTTGGAAAAAAAATGTAGCTGTTTTTATGACGAAATGTAATTGAAAATGAAGTTGGACATGGAAATTTTTGAATTTGTTATAGTTTTTGAAATATTTTTAGAATTTTGAAAAAAGTTTGTATTTTTGATTTTGTAATAATTTTTGCAATATATTTAGAATTTCGGAAAAAGTTTTAATTTTTGATTGTGTTAGAATTTTTTGAATATTTCTAGAATTTTGAAAAATTTTTAATTTTTGATTTTATTATAATTTTTGGAATATTGAAAAAAGTTTCAATTTTTGATTTTGTAATCATTTTTGCAATATTTTTAAAATTTTGGAAAAAGTTTGAATTTTTAAGAATTTTTGGAATATTATTGGAATTTAGAAAAAGTTTAAATTTTTGATTTTATTCTAACATTTGGAATATTTTTGGAATTTTGAAAAAAGTTTCAATTTTTGATTTTGTAAGAATTTTTGGAATATTTTTAGAATTTTGAAAAATTTTAAATTTTTGATTTTATTATAATTTTTGAAATATTGAAAAAAATTTCAATTATTGATTTTGTAATAATTTTTGCAATATTTTTAGAATTTTGGAAAAAGTTTGAATTTTTAAGAATTTTTGGAATATTATTGGGATTTAGAAAAAGTTTAAATATTTGATTTTATTCTAACTTTTGGAATATTTATGGAATTTTGAAAAAAGATTGATTTTATTTAATTTAACAATATTTTTGGAATTTTGATTATATTTTTCCGGCATCGTATTGATGTTTCGTGTTAGTTTTGTAATACATTTCTAAACAGAGATAAAAAAATACTTGTACTTTAACAAAGAGTTATGTTTGATATACATCGCTGCCCAAAACTAAAAACCATGTCCTCATAAAAGTTTTTGCCGAAAACTATATCAAAATCCTTAACCCAGACCGAAGTCTTGATATCTCAGAGCTGTGAGATTTCAGCCCCTACATATTTTCAAATTAAAAATGCCAATTCTTACAAATGCTTGTTTCCCTGTTTGTTTCTGATAAAATTTTACATTTACCCTATATCTGTTCGCTTGATTACTCGAACATAAAATTTGTGCATTTTGAATAATTTCTTTAATTATGAAGGTATCAGGCAGAAAGTTAGTATCACATATTAATTTGATCTTTTAGCTGTTCGAAAATAGTATTTACCACTTCATACCCAGCCCGTAATTTTTTTGGTGGATATGTTTGGAAGATATCTTGCCGATAGGCTTTTCTTGTAAATTCATTTTTCATGTCAAACTTTGGAACAATACGAGTGCATAAGCTTGCCACATTTCTTGCACATCCAAATCGTTGGTTTACCATAGCCATTCAACTGACATCGACGTTATAATATGATCCAACAACTCTCCATCATAAAACTTTGAAAATTATTGTTTTGGCGAAAGATCCTTCAGTTTTCCACACAGCTCTTTTTGCATATCGGCCAACGGAGCTCCACTAGTCGATATATCGTAATATTACTGCTCCTTTCCTCTGTTTCTGGAATATTTTGGAGTTCCAAATGAACTCAATAATTTGTAGCTGACTCTCGGTTTCATTCGAGGTGGGGCAGCCGATTTATCAGGAGATTTGGTAGTTGACGGCCTAGCGTCCGGCTCAGTTTCTACAATTTTTATAAAGCCAATATTCTACATAGCTGACATCCACAGTCAAAACACTTGGATCCGAATTAATTATAATAAAAGTATCGTCGATTAATTCTTCAGCCGATTGTTCGTTTGCCTCGTATGTTGACAGACTGAATTGGAATGGATTTTCGTCATGGCTCCAACACTCTACAATATCTGCAATTTCCTTCATTTAAAGGAAGAGCTTTTGAAACTCTGGAATCAAAGATCAATACATATTTTTTACAAACACTCGCAATAACACATCAAATGAATCTGTATTCTACTAAATTATCACCTTTTCCGAAATAAACGATTAAAAACCAACCAAAATATAAAAATAGCAAAACACGTATATTCCTGTTGAGAGCACAATATAAATGGGAAAAACGCTATCACTTGGTGGTTGACATTTTGTATTTGTGGGGGATTTTATGGTATGTGATAAGTGCCAACGTTCAAACATTTTATTTTTTGACATAACAAGGAAAGATGTGAAGGCAAAATTTTTGTTGGATCTCTCATGGGTCATGGGTCTCGAATTACTCTAGAAATATACGTTATATTAAAAATTTAAACAATTTGTATAGCCCGGTCGGAAATGGGTTAACATTCGTGAAATCTCGTGGTTCGCATAATAAACCCGAAGCTTCGTTCAAAACGCATTGTCTAATTTATTTTTTTTCCTTTATCTCCATTTAGGAGCATAGGGCGTCTACTAGACTGGACCATCTAACTCTGTTCGGGACAATCGCTTTCAGTTTACCCCATGTCTTGCCGGTTTGTTTTGCTTCAGCTAGCACCGTTTTCTTCCACGCCATGGGTGGTCTTCCAACTCTCCTTTTACCTTGTGGATTCCACTCTAGGGACATCCTTGTTATATCTTCGACTGATTTTCTCAGTGTATGTCCTATCCATCTCCATTTTCTTTGTTTTATCTCGGTCTCAATGTCTAACTGCTCTGTCTGCCGTAGAAGTTCCTGGTTACTGATGGTGTTTGGCCAGAAACATTTGATCAGTCTTCTCAGGCATTTGTTCACAAACACCTGTAGTTTATTTGTGATCTTTCTTGTTTGTTTCCACGTTTCACACCCATACAGCAGTACTGACTTGACACATGCATTGAACATTCGTAGCTTTGTCTTTCTTGACAGGACGGATGCATTTCAGATCTTGTGAAGCATATTGAACGTATTTCTAGCTTGTTAATACGCTGACTGATATCTTCTTCAGTCCCGCCCGTTTTTGCTACAGTACAACCAAGGTACACAAATTTGTCGACTTCATCCACTTGTGTATTGTTGATGGTAATTGGTGTTATCGTTTTGGTGTTCAATCTCATAGACTTTGTTTTCCTGATATTAATGTTGAGACCGACTTCATGTGCAAGGGCTGATAGCTTCTGTATTTTCTGCTGCATGTCCGTATGTGTGTGTGTGTAAGTAGACAGATGTCATCTGCGTAGTCTAGATCATTGAGCCGGCTTGTAGTGTTCCATTGGATTCCATTTGGACTTGCATCATCGAGCTTTCTCATGATACTATCTAGTACTATCAGGAATAGTAGCGGGGATAGTTCACAGCCTTGTCTCACTCCTCGGTGGTTGTAGTATTTATCACTTTGCTGTCCTTTGTATTGTATTCTGTTTCCAGCATCCCGATACATTTCTTTGATTAGATCAACTATTTTCTTTGGGACGCCCATTTCACAAAGTGTCTTCCATATCGCGCTTCTGTTGATTGAGTCGAAGGCGCGTTCGAAGTCCACGAAGAGGAGATACAATGGTGAATTCCATTCGTTTGATTGCTCTATGATGATACGGATTGTGTTGATATGATCGGTACAGCTTCTTCCTGGTCTAAAGCCAGCTTGTTCATTTCTTAGTTTCATGTTAATTGATGGAGATATTCTTTCGAGAATTATCATCGCTAGTATTTTCATTATTGTGTTGAGCAGAGATATACCTCTCCAATTTTTGCATTCTCTTAGATCACCTCTCTTTGGGATTGTTATGGTTAAACCTTCTTTCCATTTGGTTGGTATTTTACCTTCGTTCCATACATCAGCTAATAGTGGTGTTAGAGCTTCTGCTGTTGTGTTTACATCTGCTTTGAGTAATTCTGCTGATATATTATCTGTACCAGCAGATTTGTTATTCTTGAGTTTCTGTATGGCATATCTAACTTCCCGTTCCGTTGGTGGATGGGTGCTGATAGTTTCGTTATAGTTGTCATCCAGAGACTGCAAGTTATCTTCATGTTGGTGGCAGTTGTCTTCGAAGTATTCTTTCCATCTATTTAGCTGCTGTTCATGTGTTGTGAGGGTTTGACCAGATTCATCCTTTATTGGTGAAGTGTTTGTATATTTGTTGGTGACCTTTCTCACGCATTTGTGTAGTGTGCGCATATTTCTATTAGCTGCTGCTGTTCCTGCAGTCTTGAGAATGCTTTCTATATATCTGAAAATAGTATTTACCACTTCATACCCAGCCCGTATTTTTTTTGGTGGATATGTTTGGAAGATATCTTGCCGATAGGCTTTTCTTGTAAATTCATTTTTCATGTTAAACTTTGGAACAATACGAGTGCATAAGCTTGCCACATTTCTTGCACATCCAAATCGTTGGTTTACCATAGCCATTCAACTGACATCGACGTTATAATATGATCCAACAACTCTCCATCATAAAACTTTGAAAATTATTGTTTTGGCGAAAGATCCTTCAGTTTTCCACACAGCTCTTTTTGCATATCGGCCAACGGAGCTCCACTAGTCGATATATCGTAATATTACTGCTCCTTTCCTCTGTTCCTGGAATATTTTGGAGTTCCAAATGAACTCAATTATTTGTAGCTGACTCTCGGTTTCATTCGAGGTGGGGCAGCTGATTTATCAGGAGATTTGGTAGTTGACGGCCTAGCGTCCGGCTCAGTTTCTACAATTTTTATAAAGCCAATATTCTACATAGCTGACATCCACAGTCAAAACACTTGGATTCGAATTAATTATAATAAAAGTATCGTCGATTAATTCTTCAGCCGATTGTTCGTTTGCCTCGTATGTTGACAGACTGAATTGGAATGGATTTTCGTCATGGCTCCAACACTCTACAATATCTGCAATTTCCTTCATTTGAAGGAAGAGCTTTTGAAACTCTGGAATCAAAGATCAATACATATTTTTTACAAACACTCGCAATAACACATCAAATGAATCTGTATTCTACTAAATTATCACCTTTTCAGAAAAAAACGATTAAAAACAAACCAAAATATAAAAATAACAAAACACGTCTATTCCTGTTGACAGCACAATATAAATGGGAAAAACGCTATCACTTGGTGGTTGACATTTTGTATTTGTGTGGGATTTTATGGTATGTGACAAGTGCCAACGTTCAAACATTTTATTTTTTGACATAACAAGGAAAGATGGGAAGGCAAACTTTTTGTTGGGTCTCTCATGGGTCATGGGTCTCTAATTACTCTAGAAATATACTTTATATTAAAAATTTAAACAATTTTTATAGCCCGGTCGGAAATGGGTTAACATTCGTGAAATCTCGTGGTTCGCATAATAAACCCGAAGCTTCGTTCAAAACACATTGTCTAATTAGCATTTAAAAAATTATGCAAATACACAATAAAAACTTTCAAATTTTTAATTTTCAAATTTTTTTAGTTCTCAATATTCAAAATTTAAGATTAAAAAATTTAAATTGAATCGTCAAAATATCAATTTTGATTGGTGTTCCATAGTTAAGTTGTTAATTCCGTAGTTCACATTCTCTCCTAAATTGGAGTACACCTTTTTCAAAATGGCGCAGCTTACTTTTACAATGATAAATAAAACTTAAAATATTAGTGTATTTTAAGAGAAAATAGAATATCGAAAATATTTGTTGTGTTAACTATTAAAACCGTTATGCTAAATCATTTCATTTTTGGAGTTAACCGGAGTATTCAAATGACAAATATGGTAATTCTAGGCTATATCGGTTGTATTTATTAGTTGTTGATGGTGGAATTTTTATTTCTCTAGATTTGAATTTTGAATAAGTTTTGAATTATTAAGGATTTTTTGTGAGCACTTAAACTCAAATAATTAAGAAATCGCTTTTTCAATTCGAAAGTATATTTTTGAATTTCCTTGGAGAAAAACTTCATTTTTCTCTTATACGTGTTTCGGAATCCGAAAGGCCGGCGTCCGGAGTCGAATCCGTTTGGGTAGACGTTATCCAACTACCCTACCGAGGCGATGATATTTCGAAGTTGAAATAGAATCATTACTAAACAACTTAAATTGAGTTTTTTAATCGTTCGATACTTATATATGTTTTTTATTAAATTTTTAAGTTGGCAGTGGGATAGCATGTCTGTCAAAAAGGATTCGAATCGTGACACTGATGAGGGAGGTACGAATCCGACTTCGAAACAAGTATAAAAGAAACCATGGAGTTTTTATCTGAGAAATCCAAAAATATACTTTTGAAATGAAAAATTCAAATTATTTCCTTAAATACTTGAGTTTAAGTGCTCACAAAAAACCCTTAACCTGTTAAATAATCTTGAAAAAAATTGTAAAATGAACATTAATTGTGCATGTTAGAAAATCCCCGTGCATAAAATTGTACATAATACATTCATTGCACATGATGTGCATCATACCGTGCACATACCGTAAAACGCCTTAGCACATATGTACACACAAATGTTAGCAGCATGTTTCACGAATAATAAAAAACGAAATTTTTTTAATTATAAAAATAATAAACAAAGTATAAAAAAATTGCGAGTGAAAAAGTAGTATTTTCTAAAATGACTGGTTTCATTTCATTTAACTTTTTATAAGATAATATAACTTTTGTAATAATAAATTGATGAATTTAATTTTATTTTCATCTAAAATTATGTGCAAAAGAAATTTTTTTGTGAAGGTAATGAAAATATGCGAAAATACAAACGGGCACTTGAACAATTAATTTTAGTGATTCACAAAAATTATTATATTTTTTTAATATTTTTTGTTTATCATTTTTCATTGCACATTAAACCGCATATTAAATTTATTTTTTTATAATATTAAGAAAATTGTGGAAAATTAATATTACTTTTTATACTTAAGCCAAATATTTAAAGTTTTTGAATTTTTTTCATTTAAATTATATCGTTAAAAAAATGGCGAAGTTGATGCTTCATTTACAAAAGAAATCACACACATACATTTTCATTTTACAACTTAAAAATACGACCGCAATCTTCATTTGTCGTAATGAAGTTACCAAAAATATTTGTCTAGGAATAGTAACGTATTAGAAGATCCTAGTCATAAAAGTCATGCATCAAATATTTTGTGTTTATGCCTCAAAGTTCTATGCACATTTTGCATACATGTTTACAAGATTTCAAAATGTTAAATTAAAACAAACGGGTACGACATTAGCACTCAATTACTTTTAAACAAGTAAATTTAAAATATGCACTAAGTAGAATAATTACATAAAACTTGCATTTAAATAGTTTGTGTTAACGTTTCTTCTCTATACGTTACTCATCATTATGATATTTACTTTCCATCAACAATAGCTACACAAATACAAAATCAATAATTAAAACGTTGATTGGTTTTTAATAAATCAAATCATAAAATTTTAGAGTACGTTAACCTCTTCATTCAATTTAAATTTTAAGACTTAAATTAATTTCTAAATTAAAATCAAATAAAAACAAACAAACGAAAAACCTGGTATGTAAATATTAATATGATTTACATAACCTCATAAATTTAATTATGATTAGAAATTAGGTTGTAATCATTTGTACAGGTAATATTTATCTATATAAGAAACTTTCGATTGTATATAACAATTGATGTAATAAAAATATTGATAGTTGCACAATAAATTATGTTAAAGTATTTATAGCCAAGAAATAAGATTATACTGTTTGCGGTTCGCACATTCTAAAAAAAATATTATTTTCTTTTAAATAATAATTCATTTTATTATTGAAGATTTTTGTTTTTAGCTGTTCTGTTATTACATGAAATATTGTTATTGGTACATACAAAATTTAGCACATTTGTGAAAACCAAGTGATACGTAATGAACGTGATCACGTTGATATTAAGCTAAAAACGACCGTTTGAACGCAATAGCTTGTGCAAAGAGAACAGAAAAATAGGAATATCTAAAAGGTACCAAAAATTGAAACAAGAAAAACGAACGTTAACGAGAGTCCTCTTTTTAGGTTTCCCTGCTTTAGAAAAGCAAAATCGCGACCGTTATGGTGAGAAGGCGATGTCTATTCACAAATTCTGCATCGATTTCTCACATACTATATAAGAAACCAAAAAAAACATAAACTTATTTTATCTATACATTTGTCCTAGAGATTTTAAATTTCAGTCATCAACAAAATATGTGGGCTGCTAATAACTTACAAAATAGTCAACATTCATTATTTTGCATATTTGTCATAGTCCAAAATTAGTTAAACGCAAATCTATAGAACAAACAACTTTCATTTACTACTTATACCTCAAACTTTATTCTTTAGTTTATAAATATGAGTCAACTTAATACATTTATAAAAATACAAATAAGCTTTTCTGACATTTAAATTTCATTAAGTTTTGATTAAATATCACACCAAATATTATAACCAAATGTAAAGACAGATAAAAAACTAGACCTCGACACCTACCAAAAATGCAAAATTATGTAGCTTAAAAGATTGACTATGTCGTATGAAATAATTTTAGGACACTACAAGGTGATTATCAACTTAACGAGTTTATTAATCATTATAAAGAAGAAAATGATAGTAAAGAAATAGTATGTCAAGTTGCATTGTGCTGCTCCAACTTATTTGTTATTTAACAGCAATAAGAGAATTGGTGAGAAAGACTCATCTCATACGCTCTCCTTATGTTTGATAATTCCATAAAATAGTTATTGTTCCGGCTCAAAGAACCATGCAAAAACTTCCAAATCAACCATGCTACCAAAATTTTAAGATTTTATTCAAAATAGTTTTAATTCTGAGGTTCGATCCCTTTTAAGTTCACATGTGTCATATCCTTGAGACCATTCTAGTAGACCATTCTTCTATTTAAGTTTTTGCCTTGATTTTTTAGTTGCCAATCATCATAAGAAAGTATCTTTCTTGTTATCCTCTGTTTTGACATGGCTTTCACAATAATGTATCGGCGTTCTATTGTGCAAGTCTTCTTTGATTTTCGATGCTGTGTCGATAAAAGTGTAACTCATTGGCATTTACTTTGTGTTTCAAGTATTTTGCTTCCTCTTTGAATAGAATACCTTTTGTTTCACTTAAGTTCAATTCAAATACTTAGATTTCTTTCAAAGTTTCCTTTTAAATAATTCAAACGTATCCATTGGTTTCATCCAGGTATACATATATGCCACACTCTACAAAGTATAGTTTCATCACACGTAGAATTTAGCTTGGCATTACAATATGGCATATAGTATAAAATTAGTCGATCAGCTCACTAAGCTTGCCTGGTCAAACTGCCAATAACTGACACTGAAGACCCAATTTTGAAAGCAATTTATCACTCAAAAATTTGTGAAGGGAATTATCAATCCGAGGAAAAAGGGTAATCATGTTCTGTATTATTATCTTCAGTTCTCTATAGCTGACCGACCCACAATTCTATAGGTTCATCCTTCTGTCTTACTAATATCAAAGTTGAACTCTATGGACTCTCTGAATGCACGGTAAAACCAACTACATATTATTGTAACCTTAATTATTCAACTAGCTTCTTCTTTATTTTTAAATGGTTTTCTTGCTAGTGCTTGAACAATCTAGTTCTCCCATTGTCTTCCGATATTGCACTTTGTTGTTCATCAGCATAAACATCACCACAATGTTGTTCATTGCTGCAGCAGATTTATTATTTCTACTTTTAGGTTTGATTTTTGATTTTTCTGTATTAATTTTAAGAATTTGATGCATTTTCTGGCTGAATTTCACTCAAAGACTATCATTTAAACCCATAGTAATCCCAAGATAGTAATCCCATATAAAAAAACTTTATATAAAGTAAAAACATTTCCATAATAAGGAGTCTAATGGCAGTGGAGAAATTCACAATAAATAAGTAAATAAGAGATGATGAAGTGTCAACTTCGAAATATTCATAGCCTCAGTAGCGTAACTCAAAAGTGTATCTCCCAATGGATTGATACATGGTACTCATTAGGAAGGATCAAATCCATCCGAAACACGTATATTAGAAATGGAGTTTTCTCTGAGAAATTTTCAACCACACCTTCGAATTGAAAAAAATCAGTTATTTCCTTACTTACTTGAGTTTAATTGCTTACAAAAATTATTATTTATATGGATGATCAGTCTATATGGTGTTAGTCAGAAATCAGAATTGACTGACTTTCGGTTGGATAAAAAAAACGGGAAATTATTGTTTTAATGGAAAGCATTTTGAACTGAATGTGCATAGAAACGGGGTCCTCCGAGTTCAATTTCGATTCCCTTAGCACTGTAATAGACATTGATCTTGTTGGTATACTTAAATATCAACAGGAAGCAATTGCGGGACCGCGCGTCTAGCGAGGATATATTCCGACAAGCAACAGCCATGTGGATACGAGAATGAATATCCTCCAAACCAGTACAAATTAACGGTATGCACGCGTTTAAGACAGAGCAGACCAATAAAAAGGACAAATTGAGTAGAAGAGACTCTGATGTAGGGATGTGAAAAAATAATCGATTATGGAACAAATCGATTAAGACTCAATTTTTTTTCAATTAAATCGATTTTAATAAGCGATGTTAATATTACAAAAATCAATTAAGAATAGATTTTTTTCACTGCCAATTTGTTTTTAATTTATCTAATAAAACACAGTCAGACATCCAAATTAAACCTGTACTATTATTAAATTGTTATTTATGTTGATTACCTAAATACTAAAACTATAATTTAATTTGTGTTTTATTTCAAAACTTATAATTTCTGTTGTGTATTTTTAAATTAATAAAGCTGTCCAGTATAATATTGTATATTTAAGGTGTTCATTTTGAATTTAATTTGACAAATTTGAAAACAGTCGATTATTTTTTAATGAAAATTCGATTTTTGACGCTAAGAAAAACGATTGATCAATTAATAATCGAATTTTTATGTAGCATGTCACATCCCTATTTTGATTACCAATAGGACCAGAGGATCCGACACAATCACACACAACATGACAACTATTATTAAAAAAAAAATATTTCAATCACCCTCTTGAGTCGTGTTGGATCCCAGTTTTCACACTCCTCCTCCCTAGCCCATCATCACGGGTATCTTATAGTACTTAAATAACGAAATAAATCAGCTAAAACTGTTGCGCCGAATGTAAAGGCGATTGTTGAAGAAGAATAATCATGAAGTAAATGTGAGCATGAATATCCAATTAATATAGTCGAGGCGCCTAATGAAAAAGCGATTGGTGAACCATAATTATAATTCAAACGTGACCATTAATAACAATAACAATTCAACATATTCGTTGCGGCAACAGCAGAAGCGATTGTTGAACAGTAATCATAAGGTAAAAGTGGCTAATAATACCAATTCAATGCATTCGTTGCTCCAAATGTAACGGCGATTGTTGAACATAATTCAAATGTGACCAGTAGTAACAATTCAATATATACGTTGCGCCAACTGCAAAGGAGTTTGTTAAACTATAATCATAAATTAAAGGTGACCTATCGTATCAAGTCAATATATTCGTTGCGCCAAAGGTAACTGACGATTGATGACTTCTTGGGGCTTATTTATACTTTCCTCAACATACTAAACCGATTGTAGTCTATCAAAACATTCTCTCACTAATGGTTCTCCTGCTTGACCAGATGGACATTTAGATGACGAGCATAAAAAAAACCAAAGTCACCAACAAGGTGTGAACCCAGAGTCAATATGGTAAATAATCAGAAAAGGGTTGTACGTAGTGTTCCTCTACATCCTCTTCGTTTTCATTTAGAACAGCGGTGTATACTGTATATTGGTTTCCACCGTTCGCAGTCATCCGGAAGTAAGTTGGATATCACTAAATTTAGATTATACAATAACGTGAGTAACGTGAGTTAATGATTTCATTAAAAGTACATCATAATTTATTTGCAAACATGTCCATGTTTTTATTTTTACTAACACTGATATCTGTCAATTTTGATTGATGTTACATTACTCGCGTTATCAAAAGTTTTTCTTTTATTGAATGGCGTCCGAAGAAACTACTGATCCGAAACTGTATTTTGAGACACTAATTAACATATGTGAGACTAATGCTAACTCTCGGTGACTAATGCTAACTCTTGGCTTAATAACAAAGACCAATAGCCATATTTCACGAAAAGAAATTTTATTAAAAGTTAAATTGTATGAACAGTATGTTATTTGGTAATCACCAGACACAAATTAGGCCGATTTCTTTTAAAACTCATATTCGAACATACTAAGTATGTTCGAAGTTAGTACAATTTACCATGTACACCGTTACTCCACAAAAAAAAAAAAACTCAACAGTCAAGTCTGATGGACCGTCCTTCACCAGATAAAGACCATTTACAAATCACAACCAACACAGTTCGTTTTTCGTTAAAAAAAAACTATAAATTTCACAAATTATTGAATTTAATATAAATTAAAACTACAAATTTAACTAACAAAACTAGTTAATGAATTAATCTAACACTCAAGTGATTTCGTGGTGAAAAGTAAAATAAACACAAATAAACTGAGAATGATTTTCGTCTCATAATTCTCAGCGACCGTCCGTTTTTCCGTAAACTTCAAATCTTTATATTTGAAACAGCAAGGATAATTAGAAATCAGTAATACTAAAAATTTACCACAAAAACAACAACAATGCAACCATATCAAAAACAACTTAAAGGCAACACAAACGAAAACAACATTGATTTGCAAGAAACAACAATTATTTAGAGATTTTATAGAAATACAAATCAGCTGATCATCCAAGTCAAGTTTTTTCGATAAAAAGGTCTATAAAAAAACAGAAAAAAAAATTATCATTTAGGACCGCATTGAGAGCAAAAATAAATAGAAGAATAAGAGAAAAACAATAAGTTGTGTGTCCCTGTTTGAACACATGTTAGTTTGTGAATAAGACAGTGTTTCAACAAATGAACGTTTATGTGGTGAACAGCTTCGCAACACCATCCGGCCTCTCAACCATCCGGCCCTTTAACGACTTTATGGGACTCAAATAATGCTTTCTATTTGATGACCTCTTGATCAGACTATTATCAAAGACCATTATATTCGGTTTCAAAAATAATGGTGACCCCGTACCTACCTTTAATGTTCTTCAAACGATTAGGTAGCAAGTTTTCTCGATGTTTCATTATAACAGTTAATTCAATATTACATTTGATTTTGCACCAATAACTAAAATGTAAATTCAGACCATATGGTTGTAAAAACCTCTTAACGACGCCTTTTAATGATCCGTTGATCCTCAACTGTGACCTACACCTTGTCTTCAGATGATCTGTGTTTAAAAGATGATGTTGGCTATTCTCGTCTGTCCATGAAATGTCTCAAAATCCCATACCGTTATCACATACTCAACACGTTATTCTAGTGGTAAAGCCTATGATGTTTCATATACCTTGTAATAATTATTACTTTGTAATTTTAGTACTTTGCTGGATGTTGAATCAACCGTCAACAATAGCACTGGCGCATTTGTCAACGAACAATCGATTGCTTCTGACAATTATTCTTTATGTGCAATCTAACCTGACTTCCACGTCTCAGGAGCTCTAATTGTGATGATGATTTTGTTTACTTTGGTTCTCTTCATATATCTTATACATATATTTTGTTGTGCTGTATGTATAAGTCATTAAATTACAGGTAAAAATTCTTGGAGATCTTTTTATAGTAGCTGGTAGTAACACTTTAGCTTAATTTTGTATGTTACCCGCTTTAATAACAACCGTACCTGTGGTTTGTAGGTATTCTAACCAATTGCAAACCATTTTTTATTCGTCTTTGCATATCTTAGGCACCATAAAAAACTAGGACTTAGGACTACGAATTAGTTTAGAAACTTTGCGCTACAGCACTTTAACTTTTTGTGTTTTTTCAACTTTTTTATCACCAGCTTTTCTAATTCTAATCAATGTTTGATAGATTTCTGTATTCATTTCATTTATAATTGATCGAACTTAATAACTAATATTTTTAATGTCTTCTTCATTTTGTGGCTTTATTGATTAGATTATTGTGCATAGCCTCCATGTTTTCTTTTAGATCGGATTTCAGACTCAAAACAGTTTGCTCTATAATCGCAATTATCTGCGCTAAAATCGGTGATTATTTAAAACAACTTGCTTCATTACATCAATTGCAACGTTTTTGTATTTGACAAAATTTCGTAAATATACAACACACAAAATTTTCTGTAGAAACTATAATTTTTGCTGAAATCAAAAAAAATTTTGTTCTTAAAAACAATTTACGGTTATTTCATATAATTATGTGATACTATATTTTAACAGCTTTTACAAAAAAAATTTTGTTTTGTATATTTACGAAAAAATTGTAAATTTTAAACTAGTGTTTTTGAGTGTACCTTTCTTCCAATTATTTCATCAGTGAATGAATTCGTGATATATTTAAATTTTATTTACAAAATCCCACTTGCGAAACCAATGATACGTCTTGGTTCTAATATTTTTGTGATGAGATATGTATGTATGAGATATGTAGATCAGGAAATTATTACTTCGGTTTTATTTTATGTTTAAAACGTGATTCACTCAAGATATTATCTGGATTTGCTAAACCAGATGCTAAAATGCTAAAACCAGAACCAGATGCCAAAATCCGTCACACATTTTACACCTGTAGTCCATAAATATCGTTACTTATCATCAAATTATTCAGATAAAACTTTCTTAAGATGTTAACAACAGCTATTAAAACTATTGTAAGCTGTACTATAATCATCGTAATATATAGCATCATATTTCATTTTACGAGATAATCTAAAATTCCTACGCTTATTGAAGGTACGAAAATGTAATTAAAAACGAATTAAATCTACATCCACATATAACATTAAAACCGAAAACCAATTAAATTCACAAATAAAGGAAAAAAATATGTATTGTGTCACATTCAACATTTTCAAACAATGAATCTACTACTAATTGTTAGTTGAGTCACGAAATCGTAGTTTGTATAAATGAAGATATATTTATTTGTTTATAAAATTTGTAGATTGATTAACACTTTTGAAACTGTAAATGATATATGGAGCTTATATTGGTATACAATACATACATTGTGAGAAAAAATTCTAACTTATAATATTTCAAAGTGATTGTGTTACATTGATTATATAAAATACCACTTTACCTCAAAAGTGAAATTGCTGTTTACTTTCTTTCCCAGAACATAATTAAAAACAATTTTAATGTAAAGTAACAAAATTTTTTTTATTTTTGTTATAATTACTAATTAGCTTGTCGCGACAAATATTATTTCAAGTACATTTAAATATAGTGGTTCCATTGAAAGAATACTAATAATTACTAGAAGTAGCACTTTTCTAGAAAAAAATGTCTTCATTTTTCTAGTTTGTGAATTATTACAAGGTGACGAGAACTTGACAAAACGTTATAAATGTGTCAAATCAAAGTTATCATTGCTTACCTACTTACATCAAACATATAAATGTTAAACATCAACCTTGACATTGATCATCGACTTTATAAAACACGAATTTTCGTTTTATCTACAATATTATCTTAATCTTTTTAAGTGTTACAAAATGGTTGAATAAAATGAAATTTTAAATCTTATTTCTATAAGAAACAACAAATAACCACACCTAATCCGTTTTATACTCCATTCCATAAAAAATTGGAATAATTATGCAAATTTTTTTTTTCTTATAAATTCTTCGTCGATACAACGTTATGCATGTGCAAGAACGCAAAATCAAATTGATTAGATTCAGTTAGTTACAGTTATTCATATTCTTATAGTAATCGTATCGGGTAGTTTATCAAAGTTTTTGTCAATATCGGCTCAAATTTATTTATAGTTCATATGAGATATTTGATCGTTTCTGCCATGTTTTGAATAATTAAGATTTTTTTTACATTTGGATTTGTAAGACAACTTTTTTTAAATAAATTGATTGACACAATTTCTTAGAAGTTGTTTTTATATTGAACGAATTCTTAAATCGGTTTGATTTGCATATCATTGATTGATTAAGAAGTGGCATTTTATAGATCCAGATAAAAATGTATGAATTTATTATTTTTTTTTATGTCGAGCAAAAACTATTCAGCTACTTCCGTATGTATAGATAGATCCATATAAGTCGTCAAAGCCGAGACGGAAAAAGTGGAAAGGAACTGTTTATAACGGAAGTGATACACTAAAACCTAGGAAGCCAAATTATTTTAATTCATTTTAAAACTTTACAGGTTACATTTCATCAAAATCAATCTCCTGACTTAGAACTACGAATCACGTAGTTTTTCAAACTTTTTCTAAAAGAAAGTCATTCCTACAAGCCTTTGTCTACTGAGCATGCTCAGTAATTCTTGTGACAATTTAAATTTCTTTCTACCTTAGGAGCAATATTATAAATTAAAACACGCAATCAGATTTGATCAGATTGGTTATAAGTTTTTAATTAAAATTAAGTTAAAATTTTACAAATTATATAGTCAGGTAAAATATTTTTTAGTAACATAGACATATAAAAACAAGATTATTTAATTATTTCTGTTTGTAGATTTGTTGTATAACCTTGAGAATGGCTATATATTAGCCGAAACGTCGGTTTCATATTATAAAAATAAAACAATAAAAAATGAATACTTAGTTTGTGTTTTATGATTTTTGTATGACCGAAAAGCCGAAAAAAATAACTCAAACGATATACTTGGTTATACAATTATAAAAACATCAAGAGAAGAATTAACAACAAGCACCACATGGCGACCTCGTCAGATTAATTTTTTTTTATCATAATGTTTTCGTAGAGAATTAATCAGATGTTTTATAGTTTTCTGTACTACATTTCTCTTTAAACTTTTTTTAAAATTAAGAAGACTTATTGTTTTGGACTGGAATATGTAGCATTCCTCAATCAATTCCTCTTTTTTAATTCGTTAAAATCAATGATCAGATTTTTTGCGGGCCACTTATTTTAAAAACAAAACAACGTGGACTTTATTTTTTGTTTTTCGCCTTTGGTCTTAAGAGAAAATAAAAGAATTTACAAAAAAACTTTTTGTGAGCAAAATAAAAAATTGCAAGAAAAGATTTTGATGGGAGATAATTATTTGAAAAAAATAAATATATCCTCTCAGAGGTTTTTTTTATAATAAGTTTTTTGCTCTTTTTTTCTTTTGGTTTGTTTTGTTTAAAATTTTGTAAGAAAATAAGTGCGTTTAATATGATTGAAAAAATAACTGAGGTTACTGAAAAAATAACTACAATTCAATAGAGTTTTACATTTGCCTCAGATAAAGCAGTTACTTCAGTGAAATCGAACGCGGGTTATGTTTTTTGACGTTTTAATAAAAAAAAGCGTATTTTCGTGTATGAATTCAAACGTGTATGAATAGATAGAAATAAAATATTTTAAAAATTAATTAATTAATGCAAAAAATAATAATCAAAAAAAATTTAACGAATTGTATTGTTATATAAATTCGATCAATAAATTATAAATTCGATCAATAAATGATAAAATGAATAATTTTTCTATCTTCATAATTGAATTCATTAACAATAAATTATGTAAAAATAATAAATTACAAAAACTTGAAATCATCATCTAAAATTATGTCTCGAATCAATCATACAAATTTCTAAAATCTTTTTTTATTAAACCAAAATAAAGCAAAACAAACAAAAATATGTACAACGGATAAATTAAAAAAAAATAGATTTTCTTCCTCTTTTCTTTTGAGCGAAATCAAATAAAATCTACCATTCTTAAAAATTTATTTTTAAATTAAGATTAAAATATCTAAGACCGCAAAATAAGAAAACAAAATTTAGCTCTTTGAGACCGGCTTTTTATTTTTATGCATTCTATATAGGAAGATGGAAATTTTTAGAGGGCAAAATAAAATAATAATCGAAATGCTAGCTAAAGCTTTTTGTTTAGATGTCTTAAAACTAATAACTATTCAATATTTCAAACTTCAACCGCCTAGTATTGGTATAATTAGGTAAGGTGCATTCAATGGACTGCATGAGGCTTTGGTTATAAAAATTTACATTAAAGTAGCACTTTAAGTAGTCCATCAACAATTCAGAATTTAATTATAAAGTTTAGTATGAAAGATTCACTTTTAGAAGTAAACAGGAAAAAAACATTTTTTCTGGCATTTATCGACGTTTTAGGACCTACTGATTTTAAAAAAGGCAAAAAAATTGTATGTGTCTGTCGGCCGGCCGGTTGTCACAACCGTCGTTAGTTACAGTGGAGCGATTTCAAAAAAAATTGTTTGAAGAATAGGTTAACATAATGGACCGAGCTGAAAGGACGGTGTGTGCGATAACTGTACCTGAAGTGTGTTAAAAAAAATTGTCAAAACAAGAAAATTAGCATATTTTTTGCTTAAAAAACGTTCAATTTAAGTGATGTAATAACATTGAATGTAGAGAAATTTTAATGGTCCGCATTGGTATGAGACTATGATCTTAATTATTGTATT
The DNA here is from genome assembly GCA_963693315.1 of Diogma glabrata. Classification (NCBI taxonomy): domain Eukaryota; kingdom Metazoa; phylum Arthropoda; class Insecta; order Diptera; family Cylindrotomidae; genus Diogma; species Diogma glabrata. The sequence goes on from OY856186.1 coordinate 248,484,639, forward strand.
ATAAGTGTGTCAAAAAATACTGTTAAATGTGTCAGAAAAATGATTTTTATTTATTTGTTTACCCAATTTTCCTGAAAAACATAAGATTAATGATTCGTATGACTTGAAATGTAATTAAACATGAATTTGGACATAGTATGGTTCTATCCAGTTTCAATTCCTCTCCACTTAAAGAAACAGTTGGAAAATATCAAGTTGTTGCAGATTAAATGTCGTTTTTTAACAAAAAGAATAATTTTATGTTATTTAAGATTCCACGATTTCTGAATACAGGAACAGCTGGAAAATAAGTAGGAATTTTTATTTTGTTATAATTTTTTAGAATGTTTTTGAAATTTTGAAAAAATTTTTGATTTTTGATTTTCTAATAATTTTTGGAATATTTTTAAAATTTTAAAAAAGTTTAAATTTTTGATTTTATTTTAATTTTTGAAATATTTTTGGAATTTTGAAAAAAGTTTGTAGTTTTGATTTTCCTATAACAATACATATTTTAAGAGTTTTGAAAAAAGTTTGCATTTTAAATTTTATAATAATTTTTGGAATATATTTAGAATTTTAGAAAAGTTTCAATTTTGAATTTTGTAATAATTTTTTTTCTTGTACTTTTACAAAGAATTTTTTGTTTAATAAACATCGCTGCCCAAAACTAAAAAAATGTCGTCATAAAAGCCTTTGCCAAAAACTAAGTATATAAAAATCCTTAACCCAAACCGAAGTCTTGATATCTCAGAACCTTAAGATTTCTGCCCCTTCATATTTTTTATTGATTTTGCGAATAAGTTTTTATGTTTTATTTAAACATATTAAACGAAACAAGTAATAAATTTATTGAATGATAAGGTAAGATTTCGGTAAAAGTAAAACTGTAAAATAGCCGACACATTTTCGTTAAAGTTTCGGTCTTTATCTTTATTTTCGGTCTTTTACGAATAATAAAAACTTAAATTTATTTCATGATAATAATAATAAAGGAAAAAATAAGAAGAATTTTTAAAGATTGAAGTATTTTTATATTTTATAAAACTTTTGGTTTTTTTTTTATGAAATAATGCTTTCGCAATATTAAACTGATGAATTTTAATTTTCTTTCATCTGAAATTAGGTGTGAAAGAAATTTTTTAGTGAAGGTAATGAAAACATACACAAAAGAAAAACCGGCACTTTGAATAATTAATTTTAGTGATTTATAAAAACTATTATATTTTTTAAAATATTTTTGGTTTGCCTTGTTGCATGTCGGCTTACTGATATTTAAATTTATTTGTTATTAAAATTAAGAAAATTAGTAAAAATAATATTATTTTTTATACATACGTAAGTCAAATATTTAAATTTATCTTTTAATTTTATTTCATTACGCTATCTTGACTACAAAAGCTGTTGTTTCTTTTTGCCTTTGTTGTATCAGAACGTATTTGATGATGTGGCAAATTTACATTATTGTATGCACAAGGCTATGTATAGAGTCCCGTGGCGTAGTTTGTGAACAACTTGGATTAAACGTTGAATAACCCAGTCAGGTTAAACTTTTTTTAAGAAAAAATATAATAAGCATCGAGATATTAATTTGCTATTAAAATCAAAGCCATTATGGGAAAATATTAAAAAATCAATCGGCTGATCAACTATATAAAAATAATCGATATAATGTCTTCTTTAAGTAAAACTCGATCATGTTAGCAATTACATAATTGAACTAATAAAATAATACTGGCGATCCAGAACCTTCATTAACCTTTTCAACATGTCTTAATCAATCTGATCTGTGATATCGCTCTCATGAGGTTTGGACCCATTACAAGCTTGCACTAGCATAATTATACCTGAAATGAAAGATTCAATTTTTTTTTAAATTAAAGTAATTTCTAATGTTGAAAGATTTTAGGTCAAATTAGACAAAGTGTGTTGGGGAAGAGCGAAAGGTTTTCGTGGACAATGTTTATTTGTATCTTTAACTTTAAGTTTTGTCATTCGATTCTGATATAACTCGATACATAAGCTTTTCATCTGGTTTCCAATAGTTTTGATAATATCAGACAAAAAATGTGCGGTAACTTCATCTACATAAGCTTTTCGTGTTGTTTTCTATATGTATTAAAGTTTTTTGACAAAAGTGGACTAACAAACAGGTGCGGATGGTATTTTTTGAATTATTAATACTCGATGTTTTATTCATTTTTTTTTGTTGTTCTGTTTTTGTTTATGACTTTTTATTCAGAACATTAGCATGTGGCTTGAGTCAACTACTGATATTTATTTCCTGTTATGTATCAATTATTCAACTATTAAAAAGACATCAGTCAAATTTTAACTATTAAAATGGCATCAGAAGAAACCGCGCATTTCGAGTGACCCGAGTGACCTAAAACCAATAAAATAGTGTATATATAGCAATGGTTGCCAGTGAGTGCATAAGCCAGTGTAACCAGTGTGTGGTCATTAGTAGACGAGTGTGTTTCGCGTGCTAAACAAATTTTGGAAAAATACTTTCAAAACTGTACTGCTTCGTACATGCAAAAATTTCAATTCGGTTTACGGATTACTTCTATATACGATTGAAACAATGGATTGCAGGTAAAGGAGCTATGACTGATCAATTTCAAACGATGTCAGTCCAGCCATTAAACATTGTCATGTAGTTAAGTTTTTTTGTTTTTTACATATAAAATAGTCCAAACATTTAATGTTTTATAATTTTGCTTCAATCGTTTCCGCAAATATTGGAGTCGTTCTCGACATACGAGTAGTTTTGTAAATATCATCAAACGGCTAGACAAGTGTCATATTTTTTAGTTATCTCATACCTCAAAGCATGATAGGGAAACCATTCTATTAACATAAGTTTCTTTCATGAATAACTGATGACAAAGTTAATTTTTAAAGATCCTTGCGTTCTAAGCGAAAATATAATGACCAAGAAAGCGTGTATACATGAGTATAATATTTGTATCCTCAAGTTAAATTCTTTTAATTAGTTAACCTCCCCAATTTTTTAAGCGGAAATCAAATGTTTCCTTAATAATAATACACTTAAAAAAACAAGAATTCGAATATGAATTTCGAAGAGATTTTCCAAACGGTTGCAGAAACTTGCATCTTAAGTGTTGCCAACAAACAAATTATGACGACTTTCTTAATCTCTTAATCACAGGGTCTTGGTTTCAAGTTCCCCGCGTATCACTTCACGTGGTCTTATAGAACGACTGAAAGTTTGCAAGCACTGGTGAGGGCCTCAAGGGCTACGTTCATACCCTTTCCAAATTTCGAACTATGTTAGTTTAGAATAGTTACCACAATCTGAGTCAAATTATAACAAGTACAGGTGGTCGTGGATGAGGGAGAATATTATACTTAAAACTTTATTCCCAAATAAAATAAAACTTCGATTTACACGATTTTATGTTGACAATGCAGCGTTTCGATTATAATTAACTAACATATTTAATTAACTTAACATAATCGCATTCCACTAAAAATTTACATTGCTGCAGTCTAATTTAAATTAACATTACACTATCGCGGTCTATTACTATACTATACTAATTCTTATTCTGCAAAGGAATTCTTGTCTCAACTACATCGTTTGGTAGTTGAATAGCTCCTGAATTAATTTCAGAATTCGATCCGCTCTTGCAGCGAGGTTGACACAACTGCATTTCGATTGGAAATAAAATATGTTTTTTTCAGTGTAGGTAAATCCATTCTTTACAAAGAAAACTCGAGGAATTTACTCAACGGGTTTTCTTTGTTCTATGTACCTTTTTTCTTGGAAACGATGTGACGTTGATTTTACTTTTAAAATATTGTAGGGAATTGAAGTTTAATTCAATTTAGTTTTGTATTTCATTGCGATTATGTAGAATTGTAACAGTGTTATAGTAAAAACTTTCAATCTCCTTATATGTCAGGCGTCGCAGGTGCGCTAAATTGATAACTAAGCGATACCTAGAACTGGATTTATTCATATGGAAAGCAAAAAATCTCGTTTCCATTTTAGTTGGAAGATCAAACCGGCCGTATGATTCTTTGGATAACCACCTAGGTAGTCCTTTCGATTTGCAACGAGATAATAATTTTAGAGTTAAAATTACATTGAAGAATAGATTTAAATGCTATATTCAACATTCTAAAAAAAAGGTTTACCTCGGGTATCAACCCTGCGGCAATCCTGTTGTAGAAACTATTTCATAAGTAAAACTCCTTTATGAGCTATGATGCAGTCATAAACAGCACTCCTTTGATATTTGATAAGCCTGATAACCTTATCTATGTTATCGTAGCGACAATCATGATAAGTACCTTTCCACTCTTTTTTCAAACAAATTTATATAAATGTGGAGTTTCTACTGTTTATTGTTGAATAACTGCAGACAACGTTCATTGGTACTTTCTCCACCTTTACTAGATCACATCGTTAGTAGATATGAAACAAATCAATTAATTAATAATCAAACAAGTTTCTACCGATGTCAATGACTGAATATCATTAAACTTTCATTATCACAACCACAACCGTTGCATTTACTTGGTTTCCAGAATAATTTCCATATTCGATTATTTTTTTTGTCTTTGTAATGGTTTATTAATTTTTATAGGAAGAGAAAGTTGTTAAAACTATAACCATAATTAACTAACAAGAATCTAACAACCAATCCCATATATATTTAAGAATATAATGAAACGAAATTTAAACTATATGACTCATGTTTGAAAGATAATTTCTTAATAATAAGTTATTTCAGCTATGTAATGTGCAATTGTTAAGCCAACCAAGGGTTAAGTCATTAATTTTAAAAATAAAATAAAAAACTTCACTTCATGGACAAAATACAAAATAAGTTTGAATCGCATAATGAAAATGAGAGTAAAGCTTATATCTTTGTTAAAAATCGTTAACCAACTGACCTTGAGAGTGAATATTAATTATTTAATTTTAAGAAAATAAATGTAGATCATGTATTTTGGCTAAAACATTACTTCATAACGTTTTTTGTTTCATTTTAGGTTCACCGTGGCACGTTGATATAATGACATCACCAGGTTTAACAGCACTTGGCGAATCAACTCGTCTCGTCCCAGCAAATACGTCGGCGGTTTTTGAGATACTGCCGCCTCCTGGAACAACCCTTAATAGAGGGGAGTGTGTAGCAAATGTACTTTCTCCTAGCAAGAGTAAAGTCAATGCTAGAATCACCCACGAGGCGGCAAATGGTGCCATGCGAATTGAATTTGTCCCAACCGAAGTTGGAACTCATATTATTGAAGTAATGAAATAAATTAAATCAATCTAAGTACCTAGCATAAAACTAACTTTATATTATTTTAGGCCACAATTGATGGAACAAAACTAGTTGGAGGACCATTAGTAGCAAAAGTATATGACTCAAGTTTAATTCAAGTAACTGATGTAAATGGAGGTGTTGTAGGACAACCATGCCAATTTCGCGTTGATGCAAGTGCAGCAGGCGAAGGACAGTTAGAAATATCAATTAATGAAGGAGAAGTTCCAAATCATGTGCAAGTTGTTGGTGGAGGACGATGTTTAGTTTCCTTTACACCCGAACAAGCCAAACCACATTTAATTGATATTAAATTCAATGGTGAAACTGTACGTGGTTGTCCATTCATGTGCGCAGTTGCTGACACCAGTCGTGTTTTATTAAATTTATCTAACTTAGAATTAATTCCTGTTAATCGATCAGCATCATTTCATATAACAGTTAGTGGTGGTGGTGCTGCCGAATTAGCAGTTAGTGTAAGAGGACCACATGGCGAACTACCGGTTCGTGTAACTGGAGATATTCATGCTGGATTTACGGCAGAATTTACACCAACACAAGTTGGAGCACATTCAATTAATGTTGAATATAATGGTTATCCGGTTCAAGGAACACCATTTCTAGCTAAATCTTATGATGCGACAAGAGTGTCCGTTGGTTCAGTTACACGAGGAACAGTAGGTCGTCCAGTTCAATTTACTGTTGATGCTGGAGATGCGGGCGAAGGAAATCTAGAAATAACAATTTCAGCAAAAGGTCACAATATACCAACACAAGTTCATCCCCAAGGAAATGCAAAGTAAATCAAAATAGTTTAACTAGCTTGAAAAAAAAATAATTTGTTTTTAATTTTAGATTTGCAGTATCATTCGTTCCAGCTGAACCATGTGAACATATTATAAATGTTTCATTTAATAAAATGCCGGTACCTGGTTGTCCTATTTCAGTTGTTATAAGTGGTGGGACAACTGGACCACAAGTTTCATTAGCTGGTCCTGGGCCTGTACATTCTGCGAATTCTTTAGTTATTAATCATGTGGGTGGACGTCTTGAAGATATAGAAGTTAATGTTGAAGGTAAAGATATCTTTATGAAGTTTTTTTTTCTTTTTCGATTCGCGGATTACAATTTTATTTTGAATTTGATGAGTCTAGAAAGTTGTGCCAATAAATAAATCGTTGGTAAAACGTTGACACACCAAAATAAGAATATTTCTTCTTTAACTGTCATTAGTTTCTCTAAAAATAAAAAAAATCGGATTTTTTTTAACAAAAAATGTATATAAATAATTTCACTTTCCAATATCAAACAATACTTTCAAGTAATGTAAGAGATCTAGTAATTCACATATTGCCTATTTCCTATTTTATATATGCATTTGTTATGCTTCTTAGAAGTCTTGAAAATTTGATTTATATTTCATAACACAAGATAAAATTATATCATAATTTTAATGTGTTGTATTGTCGAATAAAACTTTTATGTTAGAATCGTTGTTACCACAATTGCAACACGAAGGTATCTGTACTACAGCTTAAAGTTATGAAACGCTGTTGATTCAACCTAAGCTCTGATCAAATTAAAATAAATGCGATAGTCGAAGTTTTGAAATGTAAATAAGCCAAAAAATTTCACAATATCATAGCAAAATTGGTTCCTTTCCAAATTTATCTACATAGAATTCTATTGTTTTGGTAAATTGAAAAATAAAAAAATTAATAGAATTTATTTAACAATAATTTAAAATCTTTTTTTTATTTTGATTATTTCTAAAAAAATTTTTAAAGACACAAGAAAAATTGAAAATCTTCAAATCTATCTATATATATTTCAGGGCGACGAAAACTTTTGTACTAAAAGACTTTAATTTTTTTTTTTTGGACAAAATTTTTTAATGCTTTTTTATACACAAATTTTTTACTTTATTATTTACTTTATTTACTTTATTAAAAATTTTTTTTTATGTATAATAAAACTAACAAAAGTTTGGAGAGGGAAAGAAAAAAAATCATAACCAAAACAAGTTGAAAATTAATATGAATTTTAATTAAAATCAATGAAACGATTTTTCACAATAATTAAAATTTTACTATTTTTCTTACTACTTACTGGTAATCTTAATAACTAAAAACTTAACTATTATTTGAAATTTATAGTTTGTTTATGGTTGCACTCTTTAGTTTGGGTAATGGTATCTATCTATCACACTCTTACCGCATTTTGCTTGATAATAATTTTTTGGATTAAATTTGAAAATAATAATATTTGAAGAAATTAAAATTTTTATCTCGAGTCGCTTAACATCGACCGATACATGACAATTATAATTTATTACAAAAAAATCATATGAAATTATGGCTCACCTCCTCCTACTTCAGGCCCATCGGGTCAATCTGTACCAGCGCAAGTACATCAAACAGCTGATGGAGTTTTTAAAGCAGAATTTGTACCAAGATCTGTAGGTGAACATCGTGTTAGTGTTACGGTACAAGGACAACCGACAGCTGGAAGTCCATATGCAGCAAAGGTGAGTAATTGTTTAATTTTATTTTTTTCATAATATTTAAGTCGCGAATTGATTTGGTGAATCCTGTCTGAATTCGGGCACTCGACATCCGTTGTTGCTTATTATTTTATATTAGCCTTCACATCTAATCTTAGTACATTTCTTGTTTGGCTTTTATTCAAACAAAGCTGCGCCTAATTGTTCTTTAGGGATCTAACTAGGTTAGATTTTTTATCGGGTTGTTGTACGAAAACCTGTGTTACTATATTGTCAACTGCTATCACTTTTTTTAACTAATATTTTGGAAAATTTGGATTTTCATTTTCCATGGTTTAGCTTATTTTTTTTCGCAGTTTACTCTTAGGGCCGATTGTATGAACAAAGATGGATAGAAAAAATCTGAGGATAAAATTTTCATCCGAGGATTCTTTTTTTCGTCGATTGTATGAACACGGATAGATTAATTTTTATTTTTGTTTTTTATTGCAGTTTATAGCATTTTTTTATAAGTGGCAATACTTTGTCTTTTACTTTTCTATTAAATAAATTTAATTATAAATTAAAAAAACATTATTTCAAGATTGAAATTGAATTAAAATTATATTGAAAATATTATTTATTTTACTATTAATTTATATCAAAAAACAAATTTTTGAAACGCAGTAATTTAAATTCAAAAATAACCACAAATTCAAAACAAAACTTTTCTGCTATGCGCATGTCAAGAAAAAAGTTTTATCCTTTGTTTTATAGAAGAAAAATGGAAGATAGATCAAAGGATAGATCCCCAATCCTCGGATAGATTTTTTAATCTATCCAGATTCATACAATACAAACGACGACTAATCCGAGGATTTATCTTCTATCCGCATTCATACAATCGGCCCTTAGTATTAGGTTTAGCAAATATTCTTTCTTCATGGTCCTATGGTGCTATAATGTTTCACTCGATGTACCTACTCGATTTGGAAAGGGTGATCGGGTATATCCCACAAACTGCCCACTTTTACCATTTTGAACAAGTTTGTGCTTCGTATTATTTACAAGGCGGTAAGATTGATAATTGACTCTATGTTTTGCGTTCAGTGTTTGAGTCTTCAATACAATATCTCCTTGATGTGTATTTTGTAACAAGCGCTTTCTTTTTGACAACTTTTCACTCTTATAAAAAATGCTCCTTTTACAACTTATATATCTTCTTTTGTAATGTTGAAGATTGACGTTGGTAGCTTTATTTTTATTTGTTGTAATGTAAGTATTACGAAGCCCAAGTTTCCAGACATGGACTACTGCAGTGTTCTAATATTTGAAGTTGATAAGAAAAAATTAAATAGTGACACTCTTTGAAAGGAAGCAGTGATTCCCTAGAATCAGAAAACACTCCGCTACGCGCTTGATCTGTATTTCATGAAGTATAATCAACCATCTCTAGAAAGTAGAATCAACCATCTCAAAATATAAATAAAATCTGTTATCGTGAGAACTAATAACGTCCTTGTCCAAGAATGCTTCATTTATAAACTACATATTAAACAGCAATATGCCAGGGATAATAAAACACGTCTATAGGGCTAGATATTATGAAGGATTTAAGATGAGCTTTAGTACATTCATGGTGCAGTAAATATTATATTATAGGGTGGACCAACATTTACATAAATGCATTAATTTTTAACCTTAACTCTGAATATTTTCTACCGTTGTGCATAAATGTGGCAGAATTTGGTTGAACATTAGCAGTCACACACCTTCTTTGGATTTATACCTTTCTACACACCCCGGTAAATAAAGAATAGTGGTTAACCCGTCTCATTGGCTCATCTGATCAATGTCTGGTGACAGCAAAACTCAAAACAAACCCATCTGCAAACTGACGTGCCATGAATGACATTTTGACCAATTTCAACTGGGTTAGTTTATCTACAGATAAAAAGGTGAATGTAATTGCGCTGAGAATATCATCTGCCATTCGATCTGCCATCGACTTCATTCCATCATCAATTCAAAAACCGAAGACCGCAAACATCTCATGCTTTAATAGAGGCTGTCGGTAAGTAATTGATTCCAAATAAAGAGTTCACGCACGATTTCAACAAACACCACCGCCAAAAGTTGAGAGCTTCTGGTAGTCGTCCATAAATGCTAAAATTGTCATTAACAATATCAAACGGTTGGACGACCTGAAACCCATAACAAAATCAGAGTATTTCCGAATGGTGATAATAATGCCAAATTTTTCTGGTCATTTGCAGCCTTAGTACAAAGAAATTTCTTGGAAGTTCCGTCAGAAGTTCCTTCTCTCAAATTACACTATATAGTTCATTACACATCTGAACAAAAAGCTGATCTTTTAGCTTCTTATTTTGCAACCGCCTTGCAACTGCAAGCTTCATAACAGGTGCCGCTTTTCCTTCCAATTGGTAAATACTCTACGAAAAGGTCTATTTTCGCACCCGAGTTATATCGAAAGTTCTTAAGATTTAAATGTAAACAAGTCGGGCAAGTTTAGACGATAAGCTATCGTACTTAGAAACTACCAGCACTCCTTCGCTAAGCCATTATGTAGTTTATTCCACCTCTCTATGACAACTTGTTCTTTGCTATCATCGTAGAAAAACCGCCAACTCAATTCCAAAAAAGAAAATAAGACCGATCCTTCCAATTATAGGCCGATTGCTATTATCTCCAACAAATTTCAATTTAATGATCTATTTGGCGGATTTACTATCGAATCGCCAATAAAGATTTTGAAGAGGTAGGTCTGCTAGTGATTTAATGGTGTATTTGACTGAATTATGGAACCGCAATATTGTTAATAAATGTGAAACGCAAATAGTCGTTTAACATATTTCCTAAACCTTTGAAAGTGTTTGACATAAGTCATTGTTTGTCAAACTAAAGGCATTAGGCATTGCTAGCTTCTTAGCTCCGTAGATTAAGAGGTTTATGAAGAACCGTAAAATTCAAGAAGTTATCGATAGTGCAACTTCTAATTTCCATATTCCTGAAGCTGGTATTCTCCAAGTTTCCGTTCTTTCTCCTATCTTGATTTTCATAAACGACTATTTTCCCTTAATCGAGTCTATTAGTTCGCAGATGATAGTGTACCTTACCTACTAGGTATAACTTTCATCAATTAACATCAATGCTATTGTTAAATTTTTAAAGCTCTTAATCATTGAGGAAGGAAGTGCGTCGCATGATCAATGAATATGCTTTTAGCTGGGCTATTGGCAACCACATTTTAGTTTTGTTCCTGCAAGTTTGTAATACAAATTTGCTGTTACCTTTATTTCCTCTATCCTATCATGAAAATCTTGGCCTTTGTCATATTTTATATGTGATAGGATTTGTTGTTACTTATCCCTTGTATAAAAAAACTAAAAAAAACAACAAAGAAAAGATTTGCATCCATCAACACCTTAGAACGCATGTTGTTGTGTGACATTGGTCCTAAAAGGTCTTTATGTGTTGTTGTGACACAAATTGTAATTCCTACTACACAAATTTTATAAAAAAAAAACACACAAAAACGCGTCAGACTGAACTTTTCACCCAGAATTAAGGGTTCCTTAATTAACAACTCTCGGTCGGTTCACATGCTCGTTCTAGAAATAGACCACATATTGCCCAAAAGCCAAAAATGCGGTTAAATGTTTAGGTGGTCCGCATTCTAAAGCCAGCTGATCTGAATTGCGGATGTCATCACTTTGAGTAGAAAGCACAGAAACTTCCGCTGGAAACTTTTGTATTCTACCGCTGGAATGTAGCGAGATCTAACTTTATTAAAAATTTCTATAAATTCAGGTGGTTAAAAGTTCTTACTGAATTTTATTACAGTAAAATTGTAAAATTATCCCAGTCAGCTTTGTTCAAATTAATATATGTCTTCTTCTCGGATTTTATTGGGATTGTGGAACGGCTTCAGTTGATGATGATCGGCATGGGATTTGATCCCAATGCAATTTCGATTCTCCTTTCTGAAATTGGCATTAGTGACATGTTGACAATTGAGACATCTGGCGAAAAGCTCGAATTATTTGTAACTCGTTTTGGTTTTGGTTCCAAGATTCCAAAATTGGAACCGTCTGTTTATTTTGTTTTCGTCTTGAGAATCAGTGTGTGTTCACATCTCCGAGGATCAGACAATCTTTTGTGTAAAATAATTGGTTGATGGACGGTGCATAACTTGTATCACAGCTGCTTACTGGTGGAAAATAAATATTGACTAAAGTTATCTCCGTATTTCTTGATTTTATTAAAATACCCAGTTGTTTTAGGTATTTATCAGTCCGTTACTGCTGGTAATGTGGTTATACGGTAGATAACAGTTTGTGATGATAAAGGCAAGGAATTACCACCATAGTACTTTCTTCCAGCCAGCCTTACAATCTTATAATCATAGGTATTATCACTAATCTTATATCAAACATTTAATTCGATTTTTTGAAGAACCGTGACTAGAATATTGATATTTCACATATAGTTTATTATATATAGTTAAACTTGCTAGTGAGCAATTTATTTGCATAATTTTCACATCACTCGGGGTTTCCGGCTGCGTTTTGATTCGCATTGTGTTTTCCTGCAAGTTCGTGTTGGTGTATTGACTTGATGTTTAACAACATGACGCTATGTATATTTGGGTCCATGGCTTATGTGTGGCAAGACCAGATCAGTTCGGTGTGGTGGCACCATCCCTTATAGGTATTACACTGGATGGATGTTGTTTTCCTCTTAAAATGTTTTTACATATTGTACAATGTCATGTTTTAGTTGGTCCAGGATTTCTTTCATTTTTAGCCATGATGAGGGACTGTTAAACCCGTTTTTACTCAAAAAATGGAGCGACAGATTTGCACCTTTCTTCGAAATTGTAATGATGATCGAAATTGTCCTTGATCGAAATTAGATTCCGAGTACTTCTGGGGCGTAGACCAGTCCATCTTGAGAAGCTTGAGAGAATGCAGTGAAAAAATTATACCATCTAAAGCTAGTGGACCCGACGGCATTTAAAGCCATTATACTCAAACATTTTAGATCAAAATGATTGAACTATCTCACTACCATACTCAATTCATCTCTAAATACGCTCCAGATACAAGATATCTGAAAAAGCCGCAGAAAAGGGAGAATCTTACGGACCAATCTCCATCCTCCCATCTGTCATAAAACAGCAAAATGGTTTTAGAACAGCACATAGTACAACCACCGCCTTTCACAGCGCTTAATAAAGGGCTGGTTGTGCAACTGACTAAGAGGTTGCCAAACATACATTGAGATTCGTAATTGCAAATCCACAATGAGAGTGCTCAGACAAAGAGTTCCACAAGGTAGAGGTCTCGCACCTTCATTATTCAATCTCTACCTAAACAGTTTGCCTGCCCCACCAGAACGAATAACAAATAAAAGTGTTCTGAACACCTAAAATAACACCTCCAATAAATGGCTTAAATCTGCAAATTGAAAATTTCCACTGAAAGGTTCACTTCTGATAAAAATGTGATCTACACAGGTGAAAAAGCCGAAATTTGATTTTGAACATTTTGGATTTTTCTGAAACTTGGCATATAAGTAGTATGGACAAAATAAAAAAAGAAGGCAGTGTTAAGGACTGCCGACAAAAGTGAAAACTTAAATTTGTGAAATAGCTGTGTTTTTTTGGTATCTTCCAATTATGGTAGCAACACTAAATTAAAATTTCAGAATGTTTAAATTAAAATCATTAAAATTATTCTGGGTTTCACATCTATCAGCATTCCAAGCAACTATTATATACACTTTTATATTTAAAATAATCAAAACATATCATATAAAAATTTGCGTCTATCAACACCTTAGAAGGCATGTTGTTGTGCGACCTTGTTCTTAAAAGTTTTTTATGTGTTGTTGTGACACACCTTTTAATTTCTACTACCAAACACATTTTACACATTTCACTCATTTTGCTATTTAACAAAACAAATTTAATCAACACAAATATTTTTTCCCGCCCGGGAAAGCCCGGGATGCAAACTCTAAACACCAGGACCACCATGACTACTGTGCCACCACCATGACCATCATGACCACCGTGAACACCATGACCGCCATAACCAACATGACCATCATGACCACCGTGAACACCATGACCATCATGACCACCATGAACACCATGACCACCATGACCACCGTGACCACCATGACCACCGTGACCACCATAACCTCCATGACCACTATGACCACCATGACCATCAGACCACCATGACCACCATGACCACCGTGACCACCATGACCACTATGACCACCATGACCTCCATGACCACCATGACCATCGTGAACACCATGACCACCATGACCACCGTGAAACCACCATGACCATCATGACCACCGTGATCACCATGACCAGCATGACCACCGCGACCACCGTGACCACCATGACCACCAAGACCACCATGACCGCCATGGCCGCCATAACCAACATGACCATCATGACCACCGTGAACACCATGACCACCATGAACACCATGACCACCATGACCACCGTGGACACCATGACCACCATAACCACCATGACCACTATGACCACCATGACCACCATGACCATCATGACCACCATGACCACCGTAACCACCATGATCATCGTGACCACCATGACCAACTATAAAAAAAAAAAAAAAAAAAAAAAAAAAAAAAAAAAAAAAAAAAAAAAAAAAAAAAAAAAAAAAAAAAAAAAAAAAAAAAAAAAAAAAAATCATCATGGCGACCGTGACTTCGTATAATACAGTGAATCTGTGCATATAATAATTTGTGAAGTGGTTACTTTGTGAAAAAAAGAAACTTTCAATAAATTTATACAAATAAAACAAACAAAAGTAATGTTTAGTGATGGGTTCTCCATATTCAAAAATTGAAGAACCAACGCCCACAATTATTAAAGACTCAAAGAATCAAGGGCTAAGTAACCACAATGAAGTTATTAACACCATTACAAATTCAAATCAACTCACAAATAGCATATTGATTGTTATTTTAATCTTAATAATAATCGCATTAATAGTGTTTAGCTGTTGTAAAGCCATACAACTCGCTAACAATAAAATCAAGAAAAGCATTACAAGGGAGATTGCAAGATCTCGCATTGATCTTGATCATGTATAAAAACACTGCAACTCAACACGCAGATCTCATCTCAATTCTAAAAAGATGTCATCAAATTGAAAATTTATTATTTTCAAAAAAAAAAAATCATCAAGCAATAATATTAACACTTCAAGATCATCAAGAAATATTATCTCATCTAAGTAATCATCAAGAAATGGGACATATGGGATAAAGTTACACGAAGGATGACATATTTGGAATTTGGATCAGAACCACTTAAATAAGATTGTAAGTTATTATTTTAAATTAAATTTAATAAATGAATATAGAATTAGAATTATTTTTAATTTTATTATAAATATATTGGGAATAGAGCCTATTTAAAAACAAATTAATTATTTTAAATTAAAATGTATATTTTACGTTTCGGCAAACATCCTTTGCCATTTTCAAAAAAATTATTACAAAATTTTTTAAAAAATTAACAAACAACATCAACAACATTCGTTGAAGAAAAAATTATATATACAAAAACAAAAAACACTACAAAGAATATAATTTTAATTTTCAAAAAATAATAAAATTTGTTTGTTGAATGGTTACTAAATTCAAAAAACTATAATTCATACCCTGATGTAAAATATTCAACAATATTAAATTTTTTAAAAATAATTAACACAAAATAAATAATTCCATGCAAAAAATATCAATTGTTTATAATATTATTATAAGAATTTCCTATATACACCGAATCATTCTGTTTGTTTAAACAATTAGGATTCTTTTTAATGTATATCATCTCAAGAATTTTTCGTTTTTGCAAATTTGATTCCCTGGCTAAAATTTTAATATTTTCATAGTTGATTTTATGATTCATATTGTATAAATGATGTGAAAGAGCACTATTTTTGTCATCATCAACAAAATTAATTTCTGGATTGACATGTCTTGCACCATTCGAAATTAATATAAAAGCCTACAATATACAATTATTTTTAAATTGAATTATGTAATAAATAAGTGATTAAGTAAATAATTTACTGACATTTCAATTTTTTTTTTAAGAAAAACAGAAAAACATGAAATTGAATAAGCAAAGAAAAGTTATGTTTTCGTTAAAATTTTACTAATAATTTTTTTGTTGTTTTCGTGGAATGAAACAAAAAAATAAATACTAAAACAAAAAAAATGAAATTTATTTAATCAAATGTTTAATGTTTTTAGTGTTTGATTTTTGTTATATTTTTTTTAAAATGCTGATGAAGTTAATTCCTAAGGTATAATTGATTTCATTTAGGTATTATTTTTATTATGGTAGACGATAAAGTCATTTAGAATTTTAAAACATTTTATAAAATAATAAGATATAAAAAAATACTGAGTATTGTTATAAGTATATTATTGTTCGAATTTTTGTTTGATTGAAATCAGAATATTTCAATAGTAACCTCGTACAACACTTGTTTTCAGTAGAATATTTTTTTTACTTGTAGAATACTTTTTTAGGTGTTTTGGCTTTCTTTTTGGTTCTATAGGTTTCCCCTATAATTTTTAGTGATTTATTTTCTAGAATAGAATATAATTGATTTAGTTTTCTAAACGTCCTTCTATAAGGTAGAATCTGACGAAATTAAAATTTTTTTTAACATTCCTATTGACGTAGTTAAAACAAAAACAATGACAAATACTGCGTTAACACCAGTCGATATAATCTCCCTCGTCAACAAAATCATTACAGAAAATTACGATGGAAATGCTACAGATTTGACTCATTTCTTAAGAAAATTAAATGTAGTTAAAACTACAATCACAAACGAAGCGAACATAGCTCAAACAATTACTATTATTTTAACAAAATTAAAAGAGAAGGCTGAAGAAGCTGTACCGGATAATGTTACCACGATAGATGAAATTATTGATAATTTAAAAAGGAAATGCTCTGGTAAAACAGTTGAGCAAGTAAAATCAGCATTAAA
The DNA here is from genome assembly GCA_963693315.1 of Diogma glabrata. Taxonomy (NCBI): domain Eukaryota; kingdom Metazoa; phylum Arthropoda; class Insecta; order Diptera; family Cylindrotomidae; genus Diogma; species Diogma glabrata. Next base: position 248,501,486 of record OY856186.1, read on the forward strand.
TAGTTTAACTCTCATAAACAAAGACCAATATATACAAAAAATTGTAAGTCTTAGATCTGAGTTATGCTTAGCATACAAAACTCTTGGCATGCCGATAGAAAATGCCAACAAAATAGCAATCAGCGATGTTAAAGCCAACATCAAAATGGTTTATGCAACGAACAACAGCATTCAAGCAGCAATGTTGCAGGAGTATGATAATATAGATGAAATGGTAGCCAAGTTTAACGAGGCTATTAGTGCAGAAAAAACTGCAAAAGCGGCAAACATACTACGATTTACCCGTGGAGGTAGAGGTTATGGACAAATAAATAATGAGTATTTCAGACAAAATACTTTTAACGAACGTAATTTTAATGGGAATATTAATAGAAGAAATTTTCGTCAAAATTACAATTCAAATTTCAACCGTGGAAGACAGTTTAGTACCAACAATACATATTATAATAGAAATCGTCCAAATACGCTCAATACCAATACTTACGCAAACAATGCTAGAAGAAATGTTAGAGCAATAACTGATGTAACAGGAGACGAAGAGTTGGGGTTTCAAGTACAAAACCTCAGTCTAAATCAAGACTCCTAACACAAAAATTAAAACAGGTTTATACTATTAATCTAAATTATGCAACCGTCGTAAAATTTAAAATATCAAACTCTGATAGAATTAAAACTTTTCTAATAGATTCTGGTGCTGAAATTTCTTTAATTAAAAATAATAACATAACAAATGTTGACAAGCAAAACATAATAGAAATAAAAGGTGTTACAAATACCATTGTAAACTCATTGGGTACCTTAAATACAGAAATTTTCATTCCAAATTATGCACTTAAAGTAAAATTACATGTACTACAAAATGACTTGAATATACCTACAGATGGAATATTAGGGCAAGACTTCTTAAGTACTTATAAATGTATATTAAATTATGAAAATTGGACTTTAACTTTAAATTTTGATTTTAATGGCTCTAAAAGTGTTGAAATACCTGTTAACGAATCGTTCAATAAAAACATTCTGACAATACCTCCGAGAGCTGAAGTATTTAGAACTGTTCCGATATTGTTAAACGAAGATATGGTAATTTTAAACAAAGAATTAATACCAGGCGTTTTTGTAGCAAGTTCAATAGTTTCTTCTGGGAAACCAATTGTTAAAATTTTAAATACAAATTCAGATTCAATTAACATACCAATATCCAAATTTAATTTTGAAAAATTGACAGACTTTGAAATTTTTAAACAAAAACCAAATGAAAATAGTATCAGAAATACCCAAATTTACAATCATATTATTCAAAATAATAACCATATTAATGGTTATATTAGGAACAAATTTGAAAATTTAATCAAGAATAATTACGACATTTTTGGTCTTGAAGATGAACCTTTATCTTCGAATAATTTTTATAAGCAAAAGTTGAGACTAATGGATGATAACCCAGTCTATATTAAAAACTATCGATTGCCCAACTCTCAAAAACAAGAAATAAGAACACAAGTCCAAAAACTAATCGATAATAAAATAGTTGAACCAAGCATTTCTGAATATTCTAGTCCTATATTCTTGGTACCGAAAAAATCTCTACCAGGTTGTAACAAACAAAGACACAGACTTGTAGTTGATTTTAGACAATTGAATCGAAAACTGATTGGCGATGTTTATCCTATTCCTAGAATTGAAGAGATTTTGGATCAGCTAGGAAGGGCAAAATATTTTACAGTCTTAGACCTTTTAAGTGGATTTCATCAAATAGAATTGGAAGAAGAATCAAGAGATTGCACAGCTTTCTCTACAGATTTTGGAACATTTCGTTTCACCCGTGTTCCATTCGGTTTAAAAATAGCACCAAATTCTTTCCAAAGAATGATGTCATTGGCTTTTTCTGGTGTTGCACCAGAAAGCGCTTTTCTTTATATGGATGATGTAATAGTAATTGGTTGTTCAGAAAACCATCATTTAAAAAACCTTCAACAAGTATTTGAAACTTGTAGAAAATTCAACCTAAAATTAAACCCAAAAAAATGTTCCTTCTTCAGAAGTGAAGTTACCTTTCTTGGACATCAGTGCACTGCTGATGGAATTAAAATTGATCCATCCAAACTACATGCTATCAAAAATTATCCAGTCCCACAAAATGCAGATGATACCAGACGATTCGTGGCATTTGCTAATTTCTACAGAAAATTTATTCCTAAATTTGCAGAAACAACCGCTCCATTAAATAAACTTACAAGGAAAAATGAAACTTTCAACTGGACTCCTATCTGCCAAAAGGCATTTGAAATAATAAAAAATTATTTACAAAATCCTCCAATATTGCAATACCCAGATTTCAATAAAAAATTTATAATCACTACAGACGCTTCCAAGATTGGATGCGGCGCAACTCTAAGTCAAGAACATTCCAATAATGATCTACCAGTAGCATATTTTTCAAAAACTTTTACACGTGGAGAATCAAACAAGTCAACAATTGAACAGGAATTATTAGCAATCTTTTTCGCTATAAATCACTTTAGACCATACGTATTTGGCAATAAATTTTTAATTAGATCAGATCATAAGCCCCTAGTTCATCTCTTTTCCTTAAAGAATCCTTCCTCCAGACTAACACGAATTCGATTAGAACTAGAAGAATACGATTTTGAAGTAGAACACGTAAGAGGTTATACCAATGTTACCGCAGACGCGTTATCGCGAATCGCAATCGAAGATTTAAAAACTCTAACATCTTCTATTAAAACAATTCTAACCATTCAAACGAGATCGATGTCTAACAAAATACTAAATCCTAAAAATGACAAAGGAATTTCAGTAGAAACAACAAAAGTATTGTATGACAATAATGATAATAATCTTGTTAAAATTCCATGTCTTAAGTTTATTGACACAAATAACAACAAATGTTTAACACTATTGCTACAATGTCCTAAAAACAGAAAAGAAAAATTTAAAAATGAAGTGTACAATTTTAATGAGTTAAAATTGTTACCAATTAATAAATTTGTGAATGATGAAATTGACTTCGGACAATTTTTATCGAAGCTAGAGGCCTTAGCTTGCAAATTAAATATTTATAATATAAAGATATATACTAATGACGTCATATTTAAATACATTGATAGTAAAAAATTTATTAAGTTGGCCAACATCAATTTAAAAATGTTAAATATAATTATTACAAAAGCGCGCAAAAATATTATGAATAAAGAAGAAAGAGAGAATATAATAAAAAAATATCATGATGATCCAATATTAGGTGGTCATACAGGACAAAGGAAAACTATAGCAAAAATAAAATCAGTTTACGAATGGAAAGGTATGTCTAAGGACATAGCTACCTACATAAAAAATTGCAACAAATGTGCTAAAAATAAAGTATTAAGAAAAACAAAAGAAAATCTAATAATTACAGAAACACCTAACAAAGCGTTCGATATCGTGCAAATAGATACTATAGGACCTTTACCTATAACTATTAATGATAATAGATATGCATTAACCGCTCAATGTGAACTAACCAACTATGTAATCATCGTTCCAATACCAAACAAAGAGGCAATTACAATAGCAAAAGCTTTAATAGAAAGAATTATTTTAGTCTTTGGACCAATGAAAACGATAAAATCTGATCAAGGGACAGAATATTGTAATTCAATTATCAAAAATATATGCGAAACTCTAAGAATTAAACATGCAATATCCACTGCCTATCACCATGAAACGTTGGGAAAAATAGAGAGAAATCATAGGGAAATAAATGTATTCTTAAGAAATTATATGAATTTAGAAACCAATGATTGGGATGATTGGTTGTCCATATATGCATTTTCGTATAATACTACTCCAAATTTAACCCATCTCTACACACCGTTTGAATTAATATTTGGTAATAGAGCTAATTCAATTGACGAAATTTTTAATGATAAAGTATACCCTCTTTATAACCCAGATGATTATGTAAAACATTTAAAATTCAAATTACAAGTAGCCTTAAAAAGAGCCAAAACATTAATAGAACAAGAAAAGATAAGAAGAAAAATTTATTACGATAAAAACATTAACCCATTACAAGTATCAATTACAGATAGAGTATTTTTAACAAACGAAAATAGACATAAGCTAGAATCCTTTTATACAGGACCATATATTGTAAAAAAAATCCTACCAAAACACAATATAGTGATTGAGGATCCCATAACAAAAAAAGAAAAAATCGTTCATAAGAATCGATTAAAGAAAAATTAAGAATTAAGAATTAATCAAATTTAGCTAAATATAAAAAATATTAATATTAGAATGCTTTGCTTTCAGTTAGTAATTATTTTTAAAATTATAATTAAATATTTTCATTTTTATAGTTAGTTAATTATTATTAAAAATAGAATTTCAGTAATTTGATAATTCTTTTTAAATGTATACGTTATGGATTTTTTTTTTTAATTTAAGAATTTAAATAATGCTGTTAATTAAACTAAGCCTTCAGCTATTCCAAAAAAGGAAGGGAAGAGTACGTAGTGTCTAAGTACAATAAAATCATACAAACGAATCATAAACATAGAAAAAAATATTGTTTTAAAATTTGTAATTTAGAGACTGTTGTTATTTTTAATAAGTGTAATGCGTTCATTGTACTATTTGAAACAAGGCGCCGTTTCAAATATAATAATAACGATAATTGCATATACAATTAAATTTTCATATTGACGATTGGCATGAATGATGTGAACATCATTCACTAAAAGAAGGGAGGTGTAGTGAGTCTTTATGAGCTCACTATATTTCATTATTAAAGAAAAGTACAAGGTATATTTCTTTAATAATGAAATGCAACGGTAAGCAAAATATGCTTGGCGTGTGCAAGCGAGCACCGGAAAACAAATAATATATTTGGCATGTGCGGTGTCAAATATAAATGCTTACCTCATAAATCCATTCGAAATAAAAGTATACATTATTAGAATAGAGATAGTAGTTAATTAGACAATGAAGTGTACACACCTTACCAAATAAATATAATTAATTAATTTAAATAAACTCTAATAAACTATATTTAAAGTGTTTTAATTAATTGATAACTAAAAAGATCTCATCACCATGACCACCGTGAACACCATGACCACCATTACCACAATGACCACCATAACCACTATGACCACCATGACCACCTGGACCACCATGACCACCATGACCGCCATGACCATCATGACTACCGTGAACACCATGACCACCATGACCACCATGACCACCTTGATCACAATAAAAACCATGACCACTATGACCATCATGACCACCATAATCACCATGACCACTATGACCACCATGAACACCATGACCACCGTGACTACCATTACCACCATTACCACCATGACCACCATAATCATTATGACCACCGTGAACACCGTGATCACCATTCTATTTCGTATTTTTTTGTTCAAATATTTTTTTTTGTTCAAATATTTTTTTGTTCTTCAAAAATTCATATAAAACATGGTAACGCGAATATATAAATTTTACCTCATACAAAATTCATAACGCGGCTATAGAAGTTTTCACTTCAAAAATACAACTTATTTTACAATTTTTTTAAAGTGCATAGTTTAAGCATAGGGGTCACCTCAAAATACAAGAAAAATGAAAATTTAGAAAATCCGAGATAACTTCGAAATTAAATACACGAACACAAACTAACGCCTCTTTGTAAATTTGATATATTTTAAAGTTTGGTGCGATGATCCAATAGGTGAATGTAAAAACATTCGCTTATTGGGCGTCACAGTCTGGAACGATCATGTAATCGCGATGGCAAAAAGCACGTCTAAAAAACTTGGCCTCCTAAATAGATGCGAAAAAATGTTCACTCCATACTAATTGCTCCATGTTTATAAGTCCAATATTTGTCCCTGTATGGAGTACTGTTGTCAAGTTTGGGGTGATGCTTCTGTTTCCATCTTGACCCTCTTGGACTCTGTTCAAAAGCGGGCTATACGAATTGTGGGTGATCGAGCTTTGGCATCAAAACTTGATTCCCTACAACATCATCGCACTGTTGCTGACCTCATTGTTTTTTTACAAATATCGTCATCAGCAGTGCTCGGATAAAATCAGCGGCATCATGCATGCCTCAAACTTATTCTTATCCCCGTTCCACTCGGCTACCGCAACCAGTGAAATAGAAGAATAACATTGAATTGAATAATAAAAGTGTAAACTTCACTACTGTCATTTTTTATTGTCGCCTAGGCGTTACTAACCATATAGCATAAATTTATTAGAGTTATGTTCGCCGTGGCTCACCGAAATGCACGGGGAATGTAACATATTGCCGGTTCGTGAATATAGTAAAATGCTTACCAAACAATATATATGAGACTGTCACAAAGACATTCTGCAATGACACCTTATCCGCGAAACAACTAAATCACCGGTAGCATCGACGAGTTTACGTATAAAACGGGCTTAAAAACAATGCATACCAAAGTTGTTAAAGCACAGTAAGGAACTACGCCCAAAATAGAGTTCACAAAAGCAAACCATCGCAAATCGCTACCAAACAGATTTAATTTGAAACATTTAAAAATGTCGGTGACAATCTTTTTACTATCATTTTTTATTATTATTTATTTATCTCCAAGTTTTGGATGAGACAAACTCACCAAACCAATAAAGAACAGTAAAAATCATTCACTAACCATTTGTTTGCAAAATTAAAACAAGAATGTATACACATAAAAATAGCTGAATCAATTACATACTCTAAATCTTAAACGAACTGAACTAAATTTATTCAAATTTCAAATTCAAAAAAATGTTTATGTATTAACAGTGTATAAATATAATATCGTCAAGTTCATTCGTTAAATTTAACTATGAAAAAGGTTTAGTTCCACTATCTAAAACTAGAGCGCACGCAAAAATAGTCTTAATTTTCAAAAAGAAAATAATTTTTTTTCATTGCTTTAGAAAAACATGATATGTATAATATTTTTAAATTCGAGAATTTTTATTTTGACTACCAATTTATTTATTTTCAGGTTTACGATGTAAGCGCAATAAAAGTTAAAAATGTAAGCAATGGTACAGTAGGGAAAGCAGTGACATTTTTAGTAGAAACATCTCAAGCCGGTCCAGGCAACTTAGAAGTAACCGTTAATGGAGGACGTGTTCCGACATCAGCCCAAGCACAAGGGCAGCATACATATGCCATAAGTTTTACACCACGTGAAGCCCAGAATCATACAGTTGAGTTAAGATTTAACGGACAAGATGTTCCAGGAAGTCCATTTACGTGTAAAGTATCAGCGGCAGCAAGAATTGTATCACCAGAAAGCTTAGATAAAGTTAGTGTTGGACGATTATTTGAATTTTTAGTTGAATCCGATGTAATGCCCGTTGTTGAGGTATTAGGACCGGCGAGACGAAATGTTTCGACAAATATTGAAACAACAGAAAAAGGATTTACCGTAAAATTTGAACCAATCGACGTAGGTGATCACTCCATCGAAGTAAGAATACCACAAAATGGACACGTTGAAGGTAGTCCATTTTTACTGAAAGCATATTCAGCAGAAAAAGTTATTGTCACTGATATTCGTCCTGGAGTTGTAGGTAAAAGTGTGAGTTTTGGAATAAATGCAAGTCAAGCAGGAGCAGGAAATTTAGAGATTATTGTTGCGGTTAATGGAAAAAATGTACCGAATTTCGTACAATCGGAAGGAAATGCTAGATTTAAAGTTAACTTTAAACCAACAGAAGCAGCAAATCATTCATTGTCGGTTCGTTTTAATGGACACCCAGTTCCAGGCTCACCATTTTCATGTCCAATTGCACCAGCACCAATTTCATTACCAAAAGCAACGGCAATGGGAGAATCGTTAAAACAGGCGCCGGTTAAAACTGATAACACGTTTGAGTTGGAAGGTTTTGAGAATGTTGAGCCACAAGTTTTGGTAACATCACCATCCGGCGATACTGTTCCTTGTCATGTAATACCAAGAGGAGATGCCTATGAGGTGTCATACCATCCAAATAATGTCGGACGACATTTGATAAGTGTAACTGCGAATGATCAGCATATAACTGGATCACCTTTCAGTTGCAATGTTTTTGATGTATCTCGAGTTACGATTAGTGGATTAGAACAACGTAATGGACCAGCATCTCTAGGTGTTCCAGTAACATTTAGTGTTGATGCTGCTGGTGCTGGAGAAGGAACATTGGAATTAGTCGTATCAACTGCTTCTAGCACAGTTAAAGCAGAAGTTGTTGCGTGTGCTAGAGGATTGTATGATGTGACCTTTGTCCCACAAACATTTGAACCACATTTTGTCAATATTACATTCAACGATGTGCCAGTTGATGGCAATCCATTCCGTGTTGAAGTTCAACAAAACATTTCACATTCACAAATTGGAGGATATGCAACAGTTGAAATGATGAACGATGATCAAATTGTTGAAATAATTGGACCTGACCATAAACCTGTTTCATATACATTAACGAAAAATATTGCTGAATTCCGAACACAATACATTGGAAATTATATTATTCGTTTTCTGGATCGTGAAACAAGAACTGTGGTCACGTCACGAACGGTTAATGTTTTTGATCCAACTTTGGTTAAAATTGTTGAAGTCAGTGAAGCTTTTACAAACCGTCCAGCTATTATTGCCGTTTCTATATATGATGCTGGACAAGGCACACTTACTGCTTTGGTACGTTGTGGAGCTCTTGAAGTTCCACATTCAATTCGAGGACCATCCAAAAATGGAATTTGGGAAATTGTGTATCATCCAACAAGAATTGCTCCGCATAAAATTTTAATCATGTATAACGGTGTTCCGATATCGACAAAACCAATTGAAATAAATATTCATTCAAGTGGAACGGGTAAGGAGATAAATGTCAATGGTATTGGTTTATATCAAGCTAGAATTGGGAAAACGACTGCGTTTGCTATTGATACAGTTGGACGTCCAGCTAGAGAGTTTGATGTTGTTGTCTCTGGACCAGGTGGTGAAGCATTACCAGTTAGATGTTATCAAACAAAAGGCGGACATCTTCAAGCTGAATTTTCTATACAAAAAATAGGACAATGTTTAATTGGTAAGTTGTTGGTCGCTCGGTATATTTTTAATTGTCAGTTTATATGTAACACTCCAATTAAATAACAATGGAGAATATAGAAAATGTGGAACGGAGGCAACACAAATTCAGACTTTTACGGAAGACATAATCTCAAATATTGTTAATCTTTTCAACATATTTACTAATATACACAGATTAAACGAACAGAAAACGAAGCGACTAAAAATAAACCGAACTTGGCAGTTATATTCTATATTAACCCTTAGTTAAATGATTAAACAGCAACTTTAAAGCCACGCATTGGGCGCCATTTTTTTTCATTTATGAGTCCAATAAAACTATTTTGATGCAACAATTGAATAACAAATAATTTTTTTTACAAAACGTACGGACTGAGTTTTAACTACTTCTTTATCCGATTTCCGATGAATTATAGTTTAAATTACGCGATTGTGACAGAAAAATTGGAGCAAAAACTAAGCGACAAATAATTACGACCATTTTGTTTCACGGCACGGAATTTTTAAAATAAAAACATATTTTTTTTATTCCCGTTCACAGAAGTACTACATCAATCCAAACATTTGTCTGGAAGTCCATTCACATGTGAATCATTTGATCCAACAAAAGTGATTTTACAAGGAGTTCCAAAAGGTCAAGTTGCTGCTCATAATCCAATTTCGTTTATAGGTAAGAAAATGCGTTCTCTATTTTCTGACTTTGTTTTAACATAATTTTATTTTCAGTCAATCATGAAACTGCAGGATCAGCAGATCTAGACGTAACCGTACTCTCACCAAACGGTCAATCAGTTCCAGTACGTGTAAATGATCAATCAGATGGAATTCAAATGATAGAATTCACACCAAGCATGCCTGGACACTACAAAGTATCGCTTAACTATGGTGATGAAGCAATAACCGGATCACCATTAACATTTGCCGTCCAACCAGTTGGTTCGATTCCATCTAAGTCAGACGCTCGAGCATCTGGAAATGGATTGGAAGTGGCGCATCGTGGTAAAGAAACATCATTTATAGTTTACAGTCCAACAACACCAAATGTTCAAATTGAGAAATGTGATGAGTTGGGTGAACGAATTGAGCCAAAAATAAAATCGATTGGAAATAATGAATGGAAAGTAACTTACACGATTCTGTCCGTTGGGCGATATGAGATTCGAGCAAGTTGTCCAAATCGTGGACCATTACCTGGTTCTCCATGGAATGTATCATCGGTTGATTCAACTAAAGTTACACCAGCTGGTGGATGGGGATCATTGTTGGACAATGAAGGTCGTTTAATACTACCAGCTCGTATAATTTTTGATACAAATCAAGCAGGACCTGGTGAACTCATTTGCACAATCGATGGAAAAGAATTAACTGTTGACAAACAAGCTGATGGTCGATCAAGAGTTTACATATCATCCGAAGGACTAGCAGCTGGTGAACATAATTTTGATTTGTTGTGGGGAGGTGTTGCTGTTTCTCAAAGTCCCAGAAGTGCGTTTGTCGTTTCACAACAAGCAGCTGATAAAGTTGTTCTCACCGGTAGAGGATTAGCTGCAGCACAAACTGGTGAAGCTGCTCATTTTACAATTGATGCAACACAGGCGCAAAGTGGTAGACCTGAAGTGATATTAACGTCACAAGATAATGTTTTGATTTCTGTTAATCTTAACCAACCACGTAACGGGGAAGCTATTTGGTTGGCATCATACACACCACCACGAACTTGTGTCGGCCCGTTAAACTTAATTGTCAAATGGAATGGGCGTTTAGTTAAAGGTTGTCCATTAAATGTTGTCATCGGAACTGGAGTCGATGCATCAAAAGTTTTATGTTCTGGTGAAGGTCTACGAAATGGTGTTGTTGGAAGAGAAATTCGATCATGGATTGATACAAGACGTGCCGGGCCTGGTGAACTAACCGCACATTGCACAGGTCCTAGAAAAGTTGCTTATTGCGAGCTATATGATCATGGTGATGCTACATTTACATTAAATGTTAAACCACAGGAATCTGGTCGTCATTTACTCACTATAAAATATGGCGGACAGCATGTACCCGGATCACCATATTCATTACGTGTTGCTGGTGCACCTGATGCCAGTAAAGTACGTGTTTACGGTCCTGGAATTGAACATGGTGTCTTAGCTACATTCCAATCTAGATTTATATGTGACACAAGAGGAGCCGGAGCTGGACAACTTACTGTTAGAGTTCGTGGTCCAAAAGGTGCATTCAGAGTTGAAATGCAAAGAGAAAGTCAAAAAGATAGAACCATTTTATGCAAAGTAAGTACAAATTCGCGTCAATTCAATATTCATAAAATTAATAATCTTCTTTACAGTATGACCCAACAGAACCAGGAGATTATCGCGTTGAAGTTAAATGGGCAGGTGAACTTATACCTGGTTCACCATTCCATGTTATGATTTTTGATACAGAAGAAGAGTTAAGACGTTTTATTCAAGGGATTTGAAGTGTTGTAGTTTTGTTTTTGTTTTATTATTAAATGTAATTTTATTAAATAATATATTCTCTAATATTTATATTAAATATAAAAAAACCACAAAATTATTCAACGAAAATCATAACTTAATATTTTAGGATTTATTAAGAAAATTTAATTTGTAATTAATAAACAAAATTTAATTAAATAAAATATAATTTACATACAACTGTTTGGTGTTTTGTTAGCTATGTTTTTTAGGTTAGCAAAGTAGTAGTCAACTGCACAAAATCTTTGTTTGAACACAATGCATTCAAAATGGAAAAATGTCTAAAGTAAGGCGAGGGTGGTTTTCTTATAAATGCAGAGTATAAAATTAGATTTTTAAAAAATCTATATAACTGCCTCACGACCACTAAGCACTATAAGCTAGAGGACTAAACCATAAATCAAGAGCCAGACTACAAAAAGGCCGTTGGCCCAAACACATTGCACAGTGAATATAATTTTATAGATATAATTAGCATATTGATAGAACAGGGAGAACAGCAAGCTTCACTTATTATAGATGTATTCATCATAGACAGACCAGACCAGTTTCATTTAAGCGAATGTGCACGTAAGCCACTAATTATTAGACAAAAAATGAAGTATAGATAATACTATTAAATGTGTAAGTCATGTAAAAGATTCATGTAAAAGAGAAAAAATGAAATAAAGAGAGACACAAAACGAAGGAGGGAGAGGAATGAACCGGAATAGAGGAGAAAAATAAGAAAAATTATGCAGTAGAATAGTATAGTAGCTAAAAATCAGCAAGCCAAAAAAACAGCACCTTCAGCAAGAAAAAAAAAAATGAAGTGCGTAATCTTTACACGCTGTTGAAGTAAAACTTCTTTGGCCACTGCAGCAGGTATTACTAAAAATATTGAATATAAAATAAAATAGATATGTCATATTGAAATTTAGAGTTTCTTTCTAATATTCTTGATGATATAAATTACAACAATGTGTAATAAAAAGCCATATTTACATGTTTTTCAAAGTCTTACAACGTATTACAAATTAAATTTCACGATGAATACATGTCCACTTAATTTAACAATTGGTACAACAATTGATGCATTTTTCAATAAATTTAGCAAATTTGTCATAAACCTCTAATTTCATATTTCAATTATGCTAATAATTGAATTGACTTTGTAATACATTATGTAAATATTGCTTTTATTACACAGTAAATTATATTATGAAGAAATGCAACTCTAAATTGCAATATGACATATTTATTTTATATTTCATCTTTTTATTAATACCTGCCACAGTAGCCAAAGAAATTTATTTTAACCGCGTGCAAAGATTACACGCACTCATTTTTCTATTTAAAAATACAAATTTAATCAACACAAATATTTTTTCCCGCCCGGAAAGCCCGGGATGCAAACTTTAAACACCATGACCACCGTGACACCACCATGACCATCAAGACCATCATGACCATGACCACCGTGACCACCATTACCACCATGACTAACATGACCACTTTGATCACCATGAACACCATGACCGCCATGACCAATATGAACATCATGACCACCGTGAACACCATGACAATCATAACCACCGTGAATGCCATAACCACCATGACCACTGTGACCACCATAACCACCATGACCACTATGACTACCATGACCACCATGAACCCTATGACCACCGTGACCACCATAACCACCATGACCGCTAAGACCACTGTGAATACCATGACCACTATGACCACCATGACCACCATCTACAATCGACACATCCAACCAACTCATATAACACTTAGTACGAGATTGCATAAGTGTATAAAAAATATAATAACAAATGAACAAATGAATGACTTGACCATACAAACCAAAAAGATCCACCAAACATGCTTCCATTCCTGAACCAGTTATTCGATTTTGCTCAAATTTCAAAACGGTGCTTTTTGTCATCTTATATTTCATTATATATGCTATTTACCAAGATTTGCGACAACTTATTTCTCTGCCTTTAAAAAGGCAAATATGCTGTCATTTTTATTAATTTACGAGTTTAAGCACCCATTGTAAACAAAAATGGAGCAGACATATAATATTTTAAAAACTGATATTAAATTAAATGAAAATACTCCAAAAATTCGGATTGAAAATCATTAAATTTAATTCAAAATTATGTTTTTTTAATTGAATTTCTGTTAAATTTTTAAACATCGAAAAATATGAACTATTTAGATAATGCACCAAAAACCAGCGAATATTTAATATATGTGTTTCATAATCGAATTGTATCGTATATTTGCCGAATATCATATTCGTTTTTTGTACTTCCGTTGCAAAATTCTCATAACGCGCCTAAAGAAGTTTTACTTCAAAAATTATTATTAATTAATTGGTATTGTTTGTTTGTAGTTATTTGAAGAAGATGAAGAACATATCCTAAAATATTATATCTTAGTTTTCTGCATAGGATCTTGATGAAACTTTGGCAAATGATACAAGTTCACTTGAAAATGGAAAATCTGGATTCATTTCAAATTTGGACAAAATGGCGGGGGGTCTCCCGAACACAGTTTAAATCTTGCATAACTTCTGATCCCGGACTATGATCTTATTGAAACTTAGTATATAAGGTTTTAGTACTGTTTCCAATATTTCTGCATACCAACTTCCGGTTTACCACTTCCGGTTAAAAAGTTTTTTTTACAGGTGTTTATCCCTTCTGTAGCCTACAATTACCGATCGATTTTCATGAAACGTTGGTAAAAGCTTTTAAATAACATGAGAAAGATTTTATCAGCTTTTGGAGCACTTTGGATAAAGGGTTTGGGGGTCCACCATACAACAGGTGGTTTTTTCCACAAAGTTTTTGTTTGTTGGGAGCATAAAACATTCGTTCGTGAACGAATTGTTATGAAACTTTGAAAAAAGATGCAAACATGTATGATAAGGAACTGATGAGTTTTTAAGCGATAGTGAACAAAATTGTGTGGGGTCCGTGGAGCACCTGTTTTTTTGAAAGCTCTATAACATCTGTACCTGATAAGCGAATTTGATGAAACTTGGTACATGAGTATGTAGTACGGTTCACAATAGTTCTGCATCCCAATTTCCGGTTTTTCACTTCCGGTAAAATAAATTTTTTTGTACTTTTTTGAAGTTTTTTCAGGTCTTTATGCACACTACAGCCTACAATAATGAAGTGATTATGAGCAAACTTATGAAAAGTGTTCCAATTAGTGTGAGAAGATAATTATCATCTTTTGGGACACATTGATCAAAGTGGTGGGGGGTTTACCATACAAATGCTGACTTTTCACACTTTTTTTTTAAGTTTGTTAGCATAAAGACTTCATTCACTAATATATTTTAATGGCACTTTGAAAAAAGATGAAGACTTCAATGACAAAGAATTGATTAGTTTTTGGACAATATTGAGATAAGTGGTGGGGTCCTACCGAACACCTGTTTATTGTTTCAACGTTTGTTGGAAGCATACAACATTCGTTCGTTAAGTAATTTTGATTACACTTTGCAAAAAGATGCAAATATGTTTGGCAAGGAACTGATTAGTTTTTTTAGCGATAGTGAACAAAGTGGTAGGGGGTCCTCCAAGCACTTGTTATTATGGAAGCTCAATAACTTCTGTACCTGATAATCGAATTGGATGAAATTTGGTACATACACATTTAGTACGGTTTACAACAGTTCTGTATCCTAACTTCCGGTTTGTCACTTCCGATAAATTTTTTTTTTACTTTTTCTCGTACAACAGAATTTATGTTTGTTGGGATACTACTGCTTGCTTTAATATTTTTATTATTAGAACTAATAATATTGGTCCATAATATTGGTTAGCTTTTAATTAAAGTATTTGATGGATATTAGTTCATTTTATATCCAGAACACTATGTTTCCAGAGCTGTGGTGAAGTCAGCCTATGCATCAGCGTCGCAATATTTTTGTATGAAATATGATTTTTTCAAATGCCCATATCTTTTTTTTTAAGTGTTTCCGCACTTTTTTTTAATCAATAATTACTTCTTTATACTTATAAATAATTAAAAATAAAAAAAAAATTTACAGAATAGCTCCCAAACTAGGATATGACACAAAAAATATAAAAATAATAGAATAGTTAATGTTTAATACATAGCGATTTTGATGTAGAAGATCCAAGCAGAGCAGATGATGAAGCTGTATAGTACGACCAGTTTAATAATATTCATTCAATGATCCATGCAAAACAATAAAATTTTTATTATATACTAGTAGGTATATAATAAAAGGCGTGCTTTGTTACGCTTATAAATAAAGTTTTTTAGGAAACATTTTGTTGATGTAGGAGAAATGATTTCAAAAAGTGGTAATCAGAAATGATAATTATTAATTTTTCTTTTTAAAAGTATGAATGAAAAATAAACAGCATTCTAGCTGATCAGTTCGGATTTATGAAAAATTTGCGATCTGCCAATATGTTTTCAAGTAAGCAATAAAACAATTTAAATGACTTGTTGAATTAGTAGAAGTGTGTCATCACTCATCTCTATATACAACATTATACAGAACAAAAATAGATTCACAAATGTTCACATTCCTCATTCATTGTATTTGTTCCCGACACGAAACACACAAAAACTGTTCTAAAGAAGTTTTGCTGAGACAAAACGAAAAATGCTTTCAAATTGCAAAATTCAAGTGAATTACAATAACTACTTTGATCTTAATCACTCACAAAATCTCACAAAATTTTATTTTTTATACTAACTAGTGTAAAATTTTAGTTTATTTAACATTATACCCGTCGCATATTGCCGCTATCTCATAAGAAAGCAAATTCGAAAAAACTCGTTATGTTAACATTCAATTTACATTGTGTCATTTTTATTGCAACTTATTTATTTTAATATGGAAAGAATTTCAAAATGTCAATTTAGTTCTGTTTATTTATTCGAGCACAGCTTGTGGGAACACTATATTTTTTGTTTTTCCGTCTAGTGCGTACACGAATAAATCAGAAGCTTTTCCTAACGCGTTAGTCACATACAGTGTGAGATGCATGATGAGAAGCGCGGATTCTCCAAATCTAGTCCACATACTTGCACTAACTGTCCTTGTGCTTTGTTGATGGTCATTGCAATAGTTTCACTGGAGACTAAACGTTTGAATTCAAATGCCATATCTGTTGGGATCATTGGAATACGTGGTAACACTACATCTTCCCCTTCGAATTTTCCATTCAAGATTGTACGCTAATGGCAATTTGGCAATTTTTACACAAATAATACGAAATATTTATAACTTCTGTTTATCGTTTGATAACCCGTTAATGTATACTATAAACCAGCGTTTATTAAAATATAATCGTATATTTTTTGTAAGTTTATGTATTTTATTAAATTATTTCTCATAGCATAAACAGGATTATAAAATTTTCAAACAAAATTTATAAATCAATTCGTGAATATATATATATATATATATATATATATATATATATATATATATATATATATATATATATATATATATATATATATATATATATATATATATATATATATATAAATATATTTATATATATATATATATATATATTTATATATATATATATATATATATATATATATATATATATATATATATATATATATATATATATATATATATATATATATATATATA